>JAWWEE010000074.1:81634551-81646978 GCA_035221455.1 Xenops minutus | reverse complement strand
TGGCTCAGACCTGTTAATCTCCTCCCAGAACCCCGCCTAGTTTCTAGCTCCTTCTAGCTAGCCCCTATAAAACCATTTTACCCTATTAAATAATCGGCCATTTTGCATTACCCCGCGTTGCGTGTGGAGTGGTCCGTCCCATTTTCCCCCCAAGGTCTGCGTCAGTTATCATATTCCCATCAGTTCCCTTCCCCATGGAAAACTTCTTCTCAAATTCTCCTTCAAAGACTGAGCACTTTTTCATAGTAAAAAGGTCTCATCAAAATGAATGGGACTATTTGCAGTTATCAAATAATTTAGAATATTCCAGAAGTCATTGCTAATCTAGAAAGGATAGGAGAAATTTGCTGATTTAAAATAGAGCCACTCACCCACTCCCCTACCAGTGGGCATAGGGAGAGAATTGGAAAAGTAAAAGCTAGAAAACTCATAAAAAAAAAAAATAAAACATAAAGAAAGTTTAACAGGGAAAGCAAAAGCCGTGCATGCAAGCAAAGCAAAACAAAGAATTAGTTCACTGCTTCCCATGGGCAGGCAGGTGTTCAGCCAACTCCAGGACAGTAGGTCCCCATCACATAATGGGGACTTGGGAAGACAAATGCCATCACTCCAAACATTCCCCCTTCTTTCTTCTTTCCCCCAGCTTTGTATAGTGAGCATAATATCATATGGTATAGTATATCTCTTTGGGTCAATTGGGGTCTCTTCCCAGCTTCCTATGCCCCTTTAGACCAGTCACCAGCATAGCAGTATAAAAGAGCAGAAAAGGTCTCAGCTCAGTGTAAGCACTGCTCACCAATAACAAAAATATTTCTATATTATCAACCCTTTTTTTCAGCACAAATCCAAAAGTACCATACTAGCCACTGTGAAGAAAGTCAACTCTATCAGCAAAACCCAACAGAGATATATGTGTAGATATATGTGTAGATATCCAAACATATGTTAGTCAACAAGGTTATGAGTGATAGTACTTGCATACAATAGTTTAGAGAACTTGGCAACAAATATATGCCTGTCATCAAGTCTCTAAATCTAATAAATACAGTTAATATAATAAATACAGTATTCAAACTCTGATCCACAAGTTTCTTTGAAGATATGATTATTTCAAAGATGAAAGTGAGATCTGTGCTATAATCAGAAAAGATAGGCAGAATAGAAAATGGGAAAGTTATGAAGAAAATGGTGTAATTGGACACTTGTCTGTGAGGTTGCAATAAGAAAATATGTTTCCTTTGTGAATGAAGGAATGTGTATTTTAAAAAAAGAATAATTTTATACTATCCTGAGTAAGAAAGAGAAGTTTTTGAGTCTCTTTCTGTGACATATACATAGGTATCTCAGATAATTACAGAAGTCTTTCAAAGAATGTTAAATTTATCTTCTTAATGTGATGTGACATGTGGTGAGTCTTTCTAGCATTAATGCAGAGAATCCCGCATTTTAAAAATTTCTTGCATGGAACAAATTGGTTGATTTAACCTTTACAACCAAATATTACATTTGGATGCATTGAATTTAAGTCTATGTAGTGCTGTTAACATATTCTTCACTTCCATTTAAAAACACGCACATAGGGGAAACAAAAAAAAACAAACAAAAAAAGAGGATGGCTATTTTGGTTTGGGTTTGGTTTGGGTTTTTTTTTTTGTTTGTTTGGTTGGTTTTTTTATATAGGTGTTTGGTAAGCACAGAATAAACCATTTGTGCCCAATACATCAAACACTTTAAAAGATCCATAAATGCAAGCAGCAAGGTGTAGCTCTGAGCAAAAGAATCTGGGAGTAGGAGTCTCAATAAAGAAAAGAACTGAAAGCTGGTGGCTTCTGGAAAAGTCCTCTGCTCTGGCCTGTCCTTTTTTCAGCTAATATTAAGACACATTGACAATTTTATCCTCTATATGTGGTTATCAGAGACCTTGTTTAATGCTCATTGATTTTTTTTTTCCCCTATTAATTTTGACTGTCTTCTGGGATGTAACCTAACTGTTCAAAGAAGCATTTGTTTGCTGTGAACGAAAAGCTAAATATATGCATAATAATTTTGAAAGAAGGAAAAAAAAAAATAAAAGGCTTAAAAGAGAGAGAATGGTTTAAAAGCCCAGGAAAGGTAAAAAACAAAGAGTGGTTAATATTTTTGTGAACAGCTACAGTGTTCATCCTAGCGTACCATAGAAATTATTTAACTCTTAAATTGTATATTTTTTTAAAACCACATTGAGGAGTATATATATATATATATATATATATATATATAAATAAAATATAAAGAAGTAATTTTATTACAGTTACTGGGTGATTTATGATAACATATTCATAAATTAATTAAGCATAATTAGCATTAAAATATAAGTATAATTTAGATGTTAATTAATTTTGTTTCCCTTATCTTACAAGAGCATATGTGGCATGTCTTGCAGCAAAAGATGTTATACTGAAACGTCCTCTGGAAAGAAATATATTTTAAAAAACACAAAGATGCTCAGAAATGCTTTCTAAATACATTTTCCATACTAAGAGATCCAAAACCACAACACATAATTCTTATTATATTTGGAACAATATAATAATATTGTATTGTGTATGCAGAAAAGGACGTGAACTTCAGACTCTAAGTGATCAGAGGGAAACCTGGTTATTGAGTCTCCAGATACCAGTTAGCAGCTGTACCCTTACATTGCTTTTGTCTGAAATCTTTTTTAAAAGCTGTTTCTATTACTACCCTTTGCGGAGTCAGTCACAATGAAATAATGCTCACTAGAAAGTCAAGTCTCCTGAAGTGTTTACACATCTCCCCCAAAGAAAGTTGAAATAAACAACCTTCCATAGGCATTATGTTTTGCTTTCTCAGACTGGAGTTTAGAAAGGAGTTTCAAAAATTAATTGAAACTAAGATCTGTAAATAAAGGAAATAATATAGAAATTTCTTAGCTTTTCTACATTTACTTTCAAATAACAAGATGAGGCCAACAATATTTTTGAGCAGAGCCTCTTTCCTTCCCCTGCAAAAAACTATTGCTTCTTTTTTTTTTTTTTTTTTTTTTTTTTTTTTTTTTTTTTTTTGTGAAGGTATCTACTGGACCTAAACTTCCTGAAAGTATTTAAATCATATTCTGGTAGATCTCAATCCCAGTTATAATTTAATACATGAAAATTATATTCTTACAAGTCTGCATATAAAGAGGTGAGCAAATATCAGGTGATGTTTCTGTTTCACGTACTCCTAACTGTCAAGTGTCTGAAGCAAAGAAGGTTTAAAAGGTAAGAATCCATTATATGTAGGTAAATTTTAATTAGGCATCTTAACTAAGAGTCATCGGGGCGTTGACTAGTCCTTTATAATATCCTTAGTTCAAACAAGATTCTTATGAGTAATTTGCTTTTGTTTGATGTCAATGGATTTTTATGACTCATTACGTGCTTAAATAAGATAGTTTATTCCCATAGGAATAAGCAACCTTTCTTTCACACATTTTTTTAATTAAAAATTCAACGAGAATTGTGCACCAGAGGAAAAAAAAAACACATAACAAAAAAACAAAATAATTTTTAAAACCAGCAAAATCTAGAGTGTTTTTATACAAGTTGTAAGAAGTGGGCTACCCACCAGGAGCAATGTAAGAAACAGGGGATGCAGAATCTATTGGTGTCCATAAAAATAATTAAACTTTGGGGATGGCAAAGTCATGGATATATGCAGTTGCACTGCAGTCTATTTTATATTAATGCAGATTTAAAACATGAAATATAGTCAGAGGAAATATTTCTTTTTAACCTTGAGGTCTGAAAAATGATAATTCAGCTTGATAATCTTTTTGCTGCACACTGTATTAGGCTACAAGCCAGACATTTTGTATTAAATGAGGACATATTTGCATAAAATTGTCAGGATTTTTTTTTGTTCTTTGGTTGGTTGGTTGTATTTTTATGGAAGGGGGTTGGAGGAACACACTCTTAGGAATTATTGTGTATACAGAAAGAAAGTAATATACTTATGATTTTGAAAGTCTACTTGTGTTTATGTAAAGTACTTCAAAAAGTATCCTTTTTAAAAATTCTGTTTTCTTCCCTAAAATATTTGAAAACACAATTTTTTGTGACCATTCAAGCTGAGAAAAAAAAAAAGTCAGTGTTAAATTACACTATTTTCTTTCCTACTGTCCCATAATGATCTTTTCTTATCAATCCTTGTTTCTTTAAAAAATGCAGTTTGATATCAAAGAGCTCAGAAAGTATTTTAGACAAACAACCAAAGACAGAGAGTTATGAAATGCCACAGAAGGAGCAGAACACCTGAACACAAAGGTGGCCTTTCTGATATAATTTATTACAGAGCACTTCAGAAAGTTAACATGAGGGAACATAAAAATTACTGCAATTGAACAAACTAGTAAACCAGCAAATATGGCACTTTTTTCCCCGACAGCAAAGAAAGACAAAGAATTTGAAGGATTCTCTTTCTCCTTCTCACTTGAGAAAATATAAGAAAAATTCAAGTGTATTTGTTTGATTTATTTGTAAAATAAATTATATTTATAGAACTTGTACTGAGATTGTTAGATCATGGAAGACAATGATGAACTAATTCTAAGATACAGATTTGAAAATTACAGGGGGAAATAAAAGTCCTGACTACTTAAGACTATAGAAAACAACTTGAAGATATTTTTTTTTTTCTTCTATAGAAAATTATGAAAATTCAGTGAGTCAGAAGGAACTGTTTTTTCAGGTACACTTGACTCTTTTGACTGAGCTTCAATCTCAGTTTTCTCAGGTCTGAAAAGGCAATTGTGTTCCTGGTTCAACTGCTTTCTGTGTTCACATATGTCTCTTGTGTAAGTTTACCTACTGGGACATCTGGATCATTGTCAAAATGTAATTTTCCTTTTTTTTATTCTGTTCTCTGCATTTTTTTTTTCTGGAGAAAGTGGTAACTAAAATATTTAGTACCCAAGCCACATTTAGAATATTATTGCTTCTTTCTTGAGCAGAAAGTAGACTCAGATCCCTGTCAAATCATCGTGCATTTCTGATACCTAAAAATATCTCTAAATTTATTTCATATCTTCTTCCTTATCCTTCACATTCTGTTTTCTTCTGTGATAACTTTCTCTTCTGATGCTGAGCCATTTGCGACTTCCAAAAATGGTAGGTAGTTCCACATCTTTTCATTACCCAACTCAAATTCTTTTTGTTTCAGAGATAAAACTTTGTCTCCCTTTGTTTATGGTCAACTTTATAGACTTTCTATACCTTTATTACTTTAGGAGGTAGTATTTGTATTAGGAAAATTTACAGACAAGTTTAAAAAAAAAAAAAAAAAAAAGAAAGATGAGGTTGCAGTGCTCTGGAAGACACTCCCTACACAAAGAGTGGGCTAAGACCAGGTAAGGAGGAGACTTAAATGAAAACAGAGACAACCACTTTTAAAACTTACCTCTAGTCACTATGTACAGCTGGCTTTCCTGTTCTTAAAATTTGTCTTATTGTAAATATCTAGAAACATATTTTGTCACACCTTTATTGCTTCTAAATCTTGCTGCCTTTTCTTTAGGTTTAATCAATCAATTTTTATGCCACTCTTCACTTTTGCCAAAAGCAAATGTCCCATATTGCCATTTTAGATAACCTTTGTCCCTAATCATTGCCCTTGTCCACCGCTTTGTTCAAAATATGTATTGTCATGCCTTTCAAGAATCACTTTAGAAAATGGTATTTCAGGTATTGCCTTTTGATTCTATAAGATAATGAACAGTAAAGAAAAAATAGAGGAACTGTTATTTCTCTAGGTTTTCTAATGGAAAGTCCAGGCAAAAACTTAAGTCAATTTGCTGCACTGAAAAACATACTTAAAATATTTATACCTTCCATGGAAGAATTATGATATTGTAGCAAAGAATAGAAGTACCATCATGGATACACACAGAGATTAATAACTCACAACCCAGTAACTCTTTCTGCTATGGAAAAATTTGGCATAGCACTATTGAAAATTAAAGCCAAAAGGACTAAAACCTCAGTTTCTGAACATCTGATATAAGAGCTCTTAAATAACCTGATTTCCACAGTGTGAAATGGTCACTTCCTGAACATCATGTCCAAGGGTGCCCAGCTATTGCCACAACCCAAAGATCATCACGGGAAGAAAACCCCAAGCGTTTCTAAGATAAAGCTAATCACACAGTGAGGTGCATACCAGATTCTTCACAACAACCTGTACAACCATCACATTAAAGTCTGTCAAAAGTGAAATTATGCAGAGAGATCCCTGTGCCTAGAGTTTCATTATGGGATCCTGTGTGAACACGCACACCATTTCTTATGAGACAGCATAGTTAGAAACTACTAATCAAAATCAGGCATTTAATTGAAATATTAATATCGTCTGAGAGGAGAACACCGATTTTGAACTCCTAGGTCTGGACATTCTGAATGAAAGAAACTGCACCATGTACAGAACAAAGACTGCACAATTAGTACATACACAGACATGAATGAAGCTGCTAATGAGAATCCTACCAATTAGGCCAGGCTGAGATATCTCAAAACCAGAGTAATTTCCTTTGAATCCACAATTCAGTCACCTTTTTTTTTTCCTTTTTTAATTTTTTTTTAATAAGGAAAACTAAGATTTAGTACAGTGAGCACTAAAGAGAGAAATTCATTCCCTCTGTAATTTCCAACAAAAATATCATAAACAACACCACAGACAGAGTCCAAAGCGTGGCTAAGGTTTAATGTTTAACACTTAGTTCAACAGCAATTAGTTTTACAATCAACATATGAAACATCTGCCCAAAAAAACTATTTCCCCCCTTGAAGAAGTACAGTATTTTGGAAACTAAGATAACTAAGCTTATATTTTATACAAGGTAAAGATATGTACTTAGCACATATTACCTGATTTTACAGCCATTTAGCACTGCATATGAGTACAGGGTTGTGCTGTAAATTTGTAGCAAATTTGTGAAAGGTTTGTTTTACATATAATGGTAGGAGGACAAACATTCCATTATAGAAAATGAGTCTGCAAAATAATGCTATTCTACAGAAAACCATCTGTCAGAACACCTCCAAATCCTACAATTTCCTCTGTATTTTATCCATTTAAGCATAAGAATTAGAAAAGCTTAGCAGAAAGTGCTGAAAAAAAATGCATTAAATGTATTATTTTGCATTAACCCTGCAATAAACAGACCTTGCAGTGCAGCACAGTTTTATACACAGTTAGACACTGATGAAGTCACTGAACCACATGCCAGATGAAATCAGACCCATTATCTTAACAAGTGATGCTGATTTGAGTAAGTCCAGTCCAGCTGTCAAAGAACAGCTCCCTTTTATCATTTTAGCATGGCCCACAGATGACAATTATTTAGAACAACCTGTCTCTTAAATATAGCTGTAGCAAATCTTACTGAGATCCACTCCTGGAGCCATCATCACCAGTAGACTGAGGCCAATTGTATGAGTGTAACTAGGTAAAGTGTTAGGTCCACCACTTTTGTCACAACAACCCCATATAGCGCTACAGGCATGGCTGAAAAGCTGCCTGGCTGGTCAGCAGTCAGCTGAACATGAGCCAGCAGTGTGCCCAGGTGCCAGGAAGGCCAATAATATCCTGACCTCTGTCAGCAGTAGTATGGCCAGCAGGACTAGGGAAGTGATTTTCTGTACTCCAAACTGATGAAGCAGCACCTGTATTCACCCTTGGAGCCCTCACTACAAGAAAGACACCGAGGTGCTGGAGCATGTCCAGAGAAGGGCAGTGAAGTCGGTGAAGGTTCTGGAGCACAAGCCTTATGAGGAGCAGCTGAGGGAGCTGGGATTGTTTAGCCTGGAGAAAAGGAGGCTGAGAGGGGACTTTATTGCTCTCTAAAACTACCTAAAAGGAAGTTGTAACAAGATGAGGTTTGTTCATTTTCCCCACTAACAAGTGTCAGAACAAGAGGAAATAGCCTCAAATTGCACCAGGGGACACTCAGATTAAATATTAGGAAAATTTTCTTCACTGGAAGGGTGGTCAGTCATTGGAACAGGCTACTCAGGGAAGTGGTCGAATAACCATCCCAGAAGGGTTCAAAAGGCATGTTGATACGCACTTAGGGACATGGTTTATTGATGAACACAGTCGTGATGGGTTAACAATTGGGTTTGATGATCTTAGAGATCTTTTTGAGATTAAATGATTCTATGACTCTATGATCATGAACAGTAATGTAGCTGCTGGAAATACTTTCTAAAGATGAGCAAATTCTGTTGATACATTTTGAAATATATTTCCTACTCCATTTTGTTTAGATTGTTTTTATGCTACTTTTTTGTTTGTTCCCCTTTTGCTCTATATAACGTTTGAGTTTACTGGAACAATTACTTACAGACACAGTAAATGTTAGGAGTATTATAGAGAACAGTCACAGGTGTTAATTTTGAATTTAAAAATATGAACATTTGGACTTTTATGCACCTTCATCTGGAGAAAAATAATGTACCGTGAGTTCAGGTGTAACTGTGACTACTGAGCACCACAAGGTGAAAAAATGCTCAATTCACTCTTAGAGATAAATAATTATTTGCAGAATTATTTAGGTGGAGTCTGAATTTCTTCCTCAGTACGAAAAAATGTATGTGCACAAAGAGACTCACGGACTTAAAGTAAGACTATACAGTTAGTTATGCTGATAATTGCATTCTATTCAAGACATAGTAAAATAATGGAATTATTTTTATTGACTACAGAAGGCTTTGGATAAGAACTTAATTGTTTAATTATTTGGTGAATTTAGCAAACACTTGAGCATTTTTGTTCAAGAATGAGCTTAGGGAATTGGGGATATTAACAAACAAAAAGAGGTAGAATTTTTAGGTAAGTTACCTGCCATGAACTGTTTGACAAAATTAGCAAAATCCCCTGAATCATTATGGTTTCCTAGAGTTAATCACCACCTGTCAGCAATGTCTGTCTGTTTTTATTTTCAAGCTTCAAAAATAAAACCCACACTTTAAACAGGACCTGCTGTGTACTATTGAATGTATTGTCACATATTCCAAATGATCTACTGTATGCTGCAGTTCAAGTCTAAAAGAGTTTCAAGAATTCCAACCTCACTTAGGACCTGCATTTCACCCATATGCAGGACTGAAAAATTAAAGACAAACAGATTCTGAAAGATTATCCACTGAAATCCTGCATAAATAGTAACTCTCACTGTAATTATGATATCACTTGAAATTAATGCTATATGAAAATAAGGGTGAAAACGTTCCTCATTGCAGATACCATTCATAATCTTCAGCATGTAAATTATTATTTATAATCTATTATCTATAGGTCAATTTTAAACCTTTCTGTGATTCATGGTTCCAGAGGAATTTTTTAATGTAGGAAAGCTGAGTTTAGAAAGTTCGTCTTATATAGACTGCTGTGTAGCACAATTAAAATTATTCCTCTCTTTGTCAGTCATTCAAAAGTAGGAGTAACAACCTGGAGTCTATGGATCACAGGCTAAGAAGCACTGCTCTGTAGGATAGTTGTCAATGATCAGTGATGTTTTCAGGCTCATTTCCTGTCATATCTCCTAGTCAAATGGTTTGCCACTGTGTGCTTCCACTGCTGCTATTCATGCACTGGGCACTGCAGCCCATTTATCTCTCACCTCTCTGTGGTACCATTATGAGCATGATTTTCTTCAATGGACTAGGGAAATGGGTGTTGTGGTTTAACCACTCAGATGGCTAAGTGCCACACCACTATTCACAGCTCTTCAATCCCCAGTGGTATGGGGGAGACAACCAGCAAAACAGATAAAACTTGTGGCTTGAGATAAAGGGAATTTAATAGGACAGAAAAGGAAAGGAAAATATTCATAATGAAAAAAGAATACAGAAAACAAATGATGCACCACTACAGTTGTTCATCACCTGCTGACTGATGCCCAGCTGGTCGCTGAGCAGTGGGACACCACTTCCAACCTCCTTCCCCTATTTTTTTGCTCAGCATGGCACAGAATATGATACAGGATGTCCCTTTGGTCAGTTTGGGTCAGCTGTCCTGGCTATATCCCCTCTCAGCTTCTTATGCACTCACAACTTCCTCACTGGCAGGGCAGCATAGGAAGTGAAAATGTCCTTGACTTAGTGTTAAGTGCTACTCAGCAATAACTAAAACATCAGTGTGTTATCAACATTATTTTCATCCTAAATACAAAACACAGCATTGTAGCAGGTACTAGAAAGACAATTAACTCTGTCCCAGCTAAACCAGGACAATGGGCTCAGTTCTAAATTAAGTGTCTTGGTTGTGTAAGGTTTTTTATTATGAATCTCAGTGGTATTATTCAGTATATGAGGGAACTGGCAGATCTGGAAAACTGCTATAGATTGGGGGCTTAGAGGGAAGAGATGAGAAAAGGCGAAAGAAAAAAATATTAAACTTACACATTTGGGAGAGAACTGTGGAATTTTTAAGTTTCAAACCAAAGATCAGCCCTTAAAATCCCAGCCTGCATAAAAAAATTGCAGGAAATATTAGTAAAATGGTAGCATATGTTGTCATGGACAAAATTAATCCATCATTATTTTAAAGCAATGATAAAATAGTTGACTGGTGAACATGGCAACAGCATGTATTTTGATAATAGGTCAAAATCAATCTAATGTTTCCTCATTGAAAGATACTAGAAAATCCAAGTAATGCAAATAATTTTCATCATAGTTCATTCAAAGTTCACAAAGATCCCTGGTTAGTAATGTAGATAAGATTCTACTTCTAGCTTCAGTAAGAATGGAAGAACTATATTTCTCTGATATGTACTATAGAAAAGGAGGATGTACTATCAGATCTGATAGCAACAGCAAAGCTGCAAGAAAATTACAGAAAATAAACCATCAACCTAATGACCTTTGAATTATATCCATTCGTTTCAACAGAAATGGGATCAGAAAATTTCTGAAGAGAATTATACAGATTAAGACTGCAGATTAGGGTGCAAGACAGGGATCAGAAAAAGCAGCAGTTCTTCTTAATGGCCCAGAGTTCAGCCTGTGCATCATAAACCTAAATGTCATTGGACTCAGTAATGTATCTGTGTGAACCCAGACTATAGCAAAAAGGCCCAGCTAATGCTACCTCTCACAGAGTTGCTGTTTCTTCTATGTATTGCTGTGAGAAAAGACAAAACAAATACATAAAGCTGTATAGAAAGACATAATATTATTTTTTCCTGTTTCTTCTTTTTTTTTTTGTTGTGACCAGTGGATAGAGACAAACAGTGATTTGCAGCAATACAGTAGTTATCTACGTTTTCATTAAATATAATGTTTAAAGACTTTCCACAGCCACAATGGATGACTAAAAAACCATTAAAACTGCCTTCTTCAAAGCCATTTCTTTAAAGAAGGAGGACAATTGCAATTATAATATACAAATACTCCATCCATACTATGACAAATGAATTTATCTATGATACATTGCTGAAGAGTATCTTCTATTGTCCTCTGAATTTCCTATATGCCAGTGCTGTGTTCAGAGTTTAGCTTTATTTAAGCACTAAAGTTTTAAAACCCAGGGTTAAACACCTATACCACCAATTCCCTTCCTGCTATAAGAGATTCTGTGCCTCACCACACCAAGCCCCACCACAAGCATTGCAATTCTAACATTTTAAGATCCAAAATACTTCCCTTCTTGAAAGTATAAGGTGAATATAAGTCAGAATCCATTGAGAAAATGTGAGGTTGTTTAATAAAATTGTTTGAATTCTGGTCACTTTATTATTGCTGCTCAGGATATTACTGTGACATATAATAATGTAACATAGTATTACCCCAAGATAATATGCAATATAAAGCTAACACAATATAATGTTACCATGAAAATAATATCTGGTCTTTTCCATTAAAAAAATAAATGCTAAAGAGGAAATTAGGACAAATGAGAGTACTAAGTAGCATGGTCCTGGCCCTTACTGTACCTAATCTATCAGACCTGATTTGCCAATGTCTCTGTAGTCCATCACAACCCTTCAGAATGCTCAAAGTTTTACTGTCTATAGACAAATAGATGTATCTACCCACAAATTACTCAGCCTGCCACTCTTGCCTGTTGTTCTCGTCCTCCTGTAATTTCCACCCTTCTTAGACATCCCACTAAAAGCTCATGTCATTAGCATCAAACTGGGCAGTGTGACTACCATGTTCCCTTCCCTGCTGGGGCAGTATGGGTATGTTCTCTTTTCCTCCATGGGAGAAGCAACTTTTTAAACAACTGACGTGCGGAATAACCCCACAACCAGGTAGTTGTAGAGAAGATACGTTTATTCAGCACTGGGTGCAGGGGGGATTGGTCCTCCAAAAACATGCACACCTGTCTGTGCTCACA
The DNA here is from genome assembly GCA_035221455.1 of Xenops minutus. Classification (NCBI taxonomy): domain Eukaryota; kingdom Metazoa; phylum Chordata; class Aves; order Passeriformes; family Furnariidae; genus Xenops; species Xenops minutus. The sequence continues at coordinate 81,634,597 of JAWWEE010000074.1, read as the reverse complement.
GGTTTGTTTAAATACAGTTAAAAACATGCATATTCATTATTTCTTT
>JAWWEE010000074.1:81613849-81634451 GCA_035221455.1 Xenops minutus | reverse complement strand
ATAATTGTGACTTCAACCATGCAGTCTATCTTTGCTACTTCAGCAAAAAGCCTCTACAATTATTTTTATTAACCCTTATTATTAACCTTTTATTAACCCTTATTTTATTAACCCAGTGTTAGTTCTTTATTGATATATCAGTTATTGATTCCTCAAATCACAATGAGCATGGAAGCAGCAAAATCAGACTGACAGGAAGGTGCAGAAAGACCGTTCACAATATAAGCTTCATATAGGTTATGAAGGGCAAAATCTCATTTGTATTTGTTTAGCAATTGGTAGCAAAACCCAAAAGTTAAATCGTCTCAAGGAGCTACAGTAGAGTTGAGGCCAAATGCATGGCTCAGGAAATGACTATACTGCCTTTAATGTCAAACAGACAGAACATAAAGACATTGGTATGTAGCACAATGAGTAGAAAAGTGTTTCTTCTGTTATTATCCACATCTGTATTCTCAAAAGCATTGCTCATTACCCATATCAAGGAGACTGTGTCTGGTGCCATATTCACTGTTGTCACCAAGTGGACCAAACCTGTGCCCCAGAATGTTACACAGGTAGAGACCCAGAGTCACATTTCTTCAGGACTGTATATGGAAGTTTGTTAAACTATAGGAAATGAAACTGCCTATAAAGATGGCCTGTCTCAATTCCTCTTTACAAAGAACATAACTCTGTGTTTCTTCCAGGAGTAACATATCTGTAATTTTTTTTCTCCCTGAATCCAAAGGTACACAGTTTTAAAATCTACCAAAATAATCTGTAGGATTTTTATTGACTGGGAAGACACCTAAATGGGAATACCTTCTAAAAACACAACCAGATCTTTTAGATAAAGGATGTCATTTCTTCTCTAGTGATTTTTTGTTCTTTCAAGGAGGTACTGTACTTTTCAATGGGCAGAAGCTGTTGCAGGGGACGAGGGGCAGCTAGTTTGAACATTTCCCAGTGGCAGCAGTCATCAGAAATAACATATACAATACCTTCCTCTTGGCACTTAAATAATATTTCCCTAGGAGTTTTCTGACAGCTGATGTTGAACCCTGTTATTCTGCCATGTATGTAGTCACAGAGAAAAAAAAAAGCCAGAGTACTGGTCAAGGTATTCTTTATGATTAGTTTGGTTTCTTTGTGCTCACAGATGTGAATAGTAGGGAGCCAGAAGACCGATATGTTTCACCTCAAGACCTTCTCCAAGAAAATAAAAATCCTGATAAGTTTACATAGAAATCTATACTAACACTCCGTGAACAAAATAAATAATGGCATATTTGGGATCCTTCCTCCTCCATAAGCAATTCTGTATTTGCCCCTTTTAATGGCCATTGTATTTTCATATTACACCTGAACATGACTTTAGGATCTCTGAGAATGAATTCAGGAAGATTACTCAGAAAATTCAGACCTAACTCAAATAATTTCTATAATGGTCCCTCCTCAGAATCCTTTGAACCATCTATTGGTTCCCATCATTGGCATTTGTTTTCCTCACATTCTTCAGTGCTGTTGCCTTACTCATTCTGCAGTAATCAAAACCAAACAAGCACTCTCTGTGTGACTGGCAGAGTTATTCTTTTTTCTTTAAAGTTCCCACAATTTAGGGGGACATAAGTATATGCAGCTGCAGAATCTGCATGAGGGTTTGTCAGTCGCTGGATTAGACTGAACAGAAGTCCTGGAGAGGTATCTGAGCAACATTGACATCAGACAATAGTTACAAAAAAACATGGCAAAAGAGGGAGCATTAGGTGGATAAAGCATCAGAGATGCTGGGATTTATCAGAATTGCTTGTCAGTTCTTTACAGGTGGTTCACAACAGGAATATTGGAATATCAGAAAGTAAGTTGCAAAACAAAATGCAGTAGAATAATAAATAAAATTATAAAAACTCACAGAGAGTTCTGGGCCACTTTCTTCTAAATTTGTTTGCTTTTTCTATTTCTTTCCATCTCAATGATAATTCCTAAATCTGCCCATCAGACCAGGTACTTTATTGGTATCTTTATGTCAGCTTATCCTTCATTCATATTATAACTTAGAGTATTCTAGGAACTTATTTCATACATTCATAGCTTTTTTAGTAGAAATCTTAATATATGACCATACATCAGCTTTTACTTCCAAGGTGCTGCTTGATCTCTAAGTTTTATCATGAAGCTGTTAGAAAGGGCTACATGGTTCAGTCTCAAGGCAGCATAATTATTTCTTCACAAGATATACAAATCATCATTTATTTCTTCATCTAGATCTATTCCATCCAAATAAATAAAATGAAAAACAGTGCATCACTGGGAATACCAGTAAGCATAAAGCAGCCCTAAGAGTAAAAAAAAATATGGTGGCAAAAAGTATTTTCAGCAGCAAGTAAAAATATTGATGAGAATAAATTGAATTAACCTGGAAAACATTGTTATCTAACCAGTTGTCAACACAAGACCCACCAATATTTCTAAGTGAATTCAGGTTAGCTAGGCTAGATATAGACAGCTGTTGGGAAGTCTGTTCAGTGTCAAACACCAGATACCGAGCTCAAAAATAATTTCTCAGAAATCCCATAAAAATGCTCTGTCTTTGAAAATGACTGTGAGCAATTAGTTTGGATAGACATTCTATTAAATGAAAAAGAGAATTCTGAAATTAAGTTTCCTAAGAAGATGCAACATCTTAAAAAATATTTTTTCTGCAAAATTGTATTTTTTTACCTTTTGTTTCAGTTTTATTTAATATTATACTTTTAAAAATAAACTACTTTGAAGTGGAAAAAAACCTCTTGAATAGTTGAAATAGGATATCTTGGAATGCTTTTCTGTCCCTAAGAAATCTGCACAATATTTTGCAAAGTAGTTCCATTTCCACCAATCTGTATAGTCTACAATGTGATTATTATTAATTTCTTTATACTATCTCTTCAGTAGTTCCAGGCAAGTTAATTTCATTGTGTATTTTGCCATTACTCATGTCCTGCAAACTTTGCACTGAGCTGTCAATCCACTACAAAAGTAGTTTAAAAGAAATGTCTTCATTTTCTATCCATAAAATGCAATCAGGAAGAAACAGGTGCATAGTAAAATGGTTCAAAATGGAAGCAATTTCCTTAGAAATATTCTGATCTCTAATCTTGGATTTTGAACATCAGCTGGGATACGTATGAATATATTTTTACCTGTATACACTGTACACTTACTTAATTTGTAGCTCCAATATTTAGACCAGGCAAATCTCCCAGTAGATATTTCCAGTAGAAACTGAAGCTGAAGCTTGCTTTTGGGAGCTGGAAAGAGGGAGAATAAATGGGACAAGATCTGCAGAAGCATGCCAAAACAGAGACATAAAGAAAAAATATAAATTTCAATAGACAGAAGAAGTTACAGAGCATACCAGTCACCTGAAAGTTTGTGTTAGAATTGCTGTAAGTTCCATTTTTAAAAATAGAACACATAAATAGACAATATGAGAGAAATATTATATTGGATTTCATCGTCTTAGTCTTTTTGCTATGCTGAAAGAAAAAGCAAAACAGAAAAGCAAAAAGCTTAAGTGATATAAAAATATTATATTCCTTAGGCACATATTTTAAAATTAATTGGAATTCATCAAGCAGTTAATATACTTTCTAAGAATATCCACTTTTTTTTTTCTTTTGTCCCACACCTCTAATCATCTGTATCCATTTCTGGAAGTAACAGATGATATTATATCAATATATTTGCCATTTCCTTGATGCTGTTTGCAAATACGGTGCTACCTGCCTGTCCTAACTTTAGGATGTGTGTCAAGTGCTTTTATGGGGAGCTTCAGTGTTGTAAAAGAATCCAGTGCCCCATCTGAGCAAACACAATCTGGGTCATAGAAATACCAGTAGTTTCTCTTGAGTGTGTTTTAATTGTATTCAAAATTCTAATTTTTTCAGTGAAAACATTTCTCCTCACTGTCAGAAGTCCCACTGCTCCTGAAATTTCAACATCACTATGCTTATCAGCAAAAAAAAGCAAAACAAAACAACAGTCTATGAGACTGCATGTGTTGTTTCAGTATAGATTTCTAACATACCATTGAATGGAATGAATAGCTGAAAAACACAGTTATTACAGTGGCAATAGCTTTTTATATGAATTTTCAGAATTGTATAGATAGTTCCCATGAACAACAACAACTTTCATATATTTAAATAATATTTTTTTCTTCAAAAAGTACTTTATTATCAAAGTTTTTTTTTTTCAATTTTTAAAACCAGTTACCATGATTTTCTTGAGATACTTCAACCATCACAGAAACAATAGACTGTGACCCCATTAATTGTTGATCAAGGTCTAGCAACTTTATACTGCTATTTTGAAAACCCGGAAAAGTATCTCATGGCCCATCCTTGAAGAGGTTAAAATGTGAACATAGAAGAAAACTGGCTTAGAATTACATGGTGTGGATGTTCCTTTTGAAGTCTTAACAGAAGATTTGTGATGCTCTTTAACCAAGTCTCCATAAGATAGCTGAGGAAACAATTGAAAATAACAACTGACTTCAGGATATTTAGATTTATTCATTTTGCTTGAAACAAAAGCAAATCTAGACTCCACATTGTCAAAGGTACTTAAAGCTTTAACACTCCCATGCAGCCTAATCCTTCTGTCACTAATGTATGAAAATGTACCTAGCCTTGATTAATATTCTATTAATCCATGACAAAGTACCCATATCACTCCCAGGCTTACTTTCTCGGCAAGTTCCTGAGATATGCCTCATTAACTGCATTACTTGTTTGATCTGATCCCTGTCATATCGTTCTGTTGACAGCCAGGGTGCCTAATGCTAGACTGTGCAGTGAATAGGCTGTAATGTCTCTCTGAACCCTCTCCTCTGATGTATAGGAGGTTGCCCATGGTCAAACAGTTTGTGATTAACTGTGAAAGTAAATGTTGGTGTCTTGCCTGAGTTATCATAAAACTAATTTGACTAACCTTTCATCTGCCTTCGAGGTAAAATAAGCATGAAAAAGTCTATGCTGAATGAACCTTTCTCTTTTTTCCATGGAGTAAAAAAAAAAAAAAAAATAAAAAAAAATCTTCTCTGCTGACTTTTTTTCCCCCTTATAACTTCTGAAGGTATTTAGGGCTACTTGAAGGTAGCATTCTGACAGCCTTGAGATGAAAATTCTCAACTAGTTACAGATCGGAAAAAGTACAGTCACCAGCAGCTCCCATTTTCTCATAGAAAGCAGCTCTTCCATATTTCCCATTCTCTGGGGCTGCCTGCTCTTTTTTCATCTTACCAAGAACTCAGTCAAATTTAAAGGAACAATGGGTTTTTTAACTTGCCTATAAGACAAGTGGATCAAGACCCACCAAAAAAAACTTTGTGGTATTTTTTTTTTTTGGCCTGCCTCTGAGTCTTCTTTAAATTTAAATTGCTTAATGAGATACTGATTTTTATTTACACAGAGCTGCATTTTTAATGGAAGTCTGACTCTAGAAGAGGGTTATAAATCAGTTTTATTCCTTTTCTCTGAAATGGAGGAAAAAACACTGTTATTGAGAGGCTTTCTCTCCCCAGCATATTAGACAATTGGATCTGGGTGCAGTTCTAACTGTTGACATTTTCAAACAAACGACAGTTTAGGTTCATTCTTACCCAGCTGATTCTGTCAGGCTGAAAGTCTGTCTAGCCTTTTCTCAAGGATCACCCATTATGGTGAACTCAAGCAATCTATTCTACTGCTTCAGCATTCTTACCAGAAGGAAGTGCTTTTTAATATTTTATATGAATACTCCTCACAGGATTTAAGTCCATTAAAACTGGTCTTGACTACTGCAGGCATGGAAAACAGAATGTGTCTTTCCTGCATTTTCTGTATCATATGCTTGAACATAGCTTTAAGTTATCTTTAGGGGGAAAAAAAAAGAAATATAATTCATATTTACTACTTTATAATTCTGCTTAGTTTAGATGGACCATTTTAGGTTACAAGTAAACCCTAATTTATCAACATTTTATAGTGAAACGTTGATTGAGAAAACTCATATCCAGTCATAGTAGTTCCAGCTTTAATTGACATAGTGTGCAAAAATCAATCTCATTAATTCTATTTGCTTATAGCTGCTTGTCATTCAACATATTAAATATAAATAATATGTTATTGCTCATCCATAATTCTCTTTACTTTTATTTTCACTTTCATAAACAATAAAAGGAATTGACTAGTTAGGGTAATACTGATAAACTGATTTCCTGACTTAAGCTCTTCTAAGTTTTCAGAGATCATACTGTGTAAAATATGTGAGATGGTGGTTGTAAGCAAGTGCAAGCTTTAAAGTGGCATTGTGTAAGCATCACTGAGAGCCTGACAATTATCTGCTTCTTCTATCATGCATTTGATGCTATTGGACTAAAGTCTTACATAAATAAAGCATTTATTTATCTTCATAAGAAAGGTCCGTTTTTTATTTCATACTTCAAAACAGAGGTTGAAAACCTGTAGCTGAATAGAATCTTTTCTGTAGTGAAGCGAAACTACAGTGAAACTGCTCAAATAGTATATAACGCACTGTTAGTCAGCAGGTTGAAAACCCCTCTCACTGCATAATGTAAAACATAAATTTTATAGAGCAAAGTTATGACAGTATCTTAAAACCTGAATAAATATAATCTTTTACATACTCAAATAAAAATTACTGAGTGATCCAAGGGAGCAAAAAACTACTCTTTGAAACTAGGACCAACAGAACTCCCATCTATACTGAGGTCAACAGTAAAAGTCTTGGGTATAGCTAGGTCAAATTGTCTTGATGTGGTTAATTATTCTGCTTCAAAGTGAGATTGGATGGATCAGTAAGGCATGAACTATGTGAAATACACATGCACAGAGTCAGATGGTCAGTCACAAATTTGACTTTGATCCTAACAAAGTGTTGTTGACAGTATAAGAGGATTTCTTCTTCATTAATAACCAGCCAGATACAGAGGAATTTTCCCACTTCTACCATACATTATATAGGTTAACCAACCCTGGAATAGATATAGACACTTTCTCTGTCAGAAAGAAAATTTTCTTGGCCAAAAGTCATAACCACAGAGATAAAAAATGAATTGAATTCCTACCAGCATTTCAGGGAACATTGCTGATTGTGTAAGTACAAAAAGGTTGATAAGGAAACCCATTAGATATTGTTGCTATTAGACGGTAAATCAAAATCCTGACCAACTTGTGTATTGAAAAAGAGTGAATTCAGCAGAGCAAAAATGTTTGGTTTAGTGTATGCATAAACAACAAAAATTGCAGTAAATCTTCTCCAATTTCAGCGTATCAGGTAAGATTCGTCCATTCTATTGCAACATTAAAGAAAATGGTAATGAATGTAGGATGATTCTAGAGAAAAGGCATGGAAAGTAAACTTCTCAGGGTAAAGTATACCATTGTCTGTGAAAGTGATAGAACATCCTTAACAAAAAACATTCTGAAAAAACCATTACAATTCATTATAGGGAGAGCCTAAATGTGGTTAAGACACCTTGTATCTCAACCATTACAGCAGCTACGTTACATATTAGGTATTAGACAGATGATAAATGTAAGAAAGAAAATATGACAATCATACATTTTACCTGTTTTCAAATCAAATTGTTTAAATTTTCAGCCTAGCAAATCCACTGTGAAGGTTTTCTTCATTTCCAGTTAGATCTGGATCAAACAGGAGCCTCTATCTACCTTGAATTAGATAGGGTCAGTACTATTTAAAAAAAAAAATAAAATAAAAAAAAAATCAAGGAGTTACATTTTTATAACTCAGAGTAGTGGTTCTTTAAGAAAGAAAAAAAAAATAAATGTTGAAAGTCAATTTTCATGAAGTGCAAGCATTTTATTTGTAACACATTTTCCTAATCTTACAATGGCAAATAATTTGGTTTCCAATGAATAAATAAAAAGCAGTCTGAATGTTTACAACTTTACTTTTTTGTTATATATAAGAAAATAAATCCTTTGTTTCTGCTTGAACAAGTCATTATATATTAGAGGCAAATTTAATAGCAATATGGATACTTGAATTCTTTCTACTCTCAAGTCTCTTAGGCTGAAGAACAAGCCCTTAGCTACTTCTTCTGTCACTGATATTTTAACCTTTATGTGGTAATTGCATCTGTGACAGCTCAAATTTATTGCTGGGAGGACAGAACTTAGACGTTGCATGATAGGGCTTACATATTGAGTATTTGATTTTGTGGTGCTTTCTTTTAAAATTTTACAATGCTAAATAGATGTTCATGGAGCATGGATTAGAAGATTCTGGAAAGCATGTTGTCAGTCTCATTAGTCTGCATCCTGTCAAGGCTATCCAGGCATGTTCAAGACTATCTGCAAATGAGAATAAGTAGATGGTATAACTAATATTTTTGAATAGATAACTTCCATACCATGTCAAATAGAAAGAAATTTTCTTAAACTTCTCTTTTTCTTGAATAAGAATTAAACATAGCCCTAAATATAAATATTGACCAAGTGTCAACCCAAGTGGAAACAACCTGAATTTCCACCAAAAAGCTGAAGCAAAATGCCAAAGATCCCTGATCCAGAACACAGGTAAAGACTGTGAAGCAGAGGATGATTGGTCATTACAGAATTATGTTCTACTTATGAACATAAAGGGCTTTTCTATCTCAAGGCTCTCTCTATAAATTTGTGTGTAATCACCATAAAGTCTAGTAGTGTGAAGAAACTAACATTTTAGTAAGTATAGAGACATAAATGAACTGTACCTCTTGGATGCCACGCTGGGAGGATTCTAGACAATGTGCAGTGGAGCACTACTTTCTTTAGGCACCATTGTTTGCAAACAAAATATGTTATTTTTTTGTGCCAGATTCAGATTATACTAGAAAAATAGTGAGGATTTATCATTCTAAAATTTCCAGTCTAGACAAATATCTCAAGGTGTTTAAAAAGATGAGTAATCCATCTTTCCTCAAGAGACCTGCCTCAACTAAGCTACTCTCTGTACTTCTGAAAATAAATTCTTACTGGAAACACCCTCAGAAGACAACACTTACTATGGTAACAAAAGTAATTTAAGGTAAATTTAAGAAAGAGATTTTTTGTGTGTTTTCAGTTTTGTAGTTCAAGGAAGCTTTACAAATACCTAATTTCTTAATTCTTATCTATTGCTTTTCAGAAAGGAAGGGGGTTTTATTCTTTGTGTTCAAAATGCAATATGCCACTGAACTTTACAAAACACTCACTTTATATAAGCTAAATTAATTAATTCCTCTATTCCTATATGAATATTTTAATAGTCTAAATAATACTGTAAGGTTAATTTCTATTCCTTTTTTATGTTTTCTCTTTATGGTTTGTTATAACTTCTACCATTAAAATGTGAATAATAAAATATATTCAATTTTTTAGTCTAAATAGGTGCATTTAAAAAACACACACATTTTTTCATCTTTCTAACTTGCAGTTCACTTATTAAATAAATTTCAGTTCAATATGACTGATGCTTCTAGGTGTCTGTGTATGCAGATGGTATTGAGTACTGGTCATAAAGCATCTTGTATCACTGCTATATCTTTTTTTTTTTTTCTTTTTTTTCACAGTAACCTTCTCTTTATTTTGCTTTCTTCTTAATTTCTGAAGGCTGTGGGCATCTGAGGAGTTGTTAATATTTCTGAAGTGCAGGCACTGCCACTGCCTTCTTTTGTAGAATTATCTTTGCTGAATATCTTCCCTGCTAAAAAAGACCCATGTACATCCCATGTTTTCATTTAACAGAAATTCCCACTTAGTCTAGACTATGATCTTTTGCAGTATAATGTTCCTGAGTCAAAATGTATTCCTCTAAAATATCTGCCTCTCTAATAAGATTTTTTGGCATCTTATGTATATAGATTTAAAATTACCGCAAAGAGTTTTTCCAATTTTTTAGTTGGCTGAAATTTCTTCCTGTACTTCCTCCCAGTTTGAACACATTTTAAAAAGTTTATTCATCAAAGGTTACAAAGAAATTTTTGTCTAATTTTCTTATGGTTTCTCAAAAGAGAAGAAAAACAAGTTTTCTTAAAATTTAAATATTACCAAGCCATTGAGAAAGTAACTAGGACAATACCTGTTTTTAATGCTATAACCTCTATATAATCTTATTATGTCATCATATTCACACTTACACCTGCTTAAACCAAAGGCTATTTTTATATTTCAGATGCCAACTTTTAGATGGCAGACATTAAGGATAGGTGTTACAGAATAGCTGCTTTCCAGACATGGAATAGCCCATAACATAAGGACTGCAGCTCCATTCTGGATGATTGTTCAGACTCCATAAACCACAAGGTGCTTTAATAAGTAAATTAAAATTAGTACCTTCTCATATCTAGGATCAGATCTTCCAAGACACCCAATTATTGAAAGAAGAATATAATTTCAAATTCTGGTTGGAAACAGACCACTCTCCTGAAGGCTCACTTATCTGTTTTTTGAAGAACAGATCTATATTTATCATTTTGGCAGTTCTTAGTGACTGATTTGACAAAAGGAGTTTCTGATGTTCTACTATCCATTTCATTTCAAACAACCTAATTCTCCTATATTCCTCTTAGACATACATACACAAACAGCTTTGCATACATACAGAAGGTTTAGGTGCCTACAACAGGGCAACAGATATCTCTGAGATGTTGCTCAAGCTTTTTTAGGCATTTTTGTAAAGTGTTTGGATCCATATGAGAGTAATATGTTCAACAAATTTACACAGAGGATCCAGGATGGATTTATGCCAAATTGAGCCTAGTTTGAAGATGTAACCATTCTGAGTAGCTACAGTCATCTCCATTGCCATCAGCCCAAAACTATTCCCCTCTCTGGAATGTCAAGCTCAGAACAAGTGTGCTTTCCTTTCTGTGCAAGTTAGTAATTGTGCACAGCCCTCAATCTTGACTTTTAGTAAAGGTCTTTTTCATTTTCTAGAGCACAAGATTTTCACTTAGAGTAATTCTTTGGTTTATTAATTATTACCAAATTCCTTGTAGATCAGGCATTTTATCCTGGAAAATAAATACTTAAAATAGAAGCTATAACAAGTGAAACTATTGGACCAGAGATCATAAAAAGCATAGGGATATCTAATCAGACCATTACTTACGGTCACGCAAATTTTCAGAAGCCACCCCAAAAATTCCAGTCTCTGTCTACTCTCCTGGGGACTCGTCATTGTTTTCTGCCAAAGTGTCAGCAAAATAACCTTTGCATAGCATTTTGGATTAGGCTGAAACCAAGGGTGCTAGAGAAATGAGACCTGGAAAGATTAGTAGGTCCATATCATCTATGGAACTGATTTGAATTTTAAAAGTATCACATCTCAATTTTATATTTTCTCTTTGAATATATTTCAAATAATCATGACCTTGAAAAGATGCAGAAAAACTGGGAATGCATTGTCTCTTGTCTGGTCACTATTGAGTTCAAGCTTTCTCTTTCCATTTCGTAGGAGGAGATTTTTAAGTAAGGTACTGAATATGTTTCAAGTCCCTCAATTATGACTTTCTGCTGCAAAACAGAGATATCATTAAAATAAGTGTCTTCAGAAGATTGAAATTTGTTCAGCAAAGAAATATTTGTCAGGCAAGGCCACAAAGTTTCATTTATTTATTTATTTATTTATTATTGCTTACCCTGGCTAGGAACCAAGTACCATGGAGCTGCTCACTCAGTCACTCCCCATGACCCCCAACCCTGACTGAATGAGAAGAATCGGAGAAAAGTAAAGCACATGTGTTGAGATAAGAATAGCTTAACAATTTAAATTAACAACAACAATAATAAAATGATGAAAAGGAAGATAAGAGAAAGAGAGAGGAATAAAACCCAAGGAAAAAAGCAACAATGCACAATACAATCGCTCACCAGTTGCTGAGAAATGCCCAGCCCATCTTTGAGCAGAGATCAGCCATTCCCATCCAACTTCCTCCAGTTTATACACTGTTCTGAGATATGGAATATCCCTTTGGCCAGTTGGGGTGAGCTGTCCCAAATATTTTCAACATCACATATCCACTTGATTCAGCAAATTGAGATGTTCAAAAAACATCATATTGACTTTTAAAAAATTGATCTTGTAAAATTATTCATTGCACATTAAGATCGTATCATGCTTGACTGAATAAGTACAGTGATCATTGCATTCACAAAGCTTTCTTATACCTTATGTCATGCTGTAGTTTATTTCTTTTATTGTTCTTCTCTCACTTTTTGTAAGGATCATTAACCAATGCATGTTTCCATCTGCACTCGCTGTGCACTGACTATTCCCTTCGCTATTGGTTTATTCCACTTTAAATGTAGGTTGTGTAGTTCAGGGCTCCACAGCTGTATGTATTGCTTTCCTTGGGGCATATTACCCTTATAGTCACAAAGGTATGGTTCTTATTTTAATTTGTGCACCCTTAGATATTTACAGCAAAATGGGCCCCATTTTCATAACTTCTAGGTATGCAACAGTGACTTTGTAAATGATTTCTGAACTACAATTCCCATACTGACTGCTACTTCCCTCAACAGGCTTTTTAATGTTTCAGTCTAAAAATTGCACCTCATTTCCAGCACTGATTTTTTTTTTTCCCATTTGATACTTTTAGTGCAAAGGAAGCCAAACTTGCAACATACTTGAGAGCAGACAAGTGCCCAAGTGCCAATCTGCAAACAATCTGGATTTAATGTTTGTTCACATAATCATAATCTGTTTCCCAGTGGGCATAGCTTTAATTTTCTTTAATAAGTAATGAAGAAGCTGACTTAAGAAAAATAAAATAAAACCTACAAGGATAATTCAGCTGAGTCAACTCCTAGATCTACATGCCAAGAATAATAACTTGTCAGTTTCTAATAAGTAGAGTCTTTTTGCATAAATAATAGCTAATAGTACCTTTTACTTTCCAATTTAGAATAGAAGATAATTTACAGTGTATGTACCTTCATTTGGTTATCTTCCTGCAGGTGCACATTCACTAAGTACTGTCTAATGTCTGCAGTAAATGAGATAGAGGAATGACAGATTTCTGTCTCATTTCTTATACAGCTATAATTCATCTCCAAGCACTATTTAATATATATGCTGAAAGAAACAGAAATCTTATGAAATGACAGTTTGAAAATATGTAATTAAAATTGTATCATAAAGCATTCACATGATAGGGACAACTTAAGGTTATCCAGGCTAACTCATTTTATTTTTAACCACAGTTCCTCATTTTATGCATTTGATTTGATGGAGTTAACACTTATGCACCTTTTCTTTGTACAATGTCCTAAGTCTAGATGTTTTTCTTTTAAGCAGTATGGAGCAAACAACTTCCAACACTGTGACTAAAGACAACTTAAGAGGGCTATGTAACAACCAACATGATGTGTGTCAGCACAGAGTAGCTGAAAACAGCTGTAGGTTTTTATCCTTGGTATGTGCCAACAGGAGGTGATGTGTGCATTTTTGCTATGAGGTATGTTATCTTCAGAGACAGTTTGATAACAACAGGAAGGCAATGAGCAGAGTGCCCCAAGGGTCCTGCGCGGTGAGCTGACCTCGGCTGGATGCCAAGTGCCCACCCAACTGCTCTCTCACTTCCCTTCTCAGCTGTAAAGGGGAGAGTAAGATGGAAAACAACTCTTGAATTGAGGTAATCAGTTTACTAAGATGAAGCAAAAGCTTGCACATCCAAAAGCAAAGTGAAAGTTAACAAGATTTATTTTCTACTTCCCATCAGCAGTGATGTCTGGCCACTTCCTGAGAAGCAGGGCTTCAGTACATGCAATGGTTTCTTAGCAGGCAGCCATCAGAAACAAGAAATGCCACCCTCTCTGCTCTTTTCCTTAGCTTTTATCTCTGAGCTGACATCATATGGTACAGAATATCCCTTTGGTCAGTTTGGGTCAGCTGGCCTATTCATGTCCCCTCCCAGGATCTTGCCCTCAATTGGGGAAGGAATGTTACAGCACTGACACTGTGCCCAGAAGCAGCCAAAACACTGGTGTGTTATCAACACCTTTCTGGCTACCAATGCAAAGCACAGCACTGTGAGAGCTGCTATGGGGAAATAAACTCCATCTCAGGCAGCCCCAATGCACCCTGACTGAGACACACTGACTGAAGGTGCAATACCTAATTAGAGAGCCAAGTTGCTTAAGTCTTTCAAAGTCTGTAGGGAATATTTGTAAAATAAGATTTCAAAGTCTTAAAACCAGCCGAGTTGGGGCAAATGTCAATGCCAGTTAACTGGACTGCTCCGCTCCCCCTCTGACAGATTTCCAGTCCCTGTTTCACAGGATGGGAGGTTGTCAAGAAACTTAGGGACTTAAAACCTTTATATGTCTGTTTCATGTTGGCAAGACGATACTTTAACATTCTTGAAGCAGTGAAATTATATTCACAAATATTTTGGAAACTATTCAGCTTGAAACAGATGTAGCCAGAAAAAGTATAAATATTTAAAAGCTAACAAAGTGTTAAGCAAACTGAAAATAGGATAATTGGAAATTTCAGCTAATTTTTCATCTTTTCTCACTAAATGATGGCCTCCCCAAATTTTAATCCCTCCCCCCACACACAACATTTTTCATTACAGGACACCCTTCTGAATTGCTGGAAAAAAGATACCATACTTTTAAATGTACAAATGCACATTTGGTTTGGAAAGTCCTATGTTGAGTACCCTAGAGAAGAAAATAATTTTGGCATTACTTCAGTAATAGTATTTCACATTTCTTTAGGACTTCATGTAGAAAGTCTCAAAGAGTTATACATTTCTTATAGCTACAATCTAGAAGTCGATTGAATGCATGCTTGCAAACAGAAAAGCCATATTATTTATAGTAGCAGCTCACAGCCTGAGGTATTGCCATTGCCAGTAATCCCACTGTGTCTGTCAGTCAGAGTATTGACCTGGATAATGTACCCTACATATTTATCTAAATAATGGCATAGTCTCTCTAATTGTCTCAGACCAGTAACTTGTCTACAGTGCTTTATGTTGAAATAGTATTTAGTTATAGCAGCCCTAGAGGAAACATTAACAATCTTTTCAGAACACAACATGGCTAAAATTCACTTTGCCTTCTTTCAGCAGTAGAAGAAATATTCTCATTTTCTCACCTTTAATTTTGTTTTGCAGATTACCTGGATGATTCATATACAATTTATCAGAAAAATATTGAGAGGACAACTTCTTTGTCCTAAACAACCATGATGTGCTCTCCAGTATAGACAGAAAGCAGAAAAAAAAAAAGGTTATCAACAAAAAACACTGCAAACCAGGAGGGCCTGAGCATGTTTCCACAAAATTAGATTTATATGAGTAGAATCCTGTCTTAGCACATTGAACACATGTACTGATCAACAGCATACAGAGCCTAATCATTCCTATGCTTTTCCCTATTTCAAGATTTAGGACGGACTTTTCAAGATTTAGAAGTAAATCCATCTTAATGTCAAACCACCTTTAGTCATGCATTTCTCCAAAATCTGAAATGTTTTTTAAAGAGTGGGAAAGTAAAATCAAACCGGTATGCCAGAAATCTATGTTCAGTCATGGATCCTGTGTATTGTGAACCTGTAAGATAAAAAAAGCCTATACAGGTATACTTTAGCTATGTGGCATCTTATATCTTCCTTCCAGCCTTCTTTTCTCCTATGTTTCTAGATAAATTAGGAAGAGGAAAAACATCCAGCTTGTAATAATTATAGCTGGAAGAGAATTAAATTTGTAGTACAGTGAGCACACTAAGCTTGAAGTGCCCACAGAGTTTTTGACATTGTGGTAAGGAACATAATTCAGACATGAATAAAATATATCCACTGTATGTGGATGCTCAAAAAAAAAGTAAAGCGCTGCAAAAACAATTGAGTCCTCTACCATTATTAAGTTGTTTTTTTTTAAAAAAAAGCAAAATGACAAAAAAAATAGAAACATCAGCAGAGAAAAAAAAACACAGAAAAACACACAAACAAACAAACAAAACCCAAGCAAGTGAAAAGAATCACAACAAGAATAAATTCTACAGTGTGCCACCTGAAAAAAACCTTTTTCAAAGCTGACCATACAGGCTACCTGAACAGGCTCCTGCGGATGAAAATAAAAGCAACTAACTTAACAATTTGTTTTGTATTCCCCAAGCTATTTGGCAACTGAATAGTCAAAAAACTACCCTATAACAATTATATATGAATTTATTTGTAACATGCAATTTATGGTAAAATAATAACTATAGGAACCTAGTTTTTGAAAGGTAACCATATATATGCTACATGAAACAATGCTCGTCTCCCTCAAAACTAGGCCACTAAACATTTATGAATTTTACTTAGTAAAACTCTGCTTTGGTTGCAATTCTACAACTTCTAAGTATTTCCCTGCCAGTTTTCACATAGTCTGTAAGTGCTGTCTCACAGGTGCTGGCCCTTTCCTTTCCTTTCTCATCATCCCTCACAAGCCTTCCAGCTCCTGAGGTGAGCCTCTCCCATTATTCTGCCAATGCTTGTAAAGGACTTATGCCCCAGCCCTCAGTAAATGAGCTGCAACATACTGAGTTCTGCTGGCAGCCACTGCTCCTGATGAAGGTCACGCACCTGGGAGGGATGTCCTTATGATTTAATCCACTGTATGCTGAGCTCTAAACAGCCATGCTCCTCACACATTTGAGTTATCAAGTCCTCCTGAGGATGAAGTAGATGTCAAGTAGGGTGGCCTACAGTGGACAATTTAGGAAAGGAATAAATGCAGGCCAGGATAAAGTGCAGATATCCAGGGAAAAAAGTGGAGAATAAGTGCTAGTGATGAGCTACATTTTGGATAAACATGGGTGGGGGAAGTAGTTTAATCACATTTAGTCTAGAAGTTAGCAGGTAGTCTAGGAAAGGTGGATTTTTTTGTTTTTTAGCTTGTTGCAGTGATGTTTTACCCAGCTCAGGCTGTGTGTATCAAGCAAACATGGCACTCCAAACTGAATAGAAAGGTATTTCTGAGTATTATGTATGATGCCTCAGGGTTTTGGGTTTTTTTATTATTTTTGATTTTTTTAACTTTATAGATTTTAGAAGTTATTGTAGATCTAATGTACCAGTAAAATAAATTCAGTAGCTTAATGTTTACACATACCAACCCCATCCTATATCAGTCCCTCAAAATTCCAGTAGATGTTTAGTCTCCATTTCAAGGTAGAATTACAGAAAAGTGCCATGAGGCCTGCACCAGAAGATAAAGACATAGACAGAAGGATCTCCAAATCTGGAACTTTGGAAGGCCTCCAAGGACCTTATGTGCTGCAAGGAAGATGAAGATGATGAAAGAGGGGTCTCAAATCCCCAGACTCAATTCCCAATGGGGTGTGCCAGGCAGCAGAATGGGGCAGAACTGGGAGGAATAACAGAATGAGATTATATAGATATTATTATAAAATCTTGGAACGAGAGTCAGATGAGGATTCTGGGAATGTGTTCCTGGAGCATGGAGGTTCATTAAAGCTTCTGCTTGCCTCATCTTATCTCCTCCTAAATTGGCCTGGAGTTTTTTTTCTTCTCAGTCTTTAACACATCATGTAAAAGGCAAAACAAGCAAACTTGGTGTGGAAATTACATTAGATAATACAACAGTGCTTATGAAATATCACAAACACATTTTATTGAACTGTGACAATATATCTGTTCCAAAACACTATTACAGACTAAGGCAGAAATATAAGTCTAGAATGTATAAAAGATGATTTAGCATTTTATACCAGTATTCTCCATAAGTAAATTCTGAAAAGATTCTTCTTTTCCCACCCCACCCCCGGCCTCCCCTAAAATACAGAATTTCTCATTTTAGCTTTTCTCCTTTGTATTTCAATGAGGGACAAAATGAGTGTTAAACAATGAATCTGCTCTTATCTCTTCTGTTTCTGCATATAAAAAACCTCACCTCTCATATTTTTGTTCTGCCAAATGTAGTGGTTTAGAAGAAGCTATTTTATTTTGGTAGAAGTCTGGCGGTGATCAGTGTGGCATTTTCTTGGGCCAGGCAGGACTTAATATTTGGCAGATGTAGCAGGACTGGATTCGGCCAGCACATGAAAAGAAGATATGTACATGATAATGATTGGGTTTAAGGTAGACTACAACTTTTGTCATCAATAAATGATGGTCACTATTGTAAATAAGTGCTGTCTTAAAAGAATTGAGGAAACCAATTTCTCTCTCTTCAGTTAGGAACCACAGTGAGTAAATCAGGCGTTTCAGGTTCATAGCAATTTTGTAGAGTCCAATTCAGTTTATGGACTTGAAAAGTAGCCAATTCATTCCCACTGTAATTTCTCCTGTTCCTTCACAAACGTTACCTGTTTCCCAGCTGGGCTTCTTGTGGTATGTTCTTCTTGAAGCCATTAGACACACAAACCCTGTGTCTTTACAAAACTTCCTCTAAAGAGATTTTTTTCTATTTAAATAAAACAGATATTGAGTGTCTACCCACAATTACTGTGATCTGTCCTTGTCATAAAACTGTTTTAGCAAATCACTGCAGATCCCACCAGTGGGCTCAGCTGTAACAGAGTTTCTCTACATATTGGTCTCTCATTGTCTTGTATGCAAGACAATTTCCAAATCACAACAGAGAATCTTGATTAAACAGGAGTGTAAATTTGAGGAAGTATCCTCAGTTTTATGATCTTAGTAACTGATGAAAGCATTGCATTGCATTTCAGCCAGGAGCAGATGTCTGAAGTGTCCTACTTTGTTTACTCATCCATTCTTTCCCAATACTATCAAAATTCATTTTAAAGATTCTTAAAAAAAAGTTAAAAAAATAAGTTCTGTGTTATAATACCTGCTGTACTTGACATTTCTCTGCCTCACTTTGGCAGTTCATTTCTGTATTTGTTGTACCCTTTCAGCAGTCACAACACATGTGACAGGCATGGGATTGCCACATGCTGGGCACGTGATTGCCACGTGATGGGCACATGCTGGGTGCATGAGGGGCACGTGAATCTCACAATTCTGGGCACATGATTGGCACATGTCAGCCATGTGATTGGTGTGTACTTGGCACATGAGGAGCATGTAATAAGCTCATGATGAGAACCTCATAGGAACATGATGGGTATGTGACTATGCATTATTGCCACATGATGAAAGCATGATTGTCTCATGAAGGGCATTTGATGGATGCATGTCAGGCACACGATAGGTAGAGCTTGTGCTGTGACCAGCTCCTGCTCTCTAATCACATCTGCTTCTTGTTCTGCTGCTGCTTGAGCTGATCTGGCAGATTTTTTTGACAGTTCCATGTTATTTAAGCTCCTACTTGGATGTTCTGTAGTTCTGCAAAAAGGAGATGCTTGAATATGTATTATTTTGTCTCTAAATCATGGGAGACATCTGCCTCAGTCTTAACCACTATAACGTCAGTCTGCACCACAATCTGTGACTGCTTTATAGTTGACAGAAGATTTCTAAGCCAATCTGCTCCCTTTTGTCAGGCCATGACTTCTGTAACTTTGCTTCGGAAGCCGTTGCCCCAGGATGACCTCTCTCCTGGCACACTTAGGCAAAGCTATTTATTTCCAAATTTATACTGCACTTTTACAGACCATGTTGGAAGAGGACTACTTGGAGGAGAACTCCAGGCAGAATGGTCTCAAAAAGGTGGTATGAGTGGTCTCTGACCTGGGGAGACGAGCAGTGTCCCAGTGATCACCTGTAGCAAGTGGATGGCAGGAGAGAGTGGGTGGTATGCCTGTCCTCTGCTGTGTTTTTACAGCCTGTTTGTTTATCTCTTTATGCACACACACACACACACACACACATATGAGGAAGCCTGTGCTCATCTCGTATCACTGACCTACTCACCCATGGAGTAGTTACTGGAGAGCAACTAGGAATTTTCTTGAGTTGTGGAGGGAGCAGAATGGATAGGGAAAGGAACACCAGATTTCTGATTTACCTTTATAACCTCCACCTGTGCAGATATTCATCTGAAATAATGCTGTGCACTCAGTTCAGTTTTGTGCAGCACCTTGTGCAAAGCTGACAGTGATTTGCCATTACAAATCTGCCTCCTTCCTTTCTTACCTCTGAGTCTCAGGAAAGCTTCAGATAAACAGCTACAAGGACCTGCATCTACATCCTTTGGGTATCAATGCTGCTGTCTTCAAGCTTGCTTTCACAGGATGATGCCAAGTGTACAAGCTGCACGTGATAGGTATGCCTATTTTATTTCATTATACATGTTTGATAATTTTATGTATCATCATTATCCATCAGGAAGTGAAATAGAATTTTTTTTCCTCCTAAAATTCAGTACCTACAGAGAAAAAAAAAAAAAAAGGAAATAATTACTATATATACTTAATATTTATTTTTATAGATAATCTATGGATTTTCTATCAAAAGACTGCAAAGCTGCCAAAAAAATGCCTATACTGAATTAGAATCAGGCCCCTGACTAAGTTTGAAGCTTTATGTGAATCTAAAATAGACATGAACTTGTTGTGTGCATGTCACAGTCCAGGAAAAACCATAATTGGCGAATTTGAATTTAAAGTACATTTCCATTTATTGTTCATTTGCTATTTTCTGTATCTTCCAAATAATTTAC
>JAWWEE010000074.1:81565038-81608680 GCA_035221455.1 Xenops minutus | reverse complement strand
GGAACACATTTTTACCTGGAGATCTAATTTAGGAAAAAAAAAAAAAAAGATTATGTTTTCTTTATTTTTTAAACATTGAAACAAAATAATTTAATAATTTTAATTTAAAACAGTCCTATTGATTAAGAAAATTTATTCTAAAATTTACAGAAAAGGACAATATCGGGCATGACTGTGCAACTGTTAGTACCTATAATATGCAGAGATATCCACACTAAAACTGTATCATAATAGAATTTACCAGAATATGCCTACAGTATCATCAGTTTGAAAGCGCCAAACCTGTGTGTATATAAATTATTCTAATAAGTGGTAAGTTGACAGGGAACATCTGCTCTAGCTGGTGAACCCACTAATGTGATCCACCTGTCACTATCTGGGTCATTATGTAACTGTAATTCTGAACTGCTGTAATATTTTTGGCACATACACTAAGCTCCAACTTGCCCTAACAAATTGAACTGAGGTCCAAGATTAATATACCATTTTTTAAAAATTCACTATGAATATTTATAGTACTCATTAATGTCACTGGGAAAATACCAATGAAAATAATTTCAGCACAATTTTGCAATCTTTTTTAGTTAGAGGAATTTTAGAAGAAATTTCACTACATTTTTCATAAATAACAAGAAAAGTAGGAGAAGATAGTTGTCATGAAATATTGAATCAGAGATTGTTTTAGAGCATTAGTTTTCACATTGTGTCTTCCTGTGCATCTTTCTGTTTATTTCTGCCTTACTTTCTCCATACCAGCCAGCTTAAAAGCTTGCTAAACCAAAATGCTTTTAGCAGTAATGTCAAGACTCAGAACTTAATCTGAATTTTTATATGAAATATTCAGATAAACCAGAAATAGTCTGGCTAATATTTCAGTACTTATAGCAAAGCATATAGGCATTAAGAAGGTAAGGGCCAACCCACCCTAAGCCTCCAAAAAAAGAACAGTATGGTTTAGGTCATTTATGTCAAATGAAAGTTCTCTTGTACACATGATGCACAAGGTGATACCCCTGAAAACATTTCTATATACAAAGACTACTGTTATTTCTGAGAAGATGAGTAACATATCAGCATAACCCTATTACATTAAAGTTGGATCATTGGCCTGAAAACTGGAACAGCTCAGCTCCTATTTTAGATATACAATGGTTATTTATCACCAACATTTCAATTATATTCAGCATTTGAAGGGTTTTCAAATGTTTCCCATTTATTTATATATAATTTATATAAAAGTCATCATATATTATCAATAGTAGGGCTTCATCTGGAATAATCATCACTTGTGATCCTTGTTCTCCTTATGTAGAAGTTAGAGCATGGCAGCCACAGACACACTATAGTTTCTTCTTGCTTCCTTTTTTTTTCAAGACAAAACTCAGTAACTCACAAGTTTCTCCATCTTTCAAATTTCCAGCTGAGCAGCCATTCTCTTTTATCCACTGATAATAAAATAACTATGATCTAGGTAGAGAAAAAGAGAAAAATTATCAAAGTCTAAGATTTTTTTAGAGACAAGTTAAAAAACAAATTGAGCTATCCTAGCTTAAATGAAAGGAAAATTAAGCTACCTCTTTGCTGTCAGATTCCTGGAGCTCAGTGGGAGCAATATAAGGGGTTATAAAGAAAACACTACAAAAGCATAGTAAGTAGGGGGAGATTGGTGTCTGTAATTGGACTTCAAGAAAATTTAATGTAATGCATCTAAAACTTAATCTTGGAGCAGGAGGTATTGGGTCATCTCCTACTGAACATCTCCTGCTGACTCCCTGTTGTAACCTCACAGAACACTGGGCTTGTTTCACTGTTGGGCAAGTGCCCAGACTCCTAATTATTCACTTCTCCTTGATGACAATTTTTTCTCTTCTTGTCCTACTCCTTTAGGATACCATAAAAATAAATTCTTTAAAGGGCTTTGGGGGTTCATCTGCATTATGGACTTAGTTTCGATCAGGAATAAATCTCCCAGCTATCCCTTCTTACTTGATTTATATGTTGAAGTGATCTCAAGGCAACTGGACTAGATCGCTTTAATATGAAACTAACCCCTAGAACTTGCTCTCCAACTTCAGATGGACTTTTAGTCCATATGACAAGATTAGAGCTACTGGGAAGTAAAAGTAAATCGCTAAAACACCTACAGTGTGAATGTCCACTTCTCAGCACCACTGCTTTGTTCTAGAGCTCTGTTCCTACCTGTCTGAACTACTTTGTTGATATAACTGGCTTCAAAGTGTTGAAACTATGCCTGGAGGTTATTGACTGCTGAATAGCATTGTGGATTATCAAAGCTTCCAAGCAGATTTTTCCTTTTTGCTCATACCTAAGATTTCTTTCTTATGAAAGCTATTTTGTGTACCTTAGCAATAATCTGACAACTGATGCATATTTCTGATCACTTCAATGTCTTTTATTAGTATTCATGAAAATTCATTAGTTTTTAATCCTTCTAACTACAAGCTCTTTGTTAACATTGAAATGTTAGTGAGATAATGATTCTTTATTTTAATTAAAACTAATTAATCATGTATTTATTTTTAAAAAGATAAAATTAAACTCAAGTTAAAGGTACACTTAATTAAGAGTATGAGTTGGTAGGTTTTACTTTTTTCCTTAATGCCTTTGTACTCTTCAAACTCTTAAGTTTTCAGGACAGTAGCAAAATCAAACAAAATATTGTCCAAAGATGCAAAGTTACTGTACTAAAATATCGATATATAACAACTATTGGTATCTTTAAGTTGGTTCTGATGTTATTTACTTTCACAACTGAAGCAGAATCTTAATCAAGATTTGGCATATAAGTAGATACAGTTCTGAGTTTCATATGAAATACAACATGCTTGACATTTTAAAAGGGCTACTTTCAAACTGAAAATTACTTTTCTGCATGGAACACCTAATAACTTTATAGTATAACAAGGGTGAGTTAATATTCGCACCCCACTCTGCATGTTGTTTAAGCCGTTGCAGTATTAACTGATCTCCTGTATAACACCACAGCCCCCCTGACAACATGATAGTCAGGTATCAGTATAACTTCATGTGTTGGAGATGGCCCTATAACTTGTAAAGCAGTGTCCATGTGCAAAACATACTGAACACTTTCTGAATAATCAAGGCATTTAAGGCAGTTTACAACTACAAATACCTTGAAGACCTTAAAATATTGCTCTTATATGAAGAGTTTGTTTATTTTTGTTTGGTTTTTTCAAATAATTATACATTTCTAAATATCTATTGTATTTAGTTCGTGTGGTAAGGTTTTGCTAGCATAGGGGCTACAGGTGTGGCTTTTGTGAAAACCTGACAGTAACTCCCCCTATATCCACAGGACCTGTGACCCAGGGAAGAGGGAAGCCCATGCTGCAGCAGGTTTGCTCGCAGTACTTGTGCCCTAGTGAAAGGGACCTATGCTGGAGCAGTTTGTGTTGCATTGTAGCCTGTGGTAAGGACTCATATTAGAGAAGTTCATGGAGGACTGTCTCCTGTGGAAGGGACACCATGCTGGAGCAGGAGAAAAGTGTGTGGAGTCTGCTCCCTGAAGAGGAAGGAGCAGCAGAGACGAGGTGTGATGGACTGACTGTAGACCCTATTCCTCATCCCCTTGCATTCCCTCTGGAGGGGAGGAGGGAGAGAAAATCAATGTGTAAAGTTGAGCCCAGGAAGAACAGAGGATGAAGGAAGGTGTTTTTAAGATCTGGTTGTATTTCTCAACATTTAAAATGTCACTATTGTGATTTGATGAGTTATAAATTAAACTAATTTTTCTGAGATGAGTCTGTTTTGCTCAATGGTAACTGATGAGTGATCTCTTCCCAGAAATGCATGTCATTTGTAGTCTTAACTATAGTTCCTTTATGAACTTCTATCTGTGATGCCTAAAGCAAATTTCTTCAACTTTATTTTTTATTATTATTATTTTTATTTTTACATGAGAGGCAACTTCAGATGATCAAATCATTTGAGATATTCTCACATAGTCATATTGAAATAGGTCTGGAAGAAATCTACAGATATTACCTCCTCTATACTTAAATTTTACTGTTGAGTTATTCTTTGGGTATGGGTAAAATCAATTTGAATAAACAAAATGTGTTGTCCATAAGTCATTCTTCTTGATATTCTTAGTGTGCTTAAATCATGATGCTTCCATAATCAGAGTTGTACAATTTTAGCATTGATTATCTAATATAGCAGCACTTACTAATCCCTCAAGGCAGCTTTCCTGTTTTGAGCCAGTCGTGCTTTTTTTTCCCTTTTTACTTGAAGTGTAGAATCAGAGTCATAGACTCTCACTTTCTTGCATTCAGAGATCAGCTACCACTCTGCATTTCAGACAGATGCTTTGCAAAAGAAGGGCATTCCAGAATTCTGATTTAGAATCTTTTAAGTATAAGATTCAGTGGGAGGATCCTACAATCCGGCCTATGGATTTCTGCATTATATGAACAGGGTTTTTTGGAGGAGAGAGCCTTTTTAGTGCACTGAAGGACTTCAGTTCCCTAGAATTTAAAGTTCATTTTTAATTTCTTCTTTTCTCTGGAGCATAAATGCCATAGATTGTGTTTCCACACCAGAAACACAGGATATTGGTCCTGTACTTTCTTTATAAGTTCATTCTAATTTTATAAATTTATTCTATGACTTCTACACAATGAACAAAATATTTTTTCTCACTGGCCTGTCATAATGAATTCTTGCAAAACTGCCACTTTCTGGCAATCTTCCATTTCCAATGATACAGTTTGGAAATATTTTATTTGATTTTCATTGATAAATCAATAAAAAGGTTGCTTTTCTGACATCTCAACTATATAAATCATTTTTAACATTCTCAGTGTGCTGCCAGGGTATGGCCACTTTATGTCTTCTGCCTGGAATGTGAAAACAAATAGAAGACGATTGTTTATTGTGTTCTGGCAGATTAAAAATGTTGTAACCCCATAATAGAGATGCTTCACAAATATGAGAATGAACGTGGTATATGAAGATAGGAGGGATTAAACACTGTAAGTACTGAAAAATTACTCATATGTTAGTTTATTGATATTTCATAATAAAAGTCACAAAAATCATATTGGAAATTTTTCTAGCCACTCCCACAAGGATTAAGATGTCATCTTCACCAGATTTAAATTAGGCCTTTAAATCTGATGTCAAACAGCCTTAAATATATATCCAATTAATAATTTATGCAGGTGGGAAAAATTATATAAGTAAAAATAATATCCTTTCAGTGTTTAGCAGTCTGACTTCAATCATAAAATTTGTTTTATATAGCTTTTTTCTTTTTCTAAGAAATGCTCTAATGCAGCTTTTCTCATTGCTCCATTCCATGTAATATAATCCAACACACCGAATCTATACAAGACTCTTAAAAGGAACACATTATAATTTTAGCCATGTTGATTTTTCTTCCTGCTACTCAATTTTCTTTTCATGTATTTCTTTTGCTAATTCCTTAAAACACTCCAAACTCTGCTTTTCGTCAGGGAGAAAAACAAACAAAAACAAACAAAAAACAAATCAACTAAAAAAAAATTAAAAAAAAAAGACAAACCCCCAACATCAAAAAACAAATAAAACAAAACAAAACAAAATAATGCCAACAGAAATCAATACTGGAAACCCACATATATTTCTTTGCACAAGACCACAGTTAGCAGAAATACTATGCAAACCAATTTAATGAATGAACAGAGAAAAAGGAAACAAAAAATTGTATAATGAGACTGCATATGAGCTAAAAATTTTGGAAAGTATGTTTTTTCCCCTGTCAAATATGACAAAGTACTACATCTCTCTCTGTCTTACTCGGCCTTACTAGCATGGTGGAGCCAATGTCTTCCGTCTGGTAGCACAGCATGTGTGAGCCAGTTAAACTCACTGACTTACATGATGGTAGATCAGTCTTGCTATTCAACTGCTCTTTGCAAGTTACTGTTTATGCAAACAGCCCCCAAAATGAAAATGACAAGTGAATAGGAGCTATACCCCTGTCTGACTTCAAAGAAAATAGTCATTAGGATATTTGAACAAAAAATTTTGGAAGAACGTCATTTCATCACAAAAAAAAAAAAAAAAATGTCACTACCCATCTGAAGTCCTACATTTTCTATGTTAAACCTCTGCATTACTATTAATAACCTCACCAACTACATATCATCAATATATTTCTGTATTTTCTCTGCAGACAGCCTCAATTATGCTGATGTCTTACTTCTGATCTCTAGAAAGTGGACTGAAATCCCACTGCATTTTGTAATGTCCTTTCAGTAGTTCTTCACTAGAACTGTGTGTTGGTTTCTTTCTTTCTTTTTTTTTTTTGTAATTTTATTTTTAAAAGGTAATATCTTGGACAGAAATGTACTACCTTGTGCATATCCGCATTTTTAACTTGACAACCTGAACACGTTAGATGTGTGCTAATTAAAAAACCTAAACCATAACTGCTATCATCAAAGTTCCTCCTGATTTTAGGGGATTCAATCAAGCCTAAAAGCATTATTCAGAAGGGTACAGAGTTGTTTTTTCCATCAATCTGAAGGACACTGAGGTTTTTCTAAGCAAAAAGAATGGATTTCTCATCTAAAAACTCCTATACAGAATTTTCTTTTTTATTATCCTTATTTTTATTATAGTTCTATAAAACCATTCATGTCTAGATCTATCAAATAATTAATGCCTGGTTCCATAATGCAAGTTATTAATTTTTTGCTTTCTGTAAGGCACTTTATATATATTAACTATTTAAACATCTTTAGTACATTCTGTAACATTTGCAGTACTTTCCAAAATAGCTCTCTACATAAAAGGCAGTCGTATAATGTCAAAGATCAGCAAAATTATTTTGATTCAGAAAATTATTGTGAACTAAAATCCAGCATGAATTTTTTAGCCATACCTGTGCTTTCTGTTTAAGAAATCTTAATTTTTGATAACTATTATAGATGAAGTCCTCTGACTAGAAGATTGGACTGGATGATGCTGCAGGATTGATGACTTACATTGACTCTGCATATTAGATATTGCCATGAAGTATTTACCTAAATGGGATTTCTGGGTAGCACCTCAATTGTTTTGACAACATAGTGATGAATGCACATTTGTTAGCAACTTTTTGAAAGCACATGATGCTGCACAGTGAAATGTGCTGTGACTGGTACACTGCAGACATTTTACACAGCAAAGGAAGCTTTATTAGCAAACAAATGTTGCAATGAACAGATAGAAATGCTGTAGCTGATTTGAAAATCATCAGCTAGTTCCATAAGATCAAGTAGAATAAATGTTTGTGACATTAGGAATCTAAAACATCCAGTTAAGCTGAAAATTCTGTACATAAATTTATGTGTCGGAATAGAGGGACAAATTACTATTTTTTTATCTCCTTCATTGTTCTGAAGTGTGATATTCGCACCATGTGCATCTGTTTCAAACAAGGTCTGAGTACCTACTTTCACTTTATAGCTGAACTTATTTTACAACCTATAAGCTGAGACTGGGCTATAACATGGACAATAGTTTTCACTAGCAACACTAAATTCTTGGGAGAATTAGAAAAACTCTAGGGATAAAAAACCCTTTTGCAGGTAAAGAGGATTCCTGAGAAGTCCCCTAATGGGAAAACACAAAGACGTCACACTCGGGAGTCTGAGAAGAAATGCATAATTTTTCTTAGCCTGAATAAGATGCTTAGCATGCAGTTTTTTCTAGCAGGTAGCCTCTCAGAGTCAACAGAAAATACCAGCTAAAATTTCTATTATCTCAAGAATATTTGCTGGAGTTTGGTAGCAAAGTTCCTGTTTAATAATGCCCAGGGAAAGAATTTTGCCATACTGCATGATACTTCTGTTCTCAATTACAAACAGAAAAACAAAGAGGATGTCAAAATAATTACTTGTGCACAGCATGATAACTGTTTAGCAACCATGTTTAAACTATTATGTAAGGATAGAAGGGAACAAAAACTTGCAGTTTACTTCATCATAGAAGACTGAAATAATAAATTTAGAGTATCAGTCATACAATAGGCCAGTTCACGATACCGTTTCTTTTGCAAAATTTGATCATACTTTACTTCAATAATAATATAAAAATATACTAAATGTTGACATTAAAAATGGAAAATAAGGAAACACACTAATACAATACATCAAAGCCATGCAAAAAATGATTGTTGAATGACTTTTGTAGTCATCAACTTCAGATTGTTATATTTTTTTTTAATGTGGCAATTTAAATCTT
The DNA here is from genome assembly GCA_035221455.1 of Xenops minutus. Lineage (NCBI taxonomy): Eukaryota > Metazoa > Chordata > Aves > Passeriformes > Furnariidae > Xenops > Xenops minutus. The sequence goes on along the minus strand of JAWWEE010000074.1, from coordinate 81,600,427 downwards.
GTAGATAAAAAGATGGCTCTTTAAAATTCTGTCTTATCTAACAGAATCACACAGAAAAGATACTGTAAAATACCTTAAAATATTTAAAATATTTTCCATCAAAAACATTATAGAGATGTGACTTCAAAATAACTGACAAGCTCTCTGATTACAGTGTTTCATATAAATGCACAAGACTTTTGATCATAGCACAAAAGAGCTTTTATTTAAGTAGTGATCTGAAGATGTGCTTTCAGTATTATCTGAAAATACAATCTTTAAATTTTTCTATACAATAATCTCTTTCAATCTCAGAAGTCTTCATAAAGGACATAATGACTGGAAAATTGGAGAAAAATACATTGAACTTTCTGTTCAAAAAGGAATTCTCAAGAAGATGTTTTTATTCTGATTCAAAGGTACCTTATAGACAAAATGTATCTACCACCTCTGAATTTTAATAGTGAATAGCCATGCCAGAGGCTACTTTTGTCCATCTCTCTTGTTCCTGGCTACTTTACATAATTCTGAACTTTTCAGTACATCAAAGTATGTATGAAATTCTGAAATAGAGTGAATAATCTCAGTGCCACTGCTTGATTTTAGTAATGGAAATAATTCAAGTGGTCATTTTTGTTGAAGAAAGATAGAAGGAATAGCAAAAATAATATATTCAAAGATATTGTGTGAAAGGTTAAAACACTGCAGGAGTGGATCAGAAGTCTTCACTGGTTTTTGTTCCATAGAAGCCATAAGTCAATAGCTCAGGAGTTTTTTTGTCAGCGTCCTCTGCTTGGATTACAGCAAAGAAACAAAACACATTGTTTGAAAAAGAAATCTCTAAGAAAAAAAAAAAAGTAAATCCAACATAACAGTAAACAAACTAATCAAAAACACTGCAGAGAATTTCAGTGCTGCTTTGACTACCAAAATCACCTATTCTTACCTCCTCGTGCTAGCTTCCATATAGTCACTGCACCACTGGCTTTGAGGCTCAAGTTCAGCAGAATATCCCTTCATGTTCTCCTCTAGAGGCATTGAATAAGCCTTCAAGAATAGTAGAACAAAGAATGAAAAAGAACTAGTTCATAACTATGAGTTTACCAGTCAGCCCTGAAAAGCTTTCAGCTCTGACTAGCACAATAGAGGATATTCAGCAATTACCAAATGTTATCCTGAATATTCAGTTTGGTGCTTTATGCAAAACATTCCAGTGATAACAGTGCCTGTGGATCTTTTCACTCATTATAGAACCATAATAGTAATTATTTTTGCTTTCTTAACGACCCATCTTTTTCCTTTTTTTCCACAAGTGATGGTTCAAAAATACAGTGTTGAGGGTGACAATTGGCCAGGGATTGCTAACACTAAAGGCAAGTTTATGATAGGCCCTAGGATTAGGAAATTCACTTTAAGGAATATATGGAATATAAGTTCACTTTAAGGGATTAGGAGTGCCTTAGGAGGCTTTTTTGAGAGTTGCAAAATAATAAAGTATCTGATAATTTTGGTAGATACAAATGAACATGGCTTGGGTAATTAGAAAATACAAGTCTTATAAGCTTTCTAAATCTCCTTAAGTGAGTCCAGAAAACCATCACAAGGAGTTTTAAGTGTCCCAATAAAACAGAAACTAACTTTGAACTAATTCTATAAAAGTCACCTGTCATTACATGAGGGCCTATAATAGTTTAGGAACAGAGTGAGCTGTTAAGGATGCAATAATTGTTACCAGTGAAAGCAAAGAAATAACTAAAAGGACTAAGTGAATTGGAGAAAACAGACTTCTAAATTGAATGGTTTAAAAAATTAATAGATCTGCGGAGCCACACTGCCACCAGTTCTACAGACATTAATGTAATAAAATTTAAGTGAATATTTGACAACACCTGATAAAATTCCATGATAACATATTGCATCTAAGCCACAAGTATCCAAACACCCCAGCCTAAATACTCCCCTCATGCACCTTGCTTGAGGGCTGAAAAGACAGGGAAAATAAACATGCACCTACACTGCTCCAGTAAAAGTGTGTCTCTAAGGTCATTTCTATGTAGAGTCTTGAGAGAAAAAGATAGTTCTCCTTCTTCCAGTCATCCTTGACATGATTAACCCCCTTCACCAGTCTCCAGAGAGAAGATATGCTCTGCAAACTGATGGCTAAATCCCTCACTGAGGCAGTTATTGTATCTGCCTGCAGCCACCAGTCACTGTAAGGACATCCTGTATAGTAAATATTTGACACCACACACATACTCCTGGCATATCAGACAATCTGTCACAAAATTCAAATAAGTTAAGTATAAAGGAAAAGTAAGGGGTTTGCAGCAGGTTTTTTGTCCTGTTGCTTTTATTTTATTTTAGGTGGGTTTTTTTGGTGGTGGTGGTGGTTTGTTTTTTGTTTTTATTTCATGCTTATTTTTCAAAAAACATTAGTTAAAGGTCCCATTCAAGTCCCCTAGCTGGAAATGTTCTTTCATGAAAGGTGTCCTGAGAAAACACAAAGTTGGAATACTGATCAGTCATCTTTTTTTCCACCTTCTGTCTAGAAAATATCTTAGAGATTTCCAGTCACCTGGTACTACTGTACTGCTCCTGTACTGCTGATGTTTTTACTATTTTAAGACATACACGAAAAGCCAAAGCAAGAAGTGTTCCTAATCATGGAGTTTTGGATATATTTCCTTTTCTTTAACTCTATAGTACCTTACGAGCAGTGAGTCCTCTGAGCTCAGTTGGATTGAGTCAGATTATAGAATATTATCCTCTAGTTACTATGATCCAGAAGCAGCTCAAACAAGGAAGATTCCTTGAACAGTCAATATTATCCTGCTTCACATTAGTGAAGTCTTTTGATTGCAAGAAATATCATAGGATATAGAATACAGAAAACAAAAAAAACAGCTGTGAAGGTCACACTTCCTATCCTTTAGATGTACTGATAGACTTAAAAATTACAAGAAATTAAATCTGACATGTGTTTAGTTCATACTAATTCACCAAAATGAATTTTATTTTCCTCAGGATATAGTATCTACCTAATTAAGAGCACGAGATTTTGTATCCATGGCCACCTCAGCCTACCATTTGTGTAACTACTGAGCCAGTATTACTAACCTACAGTCCCCTCTAGACCTAAAACTTATGAAAATGTTCAAAAGATTTTGAATTAAATAACGAAAATCAAAACTCTCAGAAGGGATTTACACTATTTGAGCTGTCTGAACTTGTACAAGAAAAGTTGAAAAAAATATCCATTAAAATTCCATTTGTTTGGTTTTTTTTCTTTCCGCAGGTAAGGGAAAAGAAAAAGAAATAAGACCATCTGCTTGGACTCTTACGGCTGTGGATTTGTTGGCATATAAGGTTAGCAGGAATTCTATGATAACTTTATCTGCCTACCTGAGTGTATGCCTTATAGTCCTCTGACTTTCAGTATTCAGTTTTACATAGGTCCAAGGCTTTGAGAAGGAATGGGGGAGGAGTTTAATGAATGTCCTAATCAGTTACTGGTATTGCTAAAGGCTTCAGATCTACTTAGAGCACCAGAGCGAAGATGCACACAGATGTGCTTGATGTCTTTGTGCATGTTGGTAGTTGGTAGCGTAGTTCCCATAACAATGTAGCATCTGCTTGGTGACAAAGGCATTTAAGCAGTTTGGAACTGCAACAGCGTGGTGGAACACTCCCGCTTTGTTCCCCCTTGGCCACGTGGTCCCCGAGATGCCGCAGGAAAGAAACACACAGAGACTGTAGGAGGGGAAAGTGGAGAGAGAGTTTATTCACATGGTCAGGGGTAGTTAAGGCCTTAAGGGAATTTTGGTTACAACCAATAGAAATCGAGGGATAACAACAAATGGGAAAAGGGTTAACAAAGGACCAATAGGGGGACTTCACACAGTCCTGCTAAGGCAAATTCTTGCATACTAAGCTAGGAAGGTAAGAGTTTTCTCAAGAAGCTTTGGGAAGAAGAAAGGTGACTTAGGGAAAAAAGGCAAGGAAACCATTTTACAATACAGTTAAAGAGGTTTTAAGGCACTTTTGCTGGTTCCTTCATTTTCTTCACAGGCTCACTGCCACATGGAACAGAGCAAGGAGAAAACAAATCCCTTATCTTTATGTTGTGCAAAACACTGGAGCTACTGTGGCACAGTTACATAACCTACTTGCAGAGAGGGGAAAACAGTCAGATATAGATTGCCTGAAACAATTATCCTGAAATTATGTTATAGTTCAGGGACCATATATTATATGACAGGGGAGTGACTGGCAACTGCTATGCAAAGTCGGCAAAATTGTACACACATTTGAAAAGGGAGGGGGAAGGGGGAAGGGGGAAGGGGGAAGAGGGAAGGGAAGGGAAATAATTGTGAGCAAATATTTTCAGGACATTTTCTGGAAGTAATAGCACTCATGATTTTAAAATGCATGATGCATGCACAGATGCCTCTTTGAATCCTGCAAAAGTTTCATGCCACATAAAAATTATCTCTAGTGTTTGCAGCAACTGTGTTTTTATGTCTGATTGAGTGTTCAGTAACTACATAAGTGTTATACTTTTAATTTCCGTTCAATCCTGTTATAAACTTCTTTTAAAGTTTGGCTACGTGCATTGCTTTGTCAGGAAAAGTATCTCTACTTCAGCATTTTAACTATAATTAATGATGACATTCACCTTGATTGTTGCCAAGTTTATATTCCCTAAGAGATGGAACAAAACACACAACGTGTGAATTATTTATACTTCCATATGGAGGCTTATTGTTAATACTTTCTCAGTAATTCCTAAGCATTGGTTCTTAATGAGGAAATGTAGATGACTGGTGCATTTAGTTCAAAATATGAACAGAAGCATGTGTCCAAAGATGAAAATGCTACTGTACTTCAAAAATGAACAATAAAGAAGCCCCTCTTCCTGTCAAAATTGCTGTGACATCTTTCAGAATTCATCTATACATGAACCTAGATACCCTTCTCTGCCATATAATCTTCCTTTGGGCAATGACATACTGCCAATATTTTAACAAGAGGTTTTCATAAGTTGGAAAAAAAAAAAATAAAATCTCTGTCGTCCTGTGGTATCCCTTGAATACCAAACTCACAGTCATAGATCACAATCTATGATTTATGGCGGGTTGAATGAATGATAGGATATAGCTCTTTATGTTCTAATTTAAATGATACATATTTTAAAGGAGAAGGGACAGCAGCATTTGATACAGAAATTCTTATTCATATATTGAACAGAACTGGTGCTGTATCTTCAAAGAGGTATTTTTAGTGGGGCTAGCAGCAGCTCGAATATATTCTGGATCCTATGCAGTTTGCTCAGAGGGAGGCCTGAATCCGCTGTAAATACTGAGCATCTGTTCTGGTACCTATCAGTTCAAAATATAGTTTGTACTTGGCTTTGTTTCTTAGATCAAAATGCTAACATTTTTTCTTAATTTCTCTTCAATAGGATCAAGATATTTGTTAATTCATGTGGAAGTAGAGAATATAAACTTGATCAGAAAAAGGGAAAAAGTCTTCTCCTTTCTATCTTTTATATCTACACATAAATATCTAGATATAGTATTTGTTATATATAAAATATGTTATATATATAATATTTCTGCCATATATGTGTACCTTCTCTCCCTAATATACATAACATCCAAAATTAAACTTTCCTCAAAATCTTCGCTCATAGTTTTCTCTGACTAGAAGGAAACAAACATTTTTTACCCACATTTTTCATCAGGTTTTCATCTAATTTAATTTCACTTAATTTTTGAGGAGCCCAGAACTGGACACAATGCTCTAAATGCTGCCTCAACTGGGGCTAAGGGGAGGGATAGGATCATCTCCCTTGACCTGCTGGCAATGCTCTTTCAAAATGCACCCCTAAATATCACTGGCCTTTTTGGTACAAGGACATGCTGCTGGCTCACAGACAACAGGATTATTGTGGATTACATGTTGTTTCATTCAAGCGGTTTCAGTTATTCTGTCACAGCCATCTACTCAAAACTATCCTAGTTTACATAGGAAGAAGCATTATATCCTAAAGCAGCAGCTGTGGGGAAGTTCTGAGAAGGAATGACATTTTGTTCCTTTTCTTCTCCCCTTTTTCTCAGACAACATGCTTAAACTGAACAAGAAAGATGTAAAGTAGTCTACAGATCTCAAAATACTCTTGGTTCTCCAGCTTCCATTAATTTATTGTGTACTTACTGTTTGTGATAAAATTAAAAAACTGAGATCAAGAAGTACAGCAGTCTGAGCGAAATCATGCTGTTTCAACTGTATTAAGAATCTCCTTCCATACTATATGAACATGTCCCAGAGCTCTGTCTTAAAAATTACTTAGTCTCATGGCTTTAAATTTCTAATTTCACTTATATGTGTATATTTATTTTTTTAATTTGGTTTCTATGGTCTGATGATCATTTACTGGTTGTAAGACCATTTGCGATTCAAGAATACTTTAAAAAATGTGTAGATAAAAGTTGGAGTATTGAGAAGCTGGAATCTTGGCTCCTTATTGTATTTTTAAAGAGTCAGGAAAAAACCAACCAACCAACCAAACAAACAAAAAACTGCTACTCACTAAGAAAATTATATCCCAGTCAATACAGAATCAACCAAATTTGAAGATACATTCTAAACAACATAGCAAAACTATTTTTTCAGCTCTAAAACTCTTCCATTAAAAACTACCAAAGTGTATTTCTTATATACCAACCTAACTGTACATTACATTTTGTAGTCAGAAAGTGTAGTCAAAAACAATGTAAGATTTTTCTAGATCAAATCTCTCTCATTTTTACATATTTATAGGAACTTAGGCTTCTTTTTGTTTTGTTTTGTTTTTTTTTTTCCCCTAGGATCTCTATTTCTAATGTCAAACTATTTTGACTGTTCTATACTACATATAGTTAAAACATGATCCCCTCACTAAAACCCTCACTTGAACAGGAGGCAAGCCACAGGGGATAAAGAAAAATCATCAGGAGGTCTTGCTGCTGCAATTGGTCATAGTTAGGACCAAGATATGTTGAAAAGTGTCAGAATTTCTAAGATTATGTCAAAATTGAGAATTAAAATTTAGATTTTAATTTTACAATCCATAATCTAAAATATTTTTTTGTTTCTCTCTTTACTTTCCCCATGTTGTTCTTATATTTTGATTTTCCTCAAAAGTACTTTCCTTCTGTTCCAAAAAAAAATCTCTAAATAAAATTTTGCATATTTATTTAGATTATAAGGGAACAGAAGCTTGAATGCTACTCTCTATTGATGACTGTACAAATAAGAGCTATGTTTAGCACATTAGAAATCTCAGATTGCAAGCAAAGGTAGTAAAGGTTTAAAGGTATCTGTTTGGGCTCCTGTCAGGGTAAGAATTTAGTTAGAATTTTAGTTCAGAACAAATCTGCTTCTTATGTGAGTCCCCATTTATTGTGCCTTGGTTTATTTAGGCTCAGAGACTTTGAAGAATATGAACTGGATTCCGTATAGATGAAATTATATTAGAAGAAACAGTTCAGGAGCATACTTAGTTCTCAAGTAAGTAATGGGCATTCAGCCCAAAGGACAAGGAGAGAATTGCACTGCAAAACGCAGTCTGGATTTAAGCCCAAAAATTTTCTAGACCTTTCTAACGCCAGCTATTCATCATTCCTTTAAATTTAATGTTTTTCTTTTTGTTCAAACATTGTTCAAATTGTTTAAAACATGTTTAACTTGGTTTTTGGGAGTTTTTTTGTTTGTTTGTTTTTAATTTAAATCTTTTGAGTTGTGTTGTTTTTGTTTGTTCTTTGTTTGTTTGTTTGTTTATTCAAGAAACATTGATATTACAAAACAGGAAAGTGCTAAGTAAGAGAAATGGCAAATTGAGCAGAGTATGCCTGATCTAGGCACCTAATGTAGTACTGATCTGTCACATTAAAACAATTTAAAAAAAAAAAATACAATTTTATGGGGAAAAAATCCCAACCAAGTTAAGTCCATTTTCTTGACATTTTTGATTTGACACTTTTCTAGAACTTTGTACCCTCAGGCACACTGCGTGGTTCTTGGGGTTGTCCTGTGCAAGGCCAGGAGCTGGCCTTTGATGATCCCTGTGGGTCTCTTCCAAGTCAGAATATTCTACAATTCTGTGATACTACTACTACTTTCTGTAGTAGAGGCTATAATTTCTTTCTCCCTCTTTATTTTTTTCTTAATTCCATTTTGTGCTTTTGTAACCCTTTTGCACCTTGAATAATTCTTCTAAGCAAAAAATGAAGATCCCCTTTTAATAACTGTAGATAGTTCTCCAGTTTTTCTTGCTCTTAATAGACTGTCATAAATCAAACTGTAATCTATAAGTTTGTGCTAGGCAAACTCATGGCTTTGCATACAGTATTGCCTGTGTGATCTCATCCATTGCACTAAGCATTACAGAGCAGTGATTTATCGGAATAGGGAAGCCAAGTAAATTCCCTGTCTAGACTAATGTAACTGTTCCCTTGTTCTGAAGGTTCGATGATTTCACAGTTAGTTGTTCCATCTCTTTTCTCCTACAAATGCATACAGATACCTAAAAAATCAGCAGCCTTTATACAATCTACATTTAACTCATTGGAAAGATTTTCTTCACTCCATATGACTAGAACTTTAATCTCTGAATCACTTTCAGGAAATATCCATATTCTACATATGTATGCCTTCCTCTGTGGATACCTGGAGAAGTGAATCCATAAATATGAAATAAAAATCCCCTGTAATCCATAGACAAAGTAAAACGTATTCAAGTCATGTAACCCAAAGTGGCTTAAGACAAAACATATTTTACTGAAAACAGTCTGATAGGCAGCTTTGCTATTCCTGTTTAAGGAGAAAATTAGGAGGCAAGTGTTATACATAAAGAGAGTAAACTGTCTAAAATAAAGCACTGTGCGCTTTGCACATCAAGTTTGTTGTGTGCAGTTTACAACTTGCACCTCCACATAAAACAAGTATTGGTGAATCTTACGAGGCAAAATCTGTTAAACAAATATAACAAAGAACAAGAAAATTTACTAATTTCTGAAAGTATTATTCCAATGCATACATATGTTCCCCAGTCCCCAACTTCCTACCTACACAGATAATATTGGCCAGTAAGAAAGTATATCTGTATCCATAATCTAGCCTCAGAAACTATTTTCTCTTTAATTTGTCTGGAAGTGGTGTCCTATGATCCATCTCGGCTTTCAGGACTTATTCTACATAAGTATTTTTCAGCTAAGACAATAAAAATGTGAAATAGTTAATTGCTTCAGATGATAATTAAAATATACGTATAACAACAGTTATTTCAATTTTTCATTCACTTGACTATTCTGTTTATATATTAGACAATATTACACAGCCAGAGACTGTGACTGCTTTGCTTCATGAGTTTTGAATATTCTCATCATTAACAGTACAGTCTTTTATATGTGTAAAGTTAGACAAATCTTAAAGATTCAGGGAAACAAGACAGTAAATAATGAATGACCTGAAATTAATTTCTTTCCAATCTCAGGTTTCTCCTTGTAAATCCATATCTGTTGGACAGGTGGCAGCATCCTATATGTACATGGAGGGAAAGCAGAACTTAGATTTACCTAGTCAAATCCTGCTGCACATCGGTCTGCTCTGAGTGTCAGTCACTCCCTGAAGTAAATTCCTAATGTAAACTCTTAGCTGAGCACAGTTACAATTTACTCAGATCATTATGATTTTGAACTTTAATGCTTTCATCAAATTAATGCACTTTTGAAAACATATCAAGGGTGATCTAGAATCTCAACTTCAGCTTACAAATTTCAAATGTATCTTTTTAAACTATTGCAGTTTGGGTTGACTAATGATGCAGATTCTGTCCCATAACTAAATAGTGAAATTGGGCAACCAATGGAAACAACAAAGAAGCAATTTTTCAGTTTCTTAGCAGTATATTAACCTTACTATACCAAATGGTAAATCACGAATGCATCACATTTTCTTAGTGGCAAATAAACAAATAAGAAGGCAACAGAGGATTCAATTTGATTAATAGGAAAACACATAGCAAACCAATAGCCAGTATCTCCAAAGTAACACAAGGTTTAGCAGTCCCACTGTGACGTCTGTAGAACATAATTCACAGCACATCAGATACCTTAAATTATAATTAATTCAGTTGTAAAGAAAAGGTGAATTTTAGAATGCATTTTATTTTCTTTTTTATGCTTCAGTCTACCAGAAAATTGAAATCTCTATCTCCGGCAGTTCTGTGGCAGACTTCCAGCTTTATCTTAATGAAGAAGAAATTATTTTTGACAAAGTCCTGTTTTCCAAGTATCCCAAAATCCTCTACTTCATTTTACATGAGATAGAGAGGAAAAGAAAGGATGGAAGAAAGAGTAATGAAGCATAGACATATTACTCAAAAAGGATAAAGGAAATCTTCTATGGAAGGAAGACGTGAGTATTTTATAGTAGAAAAACATAGTAGAAGAGTAGAAAAGTAGAAAATCACATTTCCTTAAAGGTAATGCTTGAAAATTCACCGTTTCATTCTTATATAACACTATCAAAGGAATAATAATTCCCGAATTTCACCAATTTTGAAAATCAAATGCGACTGAGAGGAAGCTGGAGTTATAAATTATTTCAAAGGAGATTAAGCTTTTACAAAGTTATATTACATCCTTTCACAAGGGCCTTTTTTCCCCCCAAAAAAACCCAAATCCAAGTCAATAGCTACTACAAGGAAAAACCCCTTACTGAAATTTAGAAATGCTGATTTAGATAATTTCCTTAAACTGACATGTGGGCTATTGGTTTCAAGCAGGACATTACATAATCTTTCTATTATATTTACGAAAAATCTTCATAATACCATGTGTGCCTATATTAAATTATGGAAAAAATTACTATGACATCTGTCTTCAAAGAACATTGCAACTGACTGAAGCAAAGAAAACATAAATGCCTAGAGACCAAGAAAAAAGGACAACAGTTACATCACTTCATCCTTTATGTCTAAGAGCTTAGTATCCTACAACTCATATTCAGATATTCAAATATTAGGTATGCATGGATGCATTTAACTCCAGAATAAGAATCTTACTGATACTGAAATTAACAAAACCTCTTAATAACGTGGTAGAAAACAATAATGCTAAAAACTTGGCATGGTGGCTTGGCCCTGAACAACAAACTCCCACCCAGCTGTTTGCTCACTCCACTCCCCAGTGTGACAGGGAAAAAGTCGTCCTGTTCACAGGCTACAGGGAATAGCCTGCTCCACTTCTTCTAAAGGCTGCAGGGGAATATCTTCTCTGCCATGAAGAAAAACTTCTCTCCCTCTGCCTTGAATGTACCCTCTGTTGTCTCTGACTCTTCTTGTTTGTCTCCTCTGGCCATATAGTGTTTTCTGCCCTTTCTTACATGCATTTTCCCAGAGGTGTCCCGTATGTGGCTGATGGACTCAGGTGTCTCCTGTGATGGGTCTGTTGCCAAGATAGCTGGTACTGACTCTCTCCAGTCTGGGGCAGCTCCAGCAATCTTCACACAGAGGCCAGCCCTGCAGGCCCTTTTCTTCCAAACCTTGTAACATACACCAATACAATTGGTAAAAGGCTCAAAAATATTTGAAATGCAATTAATTCAGCTCTTTTTAAATCTTGGAATTTGTAGATCTTATCCCACAGGACATAATTTGCTGATCCAGATTTGCATAAGACTACATATATGAAATAAAAAAGTCCAGAATGAAACAAAAGCTCATGGACATTACACCTGGACTTTGAATTTCTCCTATTTTCATTAATGCTTTTGACTACATGCAGACTCAGAAAATATGGAACACATCCAGTGAGCTAATCTCAAACTCTTTTGCAGAGTTTTCTGAGTTTTCAATGGAAGAGGTTGTCTATTTGGAAAAGAGAAGCTCAGTTATTCCCAAATTGTTCAAGACACATTTATACAGCTCATTTTCATATTATTCAGAAATTTCAAGTTCACCAGAAACATTCCTACCTACCTATGATACAGTTAAAATTTCCTTTCCTCAGAAAAGAAGACATCAATGGTAACAGTTCCTCTCCAAGGGTGACTGTTTGGTCTGGTTACCATTCAAGTTCACCTTAGGTAGGAGATACTCATTAAAAGAAACAGTTTAATTACAGGTAATTTGTGGTGTACTTCCTGACAGTTTTGCCACCAGCTTCTTTTCATGTTTTGCAAGTCTATATAGAAAGCGTATAAGGTACAAAGAGACATCATATGGAAAGAGGGAGGTTTGGTAAAACTAAATTTTACCCCTATACCAATACACTTTGGAATTCTCCATAATTTGTCTGTTCTATTTTGATGAATTACTAGTTTCCCTTGGGGCACTTTTTAATTGCAATATGGTATAGATCAAAGAATTTTTGTAACACATTAAATCACTAGTAGATGGTAATTAAGTATCAACAACCTAATTTATTTCTTCTCATGTCAAATAAAAAATAAGTCCCAGTGATTTTAGTAGTAGAAACCCCAAATCTTATAACTGGGCTCAACTATTCACTTAGTGACCTTTTATATAACAAATTCTAGATTCAGGTTCATTCATAAAATCTGATATTACATATTTCTACTTTAAATTTATTCATTTTACTTAAACAATTAACAGAATAATTTATTTTATTGTAGTCTCACAAATCCCACTTTAGTGTTCACTGAGCCAAACAAAAAAGTATCCTGTCCTGACGCAATATAACCCTCAGCTTCTGGGAAAGTGCAATTACAAGTGACCACTCTCTTCACAATTCATTTTCTATTATATTTGGTATGGTTTAAAGGAAACAAAATCTGGCTTAAAAGTAAGATTCAAGGATGCTTTCATTATTCAACATTCTCCCATTAAAACAGAAGATTTGTACTCATATCTTTGAAATATACAGAATAAAAACTACAAACTTAAACACCCATACAAAATTAGCTATGAAATTATCAACAAATCTACAAACAGGAAATTAAAAAGAAAGAATATTATGTACTTCATCTACAAGCATAGCAAGAATCAAACAGGATAGCTCAGGCTATTTCTAGGCATTTGCAATTTCTTAAGGTTGGAAATGATGAATTTTAATTTTCAAAATAGTGGGTTTGTATCTATTTTTTTCTCTTAAAGTGCCTACTTTGGATTAAACTAAAACAATAGAAACATTACTGCATTGCAAGTAAGTAAAATACATGAATTTGCCCATTATGCAGAAAAAAGTTAGTCATAGAGAACTCATTAACATAAATTGCAATTATGAAACTGATTGTCATCATTTTCAGCTCTCTTCAAATTATTTGACAGATTGTCATGGGAAAATAAGTTATGCAAATTTATTAATGTTTATGCAAATTGTTTTACTTTAAGTCTGAAATAAGACTATGGATCCAATACCCTTCAACATTTACAGTGAAAAGCAAAGGATACTCATTTCACTTAAACTTATTTGAATTAATCATGATAAAAACAAAATAATCTTATCTCTGAAATTGCTTTGATTGGAAGATGTTCCTGACTCATACAAACTGAGCAATTAATCTAGCAAAGTATTATGTAGACTGTGAGAGAGTTCATTTTGGATGTGATCATGGACACGTTTTGACTTAAGATCAGGAACTGTTCTGAATGCATAAAAATGAAGTAGCTAATGAGGGGAAATTAGAGAAGGATGTTATGCTGTACTTCTTAACTGTGGTGTGCGTTGTTTTTTTTTAAGTCTTCTGATTGCTTGTAAATTTTGATTTAAAGGGCTTTACGTAATCATGTAAATACTTTGAAGGCTTTACCAAAGCCAAGTAACTTCTACAGCTGCTTTGCAAATTCAGACAAGAAAGCACATCAGACTGCATTTGAGATTTGACCATTAGCGTTTTTTGCTAACTGAAAGCTTGCCCGTTAACAATCATTTTTTCTCTGAAATCATAAGGAAAATAAGTAAAAAAAAAAAAAAAAAAGGACTTATAAGCTTATAAGCTTTCTACTTGCAATCACAGAGAAGAAAGGACAAATATATCCAATGGACCAATGAGTAACATCTACAGAAGGTGTTTTTGCCAGCACAAGATTATTAACTTGACTCTGATTTCACTACTAAACAGAAACATGCTTGCTCTATTATAGGTTTATCTGCTTCATAATTTAAAACAAGACTATTATTCTTTCAACATCCAAAACAATAAAGGGGTGAGTTGCCCCCATAAAACAGAAGAACAGGTTGCCTGCTCCTACAGGTAAGGAATGAGGAGCAATGCAAATATTCCCAGATACCTGACTTTTCTGTGTCCTTCCAATAAGATAATCCACAAAACAAAGAGAATTTATTCTTGTCTCCATGGAACAGCTTAAGTTTCTTTGTTGTCCCTTTAATTCCTTGTCAAGAAAAGGTGGGTTTGCCCATGTGACCAAAGAAATAGGCCAGGTCTCCATTTGGAGCTACTCAGGTTCTCTTTTTGATCATTTTAAACACGTGCTCATCATTCCCCTCTGCCTCCACTTGAGAATTCTGTCTTGCTGGCAACTGCCTCAGTAGAGATATATGACAGTTCAGGGCACTTCAGTGTAATGAAAATTATCAAATTTGTAATGAAATATTTAATCATTCAGAAGTGCACACATGCATACTCCAAAGACAGTAACAGACAATCAAGGTATTTTTTTTTCTTGTTATACGAACAGGAGCAAAAGAAAGAAAAAATTGAAGTAAACATTATCTGCTTATAACTTTGCAATAAAAAATATAAAAATAATAATCTGTAGAAGAACTGACTTTGCCTTTCATATTAAATTCAATTTCAAACTTTTGCTCATAGTTATTTCAGAAAAAAGAACATCTGAAGAGTAAAGTCAATTAGCTCTTATTTTGTCTGTCTCCACTTACTATTCATTACATTATACTTAGAAGTCTCAGATATATTCTGAATCCTAATTTCTCTGTATCAAAAGGCTGAATATCAAAAAGGTAGTGAAAGAAATACATCTGAGGACTCCAGATATGATAGAGGCCTGCTATTCCTTAAACTCTAAGATACTAAATGTCAGCAATCTACACAGGGGAAATGATAGGAAAAAGAGAACAAAAAGTCTTCTGGAAAATAAGAGCCTCACTGAATCAATAGTTCCCTCAGGAAGGATTTATATGTAGACAGACAGAAAAACAAACAACCAACTTGATTAGCAAGAAAAATTGCACTTTAGGAATCAGGACATAGAAAGGTAAGAGGAGGGTGAGCCAGGCCTGGTCAAAGGCATTTAAAAAAAAATAAAAAAAAATAAAAAAAAAAAAAAAAAAAAAAAAAGATTTTTCAGATACACAGAATTAAAAAAATTACTTCAAAAAGTAAAATTACTATGAAGAAGGTTCTAGGTAGAGAATAAAGATAAGCTTGATGTGACTCTGAAAAAAATCTATATATACATTTTCACAATGATACAGTTGTCTATCCGGGGACAAAGAGAATATGAACTTAAGGACAGTGGGAAAAACAGAATACTCTACAATGATACCAGAGGGAAAACTCAGACAGGTAATGACTCTGAATTGGTTGTGACCAGTGACCTCTCACAAGTTGTTCCACATCTGAAAGATGAAATCAGTATAGAATCATAGAGTCATTTAAGTTGGAAAAGACCCTTAAGATCGTTGAGTTCAACTATAAACCACAAACAGCAAGCTCATAGAAATATTTTTAAGACAGAAGTTTTGGTTTTGGTTTTAATATCTAGTGAATAGTAACTAGTACATAATAAAAAGAAGTTTTAAAGAAGCAAAACCAAACCTACCATAACTCAGAAGCGAATTACTTCATCTAAATGTTCAGAATTGTTGATACAAGTTCAATAATGTGCAAGACATTATAACAAAAATTTATGTCAAGAGTAACTATGGATATGGAAGTTAAAGCAAGTAGGGTAGACATTCCAGGTCTTAGTAAAGATAACCTGATATCTAAAGTTCCTAAATGAGAGAAATACAAAAGATGTCATCTAATTTGACTTCACTGTATAATTGGTACTGTGACATGGAAAACTAGCAGAGTTGAAAAAGACAGAAAGTAATTGCAATGGATGAGGAACTATGGACAATAACCACTAGCCTTCAGTGGTAGTGGCTAGCCTTCACTAGCCTACTGTCACTGAGTGAGATTCTCAGCAAAGTTAACATTTTAAATAATGGCACATATCAAATATATTTTTTAAAATGTGCACTTTTTTTAAAAAAAAAAAAAAAAAAAGTTTGGCCAGCACTACTTCTTTTGCAAGAGATTGGCATATCATAAAGAAAAAGCTACCAAAACCAGTATTCCTTGATTATCAATGTAGAAATAAAAATAATGAGATGAAATGCAAGGTGGGGGAGGGAGGGGGAAAAGAAAAGGTTTACATGGATCGTGAATCATCAGAGAGAAGGCAAATCATATCTTGCAAGAAAAGAATAAATGAAAAATTGTGGCCCAGTAGAAGGAACACTGAAAAGGAATAAAACAACTATCCATAAATATTTGATGGTGGAGAATATAAATACCGGAGTGAGAAGGAATTTAGAAACATGTTCAAGAAAGATTGTTTTCTAGCTGTGCAATTTCAGATAGAGAAGCAAGAGTAAAATACATAAGTACTCTGAAATGGAGCTGCTTACAGCACACTGTGCAAGAGGTTCCTGTTACTGAAATATTTCATAGTCTATGAACATACACTGAAAGGCAGACGCTTTGAAACTGATTTCTTTACCCAAGCATGGACAGCTGGAGAAACTGAAGAGATGGGACAGTAATATTTAATTCTTAATCAATTTACCTACATTAGTATTCCATCTTTCCTTCAATCTTTGCTCTCTAGATGAGCTAGATCTCCTTGGTAGTGGCATCTTCCCTGCTTGGTTATTGTCCAGAAAACGTACAAGTTTCACAGAAATTTTGAAGTGCCCAGCTAAGTTTCATATTTGATTGTGAAAATCTATTGTGCTGGTTTTTTGTTCCCCTCCCCACCCCTCCCCCCGTTTATTATTTTCTATATATAACATGTTCTTTTCTACTAGACTGTCAAGGTTAACTCTTGCCTTTTGCCACAGGAAGGCTCCTGTCCTGCCCTTTGCCTCTGTTGCTGTGCTCACGGGTGGGACCAAGACGAGCTGCAAGCCTCGCAGAGCTGCAGTGAAACAGCGCCCCCAAATGGTAGCATTTAACACGGAGATCCCTAAGGAAATGCAGTTTAAATTTGTTAAGATTCCTAAATCTTTTGGGAAAACTGTTCTTTATAATATCCGAATTTTTAATAGCAAGTTTTTACTGAAAACTTTACTGAAAACTTTGCTGACCAGCTATTGAGGTGTTTCAGATGCCCAGAAGTCTACAGGTAATATTTTGGTGCTATGTGAGTTTGGATAATTTTTGGACCTTGGAAGGCAGGCAGGATGAAGAAACATTTGATGAAGAAACATGGCTGAGAAGTGGTCATTCTTTTGTTGCTAAAGTAACGAACAGCAGCAGAGGAAATACCAAGTGATATGGAGGAGGATCACAGTAGAGAAGGCAGCCTGTGGTTACCTCAGGGACCTTTGTCTTCCAACAGTGTGGACATGACAGCAAAATGAAAGAGTATCTTGACCTTCCCATGGAATATGCTGGTTCAACAACAATTTTGTCAACAACATGAAAGTTGGTTGGTTTTAATTCTTAAATATACTGCATTTTGCCCTTGAGATCATCAGTTCTCACTTCATAATGATGGTTTGTTAAAGGCCTAATTATTTGTAAAAAAATTTCATAAAATTTCTGGTCAAAATAATAATAACAATAATAATAAAAAGGATAAGATTAACACATGTAATTCCTATGGTATTTGCCATGGATTTTCACTTTGTAACACTATAAATCAGACCTCCAAAGTGTTACAGTGTGACATACATTTGCAGATTGACAGATTTATCTGTTTTTTTATTTATCCTTGTATAATTTTTTTGCCATGTGTTCTTTCATCCTGTAGTTGTGCATTTTCCAGCTTCTGTCCACCAAAAACAATTAATGAGGTTTGTTTGTTTGTTTGGTTGGTTGGTTTGGGGTTTTTTTGTTTTGTTTTGGTTTTGGTTTTTTTTTTTTTTTTTGGTCAAGCTAGTTTTCTTGTAGGAAGGAACTCCAGCGCCTGATTCTTAAAGAAAACTACCAAGTGACATAAGACTCATAATAAAATTTTGGCATTACTATGCCTTAGTTCTTTGTTTTTCAGAGTGTTGAAACACTTAACAGTAGCTTACTGTAAAAGTAAGTAAAGTACTTCTTCCAGGTATAATCTAAGACTACTAATTTATTCCTAGAAGGGATTTATTTACAAAAATAATTTTAAAAAGCTTTATTCTTTTTTTCTGACTTAGTAAATAGATGCCTGTTGTTAATTTTACTTTAGCAGTAAAAGAACCTCAAACAGAAAAATCTGAAATTACTCTTGTTTGGAGAGCTCTTTATTCCAAAATGAACTAGAAGATATATTTTATTTGAATATCAAAAGAGGCCTTAGTCAAAATTACCTGTTTGGAGATATCACCAGCTGTTTTGTGCATCAAGTGGGTAATCATTGGAAAACAACAAAGAAAGTTTAAAACACACTGGATGGATATTGAAGGTCCTGTGGACGTGTTAAAATAATATTAGAGGAATCTACAATATGGAACGACCTTGTCAAAAACATAGTCAGCTTTACCCCTATTTAATCTCAGTGGATCTGAAATTATTTCATGCAGACACCTTGCAGAATCAGGTCATGGATTCATCAGATTTTTGAATGTCACTGGCTGCATTAGACATGTTTGCTAACACTGTGGTTCACATCCAGCAAACACACCAGCTATATGAACAGCAACTGAAAAAAAATGTCCTTTTTAAAAGACCCTGGAAATGTGAACACTGAACAGCAAATATCCACTGTGTGTCATTTCTCTTCAGAGCTGGCAGCACTTTGCATTTTCAGGAAGGTTATTTTTCCCAGTAGTTCCATCCTGACCAAATGGTGGTGGCAAACAAACAATGAGCCAATATCATCAGAAGGAAAGACTGGCAATAATTTTAACTGTTTTTTTCTCTAAGGAGTAGAGACCAAATGAGGAAATTACCAAAACCACTGAAAACCATATTTATCAGTGTCAGTGCTGAACAAAGCATGGCTTTGTGTTTCATAACAGATATTATTGACTTACTGGTAAGCAACAACATTAAATGCAGTACAGGCTGCTCAGCTTTAATACCTCTGTAAATATGCAATCTGCTCTCTGTGCATCAGTCATGGACATCCAGCAGTCTTTGCTAACAAGAATACAGTGAATTAGTCTTACTATAATGAGAATGTGTATATGCCTTCAAAGGGAAGTACTTAAAAATAAATACTAAAAACAAAAGGATGAAAGCATCAAGTATTAAGAAGTTAATTAAATTATATTCACAAAAAGCCTACACCTCCAGGAAGAGAATTTCAGTATAATAAAGTTTGACATGAGCTGTTAAGGCAACCAAAGCTATTACCAATTACATGCTGTCTTTTCAAGTCATTCCAAGACAACACATCACAAAAATGATAATAATAAGGAGAAAGAACACTTTCTTCAGTATCTACAAAAACCCCTGAATTTTTTGAAAATGAGGTCTTCCTCATACGTTTTGAATGCTCTTAAAATCTGGTCAATATCATGGAGAAAAAAAAAACAAAAAACACATTAAAATCTGTTCCTGTATAGTGGGCAACGTTTAACCAGTATTCTACATAAACAAGTCATACTTTCTCTGTTCTGCTTCTGGGTATTTCAGCTGTCTAACTAATTCACACAGCTCTTCTCCCATATTTAAACATTGTTGTATCACTTCTAACATACAGCATTTCCCAGATAGCATGCTTTTCCACATCTTGCTTAAAAATACATCAGAACTGTGTCACTTAGGGAAGGACTTTTTTCCTCCCAGTGCCAGAGGACTCTAATGTTTAGTGACCTTATCTACTTAAGGAGTCATCTTTAAAATTGCTTTTTCTCCTTTTGGCATGCAGAGACCTGGCTCATACCCTCTGGCTTGCAACTCAAGGTTGTGCAACCACGTAAACTGGTTTTAGGTTATCAGAATCAGCAACTACAGAGGTATAGAAAAACAGTAATGGCTTAAAAGAGGCATAAGCCCCAAGCCAAGATTTTCTGGCCTCCAAACAAAGGCATACAAGAACTAGTGGAAGGCAGGATCTAGGCACACCTGCCAGAACTTTGTTGGTACCAGGCCAGCCAGGCAGCTGGGCTGGAATTCCACCTTTTCACTCATGCCCTCCAAGGCACAAATTTCTCTATAACCCACCCTCCACCCAAAAAGTCACGTTGATCAGCTGGTTGTCTGAGAACATGGTAAGTTTCACTGAAATTGCTTTATAAGAACTGTTGTGGGAGAACCTGCCAGAGTTCAAGAAGCGTTTGGATGATACTCTCAGGCACACGGTGTGACTCTTGGGAATGGTCCTGTGCTGAGACAGGTCCTATGCCAATGATCCTTGTGGGTCCCTTCCAATTCAGCATAATTCTGTGATTCTGTGATTCTGTGAAAGTGTATGAGAGAATGAAGCTCTGTAACACCTAGTTCACTGAATAGAAAAAGCTCATAGTTCCTGAAGGAGACAAATTTCATACTGATAAATTGGTAGGTATTCATAAGGAATTGAAGAATATGACTGAAGAAAACAAGGTCTCATTTCAAAACATGTCAATATAACATTGGCCTGTTTCATCATTTGAATTTTCTCTTCTTGCACATCTGAGCTATAGGTATTTATTAATAAAGTTACTCTCCTGTATATTCATTATAATCCTCTATTTCATGTGTTTTAATAGTATTATCTAAGTTAGTATGGATCGTTCATTGCGATGTTGTTACTTTAATTCACTTTTAATTCTTTCAGTAACTGAACTGAATTTATCCACTTTGACAAAGATTTCCAGAGTCTGCTTCCTGCAGAAAAGACCCATCACTGCCAACAAATCTCATAAGGGCTCTTCCTTCTTGTGGCAGAGAGAGATAGTCAGGAGCAATGGTGAACAGATATATGCAGCACTTTAGAGTTTTTCATAAAGCAAATACAAAAGACAGCATCCCAGCTGAATTGGTGAATGGTTTGTTTGGGGTTTTTTTAACAAGAACACAGTAAAATCCTACACAGCTCAAACCTGTTACCTACCAGTATAATATAAATAGAAGAGATTATTCTCTGTGAACTGATTTCATTTGAGTCACAGGCCTGATGGTACATCTCTTCTCATTTGAAAATATGAAAAAGGAAATGAACAATTTAAAGGGTTACCTAAGATGTCTTTGATTTCACTTTAAACCTAGATGTTTTGAAGATCAGATGTTTAGTGTATTCATCTACTCATCTACATGTGCTTTACAATGTGCTCATTTCTCATTTGGGATGCAAGAAGAAATGGAAGATTTAGTTTATTTTAATATCCATCCCTTTGTTTCACTACTTCACAAAAAAAAAAAAAAAGAAAAAAGCTACTGAACATATGATAATCTTTAAAAGTTTTTGTCTAGTGGTTATGCTTTGAAATTTTATTCATGAACTCTCAAACTTTAAATATGCCCCATAATACTATGTTGATCCCCAGGAACTCACACAAAATTGACTATTTGACAAATGTCAACACTACATAACTTGAAAACCCTGTTCAAGTTCTGTGGCATGCAATGATCCAAAAGATGATATCTTATCATCCTCAGTGCTTGTTTTTCTCTGCCAGGTTGATGGATTTTTTTTTTTTTTCTGATTGTTTGTGAAGTATCAAAGTCTATGTTAGATAATGTACCACTCTCAGTCCTGACTTCTTAAGCTACAGTCAATGATTTGGATGCCAGTTTCAAAGAACAACATCAAATGAACCTACCATCTTAAATCATAGTTGATGTGAAATTTCATAGTGACATTTTTTTAAGACTAAAATCTCCCTTTTTATTCTGTTTTTCTAATAAAAGGTATGTACTATTCTTGCCATCTCAAACTGAAGCTCTGAGGGATGCAGGATGCTCTTTCTTACCAGATTTGTGAGGGTTTCTGGTACAGATGATGAATGCCTTTTATTCCAATGGAAGTCAACAATGCTAGAAGGGATGCCTGTCCTTCTCATCATCAGGACATTGCTCACACCATCAGATGTTACGAGTTAGGTGAGATAACACAGATAAATGAAATAAAGATGAAATAGTAAACTTAACAATTATTGTCAGCATCCACAGCAGTTTTGCTAGTAATAAAATCAAACAGAAGTAGTAGGGGGCACTTACACTTTCACAGCTGAAAATCTGGCGTGACTGATGTCTTCTGGGAGACATGGCATATGCATTATAAATCAGGATGGAAAGATTAAAAGTAAAGCAATAAGATGTTTCAATACCTTGCCACACGAGAGTGTTGCCTTAACATTTTGCTAAACATAACTTGTTCCAAATGCTATGAGTTACAGCTGCCTAAATATCAGAAGTCCAGTCAGAGAGGTTAATTAAAAATGTTTTCTCTCTCTGGAGCCTCAATAACTTGTTTTTCAGATGAAAGGAAAAATAATACATATTCGATTATTGCACTGTTAATAAAGGTATAGAAAAATGGACTGGGAAATTCAGTATTTGTACCAGAGCACTCAAAGCTAGCCCAGTTTCTCTCTTCATTTGCCCTGCCTTCAGCATACAGGCTTCAGTTTGACACTGTACAGAAAAGTGATGGAGATCAAATTCAACATTCTCCATATTTAAACCTTAATTGCTGACTGCTGGAAAAACTGATGACAATTGCAAGTTCATAGGGGTATTTTAGGAAGAACAATGACAACTATGTGGTCAGATTCAAAGAAATAATTACTCATACTCATTACTGCAATGGCCCACAAATCTAAAAATCAAATGGTTCCAGAAATCTAGTCCGCTCGCATGCAGACCCTTAGATCTATGAACTGACTTTTATCTCACAGATCTAAAACCTTATTAAAATCCTGAAAAAGTATGGTCTGAATCTGCATTGAAGCCCACTATCTAAACTAATTCTATCACATCAAGTGTTCATTCTTTCATATTACCTGTAAATGCATCATGCAGGTCAAGGTGGAAAATGATCTACTAAAGATCATCCATTAAATAAAATCACTGGGCGTTCATTACATTCAAAAAAATACTTCATATTCTAGAAAAATCTGGGCTATATTGAATTCAGTGCTGTTGGCCAAAATAAGGTCAAGTTTTCATTTATAGTTTTTCTTCTTCTAACCAGGCTTAACAAGAATGCAAATTGAGCCGGGTATTTGTTCTATCTTAGAAGTTAAATATTTCAGTCCATTTCAAACACATAAAAATATACCTCCCTTGAATAAGAAACCTCTAGTCTACCACTCAAATTTTTTATTTTTGCAATTGTCCACTTAATTTGTAGAAGAAAAACACAGACTTTTATTTCTCTTTCTTGGAAAACAAAAAATAATAAAAATTGCAGCATCTATTAAAATATTAGTCTCTGAGAAAAACAGAAAAGTTTGTAAAAACCATACACATGTTGTTCCTAATGTAACAACTTGTCCTTCAAGGTAATTAACCCCTTCGTAGAAACTAAAACAACCAGAACAGATATACATTTTGCATATATTTTTCACGAATGTAGAAGAATGCAATTTGTCCTAACTCATATATTAATTAGATGTGTTATAATCAGCTGTATTTACATTAGTTACCTGAATTCTATTAATTATTCTTCTTCCATGGGATTGAATCTTCTAATATTATACTGCAAAGTTATAGCTTTCATAACACACATTTGATTCTTTTTTAAAATGAATAAATTAAAAACTTCACAGGATGAAGTTGAAACTACATTTCTCTTTATTGTAATACTTAAAGTATTTAATAAATTGTTCTAGGCATTTCATAAATTTTAAAAAAACTGCTTCCAACAGCTTTTTCTTAAGGGGGATCCACTGGAAAAAACATGAATAATTAAATCTTTAAAGTCTGTTAGTAACTAAATTACCATTTGAATTTTTTAATACTTAAAAATATTACCAAAGGTTCACAACCTTTGCCTTTTGTATTACCAAGTACTGGAAAGTCATCAAAATTGTGTATAATATGCTACTCCAGGCAAAGCAGATATATTATTTATTATTCACTCTAACAGCCTTAGGCTGTGGTTTGACATTTCAAAACATTTAGCCAGGGTAGTGAGGATATTTCTATTCATTCCTTCGCTGAGACTGATCTAGAAATAAATTAATCCATTCAACATACAAACTTTCCCTAGTGACCAAAACTTTTAACAATTATAGCCTCATTCCCTAACAAATGCTTTCTAGATGAGGAAAGAAATAAGACATCCATGTTGCAGGCAGTGCCAGTACACAGGGCATGTCCCACTGCAGAGTGGGCAGCAGTGGCTGCTTATCACAGGTGTGCTGTGCATAAACACACAAACACAGGAGAAAATGCATATACAGCCCACCTGAGACAACAGATATGTATACAGAAATATGGAAAAGGAGAAGGAAAGAGAGAGCCAATATTGATCACTTTCACAAGAAGAAATTGTACTGGGGGAAGTGTTGCAGTAATGCAAATTTTTATATTGTTCTGAGTCTTTTCATCATGACAAGTGAAATGGGATTTCTCAAGGGAAAACATCAGTTTTATGGATGTCTGGGGTGCAACCAACAGGTTGGTACTATAGTTTCCAGTGGTAGAGGGTGGCATAATAGGAAAGAGGTCATCACAGTGATGGAAGTTGTGTTTGTGTTTGCCAGAAAGATTCCCTTGAGATTTGCAGCAGAGGGAGAGCAGATCATGTACAAAGACATGTGGAAATATCAAAGGAGTCAGGGAAAAAAATGTATCTTGGTAGGAACTGAAAAAGTCACTCTAAACTAGAAATATATAAATTGGAGTCTGGAGGGCAATGAAAAGAGAATCCCAAAGACCAGGCAACTGAGAAAATGCAGCCTACTTGTCTTTAGTAATTGGATTGAATACTGAATCTGGACCTTAGCTAGAAAGATGTATTTTGGGTCCATGGCTATTTTTTAAAATAAAACCTTCAGATTTATCACTAAGGTGATTTTCTTCGGGAGCTATAATTAGATGCTTGTTATTGTTTTTTCAGAATCAGATATTGCCACTTTACATTCTGTTGTTATTTTCAAGTTTTGAAATTACATAGGTGATCAGCTAATTAACTGCAGAGATAACAGGCAGTTAGCAAATTCAGAGCACTATATTTACTATATTTACACAGTGGATTTAACATCAAATTCATGGTGAGTGCAATTCACATGCCATTCATGCACCACTGAGCTCCTTTGCATTTATACAGTGGTTGGTTCACTGATCACACTGTGTTCAGGGCCTCTCTGACTATGAGGAGGTCGCTGTCACTTAGATTAATGCTCCATTTCTCAGAGCCATCTTTCTGGAAATACACCCTTAGTATTTCAAAATCTCTGTAAACTCCCTTAATGCCACTGTCTCCCGATGACTTTCAAACAATTTCTTAAAATAATATGGTTGGGAATTTACAGAGGCAAACACCAACTTCCTGAACTGTACTATGCATGTTTTCAGAGTAGTTTTCTGTCCTCAAATTTTGGGATCTCATGGGTTTGGCACAGTGCTCAGATACTGCAGTGAATGGTATTGTTCAGGTGACAAAACAGTATACTTTTCCATTTCAATCCTAAAACCTAGAGTAGTTGTACCTAAAAAAAGTTTTGAAAATACATAAATAGAAAAAAATCACCAGTGCAACTACTCAAAGTGAATTTTATCCTGGCTTATTTATTTTAAGTGCAAAAAGTAGAATATTTGAATGGTTATAAGAATAACTCAACAACAATTTCAGATTATTATTATTTTATGACTGAATTTAAAGCAGGTATACAGGGGATATTTGAGTTTTAATTTTGTTTCCAGAATCTCAGGCACTGTATTTCATAATAGCAGTTATGCTGCATTAACAGAGTTTTATGCCGTGTTAACACCATTTTATAGCATAATGGAGAAGAAATGGGTACAAAAGAGAGGTAAAATGGAAAATAAACTGTAAACCTTTTTTCTAACTGGTTCCTGTGATGTACACCAATAACACTACCAACAAAATAACAATGGCTTTTAAACTGTCCTCTACTTCAACTTCACTTTGAAATGAGCATTTACTGTATCATATATTTTCATATAATTATAAAGAGGTAGACTGGGATCCATATTTTAGAGCTGAAAGCTTTCCAACATGAGCATTTAATATAATTTCACAGAACCACAGAATATTCTGAGATGGAAGGGACCAACAAGGAACACTGAGTCCAACTCTTAAGTGAATGGCCCATATGGGGCTTAATTCTCAATACAAAGTATGATGTATCATATAAGGCAACTATCAAAGGTTCAAGAAAGTTGAAGAAAGCAAGGGATAACAGCTTACAGCTAGTAAAGGGGTTTGCACAAAACAAGGAAAAGTCTACTCTAACAATTAAAATGAAACAGGCTGCCTGTTCTTCTCTCTGATTTTATTGACCTTTTCCTCAAAATCAGTGTGTTCTTAGACGGAATTGTGTACAGCTTCGGACATTTCTTTCAAGAGGAAGTTCAGTAGAAAATTGTAAGAACACTCAAAGCCGAGGGAGGGAAAAAAAAAGCAAAATGGAGGGTATCAACAAATTGGTACTGTTTACACTTGGAAAGAGAGGAGAGTAAATCAATACAAGTCTTTAAATACTAGAGACAAGAAAGGAGGTGAAAGGGAATCATCTGATATACAGATTCATAGTAAATAGGGCAAAAAGGAAAAGCTCATAATGTAGCAAAGAAATTTAAATCAGACATAAACTCGACCTACTAATAGTAAAATCAGTAAGAAATTGAATAGCTTATCTTTGAAAACATGAATAACTTCATCTTAGGATATTTAAAAACATGAAACTAGGAATAAGTGTAGTTGGCCTTTGCTATGATTCTGCTTTGAATGAAGAAGAAAGAGAGCCTGGAGTTTAACTCTGAACATTTTTCTCCTGCTAGGTTACCTTTCAGATAAACCAGTTTCTTGATTCACCTCAATGTGCAACCATTCAAATACTTATGTCAGCCAAAGGCCAGGGTAGCACAGAAACAGAATCTGGCATCTGTAATCAGGGAATCACAGAATGGATAAGGTTGGGAGGGACCTCCTGTGGGGTTATCTAGTCCAACCTCCCTGCTCAAGTAGGGTCTTCCTAAAGCACGATGAACAGGATTGCCATTGGAAATCGCTTCTTTTGGCAGATCTGCTTTGCCTATGCAAATGAAAAATATTTATAGAACTATGCCTTCTTCTTGTATTTTACCATGACCTATTTTGGGGTAGACAATTTTTTGGTTTTAGTTTGTCTACTGTAATGAGGAAGTCTTAAACAATGTTTGAAGTTCCTAGGTACAGTAACAAATTGAACAACAGAATAAAAAATACACTGGGGTGACCAAACCTGTATATATCCTCATATGACAATGGGGGACATGTTAGAACTTCTTTTCAAATTCCACACACTAAGGAAAATTTACTGGTTTCACAGAATAAACAATGAATACAAATGCCATTTTTCAGATTTCTAACCAGGAAATATGGCAAGAATATTAGAATCACTGAATTTCATGTATTTAGTGTTGTGATATATAAAAGAAGTCTTCAATCAAAGAAAATCCTGGTTATATGCAAAGCAAAGAATCAACTTGTATACATACATCTACCAGGAACTTTCAATGAGAACAATGTTTACTGAGGGCAAAATACATGAATGCAACAGACTTATTTTTATTTAATTACTTTATTCTGCCCTCGTATTTCTAAGAAGGTGATTTCCCACTTTTAATTCTCCTACTCCAGCTCAGCCAGTTCTCAATGACTAATTCTTTCTCACCAGCAGTTGTCAAGGCTTCAGATTTTTTTTCTTGCACGAAGACATTCTTTGGCCTCTATACCTTTGTATTGGGTCTGGCTGAGATGGAGATCATTTCCCCATAGCAGCCACCACAGTGCTGTGCTTTACATTGGTAGCCAAAACGATGTTGATAACACACCAGTGTTTGGCCACTGCTGGACACAGCATCAGTGCTGTAACATTCCTTCCCCAATTGAAGGCAAGATCCTGGGAGGGGACATGAGTAGGCCAGCTGACCCAAACTGACCAAAGGGATATTCCATACCATATGATGTCAGCTCAGAGATAAAAGCGAAGGAAAGTAGCAGAGAGGGTGACATTCGTTGTTCCCAATGGCTGCTTGCTAAGAAACCATCATGTGTGCTGAAGCCCTGCTTCTCGGGAAGTGGCTGGATGCGACAGTGAAGTGGATTGCCCCCCCTTCCCCCATCCCCCCTTGCCACGTGGTCTCAGAGATGTCCCAGGAAGGAGCCACACACAGCCAGCAGGACAGGAAGCAGAGAGAGCGTTTATTCCCACGGTCAGGGTATTTAAGGGGCTTCAAGGGACTTGAGTCACAACCAATCACAACCGAGGGTTAAAAGGCCGATGGGGAAAGGGTTAGCAACAGACCAATGAGGGGGGGTTTCCCATTGACCTGTCCAGGTACATTCTTGCATACTAATAAGGGTTTTCTCAGGGGGTTTCTGGGAAGAAGAAAGGTAACACACGGACAGGGTAGAATCCATTTTACAACACAGTAAAAGCCTGTTTTCAAAGCATTGTGGCTAGTTTTCTCCATCTTCTTCAGAGGCTCATTGCTACAGTTTAGTGCTAATCCAATTCTATGAGGTTTGGAAAACTTAATCTGAACTCGAAAGTCAAACAAATAGTTGGGTTGATGAGTTTGGAATATGTTTTACCTTCCATAAACCCCACAAAGTGTGTGAAATAACTCTGTTACCACCGAAAATCTAACTCTCGGTAAGTCTCAAGGGCAGGTTGGATGGAGTTCTGAGCAACCTGGTCTAATAAAAGGTGTCCCTGCCCATGGCAGTAGGGTTGGAATTAGATGATCTTTAAACTCTCCTCCAACCCAGGTCATTCTCTGATTGTGTGATTCTATGAAACCTGAACTGTTCTTACAGCATATACAGAATATTGGGTTTGGCTTTGCTTTTTTATTTATTTTTTTTTATGCATACTACTATCCTTACACTAGTAACTAACCATTTTTAGTATAACAAGTTTAGGTTTCTTGATGCTAATTGAATATGTTGCAAAATCTTGTCAGAGAAGGAGGTAATTAGGATGCATCATTAGCCTCTGTGATGTCTATATTCATTCAACTGTATTTCCCTCCTGCTTTACAAATTATGGCCTTATTTATGAATGTTTCTCCTTGGGCTTTTCTCTGTGGTGTTCTCAACACATCCTACTGGTTACAGAATGCTTTGAATTTTTGTTGACTTTTCAATATCTTGAAAGCACTTGGAATCTCACGGGTTACAGACTCCAGAGCAAAGTATAAAAACAGATGTACCTTGTTGAGCTCGCTAAATCATCGCTGCCTGAAAGCATCATGAAGTGGTTTAGTAGGTATTTAGCTCAAATTTTCTCTACAAACAGTGCCACATAATCCAGATACATGCTGATCTTTGTGCCTTGAGCAGCCCAACTTGCAATTCCACAGTAGATTTTGGAATACTATTTCTAATCAGAGGAAATAATGCAACAACAGTAAATAGAGAAACCAAAACTATTTTTATAACTGCATTTTGGAATGAAATCTCTTGTCTGAAATCAAAAGTATCAAACCTCATAGGATTCATAAACTACTTTTTTAAGTGTTTCTCGGATTTAGGTTCCTCATGATGATGAGCAATTCCAAGAAATCTCTAACTTTCCAAGGAGAAATGAAGAATACTTCTGGTGGTAGATTTTTATTTTTCTTCTTGTAAGATCTGTAGAAAATAATTTCTTTAATGCTAGAGTTATGTGGGACAGTCCTTTCCCTAAATAACTTAAATTCTGTCTTGACTCAGTTTCTTCTTATACTTAGATTCTTTTAGTTCTTAGGCAAATAAATCTAAATAATATAATAGATCATTATTTCTGGGGGAAAAGGCTGAGCTTGACCAAATTGTAGTATATTCACTTCCATGGGTGATTATGCAACTTAGTTGTAAACAATCTGTCTTTTATGATGGTAAGGCAGATTATGCAAGTTTAGTTCTCCTTAAGAGAAAAACTTGAGACATCTTTCAAGTATTAATGTAATAAACACCTTTGAAAATTACTATTATAAATTATTATAAAATATGTAATCATGAATATTTATGCATGTGTTCAAGAAAAGAAAAACTGATAAGAAAGTGTTTTGAGGTGGGTTGACATTATTTTGCATGTGAATAATGTCTCAAGGAGAACAAACTCATCTTTTAATTTTATCTAGCATCACTTAGAGACTCTCATTGTTCAATCGCGGCATTTTTGGCACAAAAAGGAGATGACTGAAAGATGGATGAACTATAGAAAGGCTGCTGCAAAGAGGTGAAGATCAGCCTCCTTTTTGTAAGCTTTAGATCAGTCAAAAAAACCAATGGACTTTGTCCACACTGGGGCATGCAGGACAGGCACTGGGCTGTGTGGGATCCTCTCAGGTGCAGACAGGGAAGACCAAGGAACCATTTCCCTGGGAAGCTGCAGAACTGCCACTCAAGGTCTTTAATAGCAGTTTTTGCAGAAGTCTGCCAGAAATGCTGTTGCCCTAGAATGGGCTTGCTGATCAATTGGGATTCCTTGGACCCAGGTTTTATTTTTTCCCTTTCCCTTATGCTTCTTCCACCTGATTACTATTGCAGGCTACAAGCTTACCTCTGTCTTATGGCAGAAACCATCCTGCCAAAGTTGGAGGGAAATTCTGGGGTGTCACATATTACAATTGTCACTTCCAGTATTTAGAGGTGGGGGGTGGGTGGCAGGGAAGTCTTTAAGTATTTTGTAGAAATTTTGACTTTTATAAACAAGTCAGAAATTGAAAATTTGGGATATATTCATTCATTGCTTTTTCTCTGCAAAAAAAAAAAGGCGGCTACATTTATTGCCCCAATAGGATACAGAATAAAAGTGGTAGCATCTTAAGTGGTGCCAATGGATTTGGCAAGAAGGAAGGACAGATCTTTCCCAGTGTGTTACAGAATTTATGAGATGTAGAAAGAGATGAGGAATATGGAAGTGGCGGACAAACAAGCAAAGATAAACAGGTCCAGAAACTAAGCAAAGAGGACAGGATTGTTCACCTGACAGAGAGGGCTAGAGGTGGCACTTTGTTGGAAATGAGAGGATGTGATGAGATCAGTTTTGCTTTTGATGCTTTTATTTCAAGAATTCTCCCAGTCTTCATAGCAGCTGCAGTTTCTCTGACTATGTCAGTCTGTACTCCAGAAGATTTTCCTGAGCTGTAATTGCTCAGTTAGATATGAAATCTCCTCATCTCTCAAGAGTTTTCAACAAAACTCAGGGAATAAAACCTGAACAAGACAAATGCGAAAACCTTGCATAGAGCAAGTACCTACAAATAAGATTCATACTAGTAAATCATGTATATTCTGTCATAAAAAGCAGCAAAACTCCTCTATGTTTGCATATTAGGAAAATAAAAAGACAAAACAGATGAACCTTGGTGATGGAAGTAATGTGGGAGAGGGACTGTGAGAGGAACATTAGGATCAGTGGTGTCATATTTGATTTATGATTGCAGCAAAAAGGCATAAAAAGACCCAAGAGGGAGGAGGAGAGTGGGAGTCTAGACACAAAGAATGGAGGTCAGAGAATAAAGAGCATGCAAAAAAGTAGAGTTCATATGTTCATTTCTCATCTGCTGTATACATAGATATATTTAAAGCCTCAGCAACCAGATTGAAGTGGGTTCTGCTCTGAGTGGTGGGGTTGGAGCTCTGGAGATCTTTTCCAACCTAAATCATTTTATGATTGTAATGAAGCAACTGCAAGAGGTATTTTCTATATGTTAAGAATATACTGCTTCTCTCTTTTCATAGTTACTGGCTAGTGATCAACAAGTCCATAATATTTACCTAAACAACCCTTCTCTTTCTTTTCAGGCTCAGGTAGCATGTTGAGATGGGATTTCCATGCCAAGTATGTTAACATCTGCAGAAGAGCAATGCTAACCAGAACCCAACCTGATCTGGTCCAGTGACATGAACTGATCCCATCTTTCATGACCTGGACACAAGACAGGTGAGTACAGACATTATCTCCACGTCACTAATGTGTGATGTGTATTCTTGCACAGTTGCACAAGTTTCATGATGAGGGAAGGTTGAAGGGAGCTGGTTTTTTTTTTTCACCCTTGCACTGAGTTTGAGCAATTTGGAACATCCTAATTTCTGGAAGTATATTAAAATTCTCACCTAAATCCCTCTAAAGGTAAAGATTATGAAGCTGCAACTTGTGACCATTATGGCAGGCACTTGAAATTAATGGAATTTGCCATGTTCTTAGCTCTTTTGTATTAGCAGAATACAAAGATTGTTTTAAAAGGGGCATAAATGCTTGTCAAGGGCACCCTGTGTTTGAAAAATGTTTCCTTTGTCAGCATGAACAAAGTTGATGGCTTGGAAGGATTGCAAACACGTGGGTCACAACAACTCCTGAGCTAGGGGCTAAGCTATTATCCTGAATGGCATAGTATAAGGTTGCAGGTGCAATAAAATGCTGACACAAAGCTCCCATTTAAAGCAAGCAGCATTTGGTCACTAGGAAAGTAGTTGGCCCTGCACTGGATTTATTTTTCTGAAGTGACAGAATTTTTATCACTTTCTGTTTCATCTTGGAAAAGGGGGTTAATGTTTCATGAAGGAGATAATGAAAACCATCTGGGGAGTCCTCAGACAAAGAAACTTCTAGAAGCTGCATTTTAAAAAATTTCTGTCTCTGTTTGCCTCTTAAATGTGTGAATCACCTTTTTACCACCTCCTTTGAGAAATGACAGATTTAATATGTGCTCTATCTAAGCAACCAAGCTGTATGTAACAGAACGGTGTGGAGGGAGATTTCTTTGAAATAAATCTGCTCTGTAGAACAGAAAATATTTGAACATAAATTTCAAAGGTTTGTTTCATCAGATAATGGTTTTGGGCTTTGCAGACATAGCCTACTGGTAATCAGTATTGTTAACTGACAATATGATAGAGATATATCAAACTGAAAATAGGTACAGTTACAGTTCAGATGTGTCTCTAGTTAAGGTATATTAAGACTTTTCTGTATATTCTTCTATTTCTTAAATATTGGTAGACGGTGAGAAACAGAAAATTTTGTTCCCAAAGAATATTTAACATTTTAGATAAAAAGCATAATTTTCAAGACAATTAAAATCAGTCTTACATGAATTTGGAAAAATCTAGAAAAATTTTAAATTCTCTAACATCTTTAAATTCTAATATCTCTCATAACAGATTTTGAGTTTGAACTCTAAATTTCAGCCTAATAACCCATATTATTTCAAACATCATCTATACTTTTCAGGTTAAATATCTGCCTTTGGCAAGCAACCAGTAAATTATTGATTTAATAAAAAAGAGGTTTAGCATTCCTGGTATTTCAGTCCCTAAAGCAAATATTTGGATTTAGATGCCTGATATAAACGTTCTGTGAAAACCTGGGAAACTGAATAGATACGTTCAGTGTTCCATGTCTTTGTAAGGGTGTGCCAAGATTGCTATGATCATTCTGACTAGGGAGAGCAGTGGTTATTGTCTACCTTGACTTCAGAAAGTCTTTTAACATTGTCTTTCATGAAATCCTCACAGACAAATTCAAGAAATGTGGGTTAGAGGAGTGGACAGTGGGATGGATTGAAAACTAATTGGCAGATCCCAGAGGATTGTGCTCAGAGTCTAATTGGACACCTGTCACTAGTGATGTCCCCCAGGGTTCTATACTGGTCCCAGTATTGTTTAACTTATTCATCAGTGACTTGGATGCCCCCTCATCAAGCTCACTGATGACACAAAGCTGAGAGGAGCAGCTGACGCCTCAGAGCATTGTGTGGCCCTTCAGAGGCACCTTGGTAGGTTGAAGGCATGGACAGAGAAGAATTGCCTGAAATTTAACAAGGGCAAATGCAGGGTTCTGCATGTGGGGAGGAACAACCCCAGGCACCAGTACAGGCTGGGAG
This sequence comes from Xenops minutus, assembly GCA_035221455.1. Taxonomy (NCBI): domain Eukaryota; kingdom Metazoa; phylum Chordata; class Aves; order Passeriformes; family Furnariidae; genus Xenops; species Xenops minutus. The sequence continues at coordinate 81,566,287 of JAWWEE010000074.1, read as the reverse complement.
CTGACCAGCTGGAAAGCAGCTCTGCAGAGAAGTACATGGGAGTCCTGGTGGACAACAAGCTGTCCTTGAGCCAGCTGTGTGTCCTTGTGGCCAAGAAGACCAGCGGAATCCTAGGGTGCATTAGGACAAGCATTGCCAGCAGGTCTAGGGAGGTGATCTGGCCTCTCTACTCAGCCCTGCTGAGGCCCTTTTTGCAGTACCATGTGCAGTTTTGGGCCCAGAGTGCAAGAGAGATGTGGATCTCCAGCAGCAGGTCCATTGGAGAGCTACTAAGTTGGTCAAGGATCTGGAGAGTCTCTCTTATGATGAACAGCTGAGGGAGCTGGGCCTGTTCAGCGTGAAGAAGAGAGAACTGAGAGGGAACCTCATTAAATTTGTATAAATATCTAAAGGTTAGGTGTCAAGAAGATGGAGCCAGGCTCTTCTTAGTGGTGCCAAACAATAGAACAAGAGGCAGTGGGCAGAAACTGATGCACAGAAAGTTTCACCTAAGCATGAGGAAGAATTTCTCTGTTGTACTAGTGACCAGACATGGGAACTGTTGCTCAGAGAGGATGTGAAGTCTCCCTCACTGGAGATACAGTAAGGGAGTACAATGTGCCCTAGGATGACCCTCCTTGATTAGGGAGGTTGGGCCAGATAACTCACTGTGGCCCGTTCCATTCTGTTACTCTGTGATTCTATGGTTCTGGCGGTGCTACTTCTATACAAATCTTAATGAACATTAAAATACTTGGAAAAAGCTTATGACCAATGATTGAGTAGGCAATATTTTCCCGTTTTTTTCTTGCTGAAACAAGGTAGCCACTGGGATTTTTTTTTCTTTTTGTAAAGATAGTAACTAATAAATGCATTCATAAGAAAGGTAATTTTACTGCTTTTGTTTTTTGACTGCTTTGTTCTTGGCTGCATTTCTATCACTGTTTATAAAGCAAAAAGATTTCACATGCTACACAAGTTGAGACCTGAACTGTTTTCCCTGGAATAAAAAAGTTAGGAAGCTGCAGGAGATGATATTTTTCACCCTGAAGAAATTCTCTTACCTAAATTAAGTTTTCAGACAGAAATAGCACAGTCTCACAAATAACGATATACTCCTATTCACATCCTAAATGGTTGATAATGCAATTGTGTTCTATTGAGGAACCTTTTATTTTCACTGTATAATACCAAGTCTTCTCCACGGACACCCCCTTGTCGTGGGGGAGAAGCTTGCGTGCCCTTATGAGGTTGTGAGCTGTGCTGGCGG
>JAWWEE010000074.1:81548261-81562576 GCA_035221455.1 Xenops minutus | reverse complement strand
TTAGCCACCAGCGTGCTTGTAGCAAGCGTGGGTAGAGCCCTTGTAAATCTTCGTTCGCGAAGCCTAGCCATGAAAGAATATACATCAGCAAGGCTGTAGCTCAGAAGGAATATTCAATTAATTAGCAAATAAAAGTGTATTTTTCTAGAGGGCTAAGTAATTTAAATGAGGTATCAATAATTTAGACACTACTCAGCTCTACTAGCAAGCTTTATAATGAAGTTATATGAGTCTTTAAATATTTCCTACTAATTGTTCCCCACACAGAGTGAAAATTGCCTGTTTTGTAATAGATTAGATATCAGGATAACTGACCTAATTAAATGAAATTAAAATTCTCCTACCTAGCAATGTAGGTATTGTAGCTGCTGCAGGAAGAGTAAGCAGAAACTCACAGAATTTTGTTTTTAAGGCCTAATTGCACAAATTCATGCAAACCTAAAAAAGATACATATTAGTTTCATTCAGCAAATTGAAATCCACAGCCTGTAGATATGAATGCTAATTTACCACCTGAATTTGCCCAAAAAATCTGTGACATACCTGAATAATCTTTCAGGTAGTATTACTGAAATGTGGCATATATGCTTACCCTACTCTCAGATTTTTTTTTTTGTCGATGCTGCAGATGTGACATTGTGAGATCTCTATTGTAATACATATACATGAGCACCAAAATTAATAACTGCATAGGCCAAGCAGGATTTTTCAACCAGCTGCTTGCATTTTGGCATACCTGTGTGTTTGAGATTAGAATTGAGCTACACTGGTCTATCATTTTAAACCAAGAACTGGTTAGTTCATTTCTTTTTCCCAAGAAACAATTCCCTAAGGCTTTCAGAAGGACATATTAAACATCCTTGCTCATATTCAAACTCAAACATGAGTAGTGGAAATGACCATTCAGTGGCCCAAATCCTCAGTAGTTGTTGATGTTTCTCACTTAAGCATTTTTCCTTCTTCTCTCTGGCCATTATCACAAAATCAAAGAGAACTAGAATTGAAAGAATATACCTTAGATATCAGTTTTAATCTTCTCTCCCTGGGAAAGAAAGTAAATTCCCTTCCTTTTTTTTTTTTTTCTTTTTCTTTCCAACTCCTATCATCTTGTTCTCAGCCTCCATTTTAGATAATATAACCAGCTCCTCCCTATCCCCACAAAATCACACAATATACATTGTAGACTCTGATTTCCCTAAAGAAATCTCAAAACCTTCTATGAGGTATTTTTGTCATAACTTTTTTTCCTATCTTTTTTTAAGGGGAAAAAATATCAACAAATATACTACACATATGGTACCAAATCCCTCCATACAATTAACTCCCATTTTTGTGAGGTATGTAGGAATGAGAATACCACTGCTCAGAGGACATATCTTTTAGACTTTTGTTATGCAACTTTTTGCCTTACATTAGACCTAAATTGTCTCTGAAATATCAAATGCCTTCTTGATTGGAAGGGTCATAGGCAATCATAACGTGAATTACTGATGTTTTGCTATGATAAAGGTTAAATAGCAGTCATCTTACAAAGCTTATTTATCAGATTCCTCCTCTATGTTCTGTAGGGCAGAACTCAGCTGGAGTAAGCTGCTGTAACTCCAGGAGCCTTGATAATTTATCAAAAACTGAGTAGCTGACTCTCAGTTTCTAAACACTAAGCTTTCCAAAATGAAAATAGAGAGAGAACTATTATATTATAGAACAGAAGACATCTCAAAGAGAAAGTATCTGATGTGACATTTCCACACTGTTACATGAAATTTGCAATGGAAATAAAGCAGAGCAACAGCTTTTGCTACCTTAGGCTCTATATCCACTAAATGTTATGCACCCTCTGCAATCAGAGATGACATCTTTTTGCTGTCTGTCAAAAATTATTCAAAAGGGGATAAAAATCATCTGTATCTACAGAGACTTGTTTTGGCTACTTCCATAAGCACCTCCCACAGAGAGTAAAAAGGAGTGTGGGACTGCATCATTAAGCACTCTTCTCTGCCCACACACACTCAGTTTTGCTAATATCTCTGAGAACACACATTTTGGAGGAGCTCTCCCAGCTTAGACTGTGATGTCTAATAAATGCAAATGCACCAGGCAGAAGTAATTCAGTAGAACTAGTGATAGGCATTTCGAGCATTTTAGCAAAACAGCTTATTATTTTAATCTACTAATACTAGATAGAAAATTCTAATTAAAGAGAAGTTTGAAACCTAAAGGGAAGGGGAAATTAAAGGCATTCTATGACTTCTCTTATGTTCTGGCTCATTTTATATACTATTTAACCAGTTACAGCTGGGAATAAGTTCTAATGTTTGAAAAATTTGATGATCTATGTCAAATGAATACGATTGCCTTACCCTAATTCATCACATAAAAGATATACCATTATAATAGTATATGCAACACTAACTGAAAACTACTGTTCTTTTCCTCAGAGGAGAGATATCATTTAGGCTCTAATGCTGTAGCTGCATTCAGCTCAGAAGAATTGTAGATAATGAATTTTGAGTTTATGTTTTTTTTAATACAAAGGAGTAGGAAAAAACAGACACGCTACAACATGTGACTTCACAGTAAAGGACTTTGCATAGGGAAAACTTACAGATAGCCTTCTTTTTACTTTTTCCAGATTTCCTAGGTACAGGATTACTCACCCTACATACTGGATATTTTTCCTCCAACTGAGTGTAAAAGTTTACAGAGTGAATGTCATAGTAAGAACAAGATCATGCAACTTCATTTTTAGAATTATTAAAAAGTTTGAAGGAAGTCAAGAGAGTACCCTCAGACAGAGGACTCTGTTCTTTGCTCTGGTCTATATCCTGTTGTCATTTAACTCAAAAGGGCTCATGGAGCTTTTGTGATTGCTGTTTCTATCCAAAATGGAAGTGACAAGAATAATGTATTTGATCATAACCAAAGAATAGTAATTAAAAGTGAAGCATGGACTTTTTTGATATTTTCAGGCTACTAGACTGGATAACAACTTCATCAAATACATATTGACTTTTCTGATGACAATTCCAAGCAGAATCCTATTTGAATTCAGCTCAACCTAATTGCTATTTATCTGGTATTAAGAGAAAAAATAGCAAAAGGGTTTTCCAGTTTAATGTACCTGTGAGGCTATTTGTAAGCTTGACTATACATTGGGGATCCCTTTTGAGAGACAGACAACTGCCAAAAGAAGATAACAAATATTCAATTGGCTATTTTTTCAACTTTTTTTCCTACTACATCTACAACCTTTTCTTCAAATTCCATAACAAGGAAAAAAACCAATAACACAAACAGCTTTAGGCAGAGTACTTCACTGAAAAATATTTCCTGAGAATGTTTTGCATACGTTATTGATGAAGGTATGCACAGACTTATTTTGAGAAATGATATGTGAAAGGTACCATATGCAATGAATGCTACCAGGGTATCCTACAAGAGGAAAATACCTTTTTTCCTTAGGATTTCTAGTGTTTTGGAACATTTCAAGCATCTTATCTTGGACATATCAAAATATAATCAAATGCAAAGTCTGAATAATTAAATTGGCAATGTTGACATTGATCTTCCATTGTCATAAGCCATAACAGTTAATAAATGTAATATTTCATAAATATTCATTATATTGTATTTCAGGTCCAGAAATCAAATTCCATTTTTTATTGTCTGTGAAAAGACAAAAGATTTCAACTAAACCCTTAGTTATCCAATAAAAAAAATAATTGATGCTTGAAAAGTGACTGATAATTAAACACAAACAGTAAGCGATGGTGGGACAGTACATCACAAAATAGACATTGCTAATTAATGAGTTTAGCTTTAGTTATTCATGAAAATATCTCAAAACTTACTCATTAGCATTTTGCAGCACATTTTGCAAAAGAAGCAATTTGTATGCAACTGTGATACAATAGTTCTAGAGGGCCAATACAGTTAAAACATATTCCACATAATGATGGTGGAATCATATTTCTCCTCAGTCACTAACAGTTGTTCAGACTCCTAAAAACAAATTTACAATGATAGTTGGGAGTAAAATTTTGAGTTATGACGTTTTCCAGGTTTATATAAACTCACATTTTCTCATTTTTTTCCAAAAATGAAGGAATAAATTTTGATCATCTTAGTCAGGCATGGTTTGGGAGTGAGACAGTGGAAGTGGGGAACAAAACCAAACCAAACCAGCTTGAAAACTGAGTCCAGTAAGCATGAATCACAGTGTCACAGAACTGTTTAAGTTGGAAGTGACCACTTGAGATCATGTAGTCCAACCTAAGAGTGAAATGTTATTTTATCCTGAAGTTATATATTTTTAATTGAGGTAAACACCAAATTGTGTACTGCTGCTTTTAGATTAGTATTAGGCTTTTTCCTGTTTTGGATAAGACTATTAAAAATAGCAGCAAGGAGAAAGATACATTATTTAGAAGACAAAGCAGAGAAATTAGGATTCTGTAATAACGTGTGTTTTTTAAATCACTTTACCAAAGAGTTGTAACACTAAATAGAAAAGCAAATCAGGAAGGTGAAGGTAATTTTCTCTTTTGAAGGAGAGATTCCAAGCTTTACTGTTCAGTGGTCAGTATTATAAAAAGTAACATACTCTAACTTCAGACTTGAAGTTCTAACTTTTCCATTTCTGTGGTCAAAAATTTCTTGAAAGGATTTCCCATGAGACTTTTCATTCATTTATTTCCATACTATAATGGCAAACTCATTTAACAGCTTCTGTGGAAAGGCATATTCCTTCAAAAGAAATACACACACAACTGCACGTCGTCAGGAGACACTTCAAGGAAGACTTTTTTTTCCCTGAACTTCACAAAATTAATTCCTACTTCTACACACCAGAAAACTGGCCTAAAATAAAGCATGACTCTTCATAAAAGTTTCCTTCTTACCTCATTCTCTCAGAAGATTTGGTCTCAGAAGGCCTTCTGATATTGTTTTGTTTTTTGGTTATTTTTTTACTTCTCCCTACCACCGCAATTTCTAAAATCATCCATTCAGATTTCTTCTTCAGCAGTATGCAGTTGTGAAAAAAATCTTTTTTTTTTTTTTCCTAATGGTTCTCAAGGTTCCTACTAGATGTCAAAAACCCAAATAGATGTTTTACATTCATCCTAATATAATAATTTCTTTGCTACCTAACAGTACCTTCTTCTATCTGTGTCTGTAAACAATTTTTCCTTATTACTAATAGAGAAGAATTTTTCATCATGGATAAAAATACTGTCAGTTGAAAAACAGTAGCTAATTTTTTTGGGGGGTTGTATTTTAGATATTTCCTGCTTAATGCATAGTCTGGTTATTTCTCCATTTTACAAATTGCAGTTAAGAAGTTGCTATTGATGGAAATGCTTTAAAAATCACCTGTTTTATCCTGTTTACCCTGCAAAAAAAAAAATCACTCCTTTTCCCCGCATTATTTTCCTTTTAAGTTTCATATACTATCTAGGATTTTCTAACCAAATTCACCATATTCAGTCATCTGATAAGACTGTCTAATCATTAAAATTTAAAAGAATTTAAGTATCCCTCTGCTCTCATGAGAGGATAACCCTAAAGAGATTCACAAACCTTTCTTAAAAAAAAAAATGTTGGACAAAATATTTAGTAACATTTGCATACTACCTAGAAACTTCAAAGAACAATCTCACATTTTGAATTCAATGAAGAGTTCAGATTAGTAGAAGAGAGTATAGCTTCTCAAATTAGTAATTTTACTGACAACTTTGCAGACAATGGGTAAGCTCAAAAAATATTTTATTAGATTTTGATTCCAATAATTGCAAATTGTCTCAAGTAAACCATGACAGTGACTTATCATACAGTATGTAAATTGAGCTGGTAAAACTTAGAAGCATATAATACATTTAAATGTATTTCATTTTCTCATCTGTATTTCAGAAAGCTCTTTGTCATTGAAGTTAAGGGGGGAAAAAAGGATTCTCTGTTTCACCAGTTTCTCTTACCAAATGTTTTCTTGCTCTTGTGCTGTCTCTTCAGGTAATAATTTGAAAGGCGACACTTTTTCCTTTGTTCTGTAGTTGCTTTGTGGTCCCTTTTTTTCAATATAACTATAGGAAGCTGCCTTATTGATCTAGATGATAGCTCTAAAAGCAATTTAAAACTCTTAACATCATTACAACTTTTGCACAAACATTTCTTTATTTGTGACTGTGCTTTCTCATGTTAACTCAATATATTGTACATTTTTGAAGGATGGCAAATGGGACGATTTTTCAAAAAATCCTGAGCAGATGAAATAACATAGGTTGAATTGGAAGTATGAATACCCAAGATGTTTTCAAAATGGAACAGCTGGTAACATTTTTGAGTAATTTTTCTCCACAGGAATTTCAGAATTAATAATTTCTAAAGGTTTATAATTTATAATGATGGATCAGAATATTTAAATACCATTACATAATGCCACCAATTTTTATATGGAATAGGAAAAATAGAATACATATCACAATAAAAGAGTACTGGTATTTACATTTAAAATATGTTCACAGTATGTGCAGTATTATTTATTATGCCCTATGATAATTTTTTACTCTTATAATGGAATGTTTGGAGCATGAGGCAAATTAGATTCACTGTGACAGAAACCTATTACAAAACCTATGACAAGACAGTATGACAACTGAGTGTATATCACATAGGTACTATGACCACTCAACTACAAATTGTGTTGCGACTTACAATTATGTATAGTTTTTTATGTTTTATACAGTATCACAATATCATTGGACTACTTTGGGGTTTGTGACTACAAATTAGACCAAGTTGACATTCAAAGATATTTGACTTTCAAAACTGAATTTCCATACTGTAGAATTTGTTGTTGAAACTGAACTTTGCATTTTCTGAGCTAATGCTTACTGAAGTTTCGGGAACATTCTAGTCAGTTTACCTAAAACTGTTGAGAGGACATTTTTATTTTATCCTACTTTTTCTTGAAAATTTGCCATCCTCAAGATTTTAGCCAATTCATGGTTTGTTTTTTTGGTTTGGTTTGGTTTGGTTTTTTTTTAAGGGCAGTGAAGTCAAAAGGAGGCAGATACCCATAAAGAAGCTTTATAGGGACGTGGTAACCTCAGGTCTGCTTATCAAGCTAGGCTGAAAACCGGAAACAGGGAAGGGTGAGTATCACAAGGTGGGGGAAGAGAAAGGAGGTTTGCTTATAACTTTCATACAACATTGCAATGAGAGTTTCAACTTTGGGTACCACATGCATGATTTTCTTTTTTTTCCCCTGTCAGATATATTAGGCAACTTGCTTGTTTGTTTGTTTGTTTGTTTTTTTTTTTTTTCAGCATGATACACCTGGATAAAAAGAAAAAAAATGGGACAAGAGTATAAAGGATCTTGGAAGCATTCTGTGTTTTGGATAGGCTTTGGAAACACAGATATAAAGAACTACAGAACTGACATTACAGAAGATTGCCATTAGAGATTTTATACACTTAGGGGGGACTATCTAAATAATTGTCCTTCTTCCTAACACAATCTTCCAGGCTAGGCCAAGAAGGCTTTCACCACAGAAATGACTACTGAGTCCATTCAAACAACTGCTGAGTTAAAATCAACCACCTGTAAGTACAAAAGGTGACAGAGCTGTAACCTCTTAAAGTGGTTTGAGAAAAAGCAAACAACACAGAAAATGGGAAGTTTTTCTCTTTGTCTTTTTTAATTGTAGATCACATCAACCTTCTGAATTTTAATGGAAACATTTTCATGACCTTTAAGTGAAACTGGCTTATAAGCTTTGAGCACTTAAAGTTTGCATAACAGTATAATACTTGTTTTTTTTATTCTATACATAATTTGCAGTGGAGTCTGGAAAAACCAAACGGAGAAAATGAAGATAAATCAAAAGTGCCGACTTTGAGCACAAGGCACAGAGCTAGGAGGGTTATACCATTGTGAGTTATGAAATAAAAAGTTATTTCATACAAAAGGAATGACCCCTATCAACACACACATACAACCTGATACACACATACCCTGATGACAGTGCTCATCAAATAAATATATTTCTGTAAGTTTAAAGAATACTCCAGAAAGGTTCATAATTGCAGCAACACAGAAACAAAGGAAATCAAGGTCTGTGAACAAAAAATCAAGACGGTCCGTATGCCTCCTACAAAAAGCTGAGATGAGAGGTCATTAAAACCTATTAAAAAAAAAAAAAAAAAGCATATTATTTCCTTCCAAAGGCAAGGAGTAATGACTTAGAATTATTTCCACTTGTATTGTAACCACTTCAGAAAGTAAAGCCGGAAGACACAGAGAAAAAAAAAAAAATTGGCTCTCTTTTTATTCCACAGGTTATCAGTTTCATTATTCCTTTGTGGCCTCATGATCAGGTATTGATATTTATCTTATGTTGATTCTTTAATGCTTTCTTTCCAGTTTATTTCTAAATAATATGAATTGTGAATCCTGCTTTCAAAATCCAGCAGAAGATATACTCCTATTAGAAGTTTCAAACTCAATCCTGAACAAGAATATTTTATCCTTCTGAAGTCAATCTTTGACATGACCTTTTTTATATATATTTTTGTGTACTGAAAGAATATGAAAGTATTACTACAGCTGACATGGGTAACAAAAATTTTGCTGCAGTTGTTGCAATTTCACATATATTCACATTATTTTAGTGATAGTATTTGAACTGAATTCTGCAACCAAATTAATCCTATTACAATACCTAGCTCCTATTTACAATGCTGTTTGACGACCTCCATTTGAAGCTTTCTGACAATTCTCTGCAACTTTCTTCAGTTTGGAACAGAATTTGATTTAATCCTTGTTCCAAAGGCAAGAAGAATTCTCCGGTTTGGCTGCACTGGGAAGAGTGTGGCGAGGAGGTTGAGGGAGATGGTCCTCCCTATTAAGTTGGCCCTAGAAGGCAGCATCTGGAGTACTGTGTCCAGTTCTGGGCTGGACAAGAAAGACAAGGAGCCACTGGAGAGGGTCCAGCAGAGGGCCACAAAGATGATTAGGGGTATGGAGCATCTCTCTTATGAGGAGAGACTGAGGGAGCTGGGCCTGTTTAGTCTAGAAAAGACTGAGAGAGGTTCTCATTAATGTATATAAATATCTCAAAGGTGGGTGTCAGGAGGATGGTGCTGGACTCTTTTCGGTGGTGTGCAGGGACAGGGCAAGGAACAATGGCCATAAACTAAAACACAGGAAGTTTCACCTCAACATGAGGAAGAACTTCTTTAGAGCACTTCTTTACGTTGAGGGTTACAGAGCACTGGAACAGGCTGCCCAGGGAATTTTTGGATCTTCTTTCTCTGGAGACATTCAAAACCCACCTCAATGCACTCCTATGTAACCTGCTCAAGGTGATCCTGCCTTGGAGGGTGTTGGATTGGATGATCTCTGGAGGTCCCTTCCAATCCTAACAATTCTGTGATTCTGTGAAGTTGCTTCAGCAGCATCTCTTTTCTGGTCATGCAGTCACCTCAGTCCACATTTTTGAAAGGATTCATATCTTCGCACATCCTTTCTGGCCTTCCTTTCTTACTGTTTTTCAATAATAAATTATAGAGATATGAATACAGTTAAACTGAAATCCCTCTATGTTTATTATTTGAACACAGACATTGGGTTTTGCCCACAGATATGTTCAAATATCATTATTTCTATTTTTCCTTCTTTCTTTCTTTCTTCGTGTTGTCACTGAGGGAAAGAGATAAGGTTGTCTTAAAGCTGTTAAGGCTACCTTCTAAGTTGATTTCCTTCCTTTTTTCCTCTGTGTATGATAAGTTTTTCAGGGTAGCCTTATCTTTGAATTTCTTAGGTTGAATGTTTGAAGTATGAGATAACATCCTTACAATGTTCTTTTTACCTTTCAGCCAGTGATACGTGTTCACAGTTTCATTATTATTTCTAAATGCTTCAGCTGGGAATTCCTTCTGTTATTAAAAATTGTACAAAATATCAAAACCAGAAGACAATAATCAGCCCAGATTATAATTCAACTAATATGAAGATTTTTAAAATCAACAGTTATTTCTCTCTTTATTTTAAATTTCAGAGGCAGCTCATCAGACCAGTACAAAACACTCAGCACCATCAGCTATTAAGAGATCGTATGTCTTGCAGAGGTATCCAAGAAAACATAGTGAAAAGGAACCTGATGGGGGTAGGCACTGTTCGAAACTGTTGCACTGGATTAAAGTTGCATTGTATTTTCAGATGAACACAAAGCAATCAACACATGCTTATGAACCCAAACCCTAACACAGGCAATTAAACCATGCTATTTTTTTTTCCAATTAAGTAACAGTAGGTTTATAGGGTTAAGAACTGAGAGGCATTATATTGCATGGGAAAAAATGGATATATATCCTTGATTCTGTCTAGATACATCTGCACAATATTCTAAAGGCAGAACTAGATCTTTTCTCAAAACTAGACTAAATGTAAAGGCTTTCTTATGCATATTCTGTAAACTGTGTGCCATCACACCCACAGAAGTAGTATGGCAGCCAACAATCTCCATGCTGAATGATAGCCCAAAAATGCTCTTGTAGAATAACAAAGGTGTGGTCAGAGGTTAAATCTTTCCCTTCACTGCCTTTTTGACAGTTCCATAAAGTACTTTCCAAAAGTTAGGCTGTACTTTGTTATGTTGCTCTGGAACCAACACTGTGAGCCACAGAAGCTGGAATTACTTGATCCACTTTGTTGAAACTCTCAACAAGTCTCCACAATCTCTCACCCATCAGTTCACTACAACTGAGCATTTACTGTGTTATACTGCTAGTCATTTAAATGCACCTCATAAATGCCTTTGAAGAACCTTTGAACTGCAATTTGTGTTGACTACTGATCTATTTTCTTTATTTAATTACTGTGTTGACTGGCTGTCTGCTCAGTTCAATAGATCATCTTGAGAGAAGAGACAAATTTAGGAACACATCAGCAAATATTTTAGACAGCCTTTTAGTATTAATTTCCATTGTCTTTAAATTTGTCTGGGAAAATGGATTATTTCTAGTTTTAATTATGCTATACTTAAATTAAGATGGCTGAGAGACTGACTTCTTTCATTGTTTGACTTATCCATGAGCAAGGTGTGAAATGAAAGATAAACACAAACTAAATCAAGACCTCTGTACAATTAAGTATAGGGCATGGAAAATTCAAAAATAAAAGTAACCTATAATGTCCTAAAATAAAAGCCACTTTAAAATAAGGCAACATTTATTAAGACACTTCTAATTGTAACATGGGACAGAAAAATGATTCTCTACTATACTGACATGTTGCCAGACCTACAAAGAATGAGTTTCAAAAGTCAGCCAATGCATTGACCTTTCAGAATGTAAATGCAAACTTGGGTTAAACCTAGGCTCAGATCCAGCAAATGCAATTAAATGCATATGATAACAGTAGACTCAGTTAAAATGAGTTGTTAACTAATTTCTTCCTATGACTTACAATGCCTAAATAGAGCCACTGGTAATAATTTAAATTACTTTCAATTAAATACAAACACAAGGAAGTCATTAAGTTATTATTTTGATAGAAATAATAACTTTGGCACAGGTGCCAAACTTCTTTAAAGGTAAGTATTATGGAGATAAAAGATACTTCCCTGAAATCATCCCTTAAAGAGAAAGGAAAGGACAATTCCCAAATCTGATTTTTTTTTTTTTTAAATATTGCATAAACCCCATAGCAAACTAAATAGAATATATTTTGAAAGCATTTCTCATATTTACTATACCGCCAGGTATAAAATATATGAAGACTTACTTTTATGTTTCAGAATATTATAGATATGAGAAAGGTTTCTAGATCCAGAATCATTGTTCAAAAAGTTCCAGGACAGGAGAAGAAATTCAGGTTTCCACCCATAATACCATTGTTATCCTTAGCATCCATGAACAGAAACCAAAATAGAAACAGTTTGAGAAATTCATGTGATCTTGAACAACAGAAAAGAAATAGCTGAAACTTACAGCAATTTATGCCTCCACTAATCAATTTTATTGACAAGATAGTTGCATACACAATTAGAACACTTCAAAGTATACAAGCCCTGGCAGAAATTGTAAAAGTTAATTAGGTAGACTGACATGCTAACAGGGATGTTTTCTTTTGATTTAAACATATATTTATGCCATTAATGCAAACCTGTATTTTCAAGCATGCTGACTTTCATCCTTATATCTTGCTTGACAACAATCTCAGACTAAAGTTATCTAATGCATATGAAGCATAACTCTTGAACTTTTCAGGGGACAAATATAACTTGCTCATTTCTGTAGTTACAAGTATTGACTATGGGAATGCCTAAGGACATCCTAGAGTTAGAGAACCCTAATTCCATATAGAAAATAACTTCAAAGTGAGAGATATATGGAACACACTTCCATGACATTAACTTATAGGCTTAGGTTCTGCACAGTCCAAAATAAACATTCTGTTCCCACTCATTTTGCAACTGAAATTCTGCCAAATTCTCATTTAACTCATAAATCTTACCTATTTTAAAGCAAAAAACTCCAACCCTCACACCTCTTTCTCAGGGATTCATTTGTACCTCCACCTAATTTTCAAAGTGCTCTCTCAGCCACTGCTGAACACAAGCGGCTGTGTCACTTGCAGGGAGCCAGGTTGTTGTGAAGTCACTGAGGACCTCTGAGCCTCCTGGAACACTGTTGTGACTATCTCATTCAGGGTAGCCCCAGCATAAGATGAGGTGGCAGCTAGAACTCAGACACACAAGTGGAGGTGGAGAGCAGTCGCTGTGACCAAGGAACAGCAGAAAGGCAGAAAGGAGTGATCCCTGGGAAAGGGGCCCTCACCACCCTCTCCCCCCAACCTCCTACTTCTTCCACAGTAGAGCTACAACCCCTCAGCTCCCAAAATAGCCATATTTAGGCCACAAGCATCACCATTCAATCATTTATCAGAAGTCCTGTCTAACTGGGGAGGTCCCAGTTGACTGGAAGTTAACAAACATGACACCCACCTACAAGAAGGGCCACAAGAAGGATTTGAGGAGCCACAAGCCTGTCAGTATAACTTCAGTGCCAGTGAGGGTCACAGAGCATATTATCCTGAGTGCACATACAGGACAACCACAAGATCAGGCTTGAATGGATGCACCATGTGGCAGGTGAAACCTGGCTGGATGGCTGGTCCCTGGGACCTGAAGGTGAAGTTTCTTCAGTCCTAGACAAAGCAGTTTCCCAAGAGATGGCTGAAGGCCCAGCCAGACCCTTCACAGGGTCTGAAAAACATGAAAAACAGCAAGAGATGGAGAAAGAAAGTCAGAGAGACCTGTTCCTCTGGAGAATCAGAGGACTGCAGTTCTGCCAAGAAGAAGTGCTGGTCTTCAACACCAGGGTCTTTCCTAGCTGCTTCATTAGCAATTTTTTTGAGATTGGGCAATAAACTATTTTAAACATAACACGAAAAAACATTAAAAACATTTTCCTCCTCTTGTTTGGTATTTTTTGACTGGTGAATCTTCACACATCTGTCCCCTCCAGCTCTCCCCGGTCCAGGAAGAACAAAGGTGAGGGGGGTGTGCCCGGCCAAAGGCTTTTAGAATTGTGAGGAGCCAAGGCACATGACACTTGAGGGTTGCCTCTCATCATGAGCAGGGTGAAACACTGGACCAAGTTGCACAGAGAACTGGTAGATTCCCCACACCTGGGACTGTTCAAGACCAGGCAGGATGGTGCTTTGAGCAGCCTGGTCTGGTGAAAGATATCCTTCCTTGCCCATGGCACGGTGCTGCAACTAGATGACCTTTAAGATTTGTTACAAGCCAAGCCATTCTGTGTGCTGTGATCCTTTGCTCATCATTAAGAAGAGAAGGTTGGGATGCACTTCACTGGTGACTACAGCTGCCTGCTGAGAGGGTGTAGAGTATCCTGACTCTTGTTGGAGGTGTTCTGTAGTGGAAGGTTAAGTGTCACCAGGCTAGTTTGGTGGATGGAAAAATCCCAGTTAGAAAAAAAGGAAAAGACTGTCACTGTCAGAGTGCTCAGATATGGAACAAGTGCCCAGGGATGCTGAAGAACCTCTGTCCTTGAGGGCTTCCAAACATGACTGAACAGCGTCCTGGGCTACGACAGCTGAGGGGTGACGCTCCCCCCTTTCGCCCCCCCCGGCTCTCGGCCCCCGAGATGCCCCAGAGAGACACACACAGAGACCATGGGAGGGGAAGCAGAGAGAGAGTTTATTAACATCGCTGGGGTGTATATATAGGTTTTAGGGGAATCCAAAATACTACCAATAGAAATCAAGGGATAAATGACCAATGGGAA
>JAWWEE010000074.1:81536557-81548161 GCA_035221455.1 Xenops minutus | reverse complement strand
AAAGAAACCATTTTACAACTCAGTAAAAGCTTCAGTTTTTAAGACACCTTAGCTAGTTTTAAACCCATCACAACACTGGGCAACCTGATCTTACTGGAGCTGCTCTGAGCTGGAGCTTAGACTGGAGATCTCCAAGGGTCTCTTCCAACCTTTGTGTTTCCATGGCTCTATGCATGTTAGGCTTCCTGCCTTACCCAAATTAGAGCCACCCACAACCTGTGAAAGGTGACTTCTGTTCCACCATTACCCAGGCCTTTGCTTTAGATAATCACCAACATGGGTGACTGTCTCATCACTGACCCAAGGCACATTGCCACAACCAATTGCACCAGGGCTGGGCTTTGCCTTGATGATCACAGTGCAGTGGTCCCCTCATTGTAGTCGCCATTTGCCCACACCTCACTCCTTTGCTATTTTACCTCTTGGGTAGAATTGGGTAGTAGACAAGACTGCTAAATGCAAATGCACAACTTAGGATCTAGCTTGCTGTTTGAAAAATATTATTTGGCTGTTGATAAGGAAATGATCCATGGAATTTTTTAAAGCAAGTCTGCTTGGGTATAATCTTTTACACACTTGATGCCTATAATTTATGACTTCTAATCTTTATACAAACATTAAAAAAAAATTAATCTCATCTACTTCCAACTCTCATTAGAAACTCAAACTTCTAACATCTTGAGATAAGGGATAAACTAGGCTGAAGAAGTCCTAAAATTGTATTTCTAGATATGAGGATACCATAAGAATAAAACTAGAACTCTGATTCTGATGGCTTTTTAAGAGACTAAAAACTTCTGCTCTACTAAAGTTATCTACAAAAAATGTTCTTTGGGTGGCATTATGTACACAAATATTTCTTCCTGTGAACATTCCCAAACCACATGCATTTAATGCATTCCATCGTAAGATCAGTGCCACCTTGTATAACTGCTTATACCCAAAAAGTAAACACACCCGTAATTCTACTGTCTCCAGGCAACATACAGCTCTAATGGAAGGCAATTTCTTCGGGGAAAAAAATAAAAATCAAATATAATAGTCCCTACACCTGAAGGTAATTTTTTTAGACTTCAACAATTAGATTGATTTTGCTGAGTATGGTGAAACTTTCTGATTTCAGACATGAAAGCACTTCTTCTAACATAACATTTCCTAGCCTTGTACCGTTTGCACTTCAGCAGAGTAAATGAACAGTTTAGTCCAATTCCAGCTGAAGAGGTGAACCAATTATGGTAGCACATTATGCACTGACAAGTTCCTATAATGGCATTCCTAGCAGACAAAGAAAAAAGAGATGAAATCTAACTTAGTCACAGCCTTAGGCTTTCCCTTCATGACAAAAAGGCTACTAATGGGGCAACCTAAAGAATGTATTATCTGCCTCACCTGTTTGTTGGGTTTTGTTTTCCTTCTTTTCTAATAGACTACGATCCATTGAAAAGGGAAAAAAAAAAAAAAGGAACGAGGAAAGAAAAGAAAAATGAAAATACTTGAGGCTGAACTGAAGTCACCTGATGAGGAAACACAGAAAAACTTTGTTGTAAACAGAAAGAATAAAAAAAAACCTGTGTTTTTGACATAAAAGGAAAGAAAACACATAGAGTTTTGGTGGTCAAACAGTGTAAATTATAGGCATGGAGCATACTTACAAAATGTCTCAGATCTTAAGCCACATAACACTGTGATATGTTTTTAAGAAAGCCCAAACTTAGTTCTCTGTCACTGATAAGAAAAAGAGTCCTTTCATGTTGCATAGGAGTCTTCTAAACAGGTCTAGACAGTGATTCTAAACCATGATGTATAGCAGCCATTCTCTCAGATCCCAATCTAAAACTATTCAGATAGCTCATTTCCACTGGAGTCAGTGAGGTCTCAGCAGTATGGCACAGCAGTGTCAGCACTGCTGTAAACTCCATAAGTCTTATGACAGATCTTGCTTAGAAGTTTTTTCAGTAAGAGAAAGCAGACAGTGAATCTGTCTCCTCATATTGGTGTTACCAAGACAGAAGCCACATTTTTCCCTCAGACTGTTCAGCAGATGCCAAGCCGAGGGACCCATCACTGCAGCATCCTGTGGGGAACATCAAAGGGTTACCTCTCTTCCACTGTGCTTTTGCTTGACTACATTGCTTTTTCCCTATTACACTCCAACCTCCCTGGCTGCGTAACAGGACAATTAAATTCCCTTCCCACTCTCCAAAGTCCCCTTGGCCCTGGCAATCTCTTTTTCAGCTGACACACTAGAAGTCTGGAATCTACCCTCACCTGCTGAGATCATGTGTCCCCAGAAAACTTTCTTGCCTTGATTCTCCCATCCATAAACTGGAGATCAGTAGGGGATCCCATATATCCCAATCTTGGCAAAATGGCCTGGATGACAACTGCCAATAGGAGGGTAAACACACACATAATGCATGAGTCAACACTATTGGAGGGGGAGTCATCAGCAAATTGATCATGTCTGAGAACAAGAGGGCATTAGCTAGACTTCAGAGCAACCAGAGAACTGCCAAGAGGCTTTGGAGAAAAGAAATCTGTATAAAAAAAGTCTAAATGAGGCATGAAAAATATGTAGCTGTGGCAGAGACACTGGAGTGGCAGTGACTGCAGCTGATTGGGCACTGGTGGCTGTTTCTTTATCACACTGCAACCACACAAGCAGTACAGACGAGCCTCTCCAAGGGTGCTGTGTCTAGCTGGGTGCTGGCAGCATGGGCCAGCATGCAGGACCCTCACTCTTGAGTGCCTGGGGCTGTGGGGACTTTCTCACTGTTTGTTGGCAGGGTCTGGGGAGCAGTAGTGGCACAAGCAGGACTGCAAAGAATACAGGAGCATGAGAATAGGGATAAATGGGACCACTATTTCTCCCTGAAAAGGGAAAGAGACGCCTGGAGTCCTGAATGGCAGGAGAAGGAAGGTAAAGCATTTTTGAGATTAGTTCTGTAAAAATGTTAAGAAAGTAATTGTCATAGCAGTTTTCATTGTCTAATAAAATTATTTATTTGTTACGTTACTAATCCTGAATGCACAGTTCATTGAATGTCAGTTAATTACCAGTTTTTAATTAACCCATATCTTGTTTCAATTCTAATGTGAAATACATAAATAAAGAAGGCGGGCTTTTTTCTACTTGCAATAAACTTCATATCTATTTTTTTGCCTCTCTCTTGCCTTGTCACTTGAGATTATAATTCTAAAAGTGAGAGGCGAACTGTAGCTTTAGCTCTTAGCTGTGCATTATCAATAGTACAAATTAAGTTGTAGCAATAAAACCAGTCTGTGTTCTATGTAAGTTTGCACAATATGGGAGCTAATGAAAAATAAATTGCTAAAAGTTCTCAGGCTCATCAACTGCTAATAAAGTTTCAGCAATTAAGATTTGCTTATTTGTCTTCTCCTGTTTCAGCTTCAGATTTGTTCCTGAATCAAACACTTCAGCTATATTTATCTTTTTTTTTATAGAATCATTTATGTTGGAAAAGATCTCTAAAATCACCAACTCTAATTGTTATCCTAACACTGCCAAGTCCACCACTAAACCCTGTCCCTCAGTTCCACATCTATATATCTTTTAAATATCTCCAAGAATGGAGACTAAACCACTTCTCTGGACAGCATGTTCCAGTGCTTGACAATCCTTTCAATGAAGAAATTTTTTCTAATATCCAATCTAAACGTCCCCTGGCACAACCTGAGCTATTTCCTCTTGTCCTGTCACCTGTTACCTGGGATGAGAGGCCAACCTCCACCTGACTACAACCTCTTTTCAGGTAGTTATGAAGGGTGATAATGTCATCAGCAAACATACTGAGGGTGCACTTGATCCCCTTGTTGAGATCATTGATGAAGATATTGAACAGAACAAGATTTGCCAGGGCACATCTTGGTGTTATAGCTGTGCCAATCTAAAGCCTACTGTCATTAAATTCCAGCTGTTTAACCTGATGTCAGTTCTGACATTTGTGAACAGATTTAAGCAAAGTATTTTTCTGGTTGTGTGGATAAAGCAGACGTAATGAGAACAGTAAGAGAAAAAGTGAGGCTGGCTAGAGGTGGGAACCAAGACATACTGTAGGTCAGTTACCTGTAATGTGAAACTTTGCCCTTTCTTTTCCCTGCTTGTAGATAACATCAGTCAGGAATAACAGAAGTGTTTTAAATTAGCACTTGCTGAATACCATGATATGGTTGACAAGGTCAAGATGTGTTGACTCTAGAGGTTTAGACAGATCACCTTCAGACACATATGTACACACAGAGTACTCCTTTCCAAGGACAAAGATAAGGAAAGAAAAAAATAAAACAAAAACAAACCAGTTACAGACAGGATTCAAGACATTCATCTCTAGAGACTTCAGCTACTTATCCACTCCCCATCAAATAAAGCTGTCAAAGAAAATGGTCCAAGAAGGTGATGTCCGACTTGTAATAGATAATTTCAAAGATTTTTTGGAAGTCTCAAGTTAGGAATACAAATAAGGTGGGGGTTATTTTGTTTGAGTTTTTTGCTTGGGTTTTGTTTTTTTGTTTGTTTGTTTTGTCAGGAGTCAGGGGGAAGGTCTTAACTTCTCCCCTGAACTCTCTGAATGAGGAAATGAAGTCTGTGAGTCAAAAGCCAAAAGTCAGCTTTAGAAGACTGGAGGAGGTCAGAGGACTTTTAAGCACAGATAAGAGAGTGCCTATCAAGAAATGCCTGGGCTTGAGGAACTTGAGGAAGAAAATAGGGGATCAGAGATCTTTGGATCCAGCAGATCAAAATGCTAGCTCATCAATCACTGTGGCCCAGAATAAAAATATATCATCAAAAGTGATATGAATGGGATCAGACACCAGTATCTTGATATGGGCACACAGGCATAAAATTTTCTACATACTTTTAATTAATTATACAGAAATATAATGGGTTTTCTCATCCTTCCTATTTGAGCTTCATAATGGTAAGCACACTATCATTAAAATTGTAGGGTACTCTTTCAGTCTCCTTCCTCTGAATCTATTGTAGTAATTCACTTTTTTTTGACAGTCAAGTTAGGTAATGTTAAATGTCTTAAGTCAATGTTAAATCAGTCTTTAAAAACTGAGAGTTTGCTAACACATTAACCTACACTTTAATGTTGTCCAGCAGTCTTACCAAAATAAAATAGACTACAGCTCATAGAAATACAGGTTTTGACCTGGCCAGTGGACTATAAATTATCTACCTTTAATCTAAGATGTTTTTGTTAAATCTCTTTCAAATCACAATTTACTTGGCAATAAGCCTATCATCTGCCCATCCCACCCTCCTGAAAGTAGAAAATATTATCCGTTTTCTGAGGAATCACTATTCAGTCCCTTTTACATGTTTCTTTCAAATAAATATATGATCTGGTGACAGCTAACACACAAGAAACAAGGCTGAAGTTTAATAACAACATGATGAAAGCATAAATGGCCTGTGGGCACAGCAATAAAAGATGATTTATATCTCTGCAATCCATGGCCTAAATAGGAAAGAACAATGCATTGGAAATCAGCATGTAACACTGTCTTGAAATGAAAAGAAACATGATAAAGTCATTTACGCTGGAATCTACTGACTAAGACTCGCTGTATCAGGTCATGCCATCTCATTATCAAATGGAATACTTCAAAATTAGAGCATTAGAAATTTTGATTGACCCAAATATCCTACTAAGCTATTTGCCTCCCACAGTCTCTTCTCTCCACGAAATTTCTGATCATTTTGCTTCATTGCTTTGGTCCCTCCACCTGCATAACTTATTACCACATTGATAAGTACTGCCTACACTCAGCCTTTTGCAGCACCTAGCAGAGATTAGACTCCTCAAATTCATCTGAAAGGTCAGGAGCACAGCGTCACGCCTCTGTATCCTGCTTCAATAACTCATTTAGGAAAGATCATTATTATTATAAAATAGAATCAAACAATTTCAAACTTTCAAAACAATCAGAAAAAAAAAAAAAAACAACAATGAAATTTGAAGTTAAAAAAACCCTGACAAACAGCAATGGAAGTCACTTAAAACATTTTTTTAAGCATTTAAGTGGTGCAGAAAATGAAAAAAAAAAAAAAAAAAACAAAAAACCAACATGATATAATACACCTTTGTAAGTGATGGACAGATAATATAAGAGAAGAGTGATGTAAATGGATTTTCTAGATGTAACGGACTCTGCATGTCTGTTAATGTAACATTCAGAAGTGGGGAGAAAAAAGGACAAGTTTAATTGATATGATGAACTTCTGAAGATATTTTACTAGTTTTTGCTATCAACAAGGCATATTTCTATATGAAAGTTAGAGGTGACAAATTTAGTTCTAACACAATCAGAAACTACATTACCCAGAAGAAAGCTAGGTGGAAATCTGTAGTTGGTGCAACAGTTGCAACAAAGTGGCAAGTGTGTATATGTAAGTATCTCTGTATTTAGATTCTCTTCCCTGCTGCTCATGAGCTATCTTAAAGCTAGCTGGATACCTAAGGTAGGACCAAGTATACCTGGCTCAGTGAACTTACACAACTCTTCTAATTGGATAAATAGTCAGCAGTTAAACAACACCCAGAACCATCCCAGTTTCGTTGACATCAATAGTTAGTCCAGGCAATAGAAACAAATTAGAATTCAAGTTATAATTGAAAGTGTACTTTTGCCATATATTTTCGATCTGGAACAGTGACTTATAACATGACTTGACACAAACCACAATTTTTAACAGGACTTAGAGTTGTAACTACACTTAAAAATAATTCTCAGATAGTTTTTGTTTAAATTTACCTACTTCCTAAGCAAGGAAGATAAAGAAAACCATCACTATGGTATTTTTGTTTGTTTGTTTGTTTGTTTATTTTTTTGTTCAGAGAAATCAAGCATCAATCTTTAACACCATGTATGTTTTTAAATCCCTCAGGTTGAAGTTGCCTGTCTCCAAACCCACACTAAACTGCCAGGTACACTAGATGTGTTAGTTATTTCTCTTATAAGAACAACTTAACAGGATTTATCAGTCTATCTGTAAATGGCAAATTACTTGCTGATGGTGAGATAGTCACGGTATAAAAGCATAACAGACCTCAGCACATGAATGTGAATGACTTTCTACTTCACAGTTTTTTCCGGTGTTGTCTAGTTTTCCCAGGTGTGAAGTTTCTGTTCGAATGGGGGTGAACCTTTTGTATGATGTAGTAGTTCATAAAGCTCTAGCAAGTATAGATAGGTTACTTAGGTTACAAAAGAGAACTCTTCACCCAGCTGTGATGCACCGGCTTGTCAGCAGTAAAAGGCAGACTGAGGATCAGTGGAGAGTTGCAAGAAAACTTGTTGGGGGGAAAAAAAAAAAAAGACACTAGTTGATTGCACAAGAAAATGTAATTCTGTTTAGGACTGATACAGAACATTTACTTCTACTAAATCATATCTGTATTCTAATCGATAAATTAGACAAAAATCATTAAAAATAAATTAATCTCTTCAAATATAGTCTACAAATGGAATATCAATTTTAATCTAGAAATTCATCATTTATAAAACATCTGCAAAAATTTTAATATATCCAGCTTACCTTTGAAGATTTTGATGCATACAAAAGACTCTAGTGATAATTAATTTTTAAATATAATCTTTACAGTGATTCTTAATTTATAAAGTATTTAGTTGAATTACTAGGAGTTGGAGTGCTGACAAAGAAGATAAGTTACATTTTTCATGCAGATGTAAACTCTGATCCCTATTAAGAGTACAATGCTAAAACCAGACTGATCAACCTCTGTATAAAATATTTTCCTGAAGTTACTAAAACATCTCCTTGATCCTTAAGCTCTTCAAAGGACAGTAACATAAATATCATTAAATCAAAAAATGATAAAAATCAGCTTAGATTTATACTGTGGTGGAAACAGTATAAATTGCTGTTGTAAATTGTAAATTACTTCTTCTGTTCTACCTCTAATAAGTACTTGAATATCCTTCAGACAAGAGATTCACTCCTAACCTTTGCCCCTAAAAGCACAGAAATCTAGAAAGAAAAAAGTAACAATGAAGATTAAATTGCAGAGATGTCATTACTTGTGTATTCTTCCATGCATGCTCCAAATGCAAAGACCTTTGGAACAACAGTTGTTCCATGTTTCCTCAAAGTAAAGTTTTGTTTTACCTGCCTTTTGTACCCTGACAAGGGATTCAACCCATCAAGTGAACTCAGATTATTACTTCAGCGCTTCATGTCTTTGTTGAAAAACAACTTGATGCACAGGTGGTACACTTCTAAAATACAGCTTAACATCCCTGTGTTATAAAATCGGGGACTGAAGAGTAAAAAAGTAATTGTTTCCTCACACACAGAGGAAGCCATTTTGGTTCACAGCATCTTAACTCCAGTGGACAGGATATAGAGCAATAATTCAATGCTGAAACATATCTGTGATTGAAGTATTTTGTTCACAACAGCAGGGAATTCCATAATGCGCAAATGACTGGGTATTTCAGAGCACCATTCTGAGGCTGCCCAAAATTATTTTGGGTATTTGCAATAAATAATTCTCCAAATATCTGTGACAACAGAAAAAAGTGATTGCTTAAAATGAGTTTTGCACAACCTACTGCTCCAGCTCAGACAGAATATAGTATTAGAACTGAAATTCCTTGTTTGGACTTAGGAGTAAGCAGGTCATAGTCTGTCAATTTGCATAAGATTTAAAGGTAGTGCATACTAGACAACATTCAATTTGAAAAACTATTGTCATATGACAATTTCTGACACATTGCAAACTGAATATAATTTTTCAAAACAAAATTTATTAAACAGTGTAGAAAGATGACAATTCTGATACTATGCCTAACTGCTTTTACACTGGATAGATATTTGGGGGATCTTTGTCTCAGGCACATGTGATATAAGTGTTGCATTTATATTATATTTTTCAAAGTATTTTCCTTGTTAAATTTGAAAAAAAAATATTTATTTTTTTCTATAATGCCTGTAATGGAAAATTCACCCAGAGCACTGGACGTTTTCTAAGTTCTGCTAAACCCAGATGAGTCTACCACTTAAATTTGCCCAAATATCTTCATTTTAAATTAAACTTCATTAATTCCCAAAATCCCATTTTGCCATAAATGCAAATCTCATGTGAGCTCTAAGTTGTACCTGTCTTTATGCAGCTTTTAACTGTGTATATATTATACTACTGTTTAAAAAAAAAAAAAAAAAAAAAAGAAGGCAATAAAAACTTGATCTTCATTCCAGACTCTCTAGTTTAGTAATGGTATGCTTATTCAGACAGGATAAATCATTAATCCTCATTAAACTTATAGAATTGTGCATTGTTCTTTTATTCCAGCTACTCAAGTTGGACACTTTCAAAAATGTAGTTGCTGCATTTTGTTAGATATAAGTTATTTTTCTGCAAATTATTATTATAAACTAATATTCATTTCTCACTTCAAGGAAGGCTGTTTTATTGTGATCAGAGTTAAGCAAATCTGCTATAATTATAACTCTGCCATTGTAGTTAAACAAATGTAGAACACCTACAGCTCCTCCCAGTAATTGCATTGACAGCACAGTGCATAGGTTTGTCATGCCTACTCAGAGGATATCAAAACTTCTGAAGATATTTTGATAGTGCCAGTTAATAGTGGTGGAGTGCACATAAGACTCTCTGTCTTCATACATGAACATATATGCTCGTGACACTTGACTGACAATATTTGTTCACTTTGTTAAAAATAAAAAACAAGATTTTATTCCTAGTCTAGTTCCTATTGTTTATCATCAATTAATATTTTAAGAATTTTTGTCTAGGAATAATTGTTTAATATTGCACTTTAACCCAGAAGTGCAAGAAGCCCAGTGCAAGTCCTGTGGCTTCTTGGCCACAGGAAATGAAGCTATTCTTGTCTTACAAGTATACAAGTTACACCAAATTATCATAAGGTATTACGTATTATTAATCACATTTCCAAGATATCTATTCACTATTTAAAATTAGGATTTGCAATAGTATTTTACTCTCATAAATATTTCTTTGGTTTTGATCCAGTTTCTTGTATGTATTTCAACCTATTTGCTCTGTAATTTGAAAGGTCTTTCTTATTCTGCTAGGAAAATTAAAAGGTTCTGTAAGAGAAACAAAGGGAGATTCAAGATTTTTAATATTCTGAAGATCTATAAAGTTTTACTGTGTACTGATTGATATATCTCTACATCTAATTCTGTAACTACAGTGACAATTACTATCAGGTTGTAGCAAAGCAGAAGAAAATCAGAAGCTTTGAAGCAGGAATGAAAAGCGTAAATAGGATAATTACAGAACTTAAATGAAACTGAAACAAAGAGACAATGGTTTTTTATTAGAATTTTAGAAAGATGATTCTTTGTTGATATTTGAAGTGGTATTTGGAGTGCTAAGGAGCCTTTGACATAGATCAGTTACATTAGACCAGAATGTTCATGGTACTATAAACCTAAATTCAAAACAACAGAATGAAACAGAAAAGTCAAGAGCACAGACAAGATAAATTACTTGAAAATCTGAAGTTTTTGAAATAAGTTTTGCATCCATTTGTTATTGTAATTGTTTAAAAAAAAAAAAAAAGGCTGTATTTGAACCAATTAGATCCACTTGGATTTATCATTTGCCCCTCTATTCTCTCTGATGTTGTCTTTGTTCTTCCCCCCCACCGCCATGCCCTTTGACACAGCACTCTTTGAAAATATTTTCACCAGATCCTTTTCAGGAATTTCTAGTCTAGGAAAGAAAAAAGAAAAGCTTTATTACCAAAATGGATACAGGGTTTTGCATTTTCACTTTTCAGTGTTTTTTTTTTTTCCCTCTCCTTTTCTGTTTTTCACCAAACTTATAGGTCACTCTTTTTAATGTTTATAAAATTATACAGTGTTGTTTTAAATAAACTATACAGAGCATATACACATTCTAGGAATATTTGACAATGTATCAAATTAACTTTGTTAATTAACTCTGTTTTAAACTACACAGTCAAGGCTCTGGACTTTTCCTCAGAGTGTTAAGAATCAAAGCTATCTGAGGAAATAAACTTTTTTAATAAAATGTTATTGGATCTACATAAAAGAATCCAGGAAACTAGAAAAATAATCTGATTTGGTTGTTATAACAGTTTGCTCACTAATCTGTGTGGAATGTGTGTACCTTCCATAAAGAGCTGTTCAAATGCACAGATCTGGTTCTTATACTGTAATTTTCTTGCATTATTCTTCTCCCTCAATCCCCTTTAGTGTATTTTATATTTCCTAGAAGAGAATGACAAGAAATTAAAAGAATAAATGTTCAAGGAAGGAATTTTCTCTGCAGAAAATTTGAGGTTGTTTTTCATGCTTGTTCACATAAACTGGTATATCATTTCTCATTGACAGTATAGTTGTCACACACAAGATAAAAGTAATGCAAATATTTCCTCCAGAGTTGTGGTTAAGTGTAGGAAAATACATCAGGCCTGTGAATTTCTTAACAGAGTAAAAGGAATTTGACCTTGGCCATCTCTACTGTGTAGCTGTGAAGATAAACTACTTGCAAGAGACTGAGAGAGATCAGAAGAAACAGAAGATAAGACACCTGCAAG
>JAWWEE010000074.1:81522485-81536457 GCA_035221455.1 Xenops minutus | reverse complement strand
TAGCTTGTAACTGTGGCCAATAGATGATTGCTTGTATGCTATGTACACCAATAATGTTAGTGCACGTACTCTTAGAAGAAGTATAATTGTGTGAGTGCTTTGGAATAAACTGAGAGTTGCTGTTAACTCATATTGAGTCATCTCTCTGCTCCGCAAGCCCGCCTCCGCTACAGTTAAGTACTATTTTCACACCTCTCTGAACTCTTCCAAACAAACAGCCAAAATTCTTCAGTGCACCCTGTCTTATTCAACATATTTAGACTAGATGTTATTCTATCCATTCTCTTCATTTTAAACTTTCCACTCTAATAGCACTCCCTGTTTAATGATAAATCATGAACAACAACTTCTACTTATAGTAATTTTATTTAAATTACTGATATTGCAAAGTTCTAGCCATTGGTTTTAAGATAATTTAATAATTTCAATATTGGAAGTAATTTCTCTGCATAAGTTATCTAATTACTTCAGGGAGAGTATTCAATACAGTACATATTTGGTCTTACAAGACCTTCCAACTGAAGAGCTGCTTTGGATATTTGTAGCTGATAGAGCCTACAACTTAGGTTATTCAAGCGACCTTAGCTTCTGCATCTCCAAAATACATACTTACACTGCATGTAAGTATCTTGTGAGAAGTACTGCCTGTTGTTACTCTAATTCAATTGTCATCAGTATAGCATATTGTCACTCAAATAGGTTAGAAAGAAACCCTAACTCAGATTCTAAAATCTAAGAAAAATTTACCAGACAACCTTGATTGGTTTTTGTTGGTTTTTTTTTTTTTTTTTATTATTATTATTATTTTCTCCCAGAACACCAATATCAGTTTCTTGGAATGTGTTTTGGTATGCAATTGTTTACCATTTTAATGGATCTGTTTGCTTGTTTGTTTGTTTGTTTAACTTAATACCTCCACGGTCATTTTTATCCAACTTCAATGTTTCTTTTCATAGGTAGGGTTGAACAGATGCATCTTAAGACTTCACTGAAGTACTCTGTGGTGTACTGAATGAGTACACAGTACATTTCTGGCATGCATATTCAAGTATACCAATTTATAAGACAGTTTCTATAAATACATATATGGGTAATTTTAAAATCTACTTCCCAGACAGGAAAACAATCATTTAAGTATGTGAAAAATTTAAATTCAGAAGAGGCACAAACATGGCTGCAATAAGTTGGTTTCAGAACTGGAATGCATATTCATCAACATATTTTACAATATTCAAATACCCTACTATTAGTCTTTGCATTGATGAGCTGTCAGTCCACCTATGATGTGTAATCATAAACCCACTTATTTACGTAGATGGTATCTTATGCAGTCTAGGTCTAAGACAGCTTCTGCATTTGCATATTTCCAATACTGAATTTAACAGCAATCCATGGAGAAATATAGTACAATCAACAAGATTCCACTTTTCCTTAAACACATAAACACTTTTGAAACACATTTTTGGATCAGGATAGCTTGATTCTAACAGTCCACATCCAAAAAATCCACAAGTTTGCTGAGGCAACTGTCTTCCTTAGACCCTCAGATCTCTAGTGGCTGTACTATCTAGTTTGAACATCCAAAAAAGAAATGGCAAAAAAAACCAAATCCTCACACAAAGTGAAGGTTGAGACAAACATATAGGCTAAATGGGTGAGATGGCTAAACTTTATTAGAGTTCCTCCCTTAACTAATATCTTGTCAGATTATTGTCAAATTCAAACCCACTAGAACTATTCAGCATGAGTACTTCCAATGGTAGGCTGTTTGGATTCTCATTAATAACAATTAAAATGGCCTATTTATGACACAACAAACTCAGCAAATGCCAAACAGTGAATAAATGGCTTCAACACACTTAACATCTGTAAATTTTCAAAATTTTTATAGTCAGTGAAAAATCACCAAAACAGCAATGCTTCAACCTAGCAGAAACAAGATTTAGTACAGAAGGTTTGGATGCTGTTGAAAAATACATATACCTCCATTTTCTAAGCTATATTCCTTCCAAAGAATAAACATGCTAATAAATGAAAATGTCTAGCAATTTTAATCACTTAGGAGTTATTCATGTCACTTGTCCCAATAATTATGCAGCAAATATTCTTTCAATGTAGTGAGAGGTCCTAGGCAAACCACTTCAAGAGGTACAGTGTCTGAGCTTGAGAAGAAACCTGTGATCAAGCCTATACTGAAGAAACTGTTCCAAAAGCTTCATTATCTTGAACATTGTTGCCTATTTGGGGATACCCATATAAATAATCAGGAGCATTTTTTTACCTCAAATCACCAGTCTGTGATTGAGGAAGACAGTTCTGGTTTGGGTGGTTTGTTGCATTTGAAACTTGAAAAAATAAGCAATGCAAGTTCTGATTAATAATTTGGAAAACTCAGAAGGAGGAAACCTTGTAAACAGTTGAAGATGGAATTAATTACTGCACTCTAGCTTGAAAAAATTAGAGAGCACCACACCAGATGCCTCAGATTCAGGAGAAACAATTAAAACTATTTTTCACTGAATGATAGGGATTTGCCTGCCAATAGAGAAAGCTGACTAGCTGAAGAGTCATATCTTTTAAAAACAAGTTTTGTTTCTTTTTCCAGGTTGGCACTTTAGTATTGGACTTCCAAGTAGTTTCATTATCTTTCTTCTTTTTATGAAATCCTGCCATGCCCTTGATTTTAATGTGATCTTGTGCCCATGAGTACCACAGATTAATTCATAACAACCCAGGAAAAACTCCAGTGCAGGAGACAGAGGTTATACCTTGAGAACCACCAACACAAGGTCTAGCTAGGACTGAACCTACATAAAATGGAAAGAATTATTTACAAACTTCAGGCTTGAATTTCCTTGAATTTCAAGGACAGCACAGACCAGAAGTAAAAGTACTTTTCTCTACTATTAAAACTCATCAAAGAACACTTAAGTAATAGTCTGGACTTCTTATTGAGAGGGTCACATTATGAGTCACACTCTTACCATCAAAGGCAGTATTAAATCCAAACATATTAACTGAAAGTACACTTTCCCTCTGCTTCCAATGATAGAAATAACTATTAATAAAAATGCTTTCATTAGGTATGTTACCAAGAGTTAACATTCTGTATGCTTATATTAAAATATCATTGATTCAAAAGTACGTGCTTGCGCTCACTATTCCAACTTTTTTATCTATAAAAATTATGCTGAACATTTATGCTGTAGTAGAGGAGAAAAGGTGATTACATTTTAAGAGCTAATAATGTGTAGCTTCAAGCAACTAAAATAAAATCGATTGATATTTATTATTTGTTTTCCAGAATCCTATATGTTTTACAACACTTTTCAAAACTGCAGGCTACTTACACCACCTTCTGAAAACACAGAAATGCAATTGGAAAGAAAAAAGAACAAAATTCTTTTAATTCAGCATATGTTGGAGACAGTGGGGGCAACACACAAAAGGGGGCATAAGCCACCGGGGGGTAATAAGTACCAGACCCCTCCCAGCGTTTCTTTTATGAAGGGTTTTCTCCTGTGTACAGTCTTCATTTTCTAATAGCTAATCTTAAGAAAGAAGAAACACATACACAAAATCCCCACAAACATTTTTTTTAATTCTTATGTACACCTGTGTCTCCATTGCATATGTACAACTACTGCAGCCCCAAAAATAAGCCTAGACAGAACATTATTTTAAAGTTATCAAACGAAAAGGGCATCAGCAAAACTATTTGTATCAGTAGACTCTGTTTCCTGAGAGCACTTTGGTATGCGACAAATCCATCCACAGCTCAAGTCAATGGAAGGATTATTTTTTACTTCAGAGGTTTAGGCTCTGGGAGAAATAGAATTGGATTACTAAAATGTGTAAGAGTGTTTATAACTCTTTTCATATGACTACCCACAGAAGACAGGGTAAAAAAAAAAATACACTTTTCACCTGATTAATTCTGTAATGGGCCATCTGTCACTATCTTGATCTGAAAGTGCCAAGAAGTCAATACTTTAGTACTATGGGCCTGAACTACTAAATATATTATAGCAGATATTGTTGTGCAATTTGGTTTATTCATCTCCTGGTCCTAATACATAACAGTAATAACACTGTCTCTACCACTTTAGGCACAAAGAAATATGCTCTCAGATCCCAGGGCCTCAAAGTCATTGACCTGTGTGATTTTTTCATTTCTTTTAAAAAGAAATGGATGTTTTCATCCACACCACTGTCCAGGTCTTGCAAAAATAACCCTCTAGCAGGGATAAAATAGGATAATTTGAGCTGGTAAGCTTTAGTAGCATGGCTAAGAGAACATGGTAAGGAAATAGCCAATGTCCAATGGTCTCTCAGACTGGGTAAAATATAGGCAAGGTCATCATCATTAGAGTATACAGATGTATGTCCAATTTTACAAAGGTAAAGAATATGGCCTGTAATTGAATATTGAATCCGTAGTTAAGTATTTATTCAGATTATCAGATCATTTCTTACACAGCCTACCAAGAAAAAGATTTGAAGATTAGACCAAGATTGATGCATTAACAGTATTGCAGCTTGCCTTTTCCCTTCCAAATCACAATTCACTTAGAGGAAAATATTTTGAAAGAAATATGTGGTGAATCCTGCTTTCTGTGCTCTTTCAATTGAACCCATACATTGCCTGATTTTTTTTTCTCTTTTCCATTTTGTAAAATTTTATTACTATATAATATAAACTGAGCACCCCACTATGCAGAGAGATCAAATCTTACAGAAATCTCTACAAAAATGTCTGTACTAGTGAGTACACATTAATGCCTACTTTTAGATTCAACATGCACATGAGGGAAGTAGCTGAACTGGATTAATTTCATTCATGTACGATATCACATGTGCTGACATAAGTGTAATTCAAGTGATACTGAAGGCTTAATCAGAAAAAATAACTAGAGAGTAGGCTTTTTGTTTATTATTCCATAAGCCAGGCGAATTTAAAACCTCCTCAAAAAGATTTAATAAGACTTTTCTGTACTCATAGCATAAGGAAGCACTACCAGAAAATGCAAAAACTCCTGATGGAAGTAAAGGTCAAGGCTCACTTGCGTTCATCTTGAACAGTGTGCCAAGTTCTCTCCATACCATAATTCATCAAATAATCTAATTAACTTGTTTAAAATTATAATTAAGTTAGGCATACTTAAGGTCATGCAATTACAGATCTGTGAAGAGTGTTTTACACCAACAAAGCAGCTGCAATCCAAATGACAAATCACACATTCTCTAATAACTCTCCATTTCCAGGGGGCTATTAATAATGTTTTCATAAAACCAAGTTAAAAGGGTTTTCTTGTTGCTTTGCAAGTGCTGTCTGTTCAGAACTAAAGATCACTGCAATTACTAAATCAGAATGAGTCTTTTTGATTGGAATTTGGAATCATCATATCCCAAACCCATAAACACTGTCAGGGGAAGTTGGAGTTTCCATTTTTCTGATCACTACTAAATTCACACTGATTCTGTGCTTTTTTGATGAGGTTTTTTTGTTGTTGTTGTTGGTTTATTTTTTTCTTCTGGTTCATCTTTTAAATTATCCATTTACAATGATGTGAGAAGACATAAATTTGTTAGACTATATGGTTTAGAATGTATTCTCCAAAGAAGTGATGAAAAAAGCTTCCAATTAGACTAATAAAGAAATACAAAAATCTGCCCAGCCACTGAGGTAGATAATTTCATCAATATATGATCCTTTATACATGATGAAGATACACCACAATTCCTAAAAGGGATGGAGATGAGTAGCATGAGACTATTTTGCTTTATTTTCTCTTTTGACAGGAAAAATTCACAGCAGGCAGAGTAACCTGAGGTATGGCAAGGCCAGAACAAGCAAACTGTGACAGCAAGAGCATCGTTGTATCAAGAAAGCCGTGTTGATACAGTCTGCCTCAGAAATTAACAGAAGAGACTGAAAGAGTAGATTGATTGCATTTTATCTGACACACTTTATTATGTGTTTGATAAATAACAATGTTTGTCTGTGTATAGAAGATACAGAGAAATTCTACCTCCAAAATAGTCTTTAAGAAAAAAGAGCTATCTGGAACCTTTGAGTTGTTGAGCAAACAACCTTAAATAACGGCGAGAAGCTAGAACTCAGACATTGAGCAAAGCAGACCCTATTGAAGAACACACGGCTACTTTCTAGCACATTAGTAGAGTAGAAACAAGAGTTGTCTCTTTTTTCCCCTCCAGGAGAACTATTTCAGTAACCTGACAATCTTCTAGAGTTTGAGCAAAGAGTAAAGGAATGGTTGTTACTCACCCAAGAAAACTAAGATACTGGATACCAGAAGTGTTGATCAACACCTAAAAACAAAGGTAAACTACACTGTCAGGAAGATAACCACATAAATTAAAACTACTCAGCCTTAGCGTGTTTCAAAGACTTACACTGCTGGTTTATTTATCCCAGTTCTTCTGTGGAGCTGTACTTACCATACTTGGGGATTCATGATGTTACCATTGTATCCATTTGTCTTATACTTCCTCTGGAAATTCCCAGCCCTTCTGACCAAATAAGCCTGGCCAAATAAGAATCGCTAGTCCACACTAACAACAACAACAACAACAACACAACAAACAAACAAACAAAACCAAAACCCAACCAACAGACAATTTAATAAGTAAATACATAAATAAAGACGATATTTGCTTTAAGTTCTCTAGTTGTAACTTGAAATTCAGGAGCTATTTCTTATGTCTGTGGATACCTTTGATATCCCAGTTCAAAAGAAGGTGCTCACCAGAAATCTAACCCAGAAACTTCAAGTAATCGCCTCAGATCAATATGCCATTCAGGACAAAAATCTGTGCTACTGATTTTCTTCCCAGTAACTACTGCTGAAAAGCACAGCATGGTGATTCTGGAGGGGAGCCAGCCAAGACCCTTACCCCAAATGACTGATGGAGCCTGCTAGTGAGCTCAATGCTCCGGCATGTTTCTCGGTCAACCCATGCTGGACCTCACAGAAACGGCTTATTAAAAGCCACTGAAGCCACATGAATAAAGACAATACCATGTCTGCCATCTCTCACAGATTTCTGTGTACTATTTCCTTTTCTTCAAACTTCAAGCCACAAGTGTCAGCTGAAGCTCATTCAGCAAGAGAGATGGTGGTGCAATGGAAACAGGGAGGGAGACAAAAGGGGAGACAAAAAGGAGATGGGGAGAAAAAAGGGAGACATTGAGATGAGAGGCAAAAGTCAGGACTGCAGCAAAATGCATGATTTAAATAATATTTATCATGACAAAGTACGTCCCTGTAGGTAGAGATTTAAATTCACTGGTGATTGTATTAATTGGCTAGTATAATGTATGGTAGCAGCAAGAGTGTTGAATTCAATTTTCTCTGCATATGATTTCCAAAAAAAAAAAAAAAAAAATTGGATTTTGCCTGCTTACTTCCTTTTGACATCAGAAGTTTATTTTCTTCTTTGCTAAAGTGTAAAGAAGCTGGTTTATCTGTCCCATGTTTTGCCATAATGTCAGACAGAAACATAGAGACATTGTCTTCTTGGATGAAAGTAAAAGATTGTTACATGTAGGTTTCTAGTGGAGGTGATGAGTGTGAGGACTGTGGAGTTATCTTTGCATGCATTTTTCAGAAGGTTAGCATCAAATTCACCATTAAATTATTTTCTGAAACACCTAGAGCAATCATCAACATCACCACACACCACAAGTGTGTCTTGTCTTTTTTGTAGAACAAAATTATCTTTCATACCTCTGTGTTGTTTTTTTTTTTTTCTTTCAAAGATAAGTTTGTCTTGCATTTTTAGAAGGGAGAAATAACATTAGTTTGACTTATTTCCGTAATAATGACACCACAAATGATTAAGATGTTTTTCTATTTAATTCAAACACTAATACTAATGAGAAATTAACCTGAATACAACCTACCAGTTGGTGAATACTACTTCTATTTTCTTTCTACTGCTTTCCACTAAGACTGCAGTGATCCCACCTTTGAAACAAAGACACTGCCAACAGGTGCTGTTAAAGGGCTCCAGAAATGTTGGGAGAGAAATCCCAGAGGAGAACTTGAAATCAGTAAGAGCAGTAAGCTTATCAGTCATAGCTCAAAACGAGAACATAGCAGTTCTGGTCTGCCTGGTAGGTCTTCCAAGGCCATAATCAACTTTGAAAAAATCCTTAAGTTGCTTCCAAAACAATTCCAAGTTGCTACCTTTTACAAGTTGACTCTTATGTGTACTTGGGAAATAGAAATTAATAAGATCAAATTAAAATAATGAATGACATACTACTTTCTATCACATCTGTAAGATTTAGTTTTTCTCTTTTTTTTTCTTTTGAAATTTCCTATCTTTCACCTTTCTATTATTTCCTTTATTTTTTTCCCTTTACCTGCCATTTGTCTTTTGTCACACTTGCATTCAATTTCTTCTTTTCAGCTTTGAACAACAATATTACAATAAATACTTATAGCTGAAGCTCTCCAAATATATAACATAGCTGAAATATAACTTCAGGTTGCTCCAGGAAATTAGAAAAATAGAATGTTCTGTCTCTTTTTTAGAAGTGAATGTCAAGAGCATACAAGATATGTACCAGCCAAGGTCAAACAAGAACATCAGAGCAGTCTTGGAAATGGGATAGAGACCCTACCCTATATTTTTCATTAAACAGCTTTTCTCTGAACTGGAAAAAAAAAATAAAATAAAAAAAAAAATTAAAAATTAAAAGCACTGTTTTAACTTTTGAACTCCCAGCCCCATTGACCTACAGGAAAAACTCCAAATCTACAATGGAATTTTTCATAATCATCTCCTTGCATGTTTAATTAAAACTTCTCTTTTCACCTTCATTTACTAAATACAAGTGTTTTGATGAGGGTTTTAAGATTTTATTTATGGATCAGGCACCAGGCATTTCAATACATCTTACTCATTGCTAATGAATTGCATTTATTCAGAAATATTTTTTGTGCTATGATATTACAAACTATAATGTTATACTAGAAGGTGTATACAAAGTCTAGAAAGAATGTATTTGTCTTTTTTTCAGCAACTAAGTTAAATAAAGTTAGTATAAGTACATGGATTTGAAAAATTCATATAACATATATAGAAATATGTTAATATGAATTTCCATAGTTTTATGATTTCCTTTTTTTTTTTTTTCATTTACTTAACAATCAACAAAATAAAATACAGGAAAACAAATGTAAAAGTCTTTGACTCGTTAAAGAAGATAATCCCATTTTGTATGTTCTAGTTCTTTCTTGTTAATGCTCCATATTTGTCTCCAGGATTCCTAAAGACAAAACATGGTATCAGGCATGGTGCAGTTTAGCCAGAAATACATAGTCATACAAAATATTTCATAGCATGGATATATACACATCTGTGGGTGGGAGGCTTCCTAACTAATGGAGTTTCTCTCTCACCTCTCAGCTATTGAGGTACCTGCCCCTTGCATTCACACTGCAGGAAGCCTTGAAAATAACCCCAAACAATCTAACAATCTTCTTCCAAGGAAAGGTTTATTAAGTATTTTCATAGAATGTTAAGGGGAAAATAAGTTTTCACTTAAAAACATCAAAAACCACCACCTATCCTTTCTTAGTTTGGATTTATGGGGCAGTCATGGTGTAGAATTTAAACCAAAGGATCACATCGCATCATTAAAAAAAATCTCCAAGGGCCAGCAGCACAGCAATGCTTGAGTCAAAATGTTTATTCTCACTACCTTTTCTCATGAGTACTAATAATTTAGGTACTCAATATCCCCTAGGGATCATTTAACACCAATAAAAACACATACTATCCAAACACAAGAGCTAAAAGACAGCCAATAACATCTACCAGCAAAACTGCAGGCTATTCCTAAATAGATGATTAGACAAAGAACACTGGGTTATTTTGTGACATTTTGCAAAAAGAACGACATTATTTTTTTTCACCATTTTAGATCAATCATTCCCCCTAGTGGTATCAAATTGAAGCATAGTTTTAAATTTATATCTCTTTGGGTATAAAACTTAGAGATAGCATAAGAGGCAAAGTCCTTTATTTTGTTATTAATTTTCATTAATAATACTGTCACTCGAATTGAATATCCATTACATATTATAATTTCCTCTGCTTCCCCATGCTCTCCCCCCAGTCCAATGGAGTCTCAACTACTAATCTAATCATCTTTAGTCATACGAAAAAGGGATGCCACCAACATACTTTGTTAATGGATTTCACTTAGAAATCCAGAAATATTTTTACCACTAGTAGAAATATTCAAAAGACAAGGGAAAAACAGGACCAGCTCCAGGTTAAATTAGATCAGGAAAGCCTTGCTTCACATGAGGACTGGAAATAAAAGACTGGAAATGTCAGAGAAAAAAAAAAATGCAATGTTTAATTCTTCACTGACCAGCAAGCAAGAATTATTTTGTAATTCTATAGATTCAGGAAGCATGAACAAAACCAGCTAATCTACTGAGAAAAAACACCAAATTTGGAGGAAGAGAACTTTTTTTCTTTCCTCTTTACTGTTTTGTTGCTTGGTGCTTTTTTGGTGTTGTGTATGTTTTGTTTGGTTTCATTGTTTATTTTCCTAGTAAGTGGCAATAAGTAACTTGAAGTATTAGATTTCAATTTTCATTTTGATCTTTCACAGATATATTGCATATAACTAAATATCTACACTATCATCTTCTGAACACCTATTTTCATCTCAATCCATTTGGTCCAAAAGTCACGAGTTTCTTGTGTAGAGCATAAGGTACAGAAGAACCATCAACTCGAGCCCTTATGATCTGAAAGATTAATTATTATCAACATCTTCTAATTCAGGTGACTGGTCTAATATCCCACACTGTTTATAGCAAGAGAGCAAAACATTTCACTGCCATTCAGGTCATGACATCATCTTTTATTGTCAACTCTAGGAATACCTGTGAGTGGCTCAGGTTTCATACAAAAAGATTAATATCAACTCAGTAGTTCTCAATATTTTAATTTTGAGGTCTGTTTAAAGCATCATTTCCTCTCTATGAAATGAAACCAAATTAGTCTTTATGAAGAAGCACTTAATTTCTCTCTATAGATGTACATATCTCCTATATTTGTTCAATTACTCTTTAGAAATAACAGGGGGCATGTAATTCATTCAGCCCGTCACTAATGGGGGCAAGACTGCCTTAAGCTTTGATGACTTATGAACAGGAAGAGCAGTGGTGGTTAAATTCATACAAAGGAACTAAGAGACAAGAGACCTTACAGGGAGAAAAGAAATCACTATGGAAATGTAGAGTCATCAAAACATACATCTGCCTTGATCATGAAGTAGCTCATTTTACAGTCTAAGCACTTTTCTTCTGACCACAATCACGAAAACTTTCAGTTGTAATTGATTGCAAAAAGTCACTGCCTTCAGCTCTTTGAGTGAACATGACACCAACGTGTGAGAAGCCAAAAAGCTCTTACTGAAATTTACCTAGGCAAAGAGAATGCACTAAGATTAAGTGTTATGTGCTGCCACTACCCATTTAAGTATGACAAGAAACATTCTAAAGAGAGTGTGTCACAGTCACAGCTCTGTCAAAACAACATCTGCTTCCAAAGCCATAGATTACAATCCCAGAAAGAGACTACTGCATGTCAGAAACTTAACTCTGCATTGCATTTGTCTGAGAGCACACCCCACCACACACCCACAAACAAAGCCTATATCATTAGACAGAAGAAAAGTAGACTAACATCACAAATCAAAAGTCTGCAGCAACCACACTAGTTACCAAACTGAGCTCAAGATGGAAATGCAATTAGAAAAGCATTTCATTTTTGGAAATCTTTGACCCCAAGGAGGCACCTACAAGTCCAAAGGAACAAGAAATTTTTAGGAAGATCTTTGTAACTGAATGGAATCACTGAACAGTTTAGGGCTGGAAGGGACCTTAAAGATCATCTAATTCCAACCACCTCTGCCATGGGCAGGGACACCTTCCACTAGACCAGGTTATTCAAAGCCCCATCCAGCCTGGCCTTGAACACTTCTAGGGATGATGCATCCACAACCTCTTTGGGCAACCTGCTTCAGTGCCTCACCATACTCACGGTAAAGAATTTCATCTTGATATCCAACCTAAACTTTCTCTCAGTTTAAAGCCATTCACCCCTGTCCTATCATTATAAGCCCTTGTAAAAAGTCCCTCTCCATCTTTCTTGCAGGCTCTGTTCAGACACTGAACGGCTGCTCTAAGGTCGCCCCAGTCACTTGAGTTCTAAATCTTAAATGTATTCCTAACAAACTATTACCTTTTACTTTTTTATAATAACGTCTGAGAAGTCCTCCAGGCACCTGAAACTATAGCAGTCATAAAATTGTTCCTCTCATCATTATCTAAGCCAGTGGGAAAAGAAGTGGGAGGAAACAGCACATCTGATTTATACACTGTGCTTTTTTGCTCCAGCAAAACTTTTTGTGGAAATTACAGTGCTAAAACATGTCTCCCTTTTATACCTGCAAGCAGTACAAAAACAAATGCACTTTCCACTGGATGTCCAGCACTCTTTCATCCAAAGACAGGGCCTCTGGGGTACCTTTATCAGGACAAGGAAGCAACTCTCCAAAATTAAGTGCTGGCAGTATACAGACTGGGATCCAGATGGTTTGATCTCATTCCTGGACATACTTCCACCTGTTATCTCCATTTCTCATCAGAACATGTACATCACACATTCACAAATACATGCTGACATATTTAAATGAGGCTGTTTTTCTGTCTAGATATTTGGCAGTGGGTTCTCCTGTTTTTGTTACGTGTCAGAAAAAGAGATTCTCTTCTTTGGGGATTCCTGAGGGTTGTTTGTTTGTTTTAATTTCTCAGCATTTACATGTGCAATAAAAAAGCTTTCATATAATTTCTAATCTTTATTTGTCCTTTACCAGTTTAGAAAACAGACAGTCCTATTGAAACTGCACTTCCTTCTCCTCACCCAGGAAAGATCTGCCCTCACTGTGTTGTTGCTGCTCAACCAGAACCCTTATCAAGCATGCAGGAGTCCATCATATAATTGAAACCACACAGTTCACCCTGTGCACAATCAATTGATCTATGACCAGATCTCTAATACTGAAGTAAAGATGAATATGTGAAGTGACCCCTATGCTGGGTATGTTGGGCATAGCACCAAAGAGTTGCCTCCTTGTCCAAGGTAAAAGTTAGTCTTCACCATGCAGTTGAAAATTCAGGCTCTTCCTCCAAATTTGCATTGCCTCACACACTTCCAAGATTTTATTGAGATTCTCATCATGTTTAGAAAGGCTAAAAGTAGTTCCTAGGGTAAAATATATAAGCATCTCAGCAGTATATCAAACAGTATTTAGCTTAGTAACTATTGAAATAAAACTGAAAACATGGACTACAGTTGCTCAAAAAACAGACAAACTTAACATGACTGGAAAATACGTGTTGACTGAGTAAATCTCCTGACTAGAAATCATCATGGTTTTGCTTTTCTTATCTGGTATACGGATAGAGGGCTGGAGGTCTGACTTTTCTCTGAATATTATGAATTATTTATGAATAACGCATATGATCACATGAAAATACAAATCTCCAGCCCCACACTTACATCTCTGAAAATCCTTCTTTTTTTTTTTTTTTCTTCTCTGCCCCACTATGTAACATTAATTCAATAATGAAACTCTTCTGACCAGAAATGCATGTGAACCTATCATCAT
Source organism: Xenops minutus (assembly GCA_035221455.1). NCBI lineage: Eukaryota > Metazoa > Chordata > Aves > Passeriformes > Furnariidae > Xenops > Xenops minutus. The sequence continues at coordinate 81,522,728 of JAWWEE010000074.1, read as the reverse complement.
GGCTAGGCCTTGTGAACGAAGATTTACAAGGGCTCTACCCACGCTTGCTACAAGCATATTGGTGGCTAAAAAGGCCAATGCAAGATAGGCAAGTCCGATTGCAAAAGGCACAGTGGAAAGTCTTTGTCGGCACTACTGGCAAGGCACGGTTCTTCCTGCGTTGCCGTTTTTCCTCCAGGCTGATTCTGTGTGTGTACTCAAAGGAAGCAGCAGCGTTATGGATGGTGTGTCTCCATTTCTCCC
>JAWWEE010000074.1:81497826-81522385 GCA_035221455.1 Xenops minutus | reverse complement strand
ATTCTTCAGAGGACTGCAGGATGCTATTTTTAATATGCTGCCAGAGCGCTTCAGGAGAGGGATCTATGGGATGACCTCCAAGTCTAGTTTGAAGGTTTACCTGGAAGCTGTCTCTCACTGGGGCTGTTTTAAGATTGTATGTGAACCTATAGTACTAGTCAATATCCTTCTTATCTTTGAAACAGCAGAGGTAGGTGACTTTTAAATTTCCTAACCATTGTGCCTCTTCTTTTAAAGTATCCTTTCATTATAGTCAAAGTGCACTATTATGCTACCATTCTCTTCTGTCATCTCTATATCACAAGTTTTCCACTCCATCATATTAAATAAAGTTTTTGGAAGAGGTTATATAAAAGATAATGCAAGTATCAAAATTATATTTTATTTTTTCTCGGAGTGGGTTTAAAAGCAATCAGTCTTGCAATAAACAAGAGACTCTCTTGGTAGGAACTGTTAGTATTTGTCAAGCTTATTTCCCTAAAAAGAGTTGACTTGATATTAATAGCAATCTGTCATTCTCCCTATCAATCAGGAATTGCAATCAGCCACAAACACACCCTCTAGTTCTCCTTCAATCAGAGAAACAGTGCAGAAACTCAATTGCAAATATTTAATAGATTCATAGAGGGAAAAATCCATCATAAACTGCTGGGACCACACTATGATGCCTTTATAAAAACTAGAATTTTTCTTCTCTGTGAACAGTTTTGTCATTTTATCAGGGTTGTGAAGTGTTGGAACAGGCTGCCCAGGGAAGTGGCTGAGTCACCATCTCTGGAGATATTTAAAAGACATGTAAATGCAACATTGAAGGACATGGCTTAGTGGTGGACTTGGTACTGGTGGGTTAATGGTTGCACTCCATGATCTTCAAGGTTTCTTCCCATCAAAACTATTCTATTATTTTCTGTGGGTCTTCATACCAAGAAGAGTACTAAGGGCCATACTAGGGTTAAGTGTTTTGGGAATTTTTATGTTCACAGTTATTAACAAAAAGAGAATCACTGTTGAAACTGTTACCAGTTAGCATTAATAAAAATGTCTCCTCTTTCCAAGTGCTTTCTGAGAATGGAAAAGTAGGTTACCTGTCAGCTATTCCCAAACAACCTCTGCAACAAAGCACTAGAGCAGACTCCTTATTTCCCAGCAGTGATGCATCATTAAAAAAACACCATGAATTTTAAGCCAGGAAGCTTTTTTTTTGAAGAGCTTAAGACATTAGCAAAACAGATTGTTTCTCCCAATGGTATGTTTAAACAAGCAAGGTACTTTCAAAGTGCTACTGTACAGAACAAAATTTCACTTAAGCTTGTGTTTGTGGTGCCAAATACAAGCTTCTGAAATGCCTTGCAGATTACCCTTCATTATCAAGGAGAGACTTTGCTAGGTATTATTATAACTCCAGAACTTGAACCATATGCTTTTATTCCCCTATGGGAAATTTCATACAGGGGCAGAAAAAACACAATGGGTAGAGAATCACACAAAACTTTTGGCACTTTTTTTAGAATCATAGAATTATTTAGGTTGAAAAAGACCTTTAAGACCACTGAGTCCAACAGTTAATCCAGCACTGCCAAGTACACCACTAAACCACATCCCCAAGTGCCACATCCACATATCTTTTTAATACCTCCAGGAATGGTTATTAGAAACAACATGAAATATTTTGGGGGTTAGGATTTTATTTTTATGTTTTCCCCAGGAAGATTATCCTAAACCACTGCAATAAATTCATGCTTGATACATCACATCCAAGAATCAGGACAAATATAAAAAAATATAAAAATATATAAAAGTATAAAAATTTTGAAGCTAAATATTTATATAACTATGAGTACTGTAATAAAAAGGGTTTTTTTGTTTAATGTCAGAAGGTGTGTAATAAGTATATATTCTGCCTATGCTTGATACTTCTTAAAAGCTACCAATGATTTTCCTATGTGTTACAATATCTCTTCCAATAGTTTAATAACTGTTCTTATAGAATTGTGGGGTTTAAGTCTTTTTACTACTTTTGAATGAAAATATACAGATTTACGACAGAATTGGCATTACAGGATTGAAATACCCTTACAAGAACAAGAACTAAAAGTCAGAAAAGCATTTTCTACTTAAACCATTAGACACAAGTGGATTACATTCACCTTTTCATATTGAATACCAAATCTTAAAAAAATTAGACTGATACCATATTAACTAACTGTTGTGTTTTTTTTTTTTTTCCTAATTTATTGTTATATTTAGCAAGAAATCTAATTCTCAAACTTCAGATATCAATACAAAATTCTTCCAGTCTACCTTTTGGTCAGAACATGTAGCATGGCCTGTATCATATAGATTCTTCTGTGTTACATACTAATCATACTATCCTGTAAACTAAGTCAGCAATGAAGCTGTTGTGGCATGTGATGCTGAGCATATTATTTTGAAAACACAATATAAAAATTTAAAAGTTTATTTTATGGGATTCGTACAGAATAAATTGTTCTACTTAACAGGTCTACTTTTTTAGCAAGATATTAAGTTATTCTCCACCTCAATTTGTCTTTCATGTGTATTTTTCATCTGCTAAGAAGAAAAGGTGTCTTTGTCTTTGCTTTCCTTGGCTCAGTGTATTACAAAAATCATATTTACTAACAATCATATCTATTTAAATATTCAAAATGTTTTTACTTTATTTTCAGACACAGCATCTGAAGTTCTGTATATAGTGGTACTGGGCACTCTAGGATTAAAGTGGGAAAGTAACTGTAGCCTCCCCCGTTCTTACTGAAGTGCTCCATCTTGATGACAGAAAAAGCCAACAATGTCACTTAACAAGCTTGTACTACTCTACTGCAAGAAAGTTTTATTCTTAGATTGTTATTCTTTTGTTCTGAGGCAACTAATGCCAGCTTATGCAATCAAGTACTAGAGACGAGTCACAGACATGTCAAGGTGATTGCACCATATTCAGCATCACCTGAACCCAAAGGAATATTTTCTATTTCTTTTATCTATATGTTCCTGTACCTAATTTTGAAAATTGTCATGCTTCACTAGTTTTAAAAATAGTACATTTATTAAAAAGTTTTATCATTTTCTGTAAATGATTACCATAACAAATGTGATGCTCTTGAAGAACAGCATTATCAAAAGACACAGAATGCAAAATAAAACATAGTGATTGAAGTAAGAATCAAAGCCAATGAAGTCCAGCTAAATAGGATCAACATTTAATTAAATTGGATTTCTCATTCTGGAAGGGAATGATAAATAGCATTATTGTATTTTATAATGCTTTAAATTGTGACACATTCACATATTTATGTTCTTAAAAAGCACATCTGGACATGGTTGCAATGAAGTTCTGTGTTTTACCCTTTTAATTAGGGCTTTCTGCTCTGCTTTTTCTAAGAACTCTGGCAAAAGCAATTTGCTATAATGAAAATCAAACATATGCATAAAAGTCCAATTAGAAATTCGTCATCTTTGTGGGAATACAGTCTTCACATTTAATACTATTGGAACTGAATTTGACTTATTGTTTGTAATTTCTGTTAGGGGGATCAAATTAGTAGTCTGTTGGAAAAGTTACCAAGCAATCAAGCCAAGAAATTAATGACTATTTTTTTTGCCGTGAAGTTAGCAAAGACTCACAGAATCACAGACTATGTTGAGTTGGAAGGGACCCACAAGGATCATGAAAGTCCAAACCCTGGCTCTGCACAGGACCATCCCCAAGAGTCACACCATGTGCTTCCTGAGAGTATCATCCAAACACTTCTTAAACTGTCAGGCTTGGTGCTGTGACCACTTCCCTGGGGAGCCTGTTCCAGTGCCTAATCAGTGCTCTAGGTGAAGAACGTCGTTCTAATATCTAATCTAAACCTTCCCTGACACAACTTCAGGCCATTGCCTCGGTTCCTAAATTTAGCCTAAAACAACATGTATTTTTAACATTGGACAAACATCTAATCATGCATCAAAAGTAAAAAGAAATTAAAAACAATGCAAAGGAAATATTAAGCTTTTATTAAATCCATACCTTTCATGACTTTACAAAAACACGTGTTTGTTTGTTTGTTTGTTTGTTTGTTTTTGTTTGGGGTGTGTGTATGGGGGTGTGGGGGTTTGGGGGTGTGGGGGGGTGTGTGTGCATGTGTAAGGGTTTGGAGTTTTTGTCATTGGCTGGGAGCTTTTTGTTTTCCTTTGTTTCTCCTCCAAAATGCCAGAGAAGTCTCAGAATGGCATAAGCAAGTCTGCCTCATCCTCATGCTGCATCCTCATTCCCTCAGACTGCTGATCTCAGGCTGAAACTTTGGACACACAAAAGAGATACCACCTTGCAGATCCAGGCTGACTCTCAAACTAAATCAAATGTCAAGCAACACTTTCCAGACTGTAAACACCAGGAATATTTGAAGAAAAAGACTCCTGGAATGGAAACAAACTTTGATTCCTCCTGGAAAGAAACAAACTTTGATTTCTTGCCTTTGAAGCCTGAAGCTTTTCAGATGAGTATTCAGAGGAACATTCTAAACCAAATCATGTTTTGTAAGAAAGAACTCAATGAATTTAAATCCCTTGGGCAGAAAGAAATCATATTTTAAAATAACAGTGTTCTTTTTTTTTTTTTTTAATTTTATTTTCTGTGATAAGAAGAAAACTAGAGGTTAAAATTAGCTTGGGTTATCTGAACTGTCCTGAGAAGTTGGGTGTAGATTATTGGACTTTGCTGCACAGTGGATGTGTATCCCTATGTACATACTTATCACTGTGCTTACTTCAGTCAACAACAAGAAACAGATCACTTCAGACTGATTCTTGTAAAAGGACTACAAACGAAGGGTTTTACCATGGAGTATTATTCTCCAAGGCCATCTCAGCCAACTTGCCAGAATTCCTTCTTTAAAATAAGAAATTGCAAAAGCAAATGCATCAGCCATTTTCTATCAGATACTTCAAGTCTCATAAAAACAAGACAAACACCCATATTGTGGCTAACAATTTAAAAAGTGACTGACAATCCAGTGTCACTGAGTCGTGACACTGGTCCAACACTGGGGAAGTGTGAACCCAGCATAAGCAAGTGAGAATAATGTACTTACATATACTCTGAGCAGAAAGTGGTGAGGTCAAAAAATGGGAAGAGTGCTGTTCCCTCTGAAACAGAGCAGCTGCCTGTAATGACGTTGTCTGGAATGGAATTACACGGACTCCAATGGAAGTTCAGATGTCTACATTATATAGAAAACCCTGTATTTTTATGTCAGCATAGTAACACCTCAAATAGAATCTTGCATATGCCATCTCTTCCTCTGCACATCTCCTGTAATCAATAAAATATCAAATAGATTTATAAACATAAAAACTTGGAAAGTTTCCCCTTATTTTAACTTTTATGAATATGTGTCTGTGCATGCATGCATGAACAGTGTGCAATCTTACTTCCTATTTCCTTACCTTTTTCTTTATGGGAAATGTGCAATTTCAGTGATAACTAGAACATAAGTGTTGTGTTGCATTTAAAAAGGCATGTGTTCTCTTTAACTGGGTTTCAAGCTAAAAAAAAGCTTAATTTTTCACTCTAGGGCAGCTGTCTACAGACACGGAAGTATGTTTTTCCTGAAAAGCTCGGATTTCCTAGCCAATTTTCTTCTGACTGTGAAAGATAGGAGTAGCAACTCTGTTCTAGCAGCTCAAACCACATGCCTTTTAATGAGCAGAGCTTGGTGGTTATAACTTAAAGGTCTCTACCAATTTGTTAGGAGCAGGTTGTTAGATGCAGAAAATTGTTCATTTTCCTAACAAACTGACAGTCATATTGCTGTTACATATGGCTTTACATCATACAAATCTTTACATTACTATATGACTGTTTAGACCATACATGGAATTGACCAAAATACAAAAAAAGTTCATAGAAAATTTTAGGGTTTCAGGGTATTTCAGTTTCGGCATTGGGTCAATTTTAAGTCAATTAAAAAAAACAAACAAACAAACAACAAAAAAAAGACAGTCAGCAGAACAATGTTATGTGATGAAGTCTACCCAAAATCATGCTCAAACAAGCAAAACCTTGACTACATCTGCCCAGGTCTTGTTTGATGGATCTGGGATGTTCTGGTCAAACAAGCAACATTCAGGCAATTGTTACAGGGAAAGCTTTCTCTAAAGCTTTGAACTGTATCTGCCTCAGTTTAATGGTTTGATTATGCATAGCAAAGAATAAAGATACAGAGATGAATAATTTTAGAAGCGTATAGCATGTTTGGTGATAGTAATAGCTATTTGGTTTTAGTTATGGCAAAACCCACGAAAATTTGCTTGGGATGACCAACAAGACCATGGGTTGCTTATGCCAACCGCCTAAATTGGAAAACAATAAATAGGGGAAACAACAGCCCCTTGGGAATGCAGATGTCCAAGAGCAAGCAGAAGACTGAATCCAATTGTTATGGGTTCAGGAAGATTCACCCGCACAAAATGAAAGACACTAAAACACAACTAAGGCAGCAAAGGAAATTTATTAGTAAGCAAAAGCAAAAGTATTCTCTTACTTGTGATAGATAACAATACATACCAACCCTTGGAATCTTATCAAGCTGCTGAGCAGGAGAAGGAGATGAAGCATGGCACTCAGTGGAAAGGGCAGGCAGGCAATGCACCTTTTGGGCATCCCCTGATCAAAACAATGCGCATCTGGTCCTACTCACCCCCTGAGCACAGGACCACACCTTATATCTCCTCTCTCTGGAATTTTGCCAGCTGCAACACCAGTCTGTGCATGGCCAGTGCACCAGCTGAGGCTGGAACAGCTCAAGATGCTGACTCTGGGATAACAGAGGCTGTATTCTTTATTGTTGCTTTGTCAAAAGCTAAGTTCTCAGCAGTTTGGTGTTATACTAATGTTTCTTTCTCCAAGGCTGGCTTTTCCACAGTGAACCTATGCAGTATTTTCTCATACCACATTGAAGAACAGAACCATGGAAACATGGAACAAATAAGACAGGGCCCTAAACATGACTCTGGTCCCTCTTTAACCATTAATCCACTGTGCATAACAGGCTGACAAGTAGCCAGGAGTCAGACTCATTGACCAGCTGCAACAATTGTCCTCTTTCCCCAAGTCTGTGGTGTTGGTTACTGCTACCACTGCACTGAAGTTATTTGATGGTGCATATTTGTTCTGGTGACTGTGCTTGGAGAACAGGAACCACTATACATATGGTAGAACCATCCCACTTTTTCTAAATTACTGTATTTTAGGTTACAGAGTGATATAATTCTGATCTTTTGGCTATCTCAGCCCTAAATTCTGCCACAGCTGAATCAGACCTTCAAGCCTCTGTCCATTCCTTTATAATATTGGAAAATTTACATCTTGATTCAACATAAATTATTAAAAATCATAATATTGACAGTCATTAAATATTTCATATCTGTGCTCTATTAAGATATTTCTCTATGTTCAAAACTCAAGGTTCATCCTCATCCTCAGGCCATATTCTAATATTTATAAAATGATATAACACTGCAGACTAGATAAATTTATAAAGATAGAATATGGCGTTGTATAATTATAAGGTGAAATGGATTTAAAGGTGTGTAAAACAGAGTAGAAAAAACAGTTTTAATAATACATATACTTTTTCTATTAGTTTATTATTTATAATTGATGAGGGTTAATTATTCTTCTGTTGTCTTCGATAAGGCTACATAAAGACTCTGAAACAAAAAAGTAAAAGGTGAAAACCAACTTCTTTTTGACTTTTCCAAACTTTAGAGGTTGCATATATGCAGAATAATTGCATAGCAGTTTTATTTGCTCATTTGTTTAGTATTCTGTTTAACAAACAAAACAAATAACCCCATCACTTCCCTCAAAGCCTCCCCATAAAACAAAAACAAAACTCCAAAAGACAACTATGCTATACTCAACATGGCAAAGTCCCTACAGAACAAAGATTTTGTTCAGTCCATCACACTGAAGACAACAGTGAATTAAGAAACTACTAAGGAAGTTCTTCTTTTTAAGTATCCCTTTCTTTGGAGAAAAATGGAGATACAATAAAATTAACTGAGAAAAGCCGATAACTTAATGAAATTAAATATATTTCTGCTTCCAAACCCCACTAACTTTATTCATCTCTGACTGCTCTGCAGTTAACAGTCCTTCATGATTCATTTAAGCAATTTATGATGGGCAAATTTTTCAAGCTGAACTGTATCAATATAAATGAAGCTGATGAAGCATAAATATTCCCAAATACAACAAAATAAGTATTTCATGTATGCTTTGCCTGAATATGTGGAATTAGAAGGCTTATTGTACACCAAACTTTTTTTGAATAAACCATGTCATGGTTTTAGACAACTGTGCTTTTTAAGTACTTAGCACACAAATCATGTGGTTAAGTAATCTGAACCCTTACACTACCCTCCTTGAAATCTTATTTCAGAATGATTAAAATTTATTTTTCAGGAACTGGAAAATTTCATAGATTCATAGAGTGGTTGAAAGGCACCTTCAAAGATCATGTAGTCCAACCCCCTGCCATTGCCAGGGACTGCGTCCTCTAGACCAGGTTGCTCAAAGCCGCATCCAACCTATCTTCGAATCCATTCAGGGATGGGACATTCACAGCTTCTCTTGGCAACCTCTTCCAGTGTCTCGCCACCCTCATCACAAAGAACTTTCATTTGTTCAGTATAAATCTACCTTCTTTTACTCTAAAACCATTGTCTCATGTTCTGTCCTTGTAGCAAGTCTTTCTCCATATTGCTTATAAGTCCCCTTAATTTATTGAAAGGCCACAATAAGGTCTCCCTGGAGTAATTTTTGTCTTCACCTTGGTGCAGTAGCTTCTCAGAAGACACCAATAACCAGGCTCATTTTGTTTAGCAACAGTAACACCAAGTCTCACTCAAGCTCAGAACTCCACTATGTAAACACATGGTAACAGGCAGCTGACCATGTGGAGCAGGAGTTGTCAAAATAAAAGCCTGCAGCCTGTGTCTCTGGCCTGGGTTAGGATCAGGGTTACTATACAGGTGAGCCAAGAATTTAATCCAGTTCTCAAACTTCGGAATGCCAAGCAAACTCTTTAAGCATTGCAAAATTAAACTTTTCCATGTTTATGCAGACATCTGAAAATTAGAGTAAGAACAAAACATCTTCTTCTCATATTTTTAAAGTACACCCTCTTTTTCCTGGAGAATTGAGAAAAGTAGCAACTCAATCCATAATAGGTATGATGTGCCATTCATATCACATCTACAATATACTTTACAGCAAGTAGTGTTTTCTTGTTCTGTTATTCTAAAAAGAAAAACCAAAACAAAAAAAAATAAAACAAAACAAAACAACAACTTACAAAACTAAAATATCTTAAATATTTCTTCTGATATATTCAAGAAAGAGGTGCAGTTCTTACTGAAAATATGACCTCAGATTTGCATATAGATGTTTCAACTCCCTTTCCTTCTGGCACCACATGCTATGCATGCACAATATTGAACTTTAACAGTAATATGCCAAAGCATTTCATTCCCTAGTAATTCCTTTGCAACAGTGAGATTTGTCTACTCACTTCTTTGGCATAAATCTCTGGCATTAACATTTGTTGTAACAAAAGAAGCAGAAAGAAAGCAGCCAGTCTGAGCCTCTAAACTTCATACATTTGCAATACACAATGCACTTATTTGTTACTCATTAGAACTGACATGGTGTGTAGGACCTGAAGGATGTGTCTGCAAATGACATTCTCTGAAAGTTAAATTTGTAACAAAGTTATTTATGAATTTGCTGCAGCAGAACATGAACTCTTGTAGTAACATGAACTGTATTCTCAGTCAAAAAATTTTACTGGTATAGTTCTCTACAAGAAGTCTCTCTAATGTAAATCCATTTGCCGGCATGGGGGAAAGGAAAAAAGGAACATAACAAATGGGAGTTTTCAGTTATCACAACCCTCAAGAAAAGCCTGGAAGTCAGAAGGAGTTTTACACACACAGTCAGCAAGAAGAAACTAAGACTCAAGCATTCAAGTTCCATCAAGATATTGCATATCTATCTGCAATGGAATAATTATAAAATAAAAAATAGGTAGAAAGCATAAATTTAGGACCAAAAGAAATAGATATAAATAACATCATGCTTTAGTATTTATGCTAAAGCCTATAGAAACCTTAGGTGAGAATTCACAGGCAATCTACATCAGATGTGACAAAGGTTATTGCATTAGACTGTTATTTTCTCATCATCCATGGATTTGCTTTGAACTGCTATGCAGTTCAGTTTAGTAGGGCTCCATTCCACTTGTTCCTTTCTAAGACAAATTTAAAAGTCACCACTATTATTTACTGTATATTTTTTGTAATTTTACTTAGTTGAGGGAAAGAGAAAAACAAAATATTCCAAAGCGGATCTCAAATAATGTTTACCTGCAAGAAATTCAAAGACAACTTGCTTAATGATCTTAACTAGAAAAAATAGCACAAACACTGTGCTATATGTATTAAAATATATGTTATGATAACTGTGGCCAGTTGCTGCTTGCTTTTTATAGGGTAGCATCATCAAACCTCTCAGAAACCTAATTAATCAGTGACACAGGATTAAACCTTCCCTCCTGCTTGCTTCCACTCTTGACTCTAATCTCTGCAAGCCAAACTCAGTCTGTTGTTATAATGTCAGCTCTGATTGTTCTGAGCCAATAATTGTTCAGGGGGAAGAAATTATGGAAATTCTCTCCCAAATTTTGTTTTATTAACAGGGTTTGATTTGCAAAGGTTTATGGCTTTCTGGTTCTGATTCTCAGTTTACAAAGCCCAAAGATTAAACAACTAAAAAGTAACCCAAGAAAGAAGGAAAGTAGGTATATTTGCTATCAGAGGGGTGCCTAAGAAGCTATTTACTCAGCTCCAGTAAAAGCAGGAAAGTACTGAGCTCCATTTTCTTTAAATGTGTCAGAGATTATCCTAGCATTCAGCTAGAACTGGAAGTGTAGTATTGGCTAAAGTATAACAGATAAGTTTTTGTGTTGTATTATGACAATAGGGAGTTAATTTCGAGTTTTCTTATGAGTTGTAATTTAGTGCATAGGCAGACAATGTCATATCTGAGATTGTCAGCTAAAACAAACTGAAGTCTTTATAAAGAATAGGCAATGTGGCATACAAGTCTGTATCAGTACAGACAGGCAAGTACAATCCAGTTGTGTCTTTTCTGTTCATGACTTTTCAGGGACAATATACAGGCCCAGATAAAACCTTTTTCCCATTCTGTGCTCCTGTGTAAAACTCAAAACATGATTCCTAAACTTAGCGTAACGTCCTTACTCGCAGGGAAGGAAAACCAGTAAGCACAAATTCTTGGGCTTATATTTAGGTATTCCTTCAGATTAAACTGACCTTCTCACAATGTGAATGTCACAGCTACATTCCTTTTCTAATAATCTCTTATCAGGAGGTATTCCTACACCCTTGCTTACATCCAAAAAAATAAAATTCCAATTTTTCCTTGACAGTGTTTCTTCCTTTTTCACCTCCCCACTTTGCTATTATTGTATTGATTTACTGGGACCTTAATGGAATTTCTGTATCTATCTTCTCTTTACTTAACACACTATTAGCTCCTTCATCAACTTTTTCATTTTCTGTTAGTTCTCAGGTAGTATATCTCAGCCAGCTCATATTTTTACTCTCATTGAATACCCGCTTGAATGCAATCATAGATTTTACAACAAAGATTTCCCAGAACCTGTTTGGCCAGAGTGCTTTATTGAATAAATAACATTTTCATCATGTGATTTTTATATTCTTTGCACAAATCTAATAAGATAAATACAACCCCCCCTGCCCACACCAATAACACTTTCCTAAATGCCCATTTCTGAATGACACTCTGCAGAACTACCCAGAGGGAGTTCTGTCATTTGCTAAAAAGCACTCCTTCACTAACAACATCTGCAGGAATCCCAAAGTAGGGATCAGGCCTGCAGAAGAAGAAGGCTTTACCCTGCTCTCCCAGGGTTATGGATGGGAGACCATGCCTGCAGAACAGGCAATAGCTCCTCTATCAACTTCACAGCAGTTGCCCTGGCCAGTGTCCCTGGTGGACCATATGACTCACTCAATGGCTTCCAATTCCTAGGCTCATTTGGAAACCAAAACTGTGCCTTTCTTGCACTAAAAATATTCTCACATCAGATTTTTTGTTACCAATATTACTTTATCTGTGAATCAAAAGGTCATAAAAAATCATTTTATTACACCATACAGACCATTCCATCCAAAATCAGCTCTGCATACATATTGCCTAATATTTCATATAGACCAAAGAAGGAGAGTGTAAAGATTTTGTGCCTCTAATGAACTTTGATTCTTTTAAGATTTCAGTGTTGCCACACCAGAGGGGTAAAAGAAGCAACTTTAAACACTGTCTTCTGATAAAAATTCTGTAAGATAGGCAAATGAAAGCAGGACTTTTCAATGGCTTCTCCACAAGATGAGATATATACACCTGAAAAGACATATACATACAGCACATTCATTGCACAGCTATGCTACACAAAATTCAAATTCATAGGTGTGGCACCCCAGCCTCATGGGGAAGGCATTTGCCTCCACAAATGCTCAGAATAATGTGATCTCACTTTGGATGTGAGGTTATTTGGCCATATACTATTACAAAAAGTTACAGTAAAACTCAGTAACTTTAACCTGCAACAAAACAAGCTTTATTAGCGAATTCAAAATGCTACTCAAATACATTAATATTCCTTTTCATATCATCATGAACTAAATAACCATTGAGATAAATGGACAAAATAATTTTTCATAATAAGAATTATTGAAGCTTTTAATGCCTCATTATTTTTCCCCATCATTAAACATTTTTTAGTACTTATATTGTAACATATGTATTAAAAGTGTATTTCTCTAAAATGTTGAATTCAAATATGCTGTTTCTGAAAAATGTATGCTTTTGAATTTGCCTCAAATAAAAAAAATTTGTTGTAAAACACAAATATATTGATTCAGTTCTTGTGCTGATGTAAACCACACAAAATACCACCTAATTTTACCCCATTCTCTGTCTTCTAAGAATGCTGGTGCATCCTTACCAAAATGCAGCAGCCTGCAGTATCACAGGGAACGTGATGTGATCACAGAGAACTTTAACAGAAAGGCAGTATGAATCATAGCCCCTGGGAAACATTATGACAGCTTTCAAAATGAGAGATGTATGTCTTTAGAGGCAATGGTGGAATTTTGCATGGAAATTTGTTTCCTCCTTAGTGCTTACTTTATGATTCACTATTTGCCTTTTGCTCTTTGATCTCCACAGCTTTATTTATGCTCTTTACCAGTGTCTAAAAGTTACAGGCATAAGAATATAGGCTGTAATAAATACCAAATATTGATTTTAAAAAATCAAATGCCCATTAATAGAAGCATCTTCATTTGTACACTAAACCAATCAGTGAATGTACTGATAGTGGGGTAGGATAATTTATAATAGTACTAATAATATAATTTGCAGCATGTTGACTGTGGAACTTTTTTGTTTGGTTGGGGTTTTTTTCACATAATTTCCATTCCTCCTATTCTTGATCACTACAGAGCATCCCTTCCCTCACAGTAAGCTGCTGCTCATGCTGCCTTCCCATGAGCAACAAGCACTGATCCAAGCAGACATTTTTACTGAGCTAAAAGAACCTGAGCAATTTTTAAATCCTTCTGTTTAAGTAAGGGTTATATAACACTGAACCTGATATTCTTCCATGCTCCAGAAATAAAACCCTCATCAAGAGGGATAGGCAGGCCCAGACCCACCTCACACTGCAGGGCACCTGCCAGGCACCAGCTGCCCTTTGCTCCTGTACATACCCAGGGAATCCTCCCTGGGCTGCTCCACAAGGGCCCACTGCTCCTTGCACAGGGAGACAACCAGGTCATACTTGCTCAGCAACAGAAGACAGTTACTTGCAGTCAGTAATTGTTATTAAGCAGTTACACACCAGTTAAAACATGTGCAGCAAGCAGGACACAGTGCTGCCTTGGGCAGCACCAGAGCCCTGGGTGTCAGCCGGGCAGCTGTCAGCCAGCTGGCAGGAGCTGCAGTGTCACTTGCCTGATTCCCCCTCTGCCATCCATACATGCCCAAATCCCAATGTTTCCATCTCAACAACTGCGCAAGCAACTGCCAACCTGCTCCTCGGCAATTTTCCCTTCACCTGAGAGGCTGCTGTCCTGGTGACCGAGATCAGCTCTTGCAGGACAGAGATCTCCTCCCAGCTCTGCCATGGCCCCACTGAATAGCTAGCAGCTGAGGCTACAATCAGGGTGACACAGCCAGAGCCACACATGCCAAAACCCATAATACACCACGTACATGTCTTCTTCCATCTCTAATTACTATTAGTTTGACCCTTAAATAATAATAGCAACACATTCTCCCTTCCTCCCTGAACACATGCTCTCCTATCATCTGCAGAAGAAATTAGTTGAAAGGCTTTTAATCCCCCACCTCACCTCCCCATTGCATGACACAGACTTACCCAGCAAATTTCAGACAACCTTAAAGTACTAGACTTGTGTGGTGCCTATAGTAAATTCCTTCCAGTTTTCTAATAAATACATGCAGGAAAAAGAGAATTTCTGTATTACAGCCATAGAGAATATATATTAATTTTCATTTAAAAGCAAAACAGTTAACATCTGCTCAACTGATCTGAGGTAAATTCTGACTAGCTATGTTTATATACACTCATCGGAAAACATTTGAATAGATACTCAGAGTCAAAGCCACACGATGAATGATGAAAATTGACAGCCAGGTTTCCATGATTATTCCAAGAGAGGCCCATTCTCCAGTCCTAGAAAAGAAGGATTTCACAGAATGTAATTAACTAGACACAGGCTTCGCCTACAGTTATATTAATGAACATATTTATTATCATGGTATCTCATAAAATAAGAGTTCCCAGCACCCTCAGACTGCAATAAAAACAATGGATGAGAGCGTGTGCACACAAATAGCATGTGTGTCTGATTGAAACTGCTAGAGAGCTTTTACATTGCACAGAAGAACAACCAAAGGAGGATTTTGCCACTTACTATGATTTTGTTTGGCAGAAAGTTCTCTTTTAGTCCTAAGACACTGGTTTTAGCTTTACCACCATGGCAGTATTTGAAGATGTCAGCCACATACAAAATAAAATTGTTGATAACTTCTCCATAAACACCGTTTCTTCCTGCCTTTTCACACAATAGTGAATTTGAGCAGATTGGTAGTATGCCCAGATTAGAAGAAGAGTCTGTATATTTTATGACACTTAGTACTTTTTACTTATTTGATGCTCAGTAATGTTATGAAGTTGCTAGATATTGATCCCTGAAGACATTGTATTGCACTATTGATTAAAAAAGTCTAAAGGGAAACTCAGTATTTACTACTAACAAGACTGGAATATAAGTGAGTAACCTTTTTATTTCTTATGTTTTGTAAATCTAATTTCTTATTTTATTCCCCTAAATTGTCCATTTAGTCCATTGCAAATATTTGCTATGCTGACTTATTGATAGTTTATTTAGGATTACACTGCTGCTAAATTTAAAGTTCTTGTTTTAAACCCCTACAGTTAAAAAAATATAAATTTTTCTTCTCCTCTCTCCCAGCCAGGCTTGAGATATTTTTCCTGCATCATCTTCTCTGGAATCACAGAATGATGAACTATCAATAAAAAAAAATCGTGCTGAGAGACACACTCAGTATGGAAATTTTCAGTCTGAACACTTGAGCTTTGGCAGTGACACAAGCCCATTTGAAATCAGAGGAGAAATTAAGCCTCTTTGTGATAGATAGAAATGACTTATCTTTTAAATAAAGTCATTCATATTTTAAACACTAGTCGCTCTTAGACCTGGTCATTATTTCACTGTGATAGCCATGAAAATAAAACTTTATTCTTGTGGTATTTCAGAAAATAGAAGGAACTGGTTGCAACAAGATCAAGGATAAAGAAATGTACTGCAAAAATATTTTGTGGCCCATGTTAAAAATGTAAATAAATGTAGTCTCACCACAGATGAAGAGAAATTTTGCAGTCTTTGTGCATAATGCCTCTTGTAGACAGCGGCCTTGTTCAAGTCAAACTGTATACAAATGGAGGAGATGTGATTTGAGGTCTCTATAGTCTGTTCCTATTCACATCTTTCCAGTCACCTTTGAACTCACTTGATGATATCAAACACATTTAAAAGTATGGTGGAAAACTAGGAGATTATTATTTTCCATGGGAACTTGCAACTGGATAGAAGACATGCACATTAGGAGAAACTCAGCCTTTATACAATCATTTTGACAGCTGTAAACCAGTTAATTAGGAAGTGTATGGCACACCAGCCAGCAAATCACCTTGTATGCAGGAATGTCAAGGCTTGTCTTTTTTCTTGCAGAACAAAGGAGCAGGAAATAAGGTTATTATTTGGAAGTTTTGAACAATGGAGACAGGATGCCAAGATCCATTTATTTTGCTTCTCACAAAACAACCTAACTATACATCACATCATACAGAAAGATGAACAACACAGCAGCCTCTTGCAGTACAATTTTATCACTTTTTTATTTATACCTCTATCTCATTCACAGCAACAACACATTGTATGACACAAAGATTCTGAGTCAGTGAGAACTATCTCCTCTTCTCTCCCTTACACACTTTATTAAAAGGTAGTTCATCTGAATGAGAGTCTTTAAAACTTGATTGCTCCCTACAGTTTTGAGGGATAGCTTTCCAGAGCTGCTCTTTATTTGAAATAAGAGTGTTTGTATGATACTTCAAGTCATCAGAAAACCATGAGAAAATCAGTTTTCTGTCTATGGAAGTTTTCATAAATAATGCTGAATTCTCTTGCCATTCTGGCTTGAAGAATATGGATTAAAAAGTATATGAAGACTTTTTAGAGGAGGACATTAGTGCCGGATTTATGAGAACTGTGCAGGAACAAAACAGGAGGACGGGAGATTCAAGATGTTTTTGTAAGCATAAAATCATTTAGTGTCATATTCTACAGAGTCCACAAGAACTTCAATGACCAAACAATTCAGACAGAAAGGCCTCTGCACAGCTGTCAAGAGTTCACACAACAATACAGGATCGCAACCAATAAGGCTTGTTAAGTCAGCATGTGATCAGGCTGTAATACATTCTTGTATGTTCCAAGTAGCCCTTACTGGCCTGTTTTTCCCAGGTGTATTCATGCACTTGTAGGTTGAGGTGTACATTCCATAGGCTTAGACAGTAGCACTCTGATCTTAAGGTTGCTCCATTTCAAGTTACTTATTCATTTATTGCCTTAAAACTATTAGGTCGTCATTCAGCTGTCAGGACTCCAGGAATATTTGTTGTGCTCAACAAAATAAGAACAATCAGTGCATTTAGACTAGTGACATCCTTTATTTTGTCTTCATTGCAAAACATACCTCTGCAGATGTATATATTGCAATAAGTACCTGAAAAAATAATAAAGCAGCTTCTTTGTTTCCAAACTGAACCATCAATGTTCTTTTGAGAGGGATGTCAAAAATTCACTGCACAGATCGACATTAAGAATCTGATAAAGAAAATCTATCTGGATAATCAGCAAGAACAATATAATAGTTGTCTTTTCAGTTTGAGCCTATGATTTCCAGTTGCATGAGTTTAAGGATTACTTGCTAAGAAAATGTAACTACAGATATTGACAGAGTTATGCAAGTCATAAAATTTAAATAGCTGGCAGCTTGGAAAGATGTATCTACTGAAAATAAGTAGAAGTGTCTCCTACAACTTCCCTTCTGGAATATTCCCCTTTGGAAAATTAGACGAAATATTGTCTAAGATCTTAGGTCATACAGAACACAACATACAGTTTTTTTCATTAATCAGGATCATTAAGACAAAGAAATAGCTTATGCCATTATGCCTGCAATTCCTAAACAATAACTGAACGAGATATAGTAATATACTTGCATTTATAATATACATACATAAATCCATTGCAATTTATTTATAATATACTATAATCTATACAAACACATTCTTACAAATTTGGTTTTAAATAAAGAGTATTGATTTTATTACATCTTTAGAGGAATAATGAACATCCTTTTTTCTTTTCTTTTCTCTCTGACCACACTGTACTACAATCCCAGGGTAAAATATATAAAAGTAATGATGAAAAAATTATTACTTCTTCCAGTTAATAATTTCTATATCCTGAGCATTCCTATGGCTGCCTTCAATCACACACCAAATTGGACTCCAGTATGTTCACTTAAGCTCAGAAGGAAGAAAGAAACAATTGAGAGACTTGTAAACCATGTTGTCCTTGTTTTGGCTGGAATAGAGTCAGTTTTCTTCCCAGTAGCTAGTACAGTGCTGTGTTTTTGATGCAGTATGAGAATGACATTGGTAACACACTGATGTTTTAGTTGCTGCTGACATAGTGTTTCTATTGATAACATATCACTCACAGGCCCACCTCACTTTAAAACTTCACTGCTAAAAATCAACCAAACAACCACCCACTTCCCAGTCTCTATGTACTGCAAAAGCATAGGTCTCAAAAACTGACTTCTTCCCTTCTTTAAAGATCTGACAAAACACAGCTCAGACAAAATGATCCTCATCACTGTGGTGTATTATCACCTTTAGCCCTTGCAAATGTGAGTGTGCCCAAGTGTGTGGTATTTCCCTTGCTCAGTGGGATCCCTGGGAGTTTTACAATAACTTCGCCTATTTTTTTTTTTCACAGTCTTTATCTAGAAGCAGTGTAGAAGTGCAGCACATGTATGCCTAACAATTTAGTACCATACAGCAGGACATACATACATACATACATACATATGTCAGTTCTCCAACATACTAAGATTAATCACCCCTGCATATGTACAACTATTCTGTAATACTAAATTATTTATATAAAGAAAGCCTTATTCTAATACAAAAATTATTTAAAACTGTCTTACATAATAATTATACTTTGTTCCTCTTTTTGCTTTAATGTTTGCTTTACAGCTACCACAAAAAAGGCACTTTTCTAGTATATTACAGTGGAAGAGAAGCTGTTTAATAAATTGGAAAACTCCCTTTTTTTGAATGTGTATGTTCATTTTATTATACTTTGTCTACATACTAAAAAGTAAATAGAACAGACGTTAGAAAGAGCAGTACAGATTTTATTGAAGAAGAAGCCTGTAGTGCTTTAGATTTATAATTCTAGTTGAAAACACAAGACCTTACACTTGACTAAAAGAGTCAACCAAGCATGTTTCTCTGTGAAGTGGTGAACGTAATCTCATATTTATCTCTTGTGCAACTTTTGTGTGTGAGGAAAAAAAAAGGTTGAAGTAGCTCTTGGCCAAAATACTTATAAAATCTCATAAATTAAAACTCTTCCTAAAAGAAGCAAGTAATAATAAAATTTTTCAAAGAATTGTTATATAAAATTGAAGAAAAGTTTTATTTCTATTCAGCTTAAAGATATTTTTAAATTTATTTTAAACATCATTTAAATGGAGAGGGTCTTAGAAATCAATCAGCAAAATTAATATTTATTTTTATTTCATTTTGAGTGAGATGTACACATGTCCAAGTAGGGATTTGGAAGCAATATGCCATGAGCTGCTTTTGAACACATCTTTATTCAAATTTGAGATATATTGCTTCCTTACTCACCTGTAACCTCACCTGTCCCCACTTGTACAGAGGAAATGCATTTCCTTCAGCTATCAAATGAAGATAAATATTTGAACAGTGGTGTTTTCAGAAGAGTGAAGACAAGGATGTTATAGGAACGACTGTGAAGAATGATGAGGGTTGATAGGGCATGAGATAACAGAGTTGTGAGTCAAACACGGTGAAAAATAATAATAGGGATAATAAGAGTTTTCTTAAATACCAGGTAATCTGGCATTATTGTTGCTTTTATTTTTTTTTTCTTGAAACACCTAAAAATCTACAGTTCAATCCAAGCCTTAGCATATCATCTGGCAATCTTGATACTTTAACATCTTCCTCACATACTTTATGCCATTATTGTCCATGCCCTACATTTTTCATCTCCCTTGCTGATGGTATGAGCCACCTTATTCCAAACTACAAATAGTTTTGAAGATCAAATTTAAATATATTGCTGATTTCCTTACATAATCTCACATAGTGGGAAGCAAAGAGTTGCAAAAATTAGAAGTTGGAGAATGCTGCAGATAGGTACAAAATCAGACCTTAAGACAACGTTTTCTATTTTACATATTGTCACTCTGAAAATACTCTTTTTTTGTTTTGTTTTTTTTTTTCTCTCATACAGATGGCAAAAGGAGAAGATAATATTCACGATAATATTCACATGAGTAAGATCTAATACAGCCGCACTAAATCACCTAATGCCTTTTTTCTAATCACATTTTTATGTGCTGCTGCTGACAAGTGACAGACACACACATTTGCTGGAAAAACTTTAACACATTTTAAGACTATACTGTGCTAACACAATAGAAGTGTGAGCTAAACCTTCCTAAGTTATATTTCATATTAACAGGGCAACCCAAGAATTCTCTACAGTGTTTACAGGTTGTCTCTTAGTGCGTTGGTGTTAGACTGCTAAGCGTCTTTATTGGAACAATAAAAAAGGAAAATATGGTGCCCTTCTGTAGAATAACTTAATTAGAAGAACAATTCCACAAATTTTATTCCTGTTCAAAATACAGACAAAATGCTGGCAGATTTGTGTCTGTATAATATGAATACATTTTTTTTAAAAGTATGTTAAAACCTACAACACACTACCTGAACAATATATCAATCCAGTTTCAAGCATAAGAGAATTTGAAAAAAAGACACAAAAAACCCAAACCAAACCAAACCAAACCAATCCAACCAAACAAACAAAAACAAACAAAAAACCCCCAACAAATATACCAATATAAAATTAAAATTTACAATTATGTTTTCAAGAACAACCAGAAAAGCTATGTTATGTCCTTATACTTTGCCCTATCCTTTCCAACTGAATGCTTTCTAGATTGGGTTACCAAAAATTTTTAAACAAAAATGCCATTCTTCTTGTAAGGGAGAGGTTCATTAGTTTTTAATCAGCTCTGTTCAAAATAATCAAGAGCAAAGTGTACCTCAGCTCTGAAAAATGTTGATGTCTTCCTGTAAGAATTTATTGATTTGCCATTTGGAAGTGACTTGCCAAACAAAGAACATTTATTTATGTGAGCTTGATTACTAAGGAAATGATGCCAATGTGATTACAGTAAAGCACTACTGCCTCTCTGCATTCATGAAAATCCTTGAATAACTTTTGAGACAGTTGCTGCCTGCAAACAGGTTTGAAAAAGCAAGTAGGAAAACCAGTTTTATTTATATATATATATATATCTCCCTGCATACAAGGTGACTTGCTGACTGGTGTGCTGTACACTTCCTGGCTATAAAGATCTTGCAACTTTTTGAAAACAAGCCACTGCTAAAGTGCAGGAACCCTGTATAGTTCTTGTCTGCTGAAAAACATTATTTGCAGCTCCCATCTTCTTAAATTGCAGAGTGAAAGAGTCCTTATGCACCATTACCTCACTCATTCTTATGTCCCAGTGTCTGATTTAGTTTTAAAATTTTTAAACTGTGAAAAAAAGAGACCATATAATTTTGGGGGTTTTAATGTTATTTTAACATATAAAATTAATATCTTGTCTTACCGAGAAACATTTAAAATTTCATGTTACTGTGGATTTCAGTGTTTGGCTCTGAACACAACAGAAGAAATATGTGAAATACCAGATTTTTCTTTAAATAAGTGGGGAGAAAATCCAGGCCATGTTCTGGTCTTAATTTTGAGTTACAGAAAAGCAGAAAAGTGGAAAGAATTTTAAAGCATCACTAAGCACTCACAGCTGGTGGGGAACACAGTCTCACATTCATACCAGCTCTTTTAACCAAGTCATCTCAAAGAACTGAGAGGATGCAGAGGTAACATAGAGGCAACTCTAATTTGAGACCTCTTCTGTAAAGAGATTGTTGCAATAGGTTTGTTATAAATGAGGCAGCAACACCTCAGTTTAAGATCTACTCTGATATATTCAGAAGCATTAATAGCATTAACAGCAAAGATTAGAAATACTCTGAATCATTAATGCCTGACTAGTTGAGTCCCTGAATCATCTTTGCGGCCCTGCACTGGAGTTACTCCAGTCAGACCATACAGTTTTGTGCTGAGGACCCAAGCACCAGACCCAGCCTGGGTATGCTCCAGGTGTTGCTCACCAGGGCTGAGCAGAGAGGAAGGTTTGCTCCCTCAGCCTGATGGAAATACTCCTCTTCATGCAGCCTAGAATGCTGTAATCATTCTGTGTAGTTCCTTATAGATCTGTTCTTTCCTGATATCTGTTCAAGAATCTAGTGGAAATTAAAACCGTTCCTTCAATAAAAATAAAATCACATTATATGTTCAGACATGGTGGCCATCTATGCCATAGAATACAGTTTGTGCATCATATCCTGAAGATTAGCTGCTAAATAGCTCAGACTGGGGGTCCCATGTTCTACTTTAAAATGTAACAACTTCATTTTGTTCCAGCAATGAACATATCAGATCCATAGAGAAGCAACCATAATACATCCAGACAGCTGCAGCCACCCTGAAGTTCCTTACAAAGCAAGAAAAATTAAAATTACAGATCAACTAATAAGTCTATATTGTCTCATGACCCTCGAGTGTTGGGGTTTTTGGGGGGGGCTGCAATTACATCTATACTTCAGAGCTTTTAATGATTATAACCAATACAACTTCATGATTAGAATAAATAACTGTAGACCAAGTATTACAGAAATATTCTGTATCCAAAATGCTCATAGATATATTTTTAGCTCCAAACTCTATCCCATTTCAATGTTAATAAGAGAAATTCTTCTTCGCAGACTTGCAACGCCATGTATGTATATTCATGTGTGAGGAACAAAGCTGTGAGGAACATGAAAGGCTGGATTGATGTGCCACTGGAAATTCTGCTTTCATTTATAAAACTTCTTATGAAGGTAAATCAAGAGTGATCCCATAATTCTGAGTTGAAAAGCTCAACACTGCTGACCTGAATGAAAATTAAAAGCACACTTTGTTGTGTTTTTGTTTGTTTGTTTGTTTTTTCCTAGATGCTAAATACCACCAGTAAGGTATCTGCTTCAATGCTCTTCTTCCTGTCATCAATGTAGCAGAGCATTGGAGGCATAAGATTTTTATTAGAGGAAAATTTTTTCAGTCACAGATAAAGTAAGAATAAAATAATTTCTGCAAGGTCTTAAAATTATTTCATAAGGGTTTGACCTATATAAGGGAAAGCAGATGCCCATCATTTTTTTTTTTTAAATCTAATCTTACCCATAATTATTTAAAGTAGTTGCATTGTGATTTGGGTTTTTTTGGTTTTGTTTTATTTTGGGTTTTTTTTGTTGTTGTTTTCTTTTTTTTTTTTCTTTTTTTTTAATTTGAGGGACAAGATCCTTCTAGAATAGTCTACATTTTCATGACTAGAGGGAGATTTCAGGTGACAGATCGCACAGATAATAAACAGCTGTGGAATTGCTAACTGTAATGGGGGTTTCTTAAGGGAGTTGTGAGTAATGTAATGCCTCCATCAATATTCCATGTAAAAATCACCAGAATTACATTATTGATTTGACAAAATTTATTGCTATTCTGATAATTCCAATTCATTGCTTTTGAAAACAATTTCAAATGAATAGCAAAGATATATTCTAGGTAATACCCTTCTGGGAGATTACTGTGCTTCTCAGCTGGTTAAATCCATTCAGCCCTCAGTCTGGGGCAGCAAACACTTCTAAATTGTGTAGCAGTCTTCCACAGAAATCATCAAGAGTCATGTCTTACTGCTTTCATAAAATGTGGTTTACACCTCTCTGAGTAATTGAATTTTGCTAGGGTTATGGGCAGGCTGCATATCTGTGTGCACCAAAATAATGTGCAGCCCTTAGGAAAAAGCAGTTCTTTCCATTGTATGAAGTCGAATCAGAGATTACTTTGTGAAATTTATGCTGGACATTCTTCACTCTAAAATATTAATTAACAAGAACATGAGCTTTTCTAGGAGAAAGAAAAGTCTCATAGAGTTATAACTGCTCTTAGAGAGGTTTGGAAAAGTTTCTTGTGTGTTATAGAAATATTATGTCTCTAATATATTCCTTTACTGGCATGAGTATAAAAAAACTCTACTGCCAAATAATAATTAAAAAAAAAAGGTTCCTACAGTCAGGTCAAAATCTGACACCTGATAAAGATCACAAATGAAGGATGAATTACAAGTGCATTAACAGGGCTTTCCCTAATGTAAATGAATGCTAAGAACTTAAAAGCTGTCAAATCATAAACAGCTAAGCACAAACATATTTTAAAGCTGAACAGAATAAAAGATAGATAGATAGATGGATAGATAGATGGATAGATAGATAGATAGATAGATAGATAGATAGATAGATAGATAGATAGATGATAGATGGATGGAGGG
>JAWWEE010000074.1:81415041-81497726 GCA_035221455.1 Xenops minutus | reverse complement strand
ATGGATGGATAGATAGATAGATAGATAGATAGATAGATAGATAGATAGATAGATAGATAGATAGATAGATGATAGATAGAGTTGCAAGTGTAAAAATGAATTAACAAGTAGAAAAACAGGAAAGTTTCATCACACAGTAAGGGGAACAGGTAAAGACTAAAACTACAGTCAACCTGTGATGCTCAGCAGTCAATACCTAGCAAAGAACTTTTCCTCACTGATTCTAATGGATTATGGTGAAAAGCCTCAATTCACTAATTTTTCTCCTCAGACTGTAACACATTTTTCTTGATGGTTAACATTTTTGGCACAAGAAGGAAAAAAACAACATTCTTCAGAGAAAACTGAAACAACATGAAACAAACCAGCACCATATTTCCCCTTGTGATTCCAGTGAATGTTTAAACCAAGTCATTGAGCTACTGAATTCTTTTCCTCAATTTCATTGTTCCAGTTTCACTTCTGTAAGTGGCCTGGCAGGTTTTTAAAGAAAGTATTATCCAGCAAATAAATAGCATAAAAAGCTACCATATAATTTCTTAAGTGCATCAAAGCTGTCATGGTTAAAAATGTTTATACTGCTACTTGTATTCCAGGAAAATCTTTTAATTTCATACATCTTAACATCGTTGATCTCAATATCACCTTGAACATTGCATTTCCTCTGCAGAGGCCAATGTTGCTTGGAAGACTGAAGCAGAATGCAGAAGAAATGTGCTTTCATCTACTTTGATACCAATGCTTGAATAAAAGCAAAGTTTGTACACTATTTTCAATTTTCAAAAATGACACTTTGTTCCAGTAAAATCAAGATGTGACGAGAATGTACTCTTCCACCTTTTTGCCTAGTCACTTTTTCTGAACAGAAGACACAACATCTATCAGAACGTATAATAGTTTATATATTATACTTCAGTAATAATTCATAATACTTTAATTCCTCTATCACCATTCTGTCTTTCCTGAAGAAGTAAATGAAATATCACTGGAGCAGGTTGAAAGCAGATCATGATTTTGTAGTTTGCAACTTCTCTGTATTCCTTAGGAAGTCAAGCTTCAGTGATTCACTGATATTTAAATAAAAATCAACAGAAAGGTATCAAGATAGGTACTTTTTCGGGTTTGTTTGTTTGTTTTTGGTTTTGTTTTTTATGAACTGCTAGTCTGTTTGAAGACATCTGAGCTGAATTAAGAATTATGTATCACTCTGATAATTTGCAGATAACAAAGGGTAAAAACATTCTTTCATATATTTGTCTTTTGTTTTGTTTTGTTTTGTCTTGTAAGGCTAGATGGTGATGTTGCAAGAACAAGCACAGAAATTATGTCCTGGGGACCTAAGCAAGACACGAACACTTTCTGCCTGGCAGAAAAGCTGAATGCTGGCATTCAAAACAATTATAACCTAACCAGATATGATGGGCAAAGGCTAAAGAAGAAATCATGGCAAAGGAAAGGGAAAAGATAAACTCAAATGCCACATCTCAAGCCAATGACAAGAACCTAACCTATCATCCAAGATCTTGCAGGGTGCTCTTTTTAGTAGTGCAAGAGTAGCTACCTCTCCCTTCAGCTACTACGGACAGCATCTCTTTAAGTTCTGGGAAATTCTGTTTGGGTAGAATAAAGACAGGTTTGATTGGTGTGGGTTTCTCTGGGTTTTGTGGGGGTTTTTCTGCAGGGAGGTACTTTTCAGGTTTTACCTGGGATTTTCCAGTGCCCAGCAGTTGGGTTAGAAACAATGCATGAGAAGGAAGCTTAGATCTTCAGGGAAATTTCTAGGTCACACATGTCAGGCTAATGTTTCCAGGAAGCATCACACAACACGTTTTTTTAACTCTATGTGAATTAACTCATGTAACTTAAGAAAACATTTAAGAATATTCATACAAAATTCTATAAGGAAACAAAACATTTAGTATGAATAAGCATGGAAACAGAATGCACCAAATAGACACTGTCTTGATTATAAGACAACACCGAGAAGTTCCAGTACGTTATGCCTATGCAGGGCCCAGCTATGCATAGCAAAGACAAATAAAAACTCTACAAGCTCAGATAACCTCAGTATGAGAGTCCATTTGGAGAAACACTTGAAGAAAAACTAGCTACCCATTTCTACAACTAAATATATTGAGGCATTGGCTCTTAAATTCAATTTCCCTTCTAGCAGTTGCATCTATCATTGTGCCCTAAGGAAATAGAAAACTATCTTTTAGTTGCACTGATCTCACACAGAGAAATCCTGGAAAGCAGCCTCAGGCAGTGACAAAAAATTTATACTTCACAATTACCTGACCAGTAAGACATATTCAGGGAAAGAGAGCAAACTAATTCTTACAAATTCCCATTTTTTACAGCTCTTGCATAATAATGCTCATTTCAAAATATGTCGATCACAGTAGCAACAAATCATCTGAAAAATTTCAGTGTATCATAGAAAGAGAAAGTAAAGCAGTCAAAAATAAATAAATAAAAATAATAATAAAAAAAAAATCCAGTAGTTGCATGAAAAATTCAGTTCGAACAATGTAGTGGTACCATTGCATATATCTGTATATTCTCAAATGGAAGGAAATTCTAATTTATAAAGTTAGATTCCCATTCTCTTTTCAAGGCAAGTAACATTACAGAAGGGAAAATGCAGTAGTCCTTGTTATTCATGCAGCTGAGCTGTTTAGAAGCTCACCCGGATTATTTTTCTATAAATTGTATTTCAATTTCTAAGGATAAAGGTTAAGTTAAGGATACTTGTTTTCTCCTCTGAAACCTATATTTGAAACTCAACTTTAAAAAACCTCACACTTTCTGAAAGTGTGATCACATTTATTAATTCTATTGCTGAGTTATACTATGCTTTTGTGACATGCTTTGTTACAATTTGAGGGTCATGTTCCACTCATATTTATACTGAGGCACATCTGGAGCAACTTGGGACTGCAGAATAAATATGATGCAGATAACAAAAGAAGCTATCTCTTACAGTTGCTCTTAGAATAAATATGTGGAGAGAATAAGGACTAAAGCGTGATGCTGAGTTGTAAATCAATTTCATTGCTTTGGGCTGAAATGAAAGAATTCTAAACAAATACATAGTGAGCTCATGTGTTGAGCTACATTTAGACTAATTTGTTACTTGATTAGAACTTCAAAGGCAGATTCTGATACCTGCCCAAACCAGAGTCAATCAACCTCTGAAGAGACATATACCTTCCCACCATCTGGGTCAGGGAGAAGGAGAGGAACTACCTCCCATCCTGCCCAAAAACATGCAAGAGGATTCCAGTTTGAAATTACTTATCCTCACCAGACCACTACATAGATCAAACCTCTCCTTGACACCTTAGCCAGTTTACCCAAACATTTTGTATACCTGCTTAACTTTTAAAATCACCTCAGCACTGATTTTTCCCTCTGGCACCACCAGTGCCTCATTTTTCTATTAAAATTGTTGTGCATAATTCTGCTTTCAGAGAGCTCAACTGCGGTTCATTTTAGACTTAGACTGAACAGAATAGGCTTACATGAAGAAGTTGTTTTCAGGCACCCAAGGAAGCAGTCTCCTTTTAGAAGATAAACACTCACCCAGCAAACGCCATGTTTCCAGCAATAGTGTGTTATTACTAATGTTTCCTCTCCAGTGGGCTTGCCAGAGCCCTCTGCCTCAATCAGTATCTATTAGACTCCTCTCTGGATAGGTCTGGGACACTGCTGCCTCAGCATGCTCACTGTATACAAATACACTGCACAAATGCAGGCTGCAAGAATGCAGAGGTGTAACAGGCTTGTGGACTGCCCTTTAAAGATTGCAGAGGGGACAAGCGCGACCCTTGCAGGGAGTTTTCCTTCTTCCATCTTTCTAATGTTCTGTCACAGTTTGGCCTTTGTGAGGTCAACACCTCATACTCAGGACATATCACAGTTTCATGACGGTCTGAAAAATACAGTCTTCTGATCCCAAACATCAGTTGAACTACAAAGTTTCCCTTTTAAAAAAGTAGTACCTTTTGTAAATGTACCCGAAGAGGTTTAATTTCCAGAACTGCAGAACTTCAGGCAAAATATTTATTTCTGTGAAGACAAAACTTCTCTTCAGTCATGTCTGAGCAGTTCTATGGCACAAAGCTAGGAGAACAAGAGGAGAACAGAAACATGAGAAAATATTTTGTGGATTAGTGCCAAAATGGTTGTCTGCTGTTATACTTTGTCACTATGATACAAGAATGATACAACTATGGAGACACATATTTAGGCAGAGAGAGACTAATATGTGGGGAAAAAATTGCAATTAAAAAAAAGAGTATATTTCCACAATTTATATTTCATTTATATTTCCTGAAAAGATGAGTATTTCAGTGTGGAAATAGTATGTCACAACACTTCCAAAAGTTAAATTTACTATTCAAGAAATGCTAATCTTCCAATAACAAAATTGGCAAATCAAAGGAGCTTATAAATATATTTAGTACTGCTTCTCAGTGATTAATCTCTTTTTAGGCACCATAATTCTTTCCCAAATGAAATATTGCCTCTATTATAAAAAAGTGTATATAGGCCATGGAGTTTGTGTAGTATCATAGATATTCATCAAAATATGCTTGCATATATGAACTTCAACTTCCTCTCCAAAGTAGTTCAACCAAATTCCATGCTGCCACTGAATAACCCTCTATGCTTTTATAATTTTTCCTGCTATTTAAAGTGTTTGCTTTCTACAGGGTTGACCTTGTCCTCATGTCTCTTTTCTCCCAGTGACTTAAGAGAGCCATATTGTCTATCAATGCCACTTCTCCTCTCTGTAATGCTATTTTCAGTAGATAAAACACTGGCTAAACATAAGAGAGGTTCTAGAAATTAAAAGCGATAACAACTTTCCAAAAACTCAACTTCACATCACTAAGTGGAGTTTTGGGTACAAGTCTATTGCTCCACATCAATCCCAAGAGCAGAATAGCAGCAATGTTAACAATAGCATTATACAATACTGTGCAGAGCCTGTCTTTTCTTAGAAAGGCAGACACAGTACCGAACTGTTTTGACTGATCTCTATTATTGCTCCACTTCTCCCCTTGCATTTCAGTGGTTTAAGTATCCAGAAATAAACTGGAAAAGAAAAGAAAAATTGAATGGATTGCTGATTTTGTTTTCTGTGTGATCAAAATCTTAACCCTGAAGAAACTGTTTCTCTTTTCATCCTCTCCATCCACTCAGCTAACTCAGTATCATGACCACGAGATTTTGGAAGGCCATTGTTTAGCATTAAAAGTGATTTCACACAAATAAAATGGGTATCTTTTTTGGATCATCACTCCTACTGGATCCTTCATCTTTCTTCCAGAGATATAGACACACATCAGAAATATCTCCTCTGTATGCTCTGTTATTTTATTAATATTACTATGGAAGATAATGTAAAAAGAATTATGTAATTAGTAGAAGGTTTTTGTAAATGATTAGTAAAAAAAATGTTAAGAAGGGAGACAATAGCAGACTGAATATTTCTGCAGTACAATTGAACTAACGGGAAGATTTTTTTTATTTTTTTTTAATTTTTTTTAACATAATATGGAATTTTACGACCAAAAATAAATACATCTTCTGAAGAATTATCAGGAACAACTGAAATGTGCTTAGCTAATATCATGTTTCCATCTCTTGTAATGGAAATCTGTGTTTTCTTTGGAAAAATGCCTCATTCCCAGTGTAAAAGAAGCACTCTGTGTAGGAAAAAAAGTGAAAGGGAAAAAGTGGCTCATATAAATCATCAAAGATGACTTGCAGATAGCATGTAAATCAACATTAACACATAATTTGCATCCTTAAAACATTCAATAAGCTTTAACTTCATAACCACATCATAATCAAGAAGTCTGTAACCTACAGTGACAGAGCATCCCTGCTTTTCAACCCAGTGGCCTGCATTCTTTCATCTTTCATGAGTCACCTATACCGATCCCTACTGGGGATTCTTATCCATCCCCACTGATGACTCAGACAAAAATAACCTAAAGATTATTTAGAAAGAGGGAATGCAGCTTCACTACCATGACAGCTAATAAATGCCATATACATCCATTTTAGTGACAATTCTGAAGTAAACATGTTCCTCTATAAACTCTTGATCACCTTCCTGTGGCACAGTAAGCATGAACCCTAAAGCATTGTAGTAATCCTACTGCAGTAATCCCCATAGGTTTAAATTGCTTGAACCCCATTCCAGTAGTTGCATAGGCTCATAACTCCACGATCAAGTCTGATCTTATGTCCAAACATGGTTGTCTGCTTTTGGAAAATGATAAACCAGTTTTCATGACATTTTAGGGAGACTAGAGAGATTGATTCTGAAAAATGAAGATATATGTCATAGTTCTGCTAAGATACTCTGGTCAATGTATTGATTTATTTTGTTGGGTTTTTGTTGGGTTTTTTTTGGGGGGGAGTGGTTTTTTTTGTTGGTTTCAGTTTGGTTTTGGCTTTCATTTTTTCTTTTTTTTTTAATTGGATATTTAAGACTGAAAGTCTTTTCTTTCCTGATGTTTTCAGAGAAACTAGGTCCCTTATTTTTAGAGAGGATCACAAAATCATGTAATTAAATGTAGGTGTGGTACATATATGCATTTGACTGTCCATATTTGCGTTTAACTGTTCACACTGATGTTTTTTCTTGCAAGGAATAAAAGAAAATTAAAAATTCATTGTTTCACTTCCCTGGTAACTTCTGCAATAGTCTTATGTTTTTTTTTTCTCTTTTTTTTTTTTTTTTTCTTAACTAGGCTGAAATGAAAACTAGTTCTGTAAACTTCTTCTCATAAAATACATGTGTTGATATCGTAAGTATCAGGTTACATCCACTACACACTATACGAAACACACTGTAAACTCAGATAACTCTAAAAAGACCCAAACACATGTCTACTAAGGAACTGTCCCTCCTAACTACTTAAATCCAGGCAGCAAGAGTCAAAAGTCACCTTTGTAGAAAGACACAGAAAGTAGAACTGAAAAACTGAACTGGAAAACATTCCAAAAGGAATAAGAAAGGCACGCAAAACACTATGGAAAATAAGCAGGAAGATTGCAAGGAATAGGAAAGAAAATAAGCAAACCAATTGGAAGAAAAATCTACACAGAAGACCAGCCTTAAAATAATTAAATAGGAAGAGAGTGGCATATTTCAGCAATCTGGCATTCAGCAAGAATAAAAATCAAATTTATTTTCCTCTGATATACCAGTATTTAGAAAAAAAATGCAGTTTTAAAAGTTGGAGAGGACATTTTTATTAAGAAGAAGTAGAAAAGGATGTAATTGAATAGAAAGCCCAAATGGTGAGAAATCTTTCACATGCCTTAGACTTCAAAGTGAAGACTATTGGAAATAGGCACACAGAACTGTAAGATATTCAGGCTTCAAATATAACACCTGCACAACCTTTATTCACAAATGCAGAACACACTTAGGGAAGCTATGCATCTACAGTTGGACAACAATTTCAGAATCTTTCTACATCCAGTAGTATTTACTGGATTTCTTTGATTGGTCTATGTATGACTAATGAGAAAAACCTCTCATGCTATTGCTGAATGCACAGTAAAGTTAGTAATCCTCATTAAGGACAATCACTTTCCCTGAGATTTGTCAGTATTTAAGGCGGTGGTCAACCACATGACTTGGCCAGGCTCCAGAGTGAGAAAACAAGAAGTTGTTTTAATCTGAGGAGACAAAGAATAAGAAAAAAATGGGATATTCTGTATTATTATTCCATTGAATTTACAAGAGAACAAGATACAGTTGCCAATCTGGGAGAGGACTTTCTTTTACTGGATAAAAACCAAAGTCGTTTTGAAAAGCTGTGAATTTCTCTGTTGAATGCTTCTGGTTCACGATAGGAGACAAATGTTTTGTAATGTTAAAAAGACACAAACTGCTTCTTTGTTTTATAAGAAAATAAGCAGATTAGCAAATTAGTTAAAAAGAACATAGAAGGTCTTTATGTACATAATTGTTCACTACCTAACACATATTTCTCCTTCAAAAAGTAGAGCTGCAGTTGAGCTCTACCAGTTTATTGGGTTAGATATTAAAGCAAACAAACAAAGGCAAAACATCAGTTTTGAGCAAAACATAATCTCAATGAAACGTACTCTTTAAACTGGGATTGTAGACACACGTCAGTCCAGTCAACCAAGTATGAATTATATGAGTGCTTTATTATGACAATTGTATTTTGGATTAAGTTCCTGTAAGGAGGTTTAACAGTTCAGACCATGGAAATTTTATGAGAAGTCACTCTATAACCAAATTTCCAGAGATGCAATTTTATTTTAGTACAGCAAGCAAGGCAAGTTACTGGATGGGAAACACTGAAAAAGAAATAGAACTCATTTTCCAAACAATAGTTTGTAATTTCTCTCTGGACAGTAAAAATGGTAGGAGGTTAGAAACTCTCTCACTGGTAACTGCAAGGTTCCTTTGTAGAACAGAGAGGGAAATAATTAATTCTGCTAGCAAGGAACTCTGGAAAGGATCTCTGGAAGACCTTTCATCCAACCCTTGCTAATTTTGAGCAGGATGCTCAGGACTTTGTCCAGTCAAGTTGGCTGTCTCCAAGGATGGAATTTCTACCCAACATGAAAGTTTTCACAAGCTCTCTAGGCACTTTTTTCCCAGCTTTTGACCATACTCATGTTTTAAAAGAATAAAAACAAATTCCTACTGCTTAATTGAAGTTTGCTAAATTCTAACTTGTATCTGTTACCTCCTGTCTTACCACAAGGCACCTTCAAAATGTCTGGCTCCACCCTCTCTATCCTGAATATGCATTAGAAACCACTAAGAATCCCCTTTAGTCTTCTTTCCTCAATACTCAACATATTTGTTTCCCTCAGCCTCTCTCCTCATGTTTGAGCTAAACCCCCCTGATCATATGGTGGCCTTCTGTCAGGTTTGCTCCAGGCTGTCAGTGTTTTCCTCATGCTGTTTTCCTTATTCATTACTTTGATTAGAAATACAAGAGCTTCTTGCACCAAATGGTTTATTGACTTTACCACAGGAGTATTTCAACAATAAATTACACAGAACTCTGGCTTTGCTAATAACAAATAGTTATAAATGATTGGCTAAGGGAAGAGTAAGAGAGAGAAAGAGATTCCTTAGTTAGTGGATTTCTAATTTCAGTTTTAGTTCTAATATTATCTGAGTCTGTAACAGAGCTATGACATTTATGTTGACTGAGGACTTAACCCCAAGACAGACCTAAAGTGAATCAGAAGACTACTTTTCAAAGTCAGAAATTAATCTGGTAGCCAAGCAACCAGTTCATTTTATACCACAGAAGAAATTTTTGGCCTTTTGCAGGATGCTTCCATCATAGCCCTGTTACTTATGCTTTAGTCCCTACTGAATACTGCATTATTTTTTTTCTAGAAACTAAACTAGTACCACAAATTGAAAAATACCATGTCCAGCTACAGATGTTTGAGTTTGAACTGAAGCTCAAATACTGCTTAAACATAAACTGCAAATGAACTTAATAAAAAGCATAAGTATTTTTTGCAGTAAAGTTGCTGCTCCAATATTCTAGTGAAATAAATATAATTTGATGATGTTGTTTTAAAATAATTAGCAGGTAACAAAAAAAATTAAATATTGCCAAAGTAAAAATCAAACTATATGGGTAATTTTATATAATTTGAAGAAAGAACTAATCAGTTAATGTCTTTTGGAGAAAAATAGAAGATGTAACAGTCTTGCATCACAACGTGAAATTTCACAAGCCCCTTCGAAATGTAATGTAAACTAACAGGTTAAACCACTTTTTAAATGTGACTTGAGAAGACAGTCATATAAAAGTGGACATTTATCTAACACTGGCCAAAAACACTGTTTCAAAGCACGTGCAGTTAAGTCCCTCTGTTCCCAACAGCACTTAGAGCTTGTGCTCCCCTTGCGAGCGTTCACATACACACTTGCCACTCTGACTGTCACTCAAAGGAGGAAAATAGCATTCAGTTACCTTTTAAAATTGTAACTATCACTACAAGACTATGGGGTCCTCATGGCAACTGTAAGCAGAACATCGAGACCATGGAGGTTTATCTCCTGATTGATCCTGGGTTTCACTCTTTCTCTATACTTCAGCAGAAGACTGTATATTTTCTCCCATTTGGTCCCTTGGAGCCAGAGGACAGCATGTAATACGTCTCCAAATGCCAGACTGAGAACTTTAATCAAAAGAATATTGAAGAGACAAATTGACCTAATGCCCAGATCACTCAGTAAACATTCAGTGTATGTGAAACTACCAGGTTCATGTTTTTGAGGAGCCTATTCCTATTTGCACATGAAGTGCCTGAAGAATGTCTGTGTCCTCTAGCTGGAAAAGGACCCTCATTCTTTCAGACCTTGAAGTACCCTTATGAGAATTGTGAACTAGACTGTTCATAACTTTTTTGATCAGGAAAAACACAGAGGCACAGATATGCACACCTAGCAGATCTAAAAATTTATATATCTGTCACTTGAGTACCCCCAGCATTAACCAGCATAGAAGGCTTCAGGCTAGCATGGAAGAGACATGTCTTGATATGTGAATTTCAGAGTACATAAAATATATTCAGTTTATAAGACAGATGTTTAGATTATTTAAAGAAGATCTTTAAGTGTTAAATTTTGAACAATAGATTTAAATATATAACTTTTTTTTTTTTTTTAAAAAAGGTGCTAGGTTCTTAATTCATAGGAATATAGGGCAAAGAACTTTAACATCTAGTCCATATCCACTACCATGGTAGTAAGGGTGGTAAAATATTACAGATCATAGAAAAAATTGACAAGATACATTTGTTTTCCTGGAATATCACCTTCTGTCAGAGACCAAATAGCAGCCACAGTGGGTCACTGCTGACAAAACTTTCAAAATGTGAAGTAAAACATTTTATTTTCTTGTTCTAAGCTTTCCTCGAAAGCTATCTAAAAAGTCCTGTCAGCATTTTGGTGACATTTTAAGTAATTCTTTACCCTAGACACTATTAACTTTCTACTCTTTGAAAACTGTATTTTGGTAGCTACTCTTCAGCAGCTTAAAACCAACATTTCATAACAGAGGCTCTCTAATCTTCAGATCATACCAAAATCCCCTTCCAGCTTTAGTTGAACAATGTGTGGCACAAACAAACCCAAAATCTTGACGAAGTCTCACTAGCTTCTGTACTACATTACACTACCCTAGAAACTCCTGATATATACTAAAATTACACTTACCTTTTTCTTAACCTTATCATTTTGGTTTCTCATTCATTCTGTCATTGCCTTATACTTCTTCTCCTGCAGTTATTTCTGTCCTTACAGAATGATAACAGGAACAACACAACCTTGGGCCTTTGCTCTAGGGAATATAATTATATTTCTATTATTGTCTCCTTCAGGTGACCCTATTCTGTTATATGATATTCTGATTCTCCTCTCTACTGAGGAGCACTCAGAGTTTTGTGTTATAAATAATGCCCTCTTACTTTGTGCTCCAAGGTCCTTAATGAAATTAAATATTAAGTTAAAACTCTCTTCAGATTCATCTCTTCCTTTTCAAATAATTGCCAAGCTGCTTTTGAAGATTTCATCCAAGGATATAAACAAGTATTGTTTTGGCACACATTCATTTTAAGAAGAACTGCAAAAGATTGTGGCATTTTAGAATAGCTCCATAAATGCTGTAGGGGGAAGAAAAAAAAAAAAGAAAAAAACCCCACAAAACATTACTGGAAATGCACTTTTAAAAGAAGCAATTAAATTCCTTATCCAGTCTAGCACTATCACAGTTGCTTTAAAATACATGAATCAAGGGCATAGGGATAGATTTTAGAGAAAAATACCTTGGAATTTCGTGGCCAGACCTTCACACATACAAAAGGACAAAGGAATGCTGAGGTGTCATCCATATATTTCCATGAGACAAGGAAACCAATTAATTTTTATTTTTTTTATTTTTTAAATATATATATTGGAAGGAACTAGCAGGATTTTTTTTCTGGCAGTGCTCTCATATTAAGAGACACAGAAACTTATTCAAGCCCTAAATATATTCTTCTTCATGACCACTAACTTGAAGGGAGTTTGTCTATGACGCCAAATTCACCTCTAATGTCACTCCTAGAGATGCTGGAATATGAGAGCAATCACTCTCTAGTCACTTCACTCTACCACAAGATACTGACCCCAGTAATAGAGCACAAGGGATTTCCAGCTTCCCTGATTAGCACACAGAGAGTATTGCTCCCCTTACACTCTCTCAGCACCTTGTCCTCCCATGTCCTTGAGCAACTCACAGCCACATAAATACTGTACTAACAAGCAATATAATCATTTGCATGTCCCTGGCTTGTAGGCACTGCTTGCATGCTCTGGGTAAACCTCTTCCCCATGCCCCAAGTGGAGGTTTTGTCAACTGAAATCAGGAGTAATCAAAGAAATATAAAACAACTCTCCACTAGGTTTAGAAACAGAGAGAATATACTCTCCTCTACTTACGCTAGCAAAAGAACTGTTTGTCCACTTCCACACAGTCCCTGGGGTGGTGTGAGATCCCTCCACCAAGGCCAGCCATGGGCAGACAGAGGCAGTCAGGCAGAGAGCACCAGTGGGGAACCAAAGGATTCCGCCCACCTCGTCTTCGAGGCTGACACAGTTTAGACATTAAAGTAAAAAAATCAGTAATTCACTTCCCAGTTACCAAAGAAAGAACAAAAAAACTACAGCACCCCCACTCTCTCCTCCCAGAAAAAGGGGACAGGGCTTTTAGATGTCTGCCTCGGCACACCAATTAAGGGATGAAGTACTCAAGACATTCAAGAACCATCTGGACACAATCCTGTACACTGTTCTTTAGAACAACCTTGCTTGAGCAGGAAGGTTGGACCAAATGACCCCCCTGGTGGTCCCTTTCAACCTTATCCATTCTGTGATTCCGTGAAATCCGGATTTTTCTCTCAAGATGGATGATATGGGTCTTCCTTCACAGAGAAATCATATTATTTTTGAGCACTTTTAATCTTTAGTTATGATTTTATTACATGTGCTCTGCAGAGAAGCTTGTTAAAAGTTAAAAATAACTGAACTCTGCATTATGTCCTTATCATCTATTAATACCAACTCTCTCATGAAAACGTTTTTTCCCATTGCAATCAGACCAAAATAGAGATTGACGTGTCTTGCATTGCACTTACCGTGTATAATCAGTATAGTATTAAACTGATAAATCATTCTACTAGGCACAGAAAAATTCTACTGCAGATTTTTGAAGTATAAATAGGTAGCACAAGGAAGAACAATTCTCAAGGAGTTTCAAGCCATACAAGTAGTGTTTATATGACTGAAAAAGAACTAATATGTTTGCAAATGAAAACTGCTGGATCATCGTGTATTTCAGCAGACAGAGAAACAGACCTATCATTCAGGAACATTTTTTTTTTTAATCTTTCCCTCTTTATTTCTCTGGTCCTGAATAAACCATATGAAGGGACTATAATACTGATGACCAGAGAAATCCACACATAACTATCTAAGGACCAGAGACCAAGCAAATAAACAGTTGTTTAAACAGAAATTGAGTGTGAGAGTCATAGCAAAACCAAAGTGGGGCTGTTAAGAGCTGTTAAGAGCATGGCAATACTGAAGACAAATAAGCCTGAGGCTCAGTAGTAGACTACCACCAGAAAAACAAAACGAAAACCAACCAACCAAATTAAAAAAAAAGGTAAAAAAATAATAATGAAAAAAAGGCAGATGAGGTGGGAAAATCCATAGAAATGCATAATTAGTTACAAGAATTTAATCACAGATGTAGAGCAGTAGAAGGAAGAAAAAAAACAAACCAAACCAAAACACTACAAGTTAATTTAACAGGATATTTTAAATGCACAATAACAGAAAGACTGCTTAGGAATAGGAAGAATCGAGACATAGGTATTGTGCAAGCGACAACTATTAAAGTACTGAAAATATTCTTTTTCCTACTATCTTTTCAGAAGTGTCCATTAATTTCATCTTTAGGCCACAAGGACAAAAAATTACGGAGCAAAACAGGAGGGTATGAAGGAAAGTGAAGAATATTGCCCTGTCCTAAAAGATTAAAGTAATTCTGACAGAAGTCATCATTTCAATATATTATCTATCACAGTGCAACATTTAGAAAACTACCAGGAAAACATTTTCCAGCTGTCATCACTGACAAGCCAGAGAGAAAGAAAATAAATAAAAAAAAAAAATTACCACCCACTTTCACACAAACACTTTTCAACTGAGTAAATTAAACTGCATTTCACAAGCTGGGAGGGTGTCCCCCACCCTTCATTATATGTATGTGTTTCAAGAGAAAAAATAGCAGATTGGTAATGTCATTGATCTGAAAAGTAATCAGGCATAGCAACAGATTAGACAGATGAAATATATATTGAAATATATAACAAACATTTGGTGGTGTAAATCTGTAATACTAAAAGTGCAGAGAAGATCTGTTCATATCTAAAGAAATCACAAAACAAATTTTTAAGAACACTTCTTTTTTGCTTTGGTTTTTGGTTTTTGTTTGTTTGTAAGTTTTTTTTAATAAAAATTACATTTTAATTTCTTCTCTAAACTCCTGTGCTGTAAGAGGACATGGGAACATGATGGCAAAGACTGAGCATGCACTGTATTTCCAGGTTTCCTGATGCACAAGACAGACAAGGGTTTGATTCTTGTCTGTACTTTTCTCTCATTCTTCATGCCCTGCTGTAAAGTGCTAATGTCAAATGAATCAGGAAAAGCTTTTGGATGCCTAAAAAAAGATAGGGCAAACAGAGACAGGTCAAAGAACCACGTGTCAATCTGAAGCTAAATCTTCCCATGTTCACCATTTATGTTTTAAGTGCAGCCTTCCTTTAGCCTTATATAATGTGCCACTGTTCAGATCCATTGTTGGCTTCTGGTTGCTAGATGACATCCTTGAAGCACACTAACAGCACTACTGGTGGTATTTCTTTTCTTTAAAAAGTTTTGAGTGAAACAAAATAAAGCTTCTGAACAATTGCACTTCATCAATGAGTCAGTACAAATTCTCTTGTGATTTCAAAAAATCATTAAATAAAGAATTGGTCAGTGAAACATCTACAAAAATTACTGGCACAAGCAGGAGTTGCAGCAACTTCACCTCTTAGGAATTGTCTCAGAGAAGATAACTTAGCCAGATTGTGAAACCAGGCATCTAGACATGTAGCCCCTAAGTCTGTGTCTTGCACTGACTCACAGCCTGACAGCAGGGGCATCAAGATCAACTCACTGTGTCCTGAAAACAGAGAAAACTTACTTCCCCAACCTCAAACAATTCTTTGAAAATGAATGGGCACCACAAATTCAATTTTTGAAGTGCGGAAGTCCAGAGTATTTCTGACAGAGTCAATCAATCGAAAACAGAAATGCTAAAGTAGGTATTCATCCTACAGTAAAACAATTAGAAACATCATTGGAAAGAGAGGTTGAAGATGAAACTAGTATTTCTTGAATAAAATAAATGTCTTAAACTGACTAAATGGATTTTACATATGAATTATAGTAAGAATTCTTTTTTTTTTTTCCCCTCTAATAATATTTGCTTTCCAAACTTCTCTCACCTGTTTTTGCATTGTTTTTTTGCAAAACAACTCTAGATTTTAGAGGTAGGGTCATTGTTGCACTGCAGTTACTTAAAAAAGAACTTTTCACCAGACTAACTTGAGTGGCTTCACTAAAAAATAAATTAACATATCTGCTGTTGTTTGTTGCTCACAAGCTTTTGTTTGTATACTCAAAAGTCAGCTCTTTTGGGGGAAAAAAATTTCACTATAAGCAGTTCAGATGTGCAGATAGTGATAAACAGAGAAAAACAAGTAGAGCAGACATTATTCCCTCATAAAGCATTGCTAGGCCAAACAGATGCTAGGCCAAACACTGGATAACCTTAACCAATTCGTTTGGTTGTTTAGTGTTTTTTGTTGTTGGGGTTTGGTTTTTTTTTTTGGGGGGGGGAGTTTGTTTGTTTTTGAAGGAAGGAAAAAAGACATAACTGATTTCTTACATTTCACTTTAGATAAAAGATACAACTACTAAGCAGAAAACATAATTTGGGGAACTTAAAAAAAAAAAAGTCAAAGGAAATGCTGTTGCCTGTAAAATCACTGGATTGGTTTTTTTTTGTTTGTTTGTTGGGGGTTTTTTTACAGGAACTTATTTTATTCTGGTTTTGATTTTGTGTGTGTGTGTGATATCATTTTTAATGGTATTCAAATTACACCGTTTGTAGAGAAAAGGCTTTTTGATTGATATGTCTGGAAATGATGATTTATATTGATGCCAGCCAAATATTTGACCTCCAAATACAAGCAGATTTCAAAAGTCTAAGCTCAAATTCAGCTTTTACAAGGACTGACTTAATGGATCTTTTTTGGCAGCACCTCCAATTGTGTTTCACGAGCCAATGTAAGAAATGAGATAACTTTGATTACATGCAAGCAGAAAGGAATTTGACAAAGACACTTAATGTAACTAGCAAGATAGAAATGGTTTGGCACAATTTGCTAAAAATAAACCTAACATTAATAAAAGTGAAAATAATCAGAGGATCCACACACATAATTTAAATATTTATTAAAATCCTCTGGCAACACATTAGCACTCTTTTTTAATTTTAGTACTAGCCTGTCTTGAGTGAAAGATGAAAGCACTTTTCTAATAGACTGAAAGGTTTCCCTGTTCTGTTACGATTCAGAGAACATCTATCTAACCCCTGTTGAACTCCCATCTATATCTCACTGACTGGAGTTCAAGATAGAAGCCCTGGTGCTCTGTGCTAAACCTTAAAGTTCAAAGATCTTCTGTGCTTTGTTGTTGTTTCCATAAAAAGAAGAGAGGCTGATGTTTTCCCTCTTGGTGTCTACTCTGATGGATATGATGTCACCACTCATTCAACAGGAGCAGAAAGGTAGTGAAGAGAAGAAGCATGTCTGGGGTTCAGCCTGCATCTTTAATTTTTGCTCTCAAATATGGAAATTCGTCTTTTCCCCTGAACTAAAAAAGACTGAAATACTCTCTGTGTGCTGTGATGTAAGGTACTCTAAATAAACATTAGCCCAGTAAAAAGACTTTCCCTTTGGCAAGGCCTCCCACAAAGAACCTGTTGGCATGTTCTTGGATCTAGTTATACAGGGTCTTTTTCAACACTCAGGGAATAAAAATGATCTCTTTTTCAGGTAAATCTTAACTAGCCTGCTTAAAAGATGGTAGAGCTAGAGTAACATAACTAATTTGTAGTGAGCATGATCCTATACTGTTTGCCCTTCTACTAAGTCAGTCTCCAAAATCTCTCTGTTCCAGGGAAATCACTTGCACAGTAGAGAAGGAGGAAGGATGCATCACTGAGGATCACACAACAAAATCTTTGACTCTTGTAGCTTTATCATCATTTGCACACTAGAAAATTTAGCTTTCAATCTACTTCTGATGCTTCAGAATCACCACCTACATCTGCGGGCAACTACACAGCTTCTTTTCATTGGTCTTTCATTGCCTCTTACATTGATCCTGTGTTGCATGTGTGTGTTTTGTTTTAAATATCCCTCTCTAAACAGGAACATCCTTGACGTCAGACTCTTCAACCTACCAGGTCTTTACATCCAAAAAATCAATAGCACTTTGTTAAGGATTTCTTAAGGGCATCTTTGGACAGACATCCCAGTTCCCTATAACAAAGTTTCATTACATATTGTTGAGGATCCGGGAACATTTCCACATCCCTGCACATGCCTTCACAGCCACACTATGTGTTGGCTATTGTAAATTTAACTCCTGTTACAAAGCAGAAGCAAAGGGGATAAAAGAATAGTTATTTCAGTCATGAAACACTGCAATTGCTATGTAAAAAAGTCTGCTTAAACTTGTAATTTTCTCCTCCTGCCTTTCATTTTTTTGCCAGCCTACATCCTCTATCATGATCTTACTGAAATTCTGTTTTAAACATGATTTTAAAGGGATCTGCAGGAAAGTTCTGCAAAAATTATATTTTGCTAAAGGGCTGGAGATGTTGTCATTAGGAACAATGTTTTCAAGGAGGTCCAACCAGTCAGGTTGCCTGGGCTGGATGAGCACAACTCCACCTCTGTGTCAGTACCAACAGAAA
Organism: Xenops minutus; assembly: GCA_035221455.1. Lineage (NCBI taxonomy): Eukaryota > Metazoa > Chordata > Aves > Passeriformes > Furnariidae > Xenops > Xenops minutus. The sequence goes on along the minus strand of JAWWEE010000074.1, from coordinate 81,479,544 downwards.
AGCCCCATGGGAACTGAGAGCTTCTGCCCTCCAGAAACGTCTGTTATCATCTACTGCACCAGAATCATCAGTCCCCTCTGTGGAGCCTAAAATAGAAAGCCAAAATTAAACAAAGAGAAGCCCATATAATAGCAATCCTTTGGACAGGTGAAATATTTCCCCAGCAGCCTGATGTCAGGGCCCTGCTCTGCCAGGCTGACAGTCCAGAGATGTGAGAGCAAGGTCTGCTCCAGGGGTGAAGAGCACCAAGAGGCAGTAGCTAGGGTTGGCACCAAGAATTCATGCCGATGTGGGATGAAACAAGCTGCAGAGTCCATATTAGCCCTATCCAACACATTATTGAGCCCAAGGTCTTTCCTTAAAGTAAGTCAGTCTTTAGGCATCTACTCTGTAGTGTCATGGCATTGCACAGACTGTCTTGCAATAATGATTAATGTTCCACTTGGATGAGCTGGAAGGGTTCAGTTTTGTACCATGTCTCCCCAAACACCTGAGAGATGATTTAGCAGCACTGGCACACAGTCTGTTATGTCTTACTGATTCATTACAATGGCACACCTAGAACTCGACTGTTCCCTGCAACTGCTGTTTCTTTCAATACATGGCTACTTCTAGAGGCGTGATATACAGCAACTTGACTTCATAAAGGCGGTGCACTGTTTATCATGTGACCATCATAAACTACACCCACCAGCACTACTCATAAGAGAAAACACATAAGTGAAGTATTTTTTTAAAAATTTCATCATTTATTTCAGCTTCCTTAACTGACAACTACTATTATTTTATAAGAAAGGTAGACAGCAGATAGAAACTTACATTTATATTATTTGTGCTGGTAATATGCTTCAGTCTTTTTCACATTACCTTGTCATTCTCAATTCAACTTGCCATTTCTCAAACAGCAGATTTTTCATCACACAACAAATCTATCCAATGAAACATAACTAGAATACCTGGACAAGTCAATGCTCTGCCTGCTCAGTTTCTCAAAGAAAAATTGTGTGTGAGATCTTGAAAAGCATCTCATGATGATAGTACCCTTTAAGAGTTAAAATAGAAGACAACTAAGCATTCACCCTTTGAAAATTTTATGCTTTTAGGAGTCTGCAAGGCCAGACTCCCACAGCACAAGTACTCCTAGCCTAGTTTTATAACCTCAAGTTTTTGGTTTTTTGCGTTCGTGTTGACAAAAAACATAACAAACAAGATAAGAAAGATGATCCAGACCACTTGAACATTATAAGACAACTTTGGTTTGCTTTGTGAAATTTCTGACTTGATGGCTTTATGACTAAGAATCTCCTTCTGACAGCTTAGAGTAAATGCCATGTACATATATCATTAGATAAAGCAAATTACTTTTGATTGTAGTGGGCAACCCATATGCTTCATTCAACTTGCATTCCTAGTAGTTGAACAATGTGTCTGCTCTTTAGCTAAATCTAAAATCTTCACAATCCTTTCACCTGTGTGTCTGAAGAAAATGTGTTATTTCTCAAATACTTCAAGGTAGGGATGGAATCCATTCAGCTTTTCTGATCCTAGAGCAATAGCACTGGCTTCACACTGAGATCCTGAGATGCATGTACAAGACTCTCTACCTCCAACACCATCTCTGTGTTCAGTTTGTGAGTGAGCACTGCAGCTTTGCTACAGAGCTTGTGCTTTCTCAGGGCTAGGTCCCAGGGTAATTCTAAGGATCAGGAAGCAAGAGACTTGCAACTAAGAAATCTGGAGCATATATTCTAACATTTATGAATTGTTAGCTGAGCAATGCAACAACAGAAAGAACACAGTACTGCATGGTTGTGAAATTATCTTTATTGTAGCTTTTTAAATAATAGTCTAGGAACCCTTATGATTTCCTTCTGTAAAAGAGATCCAAAGGCAATCCAAAGAATTTCTTATTTTGAATGGCAAAGCCAAATTTTAGTGAGCTTAAAATACAAACCTGAAAATGCTGCATCCCTCTTTTAGAGTTCTGTGGAGAGCTGAAGTATCTTCCAAATACATCTGTTACTAGTGAGACATGGAATAGTTTTTGGCTTAAATTAATTCAATTTTCTTTCAATACATTAATTTCTCTAAGGTCCCCAAATATGAGAGTTCCCATAATTGCACTTTCCATGCAGAAATCTTTTGGTGAATTTAAGACTTCTGACAAGGACATCAGACATTGCTGTATTGTTGGTGACAGACAATAATCTTTGTCTAAACAGGCTGCCAGATAGCCAGAAATCCCAAGAAAATGGCCATTATAAATGTTTCAGCAAATTGTATATAACACACTAAAGTATACATTACTTCTAGTCTAATTTGGTCTATGTGCAGCTGGTCCATGGATATTCTAGGTGAATCAATCATTTTTAATGCACCTGCACTGCAGGTAATCTCAGTATATTCACCTAGCACATATACATATGTTTGTGTCTGAGAAATCTTTCCCACTGCTCCACACAGCCTACAACTCGGTTTTAGCCCTGACTGGGAAAAAAAGTCTGTAAGAGAAATTAAGAGAAATCCAGTAAAAAATAAAAAAAATTAAAAAATTAAAACTTCAAACATGAAAATACTTGTTTCCTGATATACACTTCTATCACCTTACATTTTAGTGTTTTAATGTTTTAAATATGTACATATTCTGGGTTGCTGCTAAAAACAACAATCCTGATTTATATCAAGCATCTACAGATATTCTCGAATATACTCTAACTGTTTTCATTCCATCTCACTTCATGCTCCTTCAAAGATGGAAGGTAAACAAAACTGAATACACAGGTACTGATATTTTATTTCAGATTTCAGGTAGATTTTTCTTTCTGGGGGCAGAGAGAGCAGACTATGAAAGCACTACAGTTTTCATCTTTCAGATGCAGCCATTCCCAACAACTTTTGAAGAAGTTCAGTAATAGAACAATATTTATGCCTCATGAAGCATGTATTCACAGTCTCATACAAACTTCAGAAAAAACCAAAATTGCATGATATTAATTAAAATGAAATAGGATGGGGTCTTCTCTTTGGATTACGGAGAGTTGTCCAATATTTCTACAAAATAAATCTTTGTCAAGCAAATACAGTATGAACAGTCTTACAGTAAGTTCTTTGTCAGCATTTAAAGTGTTCCATTAGTGTAAGGAAAGAGAAGCAATTTAGATAACTAATCCCCCTTCTAATTTTTTTCTAGTAAAACTGGACATCTGCCATCAAAATAACCACCCAAAGTGTATTAAAAAAATTCCAATGCGCAATCAGGTACTGAATGGTAAACATCATCAAAAATTTCAGCAGCAGCAGTACAGTAGCTGTATAAAAATTAAAGAAAACATGACCTACTAGAAGGATAAGTAAGATTGTAGGAATCGACTATCAGAATTGGACAAGGACCTGAATTCAGTGTTTGATAACATCTTAATATTAAATTCAATGAATAGATTTTTTTTACAATTTTTTTTATTATTATTTACCCACTTTTCAGAAGTGGAAGAAGTTTACAGGCATGCAAAATGTTTTAAAATATTAAATTATTAATGAATTATTACCTTTATTTGACATTTCCATTTTCGTCTTCCCTTGACATTTCAAGAGACAATGAGATTTAGTTCTAATTCTATATCAAATAAACCATTATTCTTTTTAGCACATTTGCCTACTAGAGGTCAGAGTGAAAGATTTCATAAGGGATAACATAATTACATTCGGCTTCTTACTTATCACAGTGCTTATGGGAGTCCAAGTTTACTACCAGACCTAAGTTAGAAGAAAACAGATATTAATTAAAAAAAGCATCTAACAACAAGCAATAGACAACCAGTCCTGTTAATGTTTCCCACTGATCAATTTCCATTTTAATTAGATTTACTTCCCTGGGCGATTGACACATTAATTGCTAAGTCATCAAAAAACTTATGTCATCCCTTCCTGCAGAGCCTTCATGAAGTCATGTCTCACCCCACCCACTCAATAACAGCACTGGAAATTGATCTGTGAATATATGTGTCACCTCCTAACTACACCTTGTGATGGTGTCACAGCTCATTCCTGATGAAAAAACCTGCTATAAGACTAGGATCCTACCCATAAGCAAATAAATCAAAGAGCTGTTGTGTCAGCATCGGGTGCTGTCCCCAAATAGGGACACATTGGAAACTTCTACTTCCTCCAGAGCTTCTTTTTCTGATAGACCAATAGAACAGCTCATTTTGTCAATCACCTCCAGGTTGCAACTCACACACATGAGTTATTCAAGTTCAAAATACTTTACAAATTTTGAGTGCTCACAATGCAAACATTAGAGCTATCATACCACTGCACTGAGAAGAGTGGGCACAGTTGGAAATATTGTCAAACAACATGGATTTGCTTCTTGGACCCACCAACCTAAAGACTGCTCTTATACACCATAGATCATATTTTCTGGTAAGAATTTTCAATAAAGACTTGGAAATCATTCCTGGGTTGGGAAAGAAACTCCTATTACAACTTCTGCTGAAGGCTCAAAAGAGATTTCTTCTTTGTTCAAATCTAAATAATGCTAAAGAAACAGACTTTTCATTTTTAAAAAAGGTTTAACACTTCAGCAAGCTCAGAAAAAAAAGGCTATTTAATTTCACCCTAACGAAATGTAGTGTACAGGCTTTGAAATATAAGCAGCCTGGATTCAGTCTTCAGAACTCCTCCAAAGACCAAAAGAAGGCAGAAACCCATCTTCATCTTCCTGGGCCCCAGGGCAGCATCTGTAGCGCCAAATAATGCACTGCTGTCTCATTTGAGATGATTTCTCACTCAGAAAGGAAACAGGTGGCAGGTGAAAGAAGAGGGAAATAACTGGTGCATATAATGACTTTACTGAGTACCTAAAGCTAAATTTTCTCTCAATTTACACAGCTGTTTCCTGAATTAGTCAAATAAGTACTAAAGAATAGTAGCATGAGAACAATCAACTTGTGTTTACTATATAAACGTTTGCTTTTTTCATCCTGAATTTCTCAGAGTCTGAGCAAAATGTGGTGTTATGGTGTGAGATGCTTGAAACTGAAACTAAACAGAAGTCAAATTACACTGGCAGGAGATGGAAAGTTCAAAGTACACATTAAAGAATTCTGATGCAGATTCTTTCACCTGCAATGAAATGATCCAAATAGCCAGCACCATTAGTAACACAGGTCAGCCTTGACCTTACTGATGTGAAGGTTGGATACAGAGGCAACCTTGAGCACTCTCAATTCACTCTCAGTTACTATGAGAATTCTCCCAGTTTGTAAATAATTGCTCAAATATCTACAGTTAAGCTTAAACTTGTCAGGTTGTTGATCAATAGGTGCAATTAAAAAAAAAAAAAAAAAAAATCGAAAAAGAAAACAGAGTTGTCCATAACATTCATTCAATTTTTCAATCACTAATTTTTAGCCATTACAAAATGAGATGTTTTCCTGAAGTGCTAAGACTCAAATATCCAAGTCCCAAACATCACCTGCACCAACAAGCAGACCTTAGGCACTGAGTCACATCCTGGACATAGTAGAGATCCCTTGGTTTTAAATACATATAGGATTTTTAATACAAGCTGTAGTTATGTGGCCAGCATTGCCCAGAATTTCTAATAAATACAAAAGCAGTTTCCAAAAATTACTAGAGACATGGAATTCCCTTCTTAATTACATCTACATTTGCTGAGGAACTTGCACCCTGAGGAACATACAGATGTCTTTCTGAACTCACGTTTTGCTCCATTTTTTTTCATAAACATTCACATGGTGACTTCCGTATAATTGAGTTTAGATGAATATGCTTATGATATTAATTATGAAAGGTAAGTTAACAGGTTAGGAAGCCTAATTAACTCATCAGACTTCAGGTCTACTCTGCAGCAATTTGGCTGCATCTCTTAAAATTAAAAGCTACTGTGAATTGATGTAATAATTATAAGACTATTTATGTGATGCCTGAAATTAATTGTGCTAAAACTTACTGATCCCTACAAACAGTAGACCTCTAACACCTTAAAAATACTGCTACAATTGGTCTTGTAAACAAGTCATAGACATAAGACTTATAAAATGGAAATGAGATACAGGAAAATTAACACTGAATAGAATGTAACAAATCAATTCTGAGGTCACCATGGCAACTTCCATAACTTTAAGTACAAATTATGTGACAAAATCCTTAAATATTACTTTCACTGTAGTAACACAATATACTTAGAATTGTGGCTATAATCCTTTCCCAAAATGTTTCAACAAAAATTGCTTCCAGAAAATAATTTTAAAATCTCCAATTTCTGAATGTCACATAGAATTAATAGTCAAAAATTTTTTTTAAAAAAAATGGATCAGTGCAAAATAATCTTAGCTTACACATTAGCAGGTAAGTAATGTCCAATTCAGGGGGTGGGGGAGGAGGGGAAGAAAGAAAAGAGAAACAGACTCATCTCTCCCTCTCTCAGGTCTGAGAGACATTATTTCCCTTGAAGCTGTGCCTGAAATCATAAGTAGTGATGAATGCATAGCTGACTGATGATTAATGATATTTAAAAGAGAATTCTCATGATTCTCTGCATATTCAGGCTCTGAATAAACCTGGTATTGCCCAGTTTGTTTATACAGTGGGAAAGAAAAAATCTCAATTTAGGATATTTGGGATTATTTTTTTCCAGTCCCTTCTTGACAAGGATCAAAGATGGTTGGAGTTCAGGAGATAAAAATATAAAACTTTTTTAATAAACTGATTATGCCTCACATGTACTATTTGTAGCATTGAGAGATAATTATCTGGTCAACAAAAATCAACGTATAAATGAAAGAAAAATATATTTTTTCTGCAGTTTTCTCTTTTAGCATGTTTTATCATTATACCATGCTTGCATGATATCTAGCAATGTCTGTAACATACCTTGGAAATACAAGCAGGGCTGAAGTGTGTCTGTGCTGCAGCACAGAGGCACGTTGCCATAGCAAGAGCTCCTGTAGGCATGGTATCCCAGGTGTGCCCTGCTGTTACAGAGAGAATTTCAGAATAGGTCTAGATAACATAAGCAAGAGAACTTCCTAAAATTCATGGGAAGTCTAGGCAACGGATGCTGTGCAAGTGTCACTGTCACTGCAGTGTTAAATGCCATGTGGTCTTTCCAAAAGTTTTGCTATCACCTAGTGGTCAGAAAGAGTTTTAGAGAGATGGTGGAGGTGCCTGGTTGGTTCCCTGGGGTCACCCTGGCACCACCTTTGGAAGGCTTTGATAGGGTAATTTAAGGGCAGAGAGGCAGCAATTTATGGGTAACTGGTGCAATACAAGCCAGTGTGGCCCTGAGACATAGTGCTCTATGTTCTTCAGAGGCAATTAAGTGACAGAATATATATTTCTATGAAAAGTCTGTGGCTATGATGGAAGGAGGAATGTAAGGGAAACTAAAGAAAATCATGAGGTATACAATAAACATGGCTATATGATTTAAAAAATAGAAAAAAATTTAATAACTTATAGAACGGAACTAAGAGTCTGTGTTATAAATGAGAGAAATAGTAATTTTCTACTTGTAATAAAAAATTTGATTTCGGTGTAATCACAGTCTAGTGGGATGGCTAGTAGAACTGAAGTGCTCAAAGAAAACCAAAACTGTTGGTGTTGCAGTGTTTTTTAAGAAGCACGTTTGCTTCCAAAACCAAAAAAGACATTACTCCATTCAAGGAACTGACAAGTCAGAAACATAAACAATCTTTAATAGCTTATTGTAAAATGTCATAACATATAATATGCATGATAGATTATAATTTAGGGACTGCTTCAGGCCTCCAGTCTGCCTTATAATTGCAGATTAGAATGGGGTGAGAGCTAAAAGAGCTATGTAACTACAGGGCTTCTCTACAGGTGATAATGCTAGAAACTTCATATGGCTAATACCAAAATGTGCTTGACATTTTTAAGTGCTCTAAAGCACCCTTTCTATTTCCATTTTACATCAAACATGTCATAAAGTTACAGAGACCTGATCTTAGAAGATAAGGAGAAATCGATTTTCAGAACACTATCACAGATAATTAAGTAGAAAACATCAAGGCTTGTCCTCAGATGGCTTTTTAGTAAAGAGAATAGAATGGAAGCAAATAGTGTATATATTTTGTATTTCAAAGAGCTGCTTATCTAAAGCTGGAAACAATAGAGGCCAATCATTTTGGACAGATTATTTAATGAGGAAAATGTATGAACAACATTTAAAAAAATATTTAAGAATGCTTTTTAGATATTCAAAGAGTCTTGATCTTGTAACTTCCAAAGACAGCAAAGTAGCAGCAATTATATTTTTAATTGTAAATTGTTAGCAGTCTATCTCGATCACAAACTTATTAGAAGACAAGTGAGGCCAGATGTTTATGACAACTGTATATTAGGTGAAAGCATGCTTATGCTGAGTGTCATAAATCTAAGATTTAAGAACAGCAGAAAAAAAATTGAAGGAAACTCAAATAAGTTGCACTCGCTTTAATTAACAACTCCCTTCCTGATTTCATTCCAGAAGTCGTAGAAGGATTGAAAAAAAAAAAAAAACAACCAAAAAAACCCAGAGCTTTAGATCATTAATATTGATTTTCCAATGTGTGAAATACTAAGCAAATACTATACTTGAATGTAAATAATTAAAAGCAAGATGATAGAAATGTTAGTCTAAAGTAGATCCTGGAAAAATAATGGAACAGTTGGAGTTACTCTGTTTTATGTAATTACATGAGGTCTCTTCCAACACATAATATTCTGTGATTCTGTAATGAAGGAAATATTCACAAACTGTATGATGGGGAAGAGCTGGGGAATTTCTGCAGAAGTTGTAAATTCATCTGCATAAACCATTTCTCTTAATCTCTCTTAAAGCTTTCAAGCTTTCAGCATTTCTTCTCATCCTGTCAACTCAACTCTACTTTGGATGAAAATTTTATTTGTTCACTGGAGTTATTTTGTTGTTTTTTTTTTTGTTTGGTTGGTTTGGGGTTTTTTGGTTGATAAGAAACTGCTAAGGAAGAGAACTTCTGTGTTCCTCTGAGTTATTAGCCATATGTAAGATGTTTTCTGTTAGAGGAGTTGTGTTGGCTGCTTTTACCAAAAGAAAGTCTGTAGCTACTTGAGATGTTATCAAGAACAAAGAAATGGATTGAATAATTTGTATGTTTTGCTTTTAGGAAGTTAGTTTTCTAAAGGTCTGCCAGTTGTGCTCATTATGTAAGAAGAATAGGAAAAATAAGTCTGCTCCATTTGAAGCACAGAATAGTAAAACACTTGAGTGTTGGATAAAGAGCAAGCTGAAAGTTTTACCTCTTACTGAAAGAAAAGCTGAAGAAAGAGACAAAGCAATTTTGGCACTGGAAGAATGGAAATAGTGAAAGGACAATATCAACTAGATAACAGAGATATTTTGGAAAACAGATGTCTTACTGCAGCTGAGTATGGGATTGGATGTTCAGTATTAGACATCAGTCCATGGGTAGAGGCTCCTAACTCCTATCCTGCAGCCAGAGAAGGGTTTGCTATAGAAGACTCAATTTTCAATAGTTCCCAGTGTGACACTGGAATCAAAGGAACTAAGCATATTCAATGGAGAACTTCAGGCAGGGCAGTAAATTTATATCTGGTATTGTTTTAATATCTAAAATTACTCATCCACCTGTTGTGTGAGCAATGCATGAAGCATTTGTAATATAGTCGGAACAATCACCGCATTTTTTCAGACCAAGAGATTATTAAAGCTTTAAATATAGTGATCAAATTTCACTTTTAGGTTTATACTTCACAGTCTTTCTTACACACCATTCACTCAATACTTTGTCAGCAGTCTTGTAATATCTAGAAAGCAGAATTCACAGTTACATAAAAAAGGCACAAAAGTTCAGTTTTACTGGTGTTTGTTCCTGTACTTTGAATCACCTGTATTTAAATAATACACAGTGGCAAAAATATTCCCTCTTTTCTCATCCTGACTAATAATTCTTTTTCAAAGCCTTCACACTAATTTTCTGTGATGTGTTTTTGGTATTTCCTTCAGACACTATGAAGAGTTACCTCTTTTATTACTTTTCTTTGTTTTGCTGTTTAAGTAATGGACCCAATGCTCAATTCAGCCACATTCTTCCCTGTGGTCTCCCCCTTTTCATGGAGATCACAATTCTCCTTTCTAGCTGATTTATACTTCCAGTCTTTCTGCTTAACGATTCAGAAAATATCCTCTCATTTAAAAAAAAAAAAAAAAAAAAGAAAAGAAAAATTAAAAAAAAATACATAGTGTTCAGCTACTCTTACAACTCTTGCACCTTTTTAAATGGGTCTCTGACAGTGTCCAGTGTGCTTTATAAAAGCAGTATTCATAATTTATATATAGTTACTGTGCAAGTAAGAAAAATGAGTACTAGAACATCACAAAAGGATTGTAGATGTATGAAGTCAGCAGAGAGACACATTTGACCCAGCCCTCCTGTACTGGATGGCACTGCCACCTGCCTTCCTGCCTGCAGGAAATTCTGTTCCGTTGGTATTGATGAATTTTAACATTTGGTTTTAAATCCTCTTAAAACAGATTGTCCCACTGAATATATATTTCAGGCACACTGGACAGCTGTATTAAATGTTTTTCTTTGGGATTTGATTACTTACAGTACATTGAGTTTTAATGCATCATCCACTGTTAATGCTGGATTGATATTATCTTGGCTGGTTACAATCCCGAGTTATTACAACATGATTTTCAGGCTGCTGAGAGTAAGCTCTGGATTCTTCCATGTTAGGTATCAGAAATTCAATGTTCCTACATATCACAGAAAAAGAGAAGAATTCCATATAAAATACAGTTTTATTGTACAGCTCAATTGTTAATGGGAAATATTATCTGAAAATAATGAACAAACATGGCACATACTAAAGTATGGATATGTGAAATTAAAAAAAAAAACAACAACAACAACAACAACAAAAAAAAAAACAAAACAAAACAAAACAAAAAAAAAAAACAACAACACATTCCAGTTGTAAAAGTCTTTATCTATATAAAGACCTTTCCAGTGCAGATATCCACAATGAATTTTATTGGATTAATCCCTGTAGTGAAGGACTTTTGCTTAGTTATAACACCATTAATAATATTGGATATTACTATTGCAGCACAAGGATGCTCTATTAGATGACACCACCACAGTTCACCACTTTCTGATTAAGAGTGTTTCTTTATACCATAAATACTTGTAACCTTTTCACTTTTTTTTATTTCTCCACTCCAGTATTAATGTCATGTTCATTCAGCAGTTTGCAAATTCTGTTTCTAAGTAGCTACCTTTACTCTCAAATAACACCACCATCTTATCAAGGGGAAGATAAAATTGATCTCTAGTTCTGAAAAGAAATGACTGAATTGTTACTAAAAATAATACATTGATTACTTTTTAATGTAAACATGCCAAAAGCTCGTTATAGAATCATAGAATCTTTAAGGTTGGAAAGACCTTTAAGATCCTTGAGTCCAACCACTAACCCCTGTTCCTCAGTGCCATACCTACACGTCTTAAATACCTCCAGGGATGGTGACTCCACCACTTCCCTGGGCAGCCTGTCCCGATGTTTCACAACCCTTTCAGTAAGGAAGTTTTTCCTAATATCCAATCTAAATCTCCCCTGGCACAATCTGAGGCTGTTTTCTCTTCTTCTATCACTTGTTACCCAAGAGAAGAGACTGACTCCCACCTGGCTACCACCTTGTTTCAGGCAGTTGTCGAGAGTGATAAGGTCTCCCTAAGTCTCCTTTTCTCCAGGCTAAACAACCACAGCTCCCTCAGTCATTCCTCAAAAGATTCATGCTCTAGACCTTTTACCATCTCCATTGCCCCTCTCTGAACATGCTCTAACACTATGATGTGCCCCTCTTGTAGTGAGGGGCCCAGAACTGGACACAGTACTCAAGGTGTAAACCTCACCAGTGCCAAGTACAGAGACAATCACTGCCCTGGTCCTGCTGGCCACACTATTTCTGATACAGGCCAGGGTGCCATTGGTCTTCTTGGCCACTTGGGCACACTGCTGGCTCCTGTTCAGCTGCTGTCAATGGGCACCCCCAGGCCCTTTTCCGCTGAGCAGTTTTCCAGCCACTTTACCCCAAGCCTGGAGAGTTTGATGGGGTTGTTGTGACTCAAGTGCAGGACCCAGCACTTCACCTTTTTGGTTGTCATACAATTGGACTCAGCCCATCAATCCAGCATTTCTATATCCCTCTGCAGAGCCTTCCTGCCTTCCAATAGAACACTCTCACATAGCTTGGTGTCATCTGCAGTCTTATTAAGGTGCCTTCAATCCCCTCATCCAGGTCATCAATAAAGATATTAGACAAAACTAGATCCAGTATTGAGCCCCAGGGATAACCATTTTTGACCAGCCACCAGCTGGATGTCATTCCATTCACCACCACTCTCTGGGCCTGGCTATCTAACATGTTTTAACCCAGCAAAGAGTACAATCATATAAGCTGTTAGCAGTTTCTCCAACAGAATGCTATGAGATACAGCTACAAATATTTAATAGTCCAGATAAGCCTTTCTCCTCCACTAAGCAGGTCACCGTGTTGTAGTAAAAGATCAGCCTTAATTCCCATGTAACCATTTCAGATCCTTCCGTGGTTTCTAACACATCAATAACCCTTATATCTTTGTTGCCACATACGTCCTCATCCCCTTTGTCCACTGAGATGGCAGACCAAAGGACCTTGCTAGCACACCATCTTTCAAATACTGGTATGCTGCCCCCAAGCTTATCTCTAGCAAGACAGGTTTTATTCTCTTCCCCCTTCAAATCTAGTTTAAAACTCTTTTAATGAACCCTGCTGACTCCTGAGCAATGATCCTTTTCACTGATACAGGTGTAGCCCCTCTGTTGCCAGCAGGTTTGGTGTCGTGTAAACGGATCTGTGACCAAAACCCCCTAAATTCTACCAACGACACCAGGCTCAGAGACAGGCATTGGGCTACTGGTCCTTCCTATTTCTTTCTTCATCATTCACTGCAATTGGAAGGATAGAGAAGGACACTATTTTTGCTTGTGATGCCTTAACCAGTGTCCTCAAGGCCTTTAAGTTTCTCTTGATTACCCTTAGACTTCTTCTTAGGACTTCATTGCTGCCTATCTGGAAAATCAATAATGGAGAAAAATCAGTAATCTGAGAGCCATACCAGGGTCAGAAGATTTTTCTTCATGCCTTTAACCTAGGCCCCAGAGAGGCAGTAGACTTTCCAAAGAAGTGGATCTGGTCTGTATATTGTGCCTTCTGTGCCCTTCAGAAAGCAGTCTCCTATGACAATGACCCATTGTTCTTTTCTTTATGGAAGCAGTTTTGATGCAGGACATGGCCCACTTACCTTGAGACATCTCTGTGCCAGATCAACCATCATGCTCAACATGGGTTCCACTTGCAGAGCCCATACCTTTTATGCAAAGACACCTTGGAAGGTGGGGCAGTCACAGAGGAGATGTGCCTCCTGTGTCAGGGAGTAACGTGAAGCTATTGCCCCTTATCCCAGACAGAGAGAGGATAGTGAATCCTGCATATTGTGCATCCTATCTGCATGTTGAGCCTGTCTCAAGGAATGTCTCAGGTATGAATGGTTATACCATTTCATTATATATTCAGCTGCTGCTAACATCTGAAAGTCAGACATAATTTTCAAGTATTCTCATAAAGATACTTCAATCATGAGAAATAAACAAGGAAACACCTATTTCATTGATAAACTATCATAAAAGTTCACCAACTATGTTCTGTGGGATTTTACTTAAATTGAAATAATGCTTTACCTCCTAATTTCCAAGACTGTGTTCTCTCCTGTGGGACAGGAAGAATGCGATGTTAGCCATCTCAACCACAGCACTGCATAAATACAGCCTCTCACCCTCTCTCAAACAAAATTTGCATTATTTGTATTATACTATTTAAAATCAGCACTGATTAAAAATACTCAGCTGACATTATGATGATCAAAGATGTAATAAGAAAGTATTTCAGGCAAAAATCATCAGCAGATGAGAATACAGACATTTAAGTCAATTTCTATGAGAGGTTTCTCCCCCCCCCCCCCCCAATACAATAAAAATAAATTGTATTATCCAGTAGCCTTTCATTCACTTTGATTTTCAAATGTATTTTAGATCTTCAAATTTAAGGACTTCTTTTTCATAAGTTTGAAAATTTGAGCTGCAAAAGACAGAAAATGATATTTATCTGAGGTAATATTCCTTGGCTCATACCCTGAGCCATTAGGCTATTGCACAGAAAAAAAAAAGGAACATCATTGATTTACTTAAGTTTTATTTTCAAGGATGCTGAGTAAACACTAATTATTTTTCTCAAATATAAAACTCAGGCCACTGACAAGCTTGAGGTGCAGCTTTTGCGGTGGCAGAAAAAAACCCTCAAAATTCCAGGTTGAGGAACTGCAGAGACTCTTTCCAGGTATTACAAAACTCTCTTATCTCATTATTTTCAATTTTGACTAGTTCTGTACAACTGCATGCTGAAGCACAGCAGTGTAACACATCTCAGTATTCAGCAATATGATGCTTTAAATACTACTCTGCGATGCCAATACTCACCAAGGGCCACATAGGGAGTATAGGAGTTTTAAATAAATATTCTACCCACCTATACTGTTTGTCTAGATCTTTCAAATTCAGTTTTTCATCCCACTGCAGAAAATGTATAGATTTGCTGCCAACGTGTGCAGGGTTTGCAGTTCTGTAGCTGCATCACTCATCAGGCATGCACCCCTTACAGAGCAGAATACTGGGCTCAGTGACACCCAAGAGAATGCAAAAACTTTCTGGGAAGCAAACAAAAATGGCTTCCATTACTAAAATTATTACACTTCTCTCAGGAATACAAAGCAATTGGGAACTGTAGACGATTTCACATATTCTTTGTCTTACTTCTTCACATTTGTCTGTCCTGGATAAATAAAGTAGTGATAGTTCCACTATGAATGCCTAGCCTTGGTGTCCAAAAAAATCCCTGCAAAGTGCTAAAAATTATCCCACTGGGAATCAGGAAAGTTGGAAGGTCTAGAGGTGCTTAAAAGTCAGAGCCAAACAACAAAATAAATGTTTCTAAATAGTTCTTTTATGTCTTGAGCAAGACACAGTTTAAGTAGGACCCTGTGTTAATTTTGAAAAATCAGGTTTTTCCAGTAAAAACAGTAGACAAAGAAGCTTGCCATTACTTCTACTTTTGCATTTTATCCCCTTTCCAGATTTAGAAAGACCTATTCACACTGTATCAGTGGATTATTTATAGAAAAGAAGGTTTCTAGGTGGTGAAGAAAAATCATTACAATCTTCATAAATTTAGGTTCTTCTTTTAATACAAAATTACTTTGCAGTACCAAAAGCTGTCTAAACGCAATAGTGTACAGTCATAAATGTAAAATAACCAACCACCCAAGTTTCAATGTCAATTTTACAGGGAAGTGCACCAAAGAAATGAGCATGCTTCAAAAAAAACAGTGGAAACTTGGTATTGGCAAGACCCTATATGTGGACAGAAAATTTTGGAAAAAAACTTCACTAAAAAAATACTTCACCAGCAAATATCTCCAAGTTAGTTCTTCTATAATCTATCTTAAGTGGATGTCAACCTTTGATTTTTTTTTTTCCCCTAAAAAAAAAATTACAGTTACAAAAATAAAAGTTTTGGGTTTACAATCTGTTTTTTTAGATCAAAGTACTTTCTATGTAGTCATTGCATCTAAGCCTTAGGGACCGCCAAAATTAAGCTGCTTCCTCCCTTGTGAACCCTGTATTAGGATCAATGAGATGCAGAGGAATTTATGTTGAGATTTCTTCCAACCAAAATGGCAAATCAAGCTGCTTTATTTCTCTTGAGGGAGGAATAAGGCATATTTTATCCATTCTCAAGAGGATATACACGTTTACTATGTATTGGAAATACTGGGTACACTTTATCACAGAAGTAGTATATTAACACCTTACAGCACTAAAGAATGGCTGCAAGAGAAGAGATCCTGGAGCAAATAATCTACTTTCAGATTTGTCATTGAATAGGTCATTTCCTTTTCTTAGAACCCCTTCTCTTGACGTTTTCTTAACTCATACTGAGACAAGTATGCTCAAATCAGTAAAAGCCATCTTGGACAAAAATTAAATATCTCAATTTCCAGACCATTGGCCTGAAACTGATTTATAGCAAACAGTTCTGAACAAAACATGTGACCTGGAGGGTAAAATAAACAATAAAGGCTTACCATTGAACAGTTTCTCTTTAGGTGCATGCCAGATCTCAGGATCTACTGAAATTTTTAAACAAATAGTTGCCTATTCAACTGAAAATAGGTGCCTTTTCAATTACTTTTCTTCAGGAGTGAGACAAGGAAACTTCCTTTTCACCTTCTGCCTTCCTTCCAGTGGATTTCCTAGAAAAGGAGGACAGTTTCCTTTTTCCTCACACTTACTGGCATGGAAGTACTTTTAAGTGGAATTTAACTCTAGAGCTAGCCCTGCTTTGAACAAGCAATTTTCATTAAATTGTTTCCAAAATTCCCTTCCAGCCTATATCATTCCATTCTTCTACTTAGCTTTACAGGTAGTAGCCCTATCAAATATCATAGAAATCTTTCACTTAGAATCTTTCTAGCCTGCTACCACCTATATAACCTTATAGATACCTATTTTCTCCTATCTGTGTTATTCTTGTAGTTAATATACTATATGATCCCATGTAGTAGAAAAGATTTCAAATATTTTGCATATCATTTTTCACTATAAAATGGATTTGATCATTCATGAGGCTTTTCCTGTCTTCAACTGACAGTAAAATTACCAGATTTTTCAAGGAGACAGTATTCAAGGTCAAGAAAATATAATTCTTATGGAACATGATAGTCCAGGTATACTTGACTCATTTTTTCACTACCAGTTTACATTTGTCTCCTGTATTTCATCCAGTATGACAGTAGCTGGCTACAATTAAAAAAAAAAAAAAAAGTCACACCCACTTTATTAACATTCGAATCATACTGTTCTCATCCTCTCTGACTTACGAAAAAATTTACTGGTAAATCATATTCTCCTAAATGTATCAGTTTTGACAGTAAAGACTCCAAATATTGTTACTTTGATTCTGAAAGTGAGACTTACACGACCACAGTTGTCAGCCCCTTTATTAAAACTTGGCAACTTCTACCAAATTTGAAAGAGGAGTGGAAATTTAAGTTTAACATATCTATTGGGAGGAAAAGCAATTATGTGGTTCTCTCCAACTAGACTGTGTGTTGAAGATAGCAGAGACCATCAGCTATATTGCTTTAAAAACCCACAGCACGTAACTGCCTCTTGCAGATTCAGTAGCTCATGTGAAGGTAGGTAAGGAAAATTGCTGAAAATGCTGTAGTAAGGAAACAAAGAACATGAAAGGTAATAGTGGAATCAGATGTTATAAGTTAAGACTACAGAGATTCATTAAAAAGGTGAACACAGAGTGGTGCAAGGGAAGAGAAAGAAATTCTAAATGAGATTAGATTACTGCAGATAAAGTGTCTAAAATAAACTGTAAAAAAAAAAGCTTTAATTTGTTTTACTGCTTAAAGTTTTCTTCATCTAATATGTGTCTAATTAGATACAGCTAATATGAAGTTTCCGAATCAAAAACTGTGTAAAATATGTTTATATACATACATGTTTGTTTGTCTATAAATGCGGTAAATTCTGCTGGCAACATGGAAATGAGAGGATATTTAATGAGCTTGAGAGATGCATGCATATCTAAGATTTTCCCTTTAAAGAAAAACAACTATACACTAAAACCAGTGTAAAGCAGGGCTCAGCAGAGGTTTCAGAGCCTGCATAGCAATGTGGGGGATTTAAAGTCACAATGGAGATAGCAGTTTGTTCTCATTGCTACTGCTCAGAGCCAAAAGGTAAGATTTAGAAGAATAGTAACATTGTAGGATGTTAAGTAAAGAACTATAAAGTGGAGTGCTAAGCAAGTAGGTAAACATGAAGGAAAACCAGCTAGGGCTATTCCATAGCATGTCTAAGGGTTACTGCAAAATAAAAAAGTAGCATATCACCAAGACGTTATGTTCTCAGGGCTCAGAAGACTGCAGTGCATTGGTCTTCTGTATGAGCACACTTAATTTCCCTCAGTCATTGGTTGCTTCATGAAGACATACTTCAGATAATAGAAGCATGGATATCAGATGTTGCAGGTAACTTCTGTCAAAAACCTTGTTCCAAGTAAGTTAATACAGCCTTTAATATGTCTTTTGAAAGTCTTAAAAAGTCTTTAAAATGAAACAACAGAAAAAATATGAAAAGGGTCACTTTAAACTAATAATCTCTAAACATTCTTGCAATTACACCAAGGAAGAAAGGAAAGGCAATTGTACAAATAAATTAGCACCTTCAAATTATATTAAGCAATTAAAGCTGCAGCAACATGCTCAGCTTCACAGAAACAAGTATTAAAAACAAAGACAGCTTTACAAACTTGAAGCTCAAGTCACAATTCCTAGCTGAGTTGTAACTACAGATACCTTCTTGTAGTTAGAATGGTTTAATTTCTCCTCCTTTCTGCACAGGTAGGAGCAGGATTAGTTATCCTTGCACTGATTTTCTTGTTACCATGATGGTAGATGCAAACACATAGAAATTTAGCTCTGTTTAAATCCTGTAAAGAAACTATTACTGCTCTCACTTCATTCCAGGACACACGGGACAGGCAGTGAGTGAGCACTTTACAGTCATGCTGGAGCTATTTCACAGACAAGAAATAAATACAGAACTTCCAGCTCCAGATCCCGTACATCAGTTTTGACCTTTGCCTTCTCCTGTGACTGTTTAAGCATCCCTACTATTCATCAGAATAAAAGCCCAGAGGGGTGATCAATCCAAATGATACATCGTTTTACAAACACTCTCCTTTGGTCAAATAATTATGACCTATAGGTATCTTCTCTTCCTCTACAACAGCAAGATACCCTGAATTTAATCCTTCACTTCTAGTCAAAAATTGCTACCTACAAGATAAATCATATTAAGAATACACTTGGCTATTTAAAAGCATCAGATCTGTTTGTTCCTGAAATGTGAGGTCTTCTGCATTGCCACTCACAATCCGAAAGCCTTGGTGTACTCTACTCTGCAACACCAGCACGACTTTGCAGGCTCTCCCTTTGAGTCAGTCTGACTTTGATTTAAACACGTTGTTTTACTTTTTGCTTCCCTATCAACAGTATAAACAGCATGTTGGGGAAAAAAAAAAGTTGATGAGTTAATATAATTGACTAGAATAAATAATAGCACTGAACATTTTTATTGTGTAAAGAGATTCCAGCCACATAATCCACACATTTACAAGTCAGGATGAGTGAAAGTTAATTTTTACAAATACCTCTATAAAAGGAAGGTTTACAGGAAAGATTTGAATAGTAAAAAATTTTCTGCCTTGCCAATTGTATTTGGAACAGATTGTGGATGGAGAAGATAAAACTCTTGGAAAAAAAACCAGAAAGGTACTCACAACATAACACAGCTGAACTGACAAAGATTTGCAGAAATTAAAACTCACATTGGTATTTGAGAGGCAAAAGAGATTAGACACCTGGAAATATACTTAGCACACTGAAATTCCAAGGGAAAGCCTTTGACTAATTTTCTAACTAGTAAAACTAGCTACATTCTCTCCCCTTGTGATTCATCAAAACTGGAAGCATTTGCAACTGAGCTTGAATATCAGAATAACTATGAATTACTACAATGAATGCTCTCACACACCCATTTTGCAATTGATTTAACATCATCCTTACTTCCTCTTAATGTTATAATTTGCACCACAGGATTCAGGACTGCTTGCGGCAAAATTTGCCAGCAGTAAGTCTAGTTGGTATATGAAGAGGTGTCCTTCCAGTCATTAGTGAAAAACAAAGCAATAGCAGTTGCCACACCAAGAAAGGGAAACAAGCAAGAGGTAAGAAAGAGAACTGGAAAAGGGGTAAAAAAGTCTTGTGGGAGAACAGGAACGTTTTTTATTTCTTGCCCGACTTAAAACAAAAAGAAACAAACAAATAAACAAACAAAACCCAACACACACACAAAAGCAATGAAAGGGACTTAAGGCTTGGGGTTCTCCTAGAACCTGCTACTTGCTTTAAAGGTGCAACTATAACACAATTTTAAAACCCAATTTATTGACAGGACTTCAAGAAAAAATTACCACTCATAGAAGTTTAAAAGGCCAAATTTACAAATTTATCATGAAAGGAATGCTGGAAGTCATGGGTTTGAGTTTTCAGTCAGGGATACAGAGGATCATTTCACTTTACTCGGCAAGTAAGGCACAATAAAAAAATATATCTCACCTTGTCACACATGACAAATCTAAACACGTGTTCAATTTTGGGCTTCAGTGGTGAAGGAAGTGAAGGGTAAGTAGAGAAATGGCATAAGAGTTCACAAAAATAGCCATGCATTCAAGGTTAAATTCATGAGTGTTTTCTTATTCTGGATACACCTGATGGCAATATTTCCAATATGTAATTCAAAAAGCATACGTATATGCTGTTCATGCAAACATTAAACTGTTGATGAATTACCCTTAGGCACCAGATACTTTTATCAAAAATTTAATTTATTACTTTTTTAATAACCTGCAATAATGTAACTGTCTCTCAGTATCTTCTTGTACAGCCAGTTTTGGTAACCCCGTGTTGTTTGTTGAGAGATACTGCATAATTTTGGTATATAGCTATATACCATTACTCAGTATCACAATTTTAGTGAAATAGTAGTTTTCAAATAGATTATATAAAACAAAAGTAATAAAAGCTGTTCATTCATGTCTATATAACATGAAAATAGAACTCATCTTGAGACATAAACTGTTCAGTTTTCACATTCAGTATAAAGCAGTATCTCTTCATCAAAAATACTATTTTTTATGATTCATAAGGATGAAATTCAGTCATCCACCTTGTACTTAGCATGGAACAAACAAATAGTTAAAAAGAGTGCTATGAAATTAATCTATTTGTAATTAATTATTTCACCCCTATCAGTGAGGATCGCTGAAAGATACTAGAGAAATCAAGTCAGGCAGCAGATACTGGAAGACACAAGCCTCCAGAAGCAGTGGCTTGATCAGGTTTTAGCATAGTACTTCACTATGCCTCTCCTAAGAGACATCAGTGGTACTTAAGCTGTCCGATAGATATTCAGAATAGAAGGCCCAGATTATTTGTACTGACTGCAAGATATCACCAACTAAATGGTTTCTTGGTTACTGACAGAAGACAACACTTTCGAAACCCCACCATACACAGCCTCTTAAAGCACAGAGTAGAGCAACATAAAACATCTGTGCCCATAACTAACGTTAACTTGCATTCACTCTGCCTACTGTCCCTCCCAATTTTTTTTTTTTCCAGCAGCAAAAACTTCATTAAAATCAGAAAAAAAACCCTTGATGACTGGTAGCATGTGTCTATGCAAATGAATCCTAAATAACCTTGCATTCGCCTTTTCATAGGTAATTTACTCAGTGAAATATTTGGTAAGTACATCCTCAAAAGTTTCCTTTCCTTTTCAACCATTCACTCCTGCTTTACACAACGTAGCTGGCAGATATTTTTTACCTCTGTTTTTCTTCACTGAACTCATAGAGCATATGTACACTCAGCATTTAACTTTTATTTTGGAGATTTTTTTTTTAACTTCAATTTTAAGTTCATAAAGCCATGGATAAGACAGTTTGAGTAGAAATTTCCATAAATCTTTCAAAGATTTCCCAAGGCTCTCTCGCACTAAATTATCTTTCTTCTCCGGAATGATTTAAGTTGTCAATTCAGTATCATTTCAAGCAACTAGGTCAGGGATACCTGAAGTCTGAACTGCAAAGAGCAGATGAAACAATTTGCTGAAGAATAAAATTAATAGGTAGATCTCTTGTCGTATGCTAATTTTCTATTTTTTTTTTTTTTTAAAAAGATCCAATTTGAATCCTGTTTTAGTCCATACTGCATGACAATCACTTGGATGTTCTGCATATGTATCACATCGTGAAACTTTAAGGTGGAGAAATTTTGAGTATTCACCCCTTTCATCTAAAAACCAGCAAAAAGCAAACAAATTGAACCATAGTTTCAAACTACAGTGAGAAACAAGCAATGCAGTTATTAATAAAGAACTTCTCCCTTTTCTAAATTGTGCTCTATAAGCAGATTTATTAAAATGATGGTCCCAGAGGAAGAAAACTGATCAACAGCCTAAAATAGAACTTAGTCACCAATACTTTTCTTTTTAAAAAAGGAAAAAAATCAGTTTGTCTCAAATTCAGTTACAAAAATGTTATTAACATTTAAAAAGTAAGGGATTATTTAAAAAGCTGGATGTCAGATGAACTTGAAGAACCTAACTGTCCAAATGAATTTATCAGATCATCTATTTTGTTTTATTATTATTTATAGTGAGAGATTTGTTTTTAATCTGTTGCTTCTATTGGTTGTGTCCCCAAAAAACAATAGCTTCTACAAAACTAGTGAGGACACTATTAAATTAGCTTCAAACTATGAATCATATTCAAACTCATATCTTGATAAATACATTTTACTCTGACTTTACCCAGCTTGGAAAGAGACATTCCTGCATAGAAAACACAGTGGAAGACAGATGCCAGAAAAATTGTCAATTTTAAGCTGTTTATTTAAATTTGATTATCTACTCTCTACTGTGCTGACAGACAACAATGGTCTTGCCTAGGAAAAAGCTGGAAGGGAGTAAATTACTCTCTGTGGTACTTTATGAGATTGTACAGTTGTACAGTTGAAGCATGGAAGAGAAGAAACTAGCAGAGGGTCAATACTGCCAGTAAAGTAGCATCAGCCCTACAAAGTGAAATCAGTACCATCATTTCACTTGGACTCTGCTACAGAAAATAGCATGCACTCCCTATCAGCCCCCCAGTGACTTACAACACCAGAATAGATTGTAATATCAATTTATTACTTGTTGCATCAACTTGCATTATACTTGATTAATTCTAGTTTTAATTGCTTTCTCTCACATAATTTCTCTGTTGAGGCACATCCCACTTACTTAAGGATTTATTCCAAAAGTAGCCCCTGATATCAAGGCCATCCCCAGGAGTTTTCTTTCATTAGCAAGCTTTGTCTATGCCGACAAGTCGGAAGACTTTTGGTTGCCAGAGTTTTCAGATATAGCAGCTCCTTTTCATTGACCTTATATCTCACTAGCTGAGCCTAGAGCAGATCTGTGGTGTTGTAAGTGCACTACACAGCCCGTGCAGGGACAGGCAAGCCCAGCACTTTCAGGACATGCTCCACATCCATGCTGCACACAGGCCACCTCTGCCTTGCATAAGCGCTATCCACGCATGAACATACCTCATTCTGTAGTTCCTGGGCAGAAGGAACAAACTATTATTGTCTAGGATAAATGTTGCTCATTTAGTGCATACAGATATAAAATGAGCAAACTGAGAAAAACCTATTGTTACACCAAATGTCTCTATTCACCCTCCCAACCCTCCCACCATAATAATTAAAGGAGCCTTCCAAATTGCCTTCGGGAGAAGGAAAAAAAGGAAAAAATAAAAATAAATTAAAAAAAAATTACACAATGTAATTATGTAAACAAGTGCATCAAAAAACCCAAAACAATGGTCCCTAATATAATATAAGACCTAATATAAGCCTAATATAAGACCTGCAATATTTAGCCAAAACCCCAAATTTCAGCTTCCAGCACAAAGTAATGGTATACTTGTTTTAATTATGCTTGAAAATTAGAGATTTTCTTTTTTACACTTTCACTGACTGAAACATCTTCTACAACTTCAGAACCTTTACAACCTTTATTAAGTGAAAGAAGTGATATTCAGCTTTCTTTTTTAGGAAAGCAATGATAATTCCCGTTTAAGATGAGTCAGTCTCAAGGCTGCATAAGTGATTTAGTATCTTAAAACAGTCATGGGACAGGACCCAAGATCCAAGACTAATTCTCTGCATTAATCATAATTTCTAAATTGCAAGCTTTGCAGTATTAAAAACTAAGTAATACTCTGATTCCCAGTGTGACCACTTGTTGCATTCTGTAACTGTTAATCTGTTGTGTTCATTCCCTTCTGCAGGAGACAACCACATATTTCTCTTCAGTCAAATACTCGAACCCCAGAGAGAAAGCATTATCAGTGTAATATTGCTCCGAATGAGAATAGCCTATTGCAATGCATCTATTCTGTTCAACAAAGCCAACAGTAATTCCTAACATTTGAAGGCTAATTTCTGCTATCTTGAATTCCTTTAACACAATCTTTCCTACATATTCAGATGTCTACTACATATTTCAGAAGAGTGATATTATTTCAAACAGGAAGATTGATCATTTTGAATACAAGCCAATCCAAACCTATTTGCTGGAAACAAAACGAGATTTCCTATCACCTGCAGGAAATATGGCTGTCCACATACAAAATGCGTGCAGTCTGGATGATTTCTGTTAACCACAACACACACTCTGCCATGCACTGTGAAACTCAGCCTCGATTATTCTGTTCCTGTATATAATCACATATACATGTGATTAAAAAAAGTAGCAATAGTCACCCCCATTAGGATTGCTAGGCTTTGTCTTGAACAATAACTGGTTTCTGATGCACAACGAGCTGTTAGGAGAGGAGCTATACAGAACTGGTCAGATTTTGCTGAGACAGAGAGGGAACTTTTAGCATTCACCAGGTCACTTGTAGGGCTCAAAGTATTTGCTTGACCTCTTCTCTTCAAAGTGGGTGTAAGTTGGTTCAGAACACCTTCATTCATAAACGGTGATCCAATTAAATAGGAATTCCTTTCCAGCAGGATGCTACAGAAGATTTCAAATTCTTTAGGCATTCACTCTTTGCTAGTAATGCAGTTTTAGTAATGTTTGTTTTAATGAGTCTTAAATACAGAGAATAATATTAAACTGAAAACAATGCTCATGTCAGAAGGAATGCAAATTTTAACTTCAATAATGGTTGACTCAAAAAGTTAAATTAGTTTTCAAAACTACTATCTTTAAAAGACTATTTTAGGGAGGCTGAATCATCTTGACCGGCATGCTTGAGTTTTTTGAAGGGGTTCATTGTTGGGGTTCTTTGGGGGGGGTGGATTTTATGGGTTTTTTTGAGGAGTTTGAAGTTTTTGTTTTGTTCATATTTTGGGGTTTGTTTTCTGTTGTTGCCTTTTTTTTTTTTGGTGGTGTAATTGCAACAAAATTTGTGTTTGAGGATGTTTCTGAGAGAAATATACTCACTAATGTTGTTTCAGTTCAAAACAGAGTAATTGAATAATTATGAATATGCATTCAGATTTCTAGCATAAATGAGTTTTCCAGGAGACACTTCCTGCACTGATTGTGCAGAACATCATTTTAGATTACTATAATTTAGAAGCAGCAAAACCCCCTAGGAAAATGTCCACACTTTATTCCGCAAGGACAAGTTATATCCATGTCTGACATGTTTAGAGGAGGTGCATCTACATTCTTCAAAGGCACCAGCCAGATAGCTAGCCTGGACCTACATTAGAAGCAATAGATTATTACGAGTCCCAGTTGCTCGCAGGAACTTCTCAAAAAGCCATACTATACACTGAGCACTGGGACTAAATCTATTTGTATTCAGACTTTCAGTTTACGTAATTCACCTATCAATCATTTTTTAATATACATGAAAGGCCATAAGGCTTTCAAGATGCACATTCAAAAGGAGAAAAAAAAAATCATACAAAATGCTTCTCCAATCTAACTTAAATTCCATAAGCACAGAATGTGCACAGTCTTCCCAGTTAAATTCCATACAACTAATGAGTTAGTTAACTAGAATCCTATGTTGAATTGAAGCAAATTGTACAGATATGGGTCAACAACTAAGGTATACTGACTGAAACCTGTCACTTACCAGGTTGGTTCCCCAAACTGATATTAGAGGACATGACATACTGGTATGTTTCTTATTAAAGGACAAGCAATATAAGAACATATGCAACAATTGAGCTAGAGCACTTTAAAATAATAAAGATTACTGAACCCTACTAAAAGCTGGAGGTTTATTGTAAGCTGCAAGTTAAAAGACTGCAAAACAATTCAAATTTGCATTTTCAGCATGACTTGAAGTAATTCCATTTATTTATTTTTGCATTTGGTATCACTGATGTAACCTAGATTAGTTAAATTACATTGGTGGGATAGGAAACACTACCTATTAAGTGAGAACGTTGTTCTTCTTCACTTGTGACCCAACAAACACCCAGACGATGAGCATTCAAGGTTCTCTCCTAACAGCTGTGGTGGGGAGCCGGCTCCTCTACTTCTCCAGGCTCCCCGGAGTCTGGAGGGGACTGCGAAATCCCTACGTGCTCAGGACTGAAGAGATGTAGCAACCCTAGATTGAGTGGTCATGGAAAAAGCATTTAATTACCTGTCTCCAGGGTATTTAAACCCTTTGGGTGGGGTCTGGGAGGTAGGATGTGATGGGGTAAGGCTTCAGGGGGAGTGGTGTGGTTTGGGGGGCACCGGGGCCAATAAGGGAGCAGGAGGACCAAAACCCAGTGGGAACCCAGGAATGGGGAGTGGCAGGTGATCCATCCAATAAGGTCGGGAGGGGGGCGGGGCTGGATACCTGGAAAAAAAAATATGCGCTCTTTTCACGTGTGTGCAGGGGGTTCCAGGGTTTACAATCTAAACAGGGGAAAACCCATACATAAAAAGACGTAGGTAATGTTGAATTATAAAGTCTCTGGTCCTTTGGAAGTTGTCACAGTGGTGATCTTGTCTCTAAGGGCTTCTTTTTCCTCAATGTATAGTCTGGATAATCCTCTGTCTCTGCTCCACATAAGCTATGGCAGAAGTCTTTCCCAACACTCTTCCAGAGCAGAACAAGGCAGAATAGCCCTATGGTAACTCATGGTCCATGAAACTATATGGAGCTAATGCCCTTCCACTTCCTTTTTTAAGTGCCTTTCTTTTCACAAGTCAAATTCAGAAAAAGAAACTGATTTAAACAGAGTTACAGGACAAGTACTTCTTACATGCATACTACTCCAATAAAGTTTGATCTGTCTGCTTTACAAAAGCTAATGTTAATTAAATTGAACACTTACTTCTAATCACATCGAAATCCACTTGCCCATTTTACTTCCCAAGAGAAAGGAATATAGCATCAGAGGAAATATCTCCCAGCTTTTTCAGTGAAAGCTCTGAGACATGCTGGTTGTCATTAGTATCAACAAGAAACTTTTCAGACCTAAAAACTTTTCATTTTTGCCAGTCTTCCCTGAAATTCTTCTTGCCAGCAGGCACACTAAGATCATTCACAGATGTATTTATCACACCTAATGATCTTCTTTCTGGCATTCAAACTTTCAACATGACTTGGTTTTCTTTGAGGAATACAGATGTGTCTAAAAAACAATATATCTGTTCTCCACAAGAGATAAATTAATGTCAAATCAAACATTGCTGTTGTTAAGCTGTCACATTTACTAGCATCCTCATTAAATATTTTCAGGATCTGAGTAGTATAATAATCCAAATATAATGTAGTATCTCACATCCCATTCTTGAAGAATAGTAACACACTCCGTTCATGTATGTAGGTGCTTGTTTTTTGGTTCATTCGATTTTCCAAAGGCTACAATTGAAAAGAGACATTCCCCTGGGAATTGTCCTTTTGTGAACAATATCCTATAAATTTCTGTAGAACAGTCAGGGAGCAACCCTTTTTTTTATTTCTTTTAAAGGACTTTGTTCACTGCAGTCTGAAGTCTCAAAGTGAAGAGATGGAAACAGAGATTAATTGCCTCATCCTCTCAGGGTGTAATTCCCTATTGGGGAGTACCATAAAGCTTCGAAACCTTATTGATGGAGTCATGTTTTCCCATGGAAACTTTGCTAGTTTCTTTGCAACAGACTTAATCAGTTCAACTAGGTAATTTCAGACTGCCATTTTATTAGTTGGAGGAGTTATAAGCTGAAGCAATCTTTCTAGATCAGGAATGACATTTCCTTATTTATCTGCATATGACTACATAATCAATGTCTTTCATCAGTGAGTTAGATGAACTTGGAAGAAGTCTTAGGGCTCTGATGAAAGAATGGTTTTCCTTTAGCTGCAAACAGGGTTTGGGGTTTTGATTTGGTTGTTTGATTGGGTGTTTGGATTTGATTTTTTCATGGATCTAGGAGGTTACCTTGGCCTTATGCAGATCCATAACTATAATTATGTTAACTTTGTAAAGAGGAGATGGCATCTAGGGTACTGCATCCATCTCTGGGGTCCTCAACACAGGAAGAACATTGACCTGTCAAAGTTCAGAGGAGGTGAGTCTACCAGAGGACTAGTGGGATGATCCCCTATGAAGGGAATAACAAAGTTAGTATAAGGAAAGGCTGAGAGATTTGGGATTGCATAGACTAGAAAAGAGAAAGCTTTGGGGTGACCTAATTGCAACCTTCCAATATCTGAAGGAGCCTATGAGAAAGATGAAGAGAGACTATTTGCAAAGGCATGCAGTGACAGGACAAGAGTGAATGGCTTCAAACTGAAACTAAGTAGGTTTAAATTAGAAATTAGAAATAAATTCTTTACTGTGTGGGTGGTGAATCACTGGAACAGGTTGCCCAGAAAAGTTATGGATGCCCCATCCCTTGAAGTGGATGTCCAACCAGGCTGGACAAAGCTCTGACAAATCTCGTCTAGTGAAAGGTATCCCTGCTGGAAGTAGGGACATTGAAACAAAATGATTTTTAAGGTCTCTTCCAACCCAAGTCATTCTATGATTCTATACAGTACCTGTATCACAATCAAACCAAATTATACAAACCTCTTGTTTTTGGGAAGTATATTGAAGGATCTTAGAATACGTGCAAACCTCAAGAGTCTCATAGCCAAAATACCTCACCCTTCTGATTTCATTGTTTTGATCAGCTACCAAAGCTCAGCAGCTTTGTGCACATCATCACAATTAAATCAGAACCAGAGGTAATTGCACCAGCTCAAAGCTAAATAAAAAAGAAAAAAACAATAAACACAAGTAGTATATATCCTTGCTTTTCAGTAAATATATTTTAATTACGTAAACTGATTTGCTTGTGCAATATCAAAAAAATTACTGCAAGTTTGCATTATAGAAATAAGAGTTAAACACCACTTCTGGTAACTAGGGAGCAACTGATCAGTTCAGGAGAGAATAAGCAATTTACATGGCACATTACATCAACAACACATCTTCATTTATGATATTATCAAACTACTGACCAGTGAATCCTAGGTAGGTTTTTCTGTATTGAAAACCACGATTTCTGGAAACATCATTACATGCAGGCAGTTAAGTTAAATATATTCACAATTCAGGCCGCTTTTTTAGCCTAAGAGTAGTATCATGGCCTAATAACCTCCACTTTTATTACTTCGGCCCAGTTGGGCTAAACTAGCTCCACAGCAAATGTTCTGACTATTATGTAAAAGGAAAACTTGGCAATATTAGCATTTTGCAGAAACCAAGCAAAGCATATTCCTCCTTAAACACCAGGAAACACCTTAAGAGCCAACATACCAACCTGTTATTCAAGATTATTTTTAAAGCTGTATACAGTACAGTGCTTTAGCAACCTGACTGAAGATCAGCATTTACTTTTGTAACAGGATGTATTAAGACTTCATTATCAAGGTAAGATTGACTTCTGCTTTCTAAGCTGTTACTGTTCAACTGATGAAACATATCAACAAAATTAGCATACATCAGGACATCTTTTACTCTAAGTTCCCCTTGACAGATTCTCCTTCATTCACCATTGAACATGCTAGACTAGTGAATAGTTAATAGACTTATACAAAGGACAATGGCAAGGGAAAGCCTTGGACTTTCACCCTTTACTAAACTCATTACAATGCTCTGAAGTGGATTAAAATAGCACAGAAAGCACCTTTGATCCTCTTTCAGTCACAGAAATGACCTTTAAATTTTATTGTGTTTACAATAATCTTCTATGTAGATAGGTGTGAACTTTAGCTAAATTAGTTTGACCTACTGCAGATAAAGAGAAACAATTTGCATTTAACGTTTCTTCCTGAAAACTAAGGACAAAATAAAATCATAGAGCAGCATTTCTAAAAAATGCTTGAACACTGCTTCTACATCAAGAATATGCAAAATTCACCAGAAGGGATCTTTGAATGGTTTGGGTTGGAAGGAACCTTAAAGATCATCTAGTTCCAACTCTCCTGCCAAGGGAAAAGATGACACTCCCTAAATCAGGTTGCTCAAAACCCCATCCAAACTGGCCTTGAACACTTTGAGGAATGGTGCACCTGCAACTTCTCTGGGCAATATGTTCCAGTGCTTCACCACCTTCTGAGGGAAAAATTTCATTCTAACCTCTAATTTAAACTCACTCTCTTTCAATTTAAAGTCATTGCCCCTTGTCCTGTCACTATCTGCCCATTAAAAATGTTCTTCTTTCTCTTTTTTATAAGCCCCTTTAAGGTACCAGAAGGACATAATGAGGTCTCTCTGGAGCCTTCTTTTCTCAAGACTGAACAACCCCAACTCTCAGCCTATCTTCAAAGGAGGGATGTTCCAGACCTCTAATCACCTTCATGGCCCTCCTCTAGACCCACTGTAGTGGATGCACATATTTTTTATGCTGAGGACCCTGACCTGGATGCAGGACTCCAGGTGGGTTGTCACAAGAGCAGAGTAAAGGGGCAGAATCAACTCCCTTGACATGCTAGCCATACTGGTCTTGATTTAGCCCAGAATGTAGCTGACCTTCTGGACTGTGAGCACACACTATCGACTCATGTACAGCTTTTCAGCCATGAGAACCCCACAAGTCCTTATCCATAGGGCTGATCTCAATGAGTTCATCTCCCAGTCTGTACTCATGGCTAGGATTGCCCTGATCCAGGTGCAGTACTTATGGAATTTTATGAGGTTCTCATGGGCCCACTTCTCAAGTTTGTCCAGGTCCCTCAGAATGGTATCCCGTCCTTTTGTTGTGTCAACTGCACCACTCTGCCTCGTGTCATCTACAAACTTCCTGAGAAGAAATTAGGAATTTAAATCTATCTATTTTAGATATAACAGTAAACTGCATGCCAACAGGCGACTTTAGAACTAAAGCTTTCCACTGTCAGAAAGGAATGAAACATTTTCTTTCATGAATTCTGCTGTGTAGCTATCCAAGGTAAGGGGAACCAAGAACCAAGCTATGGAAAACAGCTCTGCAGCTTCCTTACAGATATCATCAACCAATAGTAACTTCAGTTGCAAGGAAAGATAGAAGTCAATTTTTCAGTAGTTTTTTTCCTATGCAAAATTCAAAATTAAAGACCAGTCTTATCTGCATTTTAAATTAATATATTCAGGACATACAGAGTAGCCTTTTCTCAGCCAATATAACTGGGATGGTGCACAGCTGCAGCCATACAGAGAAAATCTCATCTGAAGTGCACTCAAAATCTCTAGAACTGCAGTTTTGGAAGTGGGATGGGCTGCACCCCAAGCATTTTACTTATGTTTTTAGTCTCCTGAAACAGTTCCGCTATCTCAGTGCAAACTACAATGTGAAAATTATTTTTGCTTATTTCTCTAAAATACCATTCACTGCACCCATATGCTCATATAGAGGCTACCATCCAAAGACGTAGGTTGGCTGAAGCTAGACGTATTTATTAAGAGAAGGATTTAGCTCTACATGACCTGCTTTCACATACTTCCCTGAAGGAGATCTGCTATTAGGTTTAAGACTGAGCTTTGGTTCAGACCCTGCCACATCCCTCACATCTCTTCACCTGTCATCACATACCCCCCAGAGGGAAAGCCCCTCTCAATACAGACAATACTTCCTCCTTCAGTTGCAAAGCTGTCACCATCATCACAATGTACCATTTTAATGAGGCTAAAGGCTTCTCTAAGTCTAAAGGATTTGCAAGCTCTATAAAAGAAAATAATTATGCAGTATAATCTAATGCTTATAGATGCAAATGAATAAAACTTTATTGACACTCAAACTGTCCTCTATAAACTACCAGAAGTCTTTATCACTGAACGCTTCTGGGACATCCATGCAGGAACTGAGATAATTTACAGTCATTATTTCAAACTCTGCATTTACAGACTCAGGAGTCCATAAATATTTGGATGAGAATTTAGTTCTCTATAAACAGGCCTACAAATTTCTATCACAGCCATGCACTTACACATAACTAAGATTCTATGCAGCTAGCTGTTACCATGTATTGCCACTTACTATTAAAAATTAATAACAAAAACCTGTAATTTCCTCATACTCTGCACAAAACTTCAAAACTTAGAGATGTCAACTAGGTGATCACAAATATCCTGAAATATGAAAAAAATAAAAATCCAGAGAAACTAAAGTACTATTATAATCAAAAGATTCGGTTCAACTGCTAAAAATATGCCCATCTTTGGAACTCATAAAATCACAGAAATGAAGCAGAGAATCTTTTAGGTTGGGTTAGACTTTTAGGATCATTGAGTCAAAGTGTTAACCCAGTACTGCCAAGTCCACCACTGAACAAGGTCTGTAAGTGTCACATCCATAGTGACTCAAGCACTACCTTGGACAGCCTGTTTAAATGCCTGACAACCTTTTTGGTGAAGAAATTTTACCAAATATCCAATCAAAACCTCCCCTGGCACAACTTGAGGCCATTTCCTCTCCTTCTAGTAAATGTTACTAGTGAGAAGAGATCAAACCACAACTCACTACAATCTTCTTTCAGGTAGAGAGTGATAAGCTCTCCCTTGAGCTTCCTTTTCTCCAGCTAAACAACCCCAGCTCCCTCAGCTGCTCCTCATAAGACTTGTGCTCCAGACTCTTCCCCAGCTCTGTTGTCCTTCTCTGGACATGCTCCAGCACCTCAATGCCTTTCTTGAAGTGAGGGGCTAGAATTGGACATGGGATTAAAAATGCAGCCTCAGGACTGACAGAGGGACAATCACTACCTTGATTCTGCTGGCCACACTGTTTCTGAATCAGGCCAGGATGCCATTGGCCTTCTTGGCCACCTGGGCACACTGCTGGCTCATGTTCATTTGGCTGTCAATCAGCAACCCCAGGTCCCTTTCTGCTGAGCAGCCTTCCAGCCACTCTTCCCCAAGTCTGTAGCACTGCATGGGGTTGTTGTGACCCAAGTTCAGGACCTGGCACTTCTCCTTGTTGAATCTCACACAACTGGTCTCAGCCCATCAATCCAGCCTGTCCAGATTCCTCTGTAGAGATTTTCTGCCTTCCAGCAATTCAACACTCCCATGCAGCTTGTTGTCATCTACAAATTCACTGAGGGTGTCCTCAATCCCCCCATCCAGGTCATTGACAAAGATATTAAATAGGGCTAGCCCCAGTACTGAGCCCTGGAGAACATCACTTGTGACCCAGTCCCATGGCTCTGCTCATTGCTGCTGCCAGTACAGGCATAAGAGCAGGGCACACCCTGCAGCCTAACATGTAGGTGGTGGCATACTCCCATAGGAATTTTGTCTTGGTGGTGAAAACACAGCCGTCAAATCAAACCACCTGAAACACACACAAAGTACAAACAGCAGGTTTTTTCCACATTCTAAAGTATTCTGAAAGTTGAAAGTTTAAGAGCATATTATTGGTACTATACTGCTACTAAAACAATTGGTAGAGGCACCATCTTGTCTTGCAAAGTACTCACACTTTTCTCAGCACCAGGTGCTTTAACTCCATTCTGGAAAGCTTGAACTATTGTTTGACCTGCAGGTTATTTATCCATGTTATTTACAGAGTTCACAAACATTCTCAAAGTGAAAAGAGAGAAACAGAACACACGGGTCCTTGCATGTTCAGCAATATCACGAGATGAGGGGAAATCTTTTGCAAGGCTTGATATTTTTGTTCTCTGCACAATATTTTGCTTTTACATGTACACAGAAGGTTTTATTAGCTCAGGTCAAGTTTAATTAACAGAGATTGTTCAAAGTCTAGGGCTATAAAAGGCTACATTTTCTAATGCAACTTCATTTTCACAGCAGGATTAAAATCGAAAAACCAAACAAACAAAAACAAACGAATGACCAAAAAAACCACACAGAGGGACGTAAAACTGGGCCAGGTAAAACTGTAACCATTACTGAGGATTAAAATAAAATTTCACTATTTTTCCCCCTTATCAAGTGCTGCACATTCACAGAACAGTTTCCTAGCCTTAGGATTCCTTCTCTTTAAACCATAGGGTTTTCTTAGCACTGACAGATACCCAGAGGGAAAGTTAATTTGTTACCATGAACCTCTTGATTCTGTCAAAAAAAATATGAGAAACTGTTGAGTTACAAGGCATTTGGACAGGGGCCAAATGAAAAATAATCAGAATATCTGAAACTATCTATCCACTGCTGTGGACAAGGAGCTTTTGCTGTTATTCTTCTTCCCTCACTGGAGCAGAAGGGATGGTGGAAACCTTAACAAAAATAAGGCATTCCAAGTAGCTAATCAAAGCAGAAAACAGCAACCATTTTTAGTGAAGAGGAAAGGAACAAGATGAACAAATATGTACTTAAATTAAAAAAGAGTCTGTTCTTTAATCACACTCTTATATTGGGCCTGGCTGGGATGGAATGAACCTTCTTCATTGCTGCCCATAGAATGCTGTGCTTCAGATTTATGACTAACATGGTGTTGATGACATGCCAATGTTTTGGCTACTGCTGAACAGGGTTTCTGCAGCATCAGTTTTCCTTTTTCTCACTCTGTCATCTTTTCCATGGCCCAGCTGGCAGACAGCTGAACTGAAATGGACAAAGGAATACCGTGTAACATTGAGTGGCAATAAAACCCCCTTTGCCTTCCAGTAGCCATTACTTGCATGACTGGCTGGGCATCAGTCTGCTTACGAGAGGTGATGAATGACTGCCTTTGCATCATTTCTTTTTTCCTCTCTCCATTTTCTGTCACTTATTAAACTGATTATAATCAATTATTAAACATGTAAACATGTGTCAAGGACATGTAACTCTCATGAGGCCTAAAATGTTATTAGTTTTTACTGATCCCAATATATCATATGAAGATAGCACTAAGTTTAAAGCAAGACTGAGGAGGCTAGTAAAATCCCTCAGTATGTGGACAAATGAAGGCCATATTTCTTAGGAAAATGGATGTGGGAAAGCTATTTTTTCTGTATTATGGCTTCCTTTTATTCTGAATAAAGGAGTAACTGTAAGGAGGAAAAGGATGTTCATTTTACCACATCAAATCTGTAGCGACTGAAAAAGCAGAAAAAAAAAAAAAAAAAAAAGAGCCAAACAAACAAAAAACTCAAAAAACCCCCACAAACGAACAAACAAATGAAACAAGACTTGCACCTTTTATAAATTGATTTGAAGCACTAAGAATTAGTTCATTCTGGCTTCCTCAGGGAGTGTGGAATCAGCAGCTGCACTTTCTTTTTGTGCAGAAGAAAGGTTGTGATAAAAAAGGATGGATTCCATAGAATATATAGAACATATCAGTCTATGGCAGACTCAAATTTCCAGAGATTTATGCAGAGTGATGGCTTTTACTTTAATAAGGTTCTGTATTTTTAGAAAGTATTAATGTCATGTTTTGATCAGTTTAACAGTCCTCCCTCTGCTAGAAAATATGTCAGTTCATCATAAAACTAACTGCCAAAACATGTCTTAATGGAAAAATATTTCCCAACACCTCTCTGTAATGTATATAACCTTTCTCCCTCTTTCAGTTTATATCAATATTGTTTTAAAAAGGAAAGACAATTTGGATAATGTAGAAATCTAAGAAGCAGCTGTCAAAATTTTAGCAGATACATCAGGCCTTTAAAAGTGTATTCACACTTGTATTGTTCTACAGGTTAAACAGTTATCTTCAGGGTCTTCTTTTTTTCCCCTTTGCTTTCCAAAATTCACTCAAATATAACAGAACTATCTGCAGTAAGAAAAGCATCTGTTGACACTGTGGGGAAGGGAAAAAATTAAGATAATAAATCACACTGCTCAATAACCAAACCAAGACCGGAGAACAGTGGTAATCTGACTGCATGATGATGTTACCAAACTTGTTGCATAGTCTTCCACTGTTGAATTATTCATTATTTTCTGCTGTGGAAAATGTTGATTCCTGTGATGCTGGGAATCAGTTTCTAATTTACATACATATATGTACACACAGTTCTTATCCCAAACACTATGAAACAACTCAGTATCATTACTTAGGGACCAAAAATGAAAAACTGAAATTGTGCAGTATCATGTCCTAATGCCTTTCTGAACCAATTTGGGATTAATGCATCCAAAATCTGCTTCGAGTCATTTAAAATTCTCCATTTTATCATTATCAGGCCAACCAAGTAGAGTTTAGATTGTTCCTCACTGCTTCATTACTGAAGTTTAAAAAGTAAACAAAAAAAAAATTGAACAACAAAAAAAGAATCAACGACAAAACATTACCCCAACAGAACTCAAGAAAATACAAACAAACAAAAAAAAAATCCAACTACACAAAAAGCATCTAACCAACTCCTGTCTCCTCCAACCTAATTTCATACAACTGCAAAACTGTGTCTTGCTATTAAACAGGCAGACCAGTGACTAAGAAAGCAGATAGACGGGTCAACGTTCACACTGTTTCCTTTTACAAATAAAAACTTTGATGCGGTCCCTATAAAGGTACAATTTCACAACAGTATTCACATTCTTTCTGGGCGTTTGATGGTTTGAAACTCTGTTTCAGCTATTACTTACAATTTGCTCCAATGAGTCTACAAGTGCTTTGCCAAACACTTTTCAAAAGATGCCATGCAAGAAAGGCACCCTTCTCTGAGATCCTGCAGCACATTGCCACATCGCCCAGAATTAGGCACCCAGGGGATGGGGCATGACTGTCAAAACAGCCCAGGCATTTTTAACATGTATGGGTCAGATAGTAACTTTGTTTTCTCAGCCACAGAGTTATAACGAGAGCTCTCTGCCCACAAGTGGAGTCTCCCATGTCTCACCACTCTTCTCCTCCATGCAACAGTGCTGACATCTGACAACCCTTGTGCTACCCCAAGGACTCATTTTAGGTTAATGAGATCTAGACTGAACACTCAAATAAATATAGTATTTGTGAATAAATATAGAAGTCCAATTACCATTTTCCACTGGTGTTATTTGGATATTGAAACACAGCTATCTGCAGAACAACTGGGAGTGTCAAGCTTTCAAACAGTAAAGTTATGAAGGCATAAGAGAAAAGGAAGACCTGAGCAATACTGCACTCAGCAAAATTATATTTCTAGGAAAACATGAGGGAAAAAATAAATCTCAAAAATAATGTTTCATTTTGACATTTTATTTCAAAACAAGCTTCATTAGTCTTCTGTAGCTCTCAAACATTTCCCATTTAAGACAGAAAAATTGGGGTTTTATTCCTTTTAAAAATTTTTGCTGACTCATGAAAGCTGAGGTAACATATTTAGGTAACAAGCCCCAACACTTTTTTGTTGTTGTTTGTTGTGGTTTGTTTTTTTGTTTGTTTGGTTGGGTTTTTTTTAATTCTCTGATCAGTAGTTGCAAGCTCTGCCTTTCCTTACCCTTTCCAGATGACCCTTCCTGTACAAGATGCTCTACCTCCACAGTGATGTCCAGGATTTGAGGTTGCTTAAGATACTTGTATGATACCCATACATAGTCCTCCCAATATTGCCTATGCCAGTTATTTAGTTTTAATATATTATTTTCTCATTTCCTATAATTACCTTAGTTGTACAGTAAGCTTAGAGTTCACCAGAATTATAACATAAAGTTCAGCTCCAAAACCATGCTCTTTTGGCTTGTTCCCTTCCACGTCATGTCATTAACTACACACTCAAAAGTAAAACAACTCCACATTACTTCTTAGATTGCTTCCAAGACACCAGGGGGACCTCAAGTGTCATCCACCATGGTGCACTTCAATGTAAAGAAGTAATTATCTCCTTATTTTTAGGTGGAAAGGAGTGACAAACATTCAACATTCCATTTTACTTGGAAAGACTGCATGTTATTTGGAAGTTTCAAAACACAACTGAAGAATGGAAACCTAAAGTACATGAGAGGAACTGAAACAACAGTGTCTTCACAACACTCTTGTCCCTGATAGCGTTGTACCTGCATGAACCACACACTTTCATACTTTTGGACTTTCAGGACCAATTTCTAACAATTTAAATTAAGAATAGGCTTATGAAAATTTTTATGAGAGGATCAGGCAGACTAAGTGTAATACCATTGTAAGAAGTTATATAAAATGACTGTAACTTCTCCAAGATACATAAAAATCAATACACATAAGTATTTTTTTCTTGAGCAAATGGAAATACACCATGTAATTATTATATGTTTACAGAAAATAAAACAAAGTCCAGTGTAGAAATATTTTGATCCTTAAGTAGCCACTAAGTTTTTGTGTGTTTTTATTTACACTCACATGCGTATATAAATGCACATACACACAAAATTACATAAAACTGTAAAATTAAAATACAGACTTTATCTCTTCTTTGACTTCAAATTAAAAACACAAGGCCAACAGACTCAAACATACAACCTCCATCAGATACATTTGCACATAGACCGCTT
Source organism: Xenops minutus (assembly GCA_035221455.1). Lineage (NCBI taxonomy): Eukaryota > Metazoa > Chordata > Aves > Passeriformes > Furnariidae > Xenops > Xenops minutus. Next base: position 81,440,851 of record JAWWEE010000074.1, on the reverse strand, counting down.
CAGAAAGAGAAGCCCTAAAATGACTTCATGTTCATTGATACCATAAAATATTCATGGGTCTGGTGTAAGAAACTCTTTAGATGCACAAGAAAGTTGTGGATGACCTGATTGTTTCTCTGGAGTTTCCTTTTCACCATCTTTTTGTTGCTGAGCTTTGATGACTGCAAAGGTGAGAAGGATAAACTATAATGAAAACAATAAAAGCAAACTAGTGCAAAAAAAAAAAGGGATAAAACAGGAAACATGTAGGAGTAAATAAGATAAGCAAAGGAACAAGAGTGATATGTTTCAAAGGCAACCTTAACCCTCTATAGTCTACTTTTCCAAGGGACAGCAGGCCCCGCAAGGATTTAAGTGCTAATAACTCAGTCCAACCTTTGGATTTATTTAGTTCAGCAGTTCTTGCAATGAAAGTGTGTCCCCAGTGCATGGCCAGGCACTGATACACTAACAACAGGGTTGTAATGGGGTGGCTTTATGGACAGTGTTTTCCTTCAATGTTGTTATTTCAACCAGGTTTTAACAGTTGAAATTCTGAATAAAATGAGTCCCTACCTTCCCTTTTTTTTTTGCAAACATATAGTTCTGATTATTTAAATAGGCTCTTAAAAATTATTTGATTCTCATTAAGTATTGAAACTTACAGTGCTCATCAGGAAAGTATTATTTTTCTTTATCTTTGTAAAGATAATTCTTATCTTTCTGACATTGATAAATAGTTGCTTAATCATTACTAAGTAATTAATACCCCAGTTATTTTCAATATTTAAATTCAAATACCTTTGTTGTTAATACAGAAAAGCAACTCATGAAAATGGCATCAAGCAGTCAAGCTATGCCCTACAGCATGTTTCTCTCATTTGAACTGTGAACAAAATCTTACCCCCTACACTTTAATCAGAAAATATCTTCAGTTGAAAGAAATCTACTCAGAGTTAAAAACAAACAAAAAATAAAAATCCTCACTCTCCCCATTAAAAAAAAAAAAAAATAAAAAAAAAAAACAGAGGAAGAAAGGTTCGTATTTTCCTAATTCAATAAAAATATGATGAAACAGATCTGTATTTTTATGTGTGTTTTGGACTATGATCACAGCCCATCAGATAGCCCTTTCTAACAAGCTACCTTCCAATCTTTTCATTTCCAATGACACAGCATCTAAAGCTCATTCATATCTCAAAAAGCATTACATGAGAACTGGAGTTAGATTTGGGGTTACCTGTAGGTAGAGAAGCAGTTCCTTCTTCAAAAGGAACCTGAATCACAGCATACTGATAAATACTGAAACATTACAATGGCAGAAACTTGTTCCACTCTTAGCTGTCTACTGGACATATTATTTGCTCCAAATAAATTTTATGTTAAGATATTTAAGAACATTTTTAGATGCAGATTGAAATTTTAATGGAGGGTCCAAAATAAACAAGGTACATGGCTATCAAATAAGAAAGAACTTACATCTTGTACTGTAGACTAAGCCAGTATTGATATAGACCAGAGCACGTCAGTTTGAAAAAACTGACAGAAAATCATCCACTCCTTTGCCCTGCTATACCAGTCCTAATGCAGAAAAAAAGATGGAAACAAGGACTGGCAGCATGGTAGGCTTGTCAAAATGTCTTACAAGGGAAGGAATTGTTTGAAAACAATTAGAAACCCACAAAAAGCAAGTGCTGAGGACAGGAGAATTAAAATCCAGAACAAAATACTGAAAGGACATGGAGAGCCACCAAAGAATCAGCCTCATCAGTTTATGACCCACTTGCTTTCATCAGACTTTGCTTACTTTTACTAAATGGTAAGACTATGCAGCGTATCCTGCAGGCTTTGACAGCAAAGCCACAGCCAGAGGGTCATGAAGTAATATGTAACTCTATTCAATTCTTTAAAATTTTCTTGCAGTGAGCCAAGCAGGTTTCACCCTCACTGCAGGGATTGCTTTGCTGGTTTCCTGTTGGCAGCAGCTGGTGAGCAGATCAAGAGCACTTCCCCGGGGGCTGCAGGGACACAGACTGGGGAGCACTCCTGCACGCAGTAACCAGGGCTAACAGTCCTTACTTTCCTTACATCATTGTAACCTGGATGTTGGTCCTGCCACTTTGCTAAACAGACAGAAAAAAAGAGAAACAGCTTTCCCAATTCCTCTACAGAAAGAGGCTGGAAGGAGGCATTTAGTCCAAGCACAGACATAAAAAAGCCCCCAAATCTCTACTTTTAGTAGGAGTGTGAGCAAATGGACAGTTATTTAATCATCATCAAAAAAAAAAAATCTTTATTAGCTTTCTCAAAGACAATTAACATTTAATTTAGTTAAGAATGATCATAAATACACTTCAATGTGTCTGCAAGCAAGTGTACACAAGGCATAATATAGCTTGAAATATAATTGAATTTCAGAGTTGCATGTCTTTTTCTGAAGAAAAATTACTCTGAATTTCATAAATGTGAAATTTAAAAGAAAGCATTTTCCAGCAAAATATTCTTGTTATAATCAAAAAATATTGATTTTACTGCAGAGAAGGTACTGTTGTTTCCCTCGCTTTTTTCAGTAATAGAAAGACTATTTGAAATGAGGCAGTTTTTAGGTTTTGGGGGGGTGGCTTTTGTGTGGTTGGTTTCTGGTTTGAGTGGGTTTTTTCAGAGGCAAATCTAGCTTTCTCTGAGCATGACTCCAGAGTTAAACAGATCAATTGCAAGCTATCAGATCAAAGACTGCCTGATTAGGTTGAACAGGCGTTTTAATTTTGCTTTCATCTTTTTCTATAAATAGCATACAAACCATTTTTTATTAGAACAAGGAGATATAAAATTCATCCTAAGGAAGACATTTACCCCTCACATTTGTTGGTTTGAGCTTAGTGTTTAATAATAACAGAGGTAAGAACTGCATATTCCATTGTTTAAGTGCTACACCATTGAACATGTCAGAGGGAAAAAATGGAGAATTAGATGGAGCTCTATCTAAAAAATCAAGGCTATGTTAGCACAAAAATCCATAAAACTCAAAGTTCACTTTCTCCCTCAAAGACCCATTTCCTTGCAGAAGCTCCTCATTCACCTCCTTTATGGTCTCAGAGCCTCTTCCACAAGGGTTATGCATCTTCTTATCAGTGGTGCCTGAACTGGAACCATTATAAGACCCAACAGATCATCTCACGGTGTAAAAGAGTCACCTCTTTGCCCTGACTTGAAGAGTAACATAAACATTTATACCAGAATTTTAACCCTAAAGAATGCAAATTATTCTTCCTCTTCTGCCATAAGCACAGGCAACATCAGATTTCTGTCTTTTAGCAGTCCCCTTTTCCTCAGACTAACACATTTATGAGTTGAATTTATAATATCTATTTCATATAAAAAGGAGTTTCCAATAAAGTAAATCTGTCAGTTTGGACCAGTGCGATACCACCAAACCGTCCAGAAGTTGTAGTAATTGTTTAAGGTCTAAGTAAGTAATAACAGGTGAGTTCTTTATTGCATAATACAGACTTTTTTTTTCTTCCCCCCACCACTCCGCCCCAGTTAAAAATCCTCAGCTCCTCTACTTATGTTGGATTTCAAAATTTACTCCTTTCTTTGGTCAGTCTGGCTCAGGAGTGTCTGCCACCTCAGTAAAAGTAGATACTAGAGGAAAAGACAAAGCAACAAGCCATCATGTTTGATATTTAATTGCAGTGAAGCCAATTCAGCAGGGAGTTGCTACAGAAACCTGTGCCACTTATTTGGAAAAAAAAAGACAAGTGTATCAAAACATGTACATGAAAGCAAACTATCAGCAGATCGGACTGTGAAACTACTATTTACTCTAACTGCAGGTGGTTTACAATTAGAGGTTTTAAAGTTATCATTGGGAAGCAAAGCAAAAACTACTATCCTTGTTTGGCATCAAAGAGTTTATGGGTCTGTTGTGCCATCAGTGAGTTACGTATGTTTATGTAAAAGCATATAAAATATAAAATGCAAAGCAGCCTACAAATCTGAGAGGGGAGGGGAGGCAAGGGGTGGAGACCAAAAGCACATGAAACCACATCAGGCACCTCACTATTTTATATTTGAAATTCAAGCACTTGTGTCAAGAACTGTATATCTTTTAGGAAGCTAAAACTTCACTGCAGAACCGGTGAAGTACAGCTTCTTCTAGGAACCTAAAATTAAAATGGGCCTAACCAAAGAGTCAATTTTTTTGAGATAAAACCCCAGGCCCCAAATAACAGAAAAAAGGTACCTCATTTGGATAGCCTCGACTATGAGACATTCAAAAGCATTACTGAAATGGAAAGAGCTAGAAGATGTCTAGAAGAGCTAGAAGTTTATGGATGGATTAACCATTGCCTCATTTTCCCCTGAGTGTGTTTTCTACCAGGCAGTAATAGGTCCAAACTGAAATACAATTCTTGTCACACTTACAATCTGCAGTAGGAATTGTGGTTCTGTGTTGACACTTAGAAAACAAAACACAACAACTGGCTTTTCCTTGCAGAAGGGAATCAGTCATCATATTGTAACTTTCAAAAAGAGACTGTGAGAAAAGGGCTACAAAAAAATTCTGGAATATGACTGCACAATGCTTTATGAATATATATTGCTCTATTCATTTCCATATTGACAGTGAAAGTGAAATGCATAAAATATGCTTGTAGTAATAAATTACTGCTTTAATTATATTCATATTTCTTGATTATAGCATTTAAAAGTCTTCCCATGCCACTTGTACTTCAGTTTGAAAGGATAGATCTGGGAAAGCTGAGAAACGCTGACAGAAAATCATGACTACACAACACAATTAATGACAAAACTGTGTAACTAATTCAGATTTTGTCTCTGCTGAATTCTAAATTCTCTCAAGTGAGACTCTGCTTTTCTCAACAACAACAAACCCAAAACCAAACCCAAAAAGTGAAAAGGTATTAAGGTCCTAAATTAAGATCACTTTCTGTAGGAAAGATTAGAAAGACATGTGGATTCCTGTCTGCATTCTGTTTGTGCTTTGACTAACTTTTTTTTTTTTAATTTCAAATCCAGATTCTGCAATTCCCCTCTCAAATTGCATGACTTCTAAGTAGCACCACGAAGAATATTTAGGGAAACGCTTGAGGATTTCTGTAACTATCAAATTATCTTAAGAATACCTTGAGAAAGGGAAAAATTGATCAGGATTTAGCTTAACCTTCATTATCAATGGGGGAAAAAAAAAAGGAAAAAAAAAAGAAAAAAAAAAAGAAGGTTGGCTGCAAATACCTAATGTTGAGATGTTGTATACCAGCAGAGGACCCATTTGTCTGTTCTTCTGGGACTTGCACAAGGGAATCAGTATTAACTTTTTTAACCAGAAAAGTTATTTTTTTATCCAAATGTAAAGGTTTATATCCAGTTATGATAGCTATATATCTCATAATTCTCCTACTACAGCTTCAGACTCACACTGACAGTGGTGTTAAACATTAGTAGTACAGAATACAAACTTCTGCTCTAAACAGTAGGGTACACAGCAGCTCAGAATGAGCTTTCTGACTGTGCAACAAACAATTCTGGTTCCACAGGAAGCAAGACTTGGTAGCAAACATGGTTTCACTTTCAGTGGTAGAGTTGCAGTTAGTGGCAGCCAATGCTTCTCTGGTGGACAGGCATTCGGTGTTTGCAGCTCCACCAGGTACTGCCCCTTTAACTTACTTGTGAGAAAAGGAGGAAGCTAAAACTCAAATGAAGCCTGAACATGAATCTAAAGTTTTAAGCAAAGTTTGTTAAAAACATGCTACTGTCTGAGTATTGGCCTTCTATTTTGAACCTAAAGTCATTTTAGGTAATCTCTACATCAATTTGGGGCACATTTTAGGTGAGTATAAACTACTTCAGGGCAAGCCCTGAGAAGACTAAAGGTTGAATTTTTTCTGCCTGCCTTGATTAAACAGAAAAATTGCAATGAGACAAGTAACTCAATTCCAGAGACAAAGGGATAAAATCACTGACTAACATAACAGAAGGACATCTTGGAGAGTTCTTTTGAATGTTTTCAAAGTTGCTTAGGTCAGAGGAAACCCATTTATTATTTCAAGATTTTTTCCATCAATTCTCCAAGTTAATCGGAAAATTGGTGAACATGGTGGGAGATGGTAACCATCCAGATGAATGAAAAAGAATGAATATATACGTTTAGGAGCCATGAAGATAGAGTAGACCAGCCATGTGAACTTAAATTAATTAAAAATACAGAAGCAAATATTTAAACAATATAACGCCTTTGGAGAAGAAAATAAAACCAAACAAACAAACCAAAACAAAAACTGAACAACAACCAAATAAACAAACAAAAAATTAAGGAAAAAAACACTACAAAGCAGAAAAACAATTGAAGGTGTTTTTATCGTGCTAGATCAGTCTAGTTTCCTTCTCGGAAACAAGCAACATCTTTGAAGTGGTGAGAAACAACTGAAGTCTCATCTCTATCTTAGCAAACTCTTGATATGATCATGCTTGAGACCTTCTCAAAAGTCAAGACATGTCCTTCATGAGGCTGTCATAAGGAACATGCATAACAGATTGGAAATATACACCAAGCATCTTTCTATAGCACACTTAAAATGTAATGTTTCATCACAGACAGATCTGAACAGGTCTGTCCTACATCCAACAGCAGATAGTATTTTCATTAGTGACATTAAAGTTTTAAAGTACATTAGAGAACAGACCAAGATGAAAATGGAAAAGGACCTGAAGCTGAAGTGTCTTGAAATAAAAGTAAAACAAACAACAAATGACTGGACATATAGCAATAACTTGGCACAACTGACTAGGCGAAAATGTTTCAGGATCAAAAGTTATAATGGATCCCAAGATAAACTTAAGTAATGCACCATATGACCGAAGATGTCAATCAACATGACGTGGTACAGAAAGCAAAATAAAACATACAGGACACCTAAGTTAGTCTTTTCTTTTTACCAGCCATTAACAAAGCAATCAGAACAGTAACATCCAGTTCGAGGTGTCATATCTTAAAGAAAAGAGGTAGTTGCAGAGAACTTAAAACAGTGGAGCAAGACTATTGAAAGGATTTCAGGAGCATAATCTGTAAGGCAAGAGAACATAAATCTCAGCGAGGGAAAAAAAAAAAAAAAGTCTTTAATGCATCTCTGCAAGAGAATTCAAAAGACATCTTCTTCCAGGATGGAATACAAATGAGGAGAAATCTGACTTTTAACTGGAACAAGGGAAATTTAGGTTAGCTAAGAAAACCCACTAGCTGAATAATTAAATGATGCAAAAGTTTTTCTGAGAGTGTTGTTGCAATATTGTATTTGGGCCTAACTAAAGTAATTAGACAAATACTTAGCTCAGAACAAGTTTGCTTTCTATTTTGGTAACAGCTGAATGCAGACCTGTAACAGAAACAGCAATGCACATCTTAAGAGCTCCATGTACTGAAGTCTACAACCATGGCAAAATAGTTCATTACCACTTTCTAGCTACAAGGTCATTGAGCGCAGCATAAAACTTTCTCAGGCTAAAATCCCAAGGTTTTTTTGTTTTGTTTTGTTTTTTTCCCCCAATGGGGTCCCTTTTCTGTAGAACCCAGAATTAAACAGTAATCAAGGTCTTTAATCTACCTATGGACATATATTTCCTTTTTCTTTTACTCACAGATCTACCTGTTTATAGTTGAAATGGTCGAATCAAATGGATTTTTAAAATAAACTAAAAAATAAATTAATTTAATTTAGAAAAGAACCATAAGCTTTAACCTTCAAACCAAGAAGCCCAGAACATACTCAGAAATGTAAAAGTAGCTGCTACAAAACTGGTATGCAAAGGGCACACCACAGAGAAAGTTTTCAAAGTAGCTACAAAAAGTAAAAAGTCAAGAAACTGTAAAACTTTAGTTCTATTTTTGACAATTAAATAACAGCATTTAAGAAAAACTGTATGTGTTCTCCCTGACTTCTTGTTCAGGTTGCAAACTTTGGGTGTTTATATGCTTTTTCACTACTTCCCAACATACTCTTACACCCAACATCCATTCTGTATATTCCAACAATCCACTAGAAACAAACAAGACAAACATAAAAACTTGCAGTTTCTCTCCTGTTGAGAGCCAAATTATTGTTTTTTTAGTAGTACTTTCCTATTGGGACATCTATGAGAAAGCCTTGGTTTAAGTAAAGGCTTTGCTTTTCTCAATTTTATGTTTTGTACTGAACTTTGTAGTTTTAATACTCCTAGACCATTTTCCCAGTAACTTTCCAGCAACTTTCTAGTGATAACTTAATTACAATAAAGTTATCTTAAGCACTACAAAAGAAAGTAGAAACTCGTGTCAATTTAAGAAAATAGAGTATTATCAAATGCATGTATTAGCCTTTCTCTACCAAATAGCTTAGAGGTCTCTGAATGTCAAGCAAGAAGATGAGGTTTAGCATAAGAGACTGATGTTTCATTCGTACCATAAGGAATCTTATAAGAACAGAAATACCCACCAGTCAAAAGCTCATCATGCCCTGTACTAATAGAACATTGTAGCTTATTAAGCAGAGCAATTTAAATCAAAAGTTTTAGGAAGGAGATGAAATACTAAGTGAAGATTTCAATTCTCAATCAGTATGTATGCTTTTTTAACAAGTGAATAGATACAAAAATATGGATTAGGAATTGAGAAAGAAATAAGACAGAAAAGCAAATAGGCAGCTGCTAAAAGACAAACTACATACTTTGGAAGTAGAAGATGAAACTCATATTTTGCATTTCAAACTATGTATCTATTTCAAACTTTGCAGCAACTTTAGTTACAGTAAAACATTTAAGTGCATATCAATGCAATATTAAAAAACCCACGATACTGTGGTTTACACAACTTTGTGACTTTACAGAAATTTTAAAGCAGTCTGTTTTATGAAGATCTGATGCAATTTGATACCCATGCAGTCCCCTATTACAACTATATTAAAAGAAAGACTGCTGCTCATTCAGAAGAATAAAACAACTAGAAAATACACTATTTTATAAAACAGATTTTATTGTTTTCCTAAATAAATAAATAAAGGAATTTAATTAAGTCAGGTAGATAAACATCTTAGTGGAAGTGGCTCGACACAGATCACTGCACCTGCAGCATACACAGAGCTGAACAGACCCCTCAGATACTCTGCCATGGGCATTTTATGCAGGGCAAGTGGAAGCTGCACAAGCAAAAGGCCCATACTTTCACACTTAATTTTTTTTTTCCTATACACTATCAGAAAATATTTTCAAAAGGCTTTTCTGAAGTTCCAGCTTGCTTCCAAGAAACAAAAATGAAACAAGAGGAAGAGTTTTATCATGTTCTATGGAGTATCATGTCTTTGAAAGCCCTTTCTTGATGGAAAAACGGAGGTATAAGTTACTTGTTTAAACAAAGGTACCACAGAATTTCTGTCACAAGGACAGTTTTTCCTCTGAATGACATCTGATATGACAATCTACAAGTGTTTTTCTCCTCTCTGGAACTGGGAATCAATTATTATTAAAATAAACATCAAAACCCTTTATTTTCTTATTATCTCAATAGAGTATACAGTGTAGTCCACTCTTTCATATGAGTCTGCCAAAACTTTAGTAAAACCTTTGACTCTTTTTCCCACAGGATTCTCATGGAGAAGATGGTTGTCGGTGTCTTGGAGGAGTGTATGTTTTGCTGGTTAAAAAAATGTCTGGATGAATGTGCCTAGAATGGTGATGAATGGAATTAAATCCATCTGGCAACCAGTACCAGATGCTGTCACCTATGGTTGAGTGTTGGGGCCAGTCCATTGTCTGGATAAGAGGACCAAGAGCACCCTCAGAGAGTTTGCATATGACACCAAGGTGGATAGGAGTGTTGATAGACTGGAAGGCAGGAAGGTTCTGCAGAGGGATCTGGACAGGCTGGATTAATGGGCCATGGCCAATTGAATGAGGTTCAACAAGGCCAAGAAATGGGTCCTGCTCCTGGATCACAACAATCCCATGCAGTGCTACAAGCTCTGGGAGGAGTCACTGGAAAGATGCCTGGCAGAAAGGGACCTGGGGTTCTTGGTCAACAGCAACTGAACATGAGCCAGGAGTGTGCCCGGGGAGAAAGAAGGCCAACAGTATGTTGGACTGTGTCAGAAACAGTGTGGCCAGCAGGACTAGGACAGTGATTGTCTCCCTGTACTGGGCACTGGTGAGGCTTGCACCTTGAGTGCTGTGCTCAGGGTACCTCACTACAAGAAAGATTTTGAGGTGCTGAAAGAGGTCCAGATAAGAGCAACAGAGCTAGTGAAGGGTCTGGAGCACGAGTATGATGAGGAGTGGCTGGGGGAGCTGGGGTTGTTTAGCCTGGAGAAAGAAGGTGACCTTATTGCTCTCTGCAACTACCTGAAAGAAGGCAGGCTCAGAGAAAGAGATGCAGCTCAGTCTCTTTTCCCAGGTGACAGGTGACAGGATGAGAGGAACTGACCTCAAGTTGCACCAAGAGAGGTTTACATTGGAGACTGGGGAAAATTACTTAATGGAAGGGGTTGTCATGCACTGGCACAGTCTGCCCAGGGAGGTGGGGAGTCACCATCCCAGGAAATATTTGAAAGATGTGTAGATGTGGCAGTTAGCGACATAGTTTAGTGGTGGACTTAGCAGTGTTTGGTTAATAATTGACCTCGGTGATCTTAGAGGTCTTTTCCAACCTATGGATCTGCATCTCATAGCTGTAGCAACCTTTGTCACAGCACCAACCGAGAAATGTCATCTGTCAACCAGAGTGACAAACCATTCTTTAAACACATTTATTATTAATAAATAACATTGTACACATTTTTCAAAGCATGTCCACTCTATATATCTTACTCAGTTGAGTTCACACTTCTTTCTCAATTACCCTTATACTAGACATTGCATGACAAGTAGAAGATGAATGGAAGTAGTAAAGACAAATTCTATAAGCTAGACACAGCACAATGCTCTGATGAAGACACAAGATAAAGACATTATTTACTTTGGAAGTTAATGGAAACACTAGAGTAACATAGCAGAATAGCCATGTGTCCTGAACACACCTTTAATACAAGCTAGATGTGGCAAGCATCTGGAGTTCATTGGATTGTTTTCAGGAATAATTGATATTCATTGCTAGTTCAAATGCTTTTACAGGGTTGCATTGTTACAGGATATGCTTGAAGTAAAGCCTTTATAATCTCAGAATGAAGTTTTTTAAAAAACAGCATTTTGTCAGAATTAAATTATAACATGAACGGAAAGTTCATTACTAAAATGTGACTATCTCTAAGAAATTAGGACATTAAATGGCACTTTAAGAACAAATCTACCATAAAAAGGCTCTGGACTTCCTTTTTTTTTTAAATCATACTAAAACCTTATGCATTATATAACTGGAATCTTAGAAATCAATTTTTTGCTATGCCATTACATAGCACTCAGAGAAACCCATGTGCAGGCATGTTAATCAAGAGATTTTTCACTGTGGTCAAGTAATTCACTGAAAATTCTTGCTCATATATGGTTTTTGACATCCCAAAACATGGATTGATCCATCTTGAAAGACAAGGTTAAGCCAAAGTATTGCTTCTTGCTTTCAAGCACACACACTTGTTTATCTATTTTTGTGCAATCCTAAATTCTTAGTCTCAGTGGACTGAAGAAAAACAACTATATTTAAGAGTAAGAAAAGTACCAACAACTCAATAGGATTTGTTCTTTTCTTTCATCACTTTAAGCAACTTAGTCACAAGGAACATTGCTTCTATAATTACTAATGTCACTATGCACCCTACAGTCTTTAAATAACTAATTTCTATATGTATTATAAAAAATAATATGGTGGGACCTGGATTGTTGATAAAGCAACAGCATTTAAAGCAAAAGAAATCCTGAAAATAAGGCATTTAAGTCTGCTGTAAGATTCTCCCAGATTTATATAGTGAGTATGTCAGAATCAAATGTTAATAAGGCAGAATAATGGAAAAAAAGAGAACTATTTATTTTGATCAGAAAAGAAGCACTTACCATGCTCATCTCTAATCAACACTCCTCAATGGAAACACTGTCAGGCACAAATGATAAAGTGAATTTGGAGGTTGATAGGACAAAATATTTCTGTTCTTTTGAGGATGTGCAAATGGTAGAGGAAAATGGGTGTAAGTGGCAGAGGGGAAGTCCAGATGAAACTGAGTGTAGGAAATATTAAACAAAAAAAAAATTCTCTGACAAGTTATGTGTCATGAATATATTATTATCATATTTAGAAATGAGCTTAAAATATCTCCTAACTGTTTCAAATAAGCTCAAATAAAGCATGTCCAATTTTTTAGAGTCTACCCAGGATGGCAAACTCTTCATGTACATGCAAAATTAGAGGTATAGTATATTTCTTTGATACAGAAAGGTCCAGCTGATCTTTGACGGTCTGGCTGCCATCCAGCTGTTCTTCATTTCCAAGCCAGAATGTGACAATTGGATAGCTGTGGATCTCCTACTTAGCTCTATGCACTGTTCAACCACTTCCAATACCTACATCAGAATCTTCTTACACTTTCCCATCCCTGAGTGTTGGGAAACTAGAAACTTCTGCTTTATGATTCTAAATTCATGATTTTTGATAACACTGTGGGATATGGGGAGCTTTTCTAACAATTCCATAGATGAGCATTATAAAGTTATGTTTTCATCCAATAGAAAACTCTTCCTTCATTCATATCCTTTACCTTTTTAGTATAATTGAGAAAACTAGTCAAAGCACTGAAAAAAATATGGTAGTAAGCTGTGATGCTTGAGTTCAGGAAGATATATCCAAACTATAAGAAATTGAAATTCTTTAAAGAAAACCAAACAAACAAACAATCAAACCTTCTCTAACTCTCCAGCACAGTGTTTCTCTTGTGTTGAAGCACAGCTCATTTTCCTAGTTTCAGTGGATCATCAGAGTTGCAAGCGATCAAGTTACAAGAGAAAGACAGAAACATAGTGATTGACTAACATTAACATTACCTGGGAAGCTATTTTAGGATGCTCAGCCAAACAAGCACATTGTCATTCATCTGAAAGTCAAGCACAAATGCTATTAGTATACTTTAGAGTCACTATTTCCTCACTATTACAAGATCTCCAAAACTTGCAATTCTATTCAGTTAGGATTTTGAGGAAGTTTGATATATAAGGGACTGTTAAAGTATATTTCTCTCTTGTTATTCCAGACAACCTAAAACTTGGCTATATATATACATAATTTTCTAAAATATTTAAGCTCTTCATCAAAGTATTCACAAATAGCCTTCAGAATGGTCGTTAAAACCTAATTTAACAGCAGACAGAAAAGAAATAGCAACCTTGTTCTTAATTATTGGAAAATACAAATTTCTATTGTGCTTCCATCTTCTCACAAGTTGATAATGAAATTACAGAAATTATGAATGCATGAGCTTTTGTACGGAGGTTTTGTACTAATATTTTTAAAATGAAAATTAAACAATAATTGAGGAAAAATTACAGGCAGTGTTGGTTAACAGACAAAGAGAAATTACAAAATTCAGCTCATCAGAACATTATGCAAGCTTACTCTTTAAGCCCCACATTGTTTCTGCTGGAATCAGTAGTCTAAGAGTCATTGGTTTCTTGAGCACAAGACATTGTGTCCATACCCAAATCATTTCTAATAGTATTTCTATGCTCCAGCAGAAAAGCTGAAGTACTTTTTCTTTTCTGTAAAGTCAAATATCAGTGTAGTAAATATCACTCTTTTCTCAACATAATTCATGCAGTTCTCACTTCCCAAAAAACTCACGATCTTTTGAGCAATCCCAGAAAAACCTTCTGGATTGGGCTCCACGTCACTCACATGCTTTGGCAAATGTTAGCTAATGGCATAACTAGTACAAAACTTTGCCCTGCATCCTACATCCCATGTGCAAGCCATAAGAGCCTGCCTGACTACCCAGAGCAGCCACTAGACATTCTTATTCTAACCCCTCTGATATTTTTAGCAGAATAACTGCAAGATGCAAAGGAAAGCCAGATTAAGGTCAGACAGTCCCACACCTAAACATCATCATCCAGTAAAAGTTTCACTACAGTGACAGGAACAGATTTCTGAGGACAGTCTGTACATTAGTGTGGAAAAATGAATCTGTTTATACAAATATTTCACTGTTATGACTATTTATTTTGACTTATTTTCTTCAGACTAAGTACAAGCTCTCGTTTTCATGTACTTTCAGTGCATTCAATATCTTATGCCATTTTACCATTCTAAAGTGATACACACCAAGCAATAATTTTCTACACTGCTTTCCTAAGCTCACTGTACTATATAGAGTGTAAGAACATCATGCAACTTTTTATGTGAATTTCCATCTTAAGCTAACAAAGTCTTTACCTCATTCATTTTCATTTTACTGAAAGATTAATATAGTCACATACTGCATGAGAGACAGCTTAAAATTAAAGCATTACAGTCCCTAACCTGTCATGTGTGATACGAAAATCTCCATGGTGACAGGAAAATCTCCCTTGCGATGATATAGCCAGACATTAAATTCTTCTTATAATCTGACAGTCATTTTAGCAACAATAAACCATACAAATATATGTACCTATTATATATGGAGGAGGTAGGTACAGTTGCACATGCTGCAGAGCTTCATCTATGCTCTACAAATCCTCTCATATTGCTAGATTTTTAGTTATTTTCATTTTCTTTTTGGTATTCCAGTAAACCTCAAAAATGCTAAGTTCATAAATACCACCAAACTCAATTTCGAACAGGATAAAAACACTCTGTAATGCCAGGGGAGAACTTAGCTCACAGGTGTTTGCTCAAAATGCTGAAACAGCTCAGGTCTCATAGCTAGAGTTTCTGAAGGACATAGCCAAATAACTTCTGCCAAGCTTCACATTTCATGAGAACTCTGTTTTATAGTCCCAATTTAAGCATGATTCTATTTGCTGTTTGGCTGGATGTACCACACTGAAAATTGAGTTTTGATTTAGGACAATCATTTTAACTAAGCACAACACTAAACACAACCTGTGATTCAGGCACAGATGGATTAAATGTGATACCTCATAAGCTAGTAATGTAATGGCAAGCCTAAATTTAAAATTCAAAGTCGATACTTTAAATACATTCATTTCTCTGTGTACAGAAAATCATATACACAGCTATTTTTGAATTTCTCTTGCCATCACAATCAATCCTGAACTTCAACAGAAAATCAAGCAACTTGTGTAGGAAAGATTACTATTTTAATCAGTACACACAGTATATGTTCTTCAGCTGGTAGCAAGAAAAATATAAATCCTGTAATTTGTACTGAAAAGTGGAAGACTACCTTCTAAGTTGCCAATTGTCTTTTTTTGGTTTGGTTTTTTTTTTTTTTTTTTTAAATGAACCTACTTAATGTTTGGGATTGGCTTCATTAATTTTTTTAAAATGTTTATTACTCCTTAGAAGAACAAGATTCCCTTTGTCGTATTGCTATAAATATTTCATAAATATTTAAAATTATACAACTCTGACCCACTAATGGAAATGTTAATAGTTGTATGTCTGTTTACTGAGGTTGCAAACCACAATAAGCAGCCTAGCACCTGAAGCTGACATTATAAGCAAAGAAATCCTCAACATTAGGAGAAGTCCAGGCACTTGCTTCAAGATTAGTGTTTCCTAAACTTTTCACTGAAGAGCTCTCCTAATAAGCAAATCTTGGTTTATGTTGACCTTGCATTGAACAAAGCAAACAGCATCCTTGTCCTAAGAATCTCACAACTTGCATTTCATACTCAATCAAAGTGTTCTAAAAAAACAGCTGTTAAAATTCACAACTAGCATTGCTACATTTTAGTAAGTTCTTCATCCCCCTGCCCTCCCCTTACAATTCAACCAGAGTCACATGAAATAGCAATAGAGGTTCCCTACATTGCAATGTAATTATCATGACTAAGAAACAGTCTTGAAAGGTAAAAAGATTGAAATTCCAGGTTCCCTGTTTCACAAAGATAATTTTAAAGATGATTTGTTTTAAGATACAGTTAAAAGTAGGAATCTTGAATACATAAATACATTCATACATCTTCAACCCTCAATGTGACCATTGCTATAATTAATCTTTCTATATTCAGAATTAATTCCCTATGTTCTGTGTGTCTATTAAAGCTCATCTTTAGTTTTATATATTATACTTGCCTCAGTCTCATAGTGAGGAGATTTATTATGCTTACTTCTTGAAAGACTTTCATTGTTCAGCCTCTTAGTTTGATTCATCCTCAAGTTTTTAAAGGTCAGCTGCAAACCCACAAACAGCTTGACAAACAAACAACCTTTGTAGATGAATACCAGATTTATGTGATATTATATCATTCTCATACCCTTGTAATTTTCGACAATCTAGTTCATGACGTGTCACTTAAAGATATGCATGTCTTATGAATTATATGAATTATTCATGGCTTCAAACAACCAATAAATTTTCAGGACTGTCCTCCTTTCTTCTATACCTGTTCCCATTTAAATAATTTCAACTTCAAATAATCTATTGAGAATTCAGTAATAACCAAGAGCACATCTGAATTTGAGTGCTTATTTCTCAATTACAAGATCTCCAATAAAGTAGTTCAACTAAAAGTACTCAAATGAAGTTATCTATATATTGACCATATAGCATAAGTTAGCTACGTACTGATCATGTTTTATTTAAATCTAGAAGAAATAAGAGGGCGGCATTTTTGTAGCATTATAGTGGATATAATTGTCTTTTACATGTGTATATATACACATGCACATCAGCCAATAACCAATTAATACAACTGCTGGGCTCTTAGTGCAACTGGAGATTTACATAGTGGCAATGATGTCATGATAACTGTTATCTTACATTTCATAAAAATTGAAGTTTAATGTAGGAAGAAAGAGATGGGACAATGGTGAAAATGTTGGGCTCCTGCCAAGTTTGAAGCTCTGATTCCAAGACTAGTCATTTGCTCTACATTGAGTACTCTACAGTAAATAATTAATTATAAATTTTCAAGCTTTTCCAATAGGAAAGCAATATTCCTTTACCTGTATATCTTGATTGGGAAAAAGAAACACAAAACACGATTTTATTTCATTTATATATGAAGTGACAAGAGTCAGAGACTATATGTATATATACACATATACATGTGTTGGCAAAGTCCCAGATAAGAATACATGGAAATTATTTGTCTAATGATATCTTTACTTCTTCCATGAGGGTGGAATTACTTGACTGATATTTGAGATATTTACAATTAACAGTTTATTCATCTTTCTACTTCTTTTTGAAAATGCAAGGCCTTACATCTGTACGGTGGTTAGTACTTCTCATAGTACTTGCTTTTTGTTTTCACAAATCACTTGACTAGTATCTCAGCATTGTTGAATGTATCATTGACCTCACTGTACACTTGTAGCTGACATGGATCACTTCAGTATCTTTTGAAGTGCTGTATTTGTTTTATATAAAATTATAATCTCTAGACATTAGTGTAAAAAAAAAAAAAAAGAAAAACACAACAAAAATAACAAAACAAAAAAGAAAACAAACAAAAAAACAAAACAAACAAAAACCACAAACACATGCACCAAAATATCTGAAATATACACAAAAGTGCTACCAACAGCAACATAAGAATGTTTTTGGAACTCACATAACAGAAATAAATGCACTTGACAGCCCTGAACTGTGGCTGATGAAGATTTTAAGCACCAAAATAAGCCACAGTGGCAAACACAGGGCAATAAACAACAACTTTTCAACCATCCTTCGCATGATCTTTATATGAAGCAATTAATTACTTCCAAAATAAACATTACTATGGAATTTCCTTAAAGTTTTATTAAAACATTTGTACACACCATTTATTTCTCAGAGGTTGATAAGAACTTGCAAGTTCTCTATCACATGTCCAAAATCTGGGCTATTACAGAAGGACAGGAGATAGAGAAAGGGATACAATACATTGATGCTACTGTAGTACATATTATCATGTATGGGGGATATTATTTTGTGCAGATAAATTGATTTCCATCCCAACTTTGGGTTCCTTAGGATCCCAGAGATGACAGGAATTTTATATTATCTCATGTCTCCCCTTTAAACTGTAGGTTTTAATCCTATTCATTATAAAGCAATTCTTAGACATATTTTTCCATGCATGACAACTGCATAGCAGCTTTTATGGAGGGCAGAAACTTATTCCAATTCGCAGTAGGAATATTTCATAACATAAAAGGTAATCTCAAAGTTCTTTAGTTTCATCCACAGCAACATAACTTTCAGAAATTGATTACATTTATAGGAAATACTTGGCACTCTACCATTTTTATCCTAGTACTCCAAATTGCTTCTATTCATAACAATTTTTAATAAATAAATAAATAAATAAATAGCATAGGGTCACGGGGCTTTGACTTGTAAGTTTCCTGAATGTCAGAAAGATATCAACTTACTCAGTATGACCAAGTTGGTGTTGCTGACATTTACAAAGAGCTCATGGGAGGCACAGCATGGCCAAATTGCTGAAAGATTAAGTACCTGAATTAGCCATCATGGCAACACGTAACACTTTCAGAAATGAAAAGGTCAGGTTAGTGATACTATTTGTTTAATTGTTTTGCAGTGAGGAGTCAAGAACAGAGAAAAGTGGAAAAAAAAGGCAAATTCTCTAATACCTTCTTCAGGTAGGTCATCTGGTTAAGGATACTCTTATTGTTCATTTATTAGAGGAGAAACACCTTGAGTTGACCTTTCAAATCTAGCAAATTTTGGCAGAATACTTTTGGCTAGGTACTAAGGTTATTAATGATAAAATGAATCCTGAGGCTCAGGCAGGTATGTGCATATATTTCAAGCTTACTTCTGTTACAGAAACTGGCAGCCCTGAGATCCAGCTGAATAAAGACTATCACTCTCCTCCAGTTTTTTCATTACTAGACTCTCTACTTCCATTCCTTCAAGGCTTTTAAACTGTCTGTTCTCCTCGCAGCATTTTGATATGTTCCTTCAAAAGGGTAACCTAGAAAGGCACCATTATTGTTTCAATTGCACCATATGCCATCCCTTCCTCCCATAAAAAAATATAAATAAAGCACTTTATTTGAAATAAATAAATAAATAAATAAGGTACAAAGAACACAACTTGAAGGAAAGAGATTGCATTAGAACACTGTAAAGAGAAAGAAGCCATTTCGGGGAAAAATACCATTATACTATGTATCTGCAAACTTCTGCCACACCACTGTCTTACCTGCAGTTCCAGTTCCACATCCTGCTCCTTCTTTTTTTCTTTTCTGTACAACAGCAGTAAAACTAATGGAGAGCACACTCCTGGCTCAGACACAAGCAAGTTATCATGATCTTAATGTGTTATGCTACCAGGCTGAAGTAGCCATATGCCTGCATGCTTTTAACCCACTTCAATGATGAGAGAACACAATTTAGCTTAATCTTCAGTGTAAGAGCTAAATGTGAGATAATAGGACTTAGTTTAAATCTGAAACTAAAGTGCATTATATCTCAATTTGACAGGCAAAGCGTGTTACCAAACTAATGGATAGCAAAGGTTAGCTGAAGGGAGGAAACTTGTTAAGCCATTAGAACGCAATCATGCTAATGAAAGGTTTAATCTAATGTGCTTTACAGCATATCTGCAGCTGTAAGTGCAGTTATGGATGCATTCATGAATAGGTACTCCAGCTCAGATGAGGCACAATAATTCACAAAGCTGTATAGTTCATTCATGATGCCTGACAGATCATATAACACTCATATATACTCCAAAATGAAACATGGATAGTTCATAAGTCAAACAAACCTGAACAAATGTGCAACATACAACCAGAGACAAGCCTTTTTTGAGGAAGCTACTAATCCATGGTTAGAAGACATATGGAGCTTGCAAAGCTTTATTTAGTCTTCAAGTTTGAGGATCCTATTTACAAAGCAAATAAAAGTAAAAACTGCATCCAGTTTTACTGTACTTAGTATATGGTTTCAGTGTCACACCCAGTGTTCAGTAAGGCTGCAATGGATCTCCATCACATGCTGAGGCCATACATTAATTGGCTATATCTAAAAGACGTGGATGACTGTTCAGTTTTTCAAAGAAAATGGTGCCTATAAGAAATTACCTTTTTTATTTTACACATATCCATACTTAATAAATTCAGCATATGAAGCACAACACACTGTGCAAAATTATTCTTTAAGATTTTTTAAGGCAATTTTTAAAATATAACAAAAAGGCAGCTCCTCTAGTATTAAGCTGCTATGCCTGAGAAACAATTATGCTCCTTTTGAATGGTTTTTATTTGCTCAGATACATTCTCTGAACTTACTTACCTGAAACTTTCCAATAGTACTACCTTTATCTTTTTGCAATGAAAAACACCACAAATTATGCTAGTATTCTGCTTGTTTAATATTATGAAAAGACATATTTTATTTTTAAATAAGTCTTAGTATTCTTGACGAAGCTTACCCTAAGCTTACTTTTGTGGGCTTTAGCTTCAACGCAGATAACTGTTCTATTATGCCAAAGTTATTTGGAGCCAAATTATGATGAATTATCAGGCAGGAAAATTTAAAAAGAAGCCAAGGCTTCTGTTCAGAATGAACACCAATAAGGCTAGAAACAACCAGCACAAATTAGTACACTTGCAAAATCTCCACTGATTGAAGGTCTTGATAACCACATAAAATAATGCATCTGTAGACTAATATCTTTCCACAAGAACATGTAGCTACCACTTAGAATAGTAGCATTAGCTTCACAATTTTCCCCACTTAATAAATAAATAAATAAATAAATACAGAAATCATAAAACCCCAAAAAAACAGTTCCCAAACTTAAATATGTATGAATAACCAAAAACATTTGCTCTTCCACTATGGGGACTTTGCACAACTCAGTTGTTATAATTCTGATTTTGAAGTAAAGATGCATGCAGCTGTACCAATCTTATTCTAGTCTGCTGATGAAATACTCAGATTCCTATAATCTTTTTTCCACTCAGACTGCCTCAACACAAACTATTCTGCCATTCCTCTTCCTTCTGCCAACTATAAAAACTTTGTAACTTGAATCCATTGTTTTCTCTTTTGCCTTTCAATTGTAGCTTAAATGGGAAAGTGCAAATATCTTAGCTAAAGCATCGATTTTCTTCCTGTTTTCCTTTTTTTCCTGCATAAAATTTACAAGTTCTGGAGTCAGCTCGCTAGACACTCCTAATAATTAAAGCATAGCAAATGAAAACTGTTCAAAGAAAGATGCCATTAAAGAGCAATTATTCAGTATTAGCTGCATGTGTGAAATTATAAACAAGCTTTGTGTTATTTATTCTATTATTTACAGAACATAACAGGGAACTTGCATGCTGTATTGTTCCGTGTTTTAAAATTTAAAGTTATAGCTTCCATTTCTCATATTAATAGCCCCAATTAGGAGCTCACAGGCTCCTAGCACCTGATCTCCTAGTACTTGATCTGCAGTGAAGAGCAGACTATTTCACACTGGGTTCAGCACTGGAAACCCCACTTGGGCTATTGTGTGGGCAAGGTAGGTGTTTTGCTTTTGGAAATAAAGCAGCCTCCCAAGTGATCAGAAGTAGGACATCACACAATTTCAGACTATTTTTTCAACTAACAGGGAACATATCCATGAACAACTTTTTTTTTTCTCCCCAGTTGGTATAGAAACACTTCCATGCCCAACGCTGATTCTAAAGTATTAGAAGTCTGACAGTATGCATTATATCTAGATTTTTCCAGTTAATCGATCAAAACTCTACCATTTGTTTACAAGACTCTTAGCCTAATAGCATGAAATATTTCATAACACTATGCTGTTCCCCAAAGCTGAAAACTTAATATAAGTAATGAGAACATTCATCAGATTCCAGGAGGGATAGTCAAGTTTCAAACAATGAAACAAATTTAAATTTGTAAGGAATATATCTGTTGAACACGAGTGATGATTTTATTGGGTACAAGATCATCAGGTAGGAGCATTCACATGAGTTATACATGTCATCAAAAGAGACCTTTAGTTGCCAGACTTTCTCAATTAACTCGAGAGGTTAAAAAAAAGCAGACTTCAAATATAGCCATTGCATGCCAAATCCATTTGCATAACTTACAATTTTAATATACAACAATCGTCCAAATTAAGTTCCATCTTGTCAAAAATCATTTTGGTTTATGAAAAGATGACTGACCTTGAGATAAGTAGAGCAGCTGTGTTTGCCTTTGAATGCCGCAGCCAGAATGGGTGTCCTGTCAGGAGCAGCGCTAGCATGGGAGTCAGTATAGCCATGTAAAATAGACCATATCTCATATAGTCTACAAACATCCAATACCTATCTCTAAGACCATATTTTTGTAATGGCAGTCTACTTTTTTCCCTAAGTTTTACACAATTTATCAATAAAATTATAGGGTTTTTTGTTTCATTTCTGCACACTGCAACACATTTATTCCCCCAAAATATTTACACAGTACTTGCAGTAGCTGGACCTTAAACACAAATATGAAAGGGGTGGAGAGACCAGGGAGAACCCTCTCTCTTAAGCACATCCCAGACAAGGACCATCTTTATACCTTAAAGAGTTAACACAGACTATTTTAGTAGCTTTCAGAAAAGTTCTTTCTATCTCTAAACAAATTTTTCTATATATGTTCATGAATGTATATACGTATCTTTGCAAGTACAATGAAGACTTTCAGAAATCCACCTCTTAAATTTACTCTCAAGGGTTGCAAAACATATGGATTGATCTTTCCAAATATTTGGTTGCCGAGATTCTTCAGTGAGAGCTTCTCAACAGTTTAATAAAGGAAAGTAAGTCTGTTATCTTGATATTTAAATATAAAGTCAGTATTTAAATGTAGTTGTAAAGGTCTCTGAAATCCTGGAGGGTTGAGTGAACATTAAGAAAGCAACCATCTCATGCACACTTAAAACTAATAAAACCAAGTAGAGACTTGTCAAAGACAGAATGTCTATTCCAGAGGATAGAATATAGAATTAGCTACACTTGTTTTAATAGTATTAAAATAAAGAGAAGCAAATCTGACATTACCCAATTCTAAGTTAATTCTTTTACTAACTTACAGAAAAATTATTACAAAATGCAGTATGCAATCTATATATGTTCTACAAAGCACAAGCAATCACAGTTAAGAGATTTTCACAGGAGGAAAAAATTAGGTGCTAAATTGAAATTGTAAGTAAAATGTGATAATATGGTGTCACCTATAGCATCCATGAAAAGAAATTTTGTAGAAAATACAGTAACTAATCCTCATGCTCTTAAAAAAAGAAAAAAAAATAAATCTCAGTTTGAAACATTTTTAAAGGGACTACTAAAACTTGAACACATCAAAGACCAGTTCTGGTTTATTTTTTCAAATTTCAGAGCTCAGGCCAAAGTTACTGCACTGTGGTGTTATTATGATGAAACCCATTTTTTTTTCTATATTATCAGTTAAAAGCCTTCCAGTCACTTTTAAATGATGTTTTTTACTAAAGATAGAAAGTTCCTTAAGCAGTTAAGACTTTTATTGGTTTGCAGCTGTAAGACCCACAACATTATTCTTTCAGAATGCCTTTTCAATTAAATACCTCACGCCAAATAACTCACATTAGTAAAATGGTTTGACAAAATGATCAATGACATACTTAATGATGACATTTAAAGTTGATTTAACTTGAAAACAGTAGTTACATTTTATATTTTCTATCTACAGATTATTTCCACATCAGATGTATTCATTTTTCAAGTGTAATTACTTTTCCCTTACTGCTACTAACAATAGGCTACTAAATTCAAACAGAATCTAAAGGATATCTTCTGCTGGATTTAGGAGATAAAAACACATAACACCTAAGGCCCTAGAAAAGATATAGCAGCTATTTCTTTTTTTTTTTTTTTTTCCAAATGTACAACTGTTTTCTATATAGAACACCAGTATTTAGAAAATTTACAGCAGAAGAGATTTACAGGGGAAGGATACAGATGAACCAAAATTTTAGTTTCACCCTTGAATTATGCAACTGATTTATGCATTCCATAAGGTAGCTTACAAAACAAAATGTTAAATACATATATACACCAGTCACCCTTTTCTCCAGGGCTAAAGAGAACTAGGACTGTTCCAAAAAGTACAGCAAATTACAGCATGAGTTTAAATAGAGAGATTCTCTCAGTCTAGTTATAACTATCTTTCTAAAAATTGTTTATAGAGTATGAAATGCATTTTCCACTACTTTCAAAATATTAAAGAAAATCCATACATTTCATGCATCTGGCTTTTCACTAGTTCTTTTGCATCAGGTTAGCATCTCAACAAGGCCTTTGAACTAGATCTGCCTACACTGCGTGCCTCTATGGTCAGTTCCCAGAAATAATCCAAAGGCTTTAAAATAAAATGGAGTGATGGAGAGATGGAGGAAGGACTTTCACTAAATTAGGATGGAATAAATATGTTTGCAAAATAATATAAACAAATAACAGCAGTAAGGTTTTACATTCAAGTCTTCCCCCTATCCACTGTACAGGGCATGGCTAGTAATTACTTGATTTACCTCCTGAGGTTTCTCTTGGTTTATCGCCCCTGAGAGTCCCTTGTCTATTCCCAGCCCCTGAGCTGCTCACCTGTGTTTGTCCCTCTCCCCTCAGACCTTGAGCTCCCAGATTTTTTAACTCTCTGTCCTATTCCCTACCACTATCCAACAAGCTCTCCCACAGCATAGGCAACTGTTTCCTGCTCTCACAGAAAGGCCACCTGGCCCAGCTACTCCAAAGTAATAAAACATACCAACCGATACCAAATGCCACCCCTACAGAGGTACAGAGTGACCTGCAGAGTTCTCTTTTAGCACAGCCTTCAATAGAAATTCCTGTAGGCTAAAACTCAGGACTTTATCCACATCACTGAATGTTTCAAGTAGGAAAGTCTGCCCTTCACTGCCATGGGTATTTCATGTAAAAACTAGAGTTGACTACCTAGACATTAGGAAATTGCTCAGCATTCAGGGAAAGAAGTCTCTATTTCCCTGCCCAGCACCACGAACGGAGCTGAACACTTGCAGTGTGTCTATTGATTTCAACAAGACTTCCTTTACTTCACTCAGAATCATGAAATTATTTATTCAGAGTACTAAGTCTTTTCCTTTAGGAACATTATGTCTGACTGTAGAAACTGAAGTGTTGGTATTTTGAACAGATACTTTAATAAAAATTCCTCAAAACTTAAAGATAACTATTCAAGCATGTCAATTTATGTGAATTTTGTATCTACCCACAACCTAGGCAGAAAATTATAGCTATGTTCAGCCTGAACAAATTCTACTTTAAAACCTACTTCTCTCTTTACTGCGTTGTCTCACAGTGCAGTGAATTAATACATAAAGTGGATACAAAGGAATGAATTTTTGCAGATGCACAAGTATGAAGACACAGAACCTATAACATAGGTCAGGAGCAGGCAAGTACTGCAATGGGAGCTGAAATGGAATCCCTGCTCCTACAGGTCAAGTGGGGGTCCTCAGTGAGGCTGTTTAAGATAATTAATACTTCTTAGTGCTCTTAGGGCACTCATCTTCAGCTGTGTACCTATCAATCAAGCAGTACTTTTTTTTTTCACCAGAGTGTTTTTATAAAACATAGCTTTAGGTTTCCTTCTCACAAAATTATTTTGCTTAATTCATAACTTCCTATCTTAGTTCAAGAGGAAAAAGGGGTTTTTGCTAAAATAAAAAAACAAAAAACCTCAACTCCCCCCCCCCAACA
>JAWWEE010000074.1:81345424-81414941 GCA_035221455.1 Xenops minutus | reverse complement strand
TATTAAAAAGGTGTTTTTGATAAAATAAAAAAACAAAAAAACTCAACGCCCCCCCCCCAACAAACAAAAAAAAACCACAAAAACACACACACACAAAAAAAAAAAACCCAAAACACAAAAACCAAAAACATCTTTATCATTCCCAAAATGATAAAAACTTTCTGCTTTCCAGAAAAGCATGATAACTAAGAGAGAAATTATATTCACCACAGTAGTGATGTTATTATATATACATATATATAATATAATGCAATATAATGTATTTTTAAATATATTCAAAAAGCATCACTGGTCATTACAATATTTTTTCACAGCTTTAATTGCATTTTTTAATTTAGTCCAGACCATCAATATATCTATCCACCTCTCTCTCAAGTGAGCTACTTCTACTGAAAAGAGATGGCTCAGGGTTGAGATTGGGCTTTGCTCACCTTCTGAATGAATCAGTTGCTCCTCCATGCATGCCTGAGTCACTGAAGATACCTGCCTGCCCCTCAGTAGGCATTTCTAAATGAAATGAAAGAAACAAATACCAAGAAATAAAAGGATGATGAGCCTTTCATTTAACCTGGGAAGCATTACTGAGCTTCCTCTTCTGTTGGTTCCTGCTCAGTCTGCATTAGTTCTGTTACAGCTGGTGAATAATGACTCATTTATGAAAAAAAACCTTGCTAATCTTCGGAAGAACTACTAGTAAAAGGTCACTTGAGCTTTGAAAATAATGTTGTTTCCCTTCCTCTGTTGTAATATAATCTTCAACTGGTGCAACATGCAATCTAAAAAGATTAAGGTTTTTTTGTTTGTTTTTTTTTAACATAGTTGAAATCAAAACGGTATTTGGTTTACAATGTAATCATTGGATGAGAAAAAGGTTATTCTACCCATTTTAAGAGTAACATGTTCTCATGGCTTATGTAGTACACTTTAATTACGTGTATTTTGAAAGAAAAGAAAAGAACAAGCAGTAGGTAAGAGGTGAACTTCTGCAATAAAACTGTGAAAGGGTAATTTTTGTATATAACATATTGAAATTATTGCATGTGGATGGTGTACAATTGCAAATATTCTGGGTTCTCTATAGTTTCTATATCTTCATTTAATTTATCCACCTTTGAATATGGATATTCACCATTAATACCATATATTCATTACTACGAGGTGAACTACAAACAAGAAAAGGAGGCAACTGTCATCACTGTGCCATGTTTTTAATTAATTTGGTGGGGTTTCTTGGTTTTGTTTTCTTTTTTTTTTTATTTTTTTTCAAGAGTAATTCAGAGTTTCTAGCTCTTTGCATGAACTAGAGACACAAACAGGTGTTGCTTCTCTACAGAAATCTCTACACTGAGTGAACTGTAAACACATCTCATGTTGGCAGAAACGAATTCTACATTTTTAGAGAATGAACACTTATGGAGATTTTTTTTTTTTTTTTTTTAAATGGAGAACCTTAAAACTTTGTGAGGGATAAAAAAAATTTAGGACTGAAATACTTTATGACTTACTTTTGAGACGAATGTAATTACAGCCAAAATAGACAATTAGGTATAAAAATCTATACATGTATTTCAGAACAAAAGTTATTTTGCCAAATATTTTAACAGAAAAGAATACTGTATGCTAGAAATCTGTGCTCCCAAGCACATTTATGTGCTTATTCATAGTAGTATTTGGGTCACTATAATCACTGACATAATAAAGGTTGCCAGCATAAAAACTCAGCATCAGCCAAACCAACACATTTTAGAAATACCTTGCAGTGTGCTATATGTAAAATGAGGATATTTCCATGTGATCTGCATAATTTTCATGCTTTATATTAGTCTTCACCCACACAACTGCCTTTCTATTTGATATGGGGGCCTTCTACAAAATGTCATTAAAAAGTAATTGCTCAATAAAACATCATAGTTCATGTTCTTCAACATAAGGCTTTTCTTGCAGAGACAGTTACAGATAAAAGAGTATGCTAGAACTGAAAAAAAAAGCCACAGATCTTGTGTGTGGCACATATTAAAAAATAAAAACCAAAAACAAAAACAAAAACAAAAAGCATATTTATATTTATTAGCTCTGAGTATAAAATCAGAAATTCATATTTGAAATTACTCCCTGTAATGATACATGTGGCTGTAACACCTTCATAAGTACATAGGGTGCGAAAGTCTCATCAGGCCTGGCTGTTGTTGCTTCTGACTTGAAAGGGTATCTAAATCTGGTTTCTAAATGTGGACGCCAGTCAGGTTTCCCTTCCTCTACAACATTGCTCCTACTGTGGTAGCAATGTAATAATGCTTTCCCCAGACTCGCAAGATAGAAAGGCATTCATTTGCTACCTATAGTCGCAAACAAACCAAATAAATACTTTGGAAACATTTCATAATCTTCATGCAATCTGGTTATTCTCACCCTCTGGAAGTTCCTGAATGAAAACAGTGTGCATAACTCTTACGTTATTCGCTCTGTAGGAGCAAACTTAACAAGACCTCATGGTCCCAGCCCTCAGTGAAACTATGAGTAAGGCATGCCTTTTTTGGACACTTACTTAGCACAGAATTTTAGAGGCACAGTATGGAGAGAAGGGCCTAACCTTGAGGAGAGCATTCCGAGCAGAAAACACCTCTCTCAGCAGGCAGCTTTTACATGTTTAGGGTACCAACAAATTAATTCTCAGTAGTAAGTCAGTTCCTTTTTTTTATGAGACATTGCAATACAGCTAAACGTACACTTGTGTTCACATAGCCCATTTTCATTAATATAAATCTCTTTTCCCTTCTAAAAAGTGGCTATGTTTTCTGCAACATCAAAATTCTACAATTTCCCAGAGAGCCCATGAAAGTCGAAGTAGGTGGTCTCCTGACAAAGCTATCGGTATCTGACTTTGATAATGAGATTGCTGTACTTCTTGCGTCCTCCCTGAAAAAAAACAGCCTTACATATTTTCAGTTATTTGATACAATTTTAAAACATATCAGAATTTTTTATAATTCCAAATGTTTTTATTGTGGTGTTGATACCTTTAGGCATCAGTGTCACAGACAAACCAGGTTAATAAATTCCTTCTATCAGAATATTGAAAAATAAATTCCTTCCTTTCAGCAGTAGAAACAAAACAACAGAATGAATTAATTCCTACTGCTAAAGTCAAACATAAGTCTTCCTTTTCCCCCTGGAATGTTGAACACATTAGTTTTCTATTCACTCAGGAATTCCCTCTGGTTATGCACCCTTCATTCTATTTTTTCAAGTAGAAATGATGAAACCTTTGTAATAAATACATGACAAAAAGGCAGTTTATTGTTGTTAAAATAATTGGAAATCTACATTTCACCACTCATTGACATGTTTCGTATTATCTGTCATAAAATTCAGAAAGTTACATGTTTGTGACCAAACCTATCAGTGCTCTCCAGATTTATATACTAAATACAGTCTTCTCCAATTTACAGCTTCAGTCAACACATTTAATGCAGTGCATGCAATTTCAATTATTCTTCCACTGTAGCAAGGCAAATACAAGCTAAGATGCAAATTAGCTGCTAAACATGCAGCCCAATCCTGCACCCAGAACTTTCATTAGAGCACTCTAGAGAGAAATTTATAGCTCAAGTTAGCTGATTAGTAATTTACTTAATTTTTTTATAGATTAATTTTGCCAAAGCCATGAATTCATCTGTTTCAGCTAATTCAAGGTAATTCACCTAAATTATTATCCACTGCAAAATGACTCAGCAATTTCAAGGAGTATTCCTTATGCATGTTGTCTGTGGGAGTAATCCTATACTCAGCACCAGAAAACTCACCAATATAACTAACAAACTTGAACCTTTCTGAAGGTCTGGTCTTAGACTTAACCAAAACCTTTTCAGAATGGAGGGGAGGCATTCTTTCCAATTTTCACTGTATCAAATCATGAACATTGGAATATTTTTTGTAAAACACATGTGACAGTATCAATATACCAATTAACATAAACACTGAAGAGAACTTTTCTGCTAAATATTAAGATGTGCATTGCCCAGATAATTTAACTGATCCACAACTCCCTCTGGCTTTCTTATCCCAGAGTAATGTTTTATCTCTTATGTCTATTATATTAAAAAAAATGTAGTTTCCTAAAAATATCTAAAGACAAATCCTTTTCATTTCATTATCAGTTCACAGAGTTGAAAGCATGACTAGAAATGTAAGGGTAAAAGAACAGAAGTAGCACTGAAGTTACATGGAGAAATCAGTTCATTACCTCATAATTAAAATTCAATTTGTTTATATTTATATGATTTTTATATCAGCAAAACAATTAAAGAATAGTAAGATGAAGGAAATACAAGACCTTATATATAGCAACCAGGGAAGATTTCCATTTTCAAGGCAAAAGTGAATTTTTTCACCTTAAGAAGCAAACAAAAATCAACCTTATGTTTTTTTCCAATCATTCCTCTTCTCACTAGTCTCTTCTCCAATATAGCAAATATTTTTTAACTTCTTTTGAACCTGAACTTCTTGGCTATTGAGCAGATCAGATATTCTTTTCACCAGACTGAAGGCATGTTCTTAACATACAAAAGGTGTTCATTAACACCATTAAAATCAAAAAGTTCATTTGCCAGATATTTCAAGATACATTTCCATTGGTAAATTGCAACTATCCTCATGTAAGAATCAAAGCATATCAAGCTTATACCAATATCTCATACTTAAGCCTTATTCCAATTCACACAATTCACTTCAAATAACTTTACTATATTGCATGCATCCTTCATAAACAGTTGAACCTTTTTCAGCATTTGTATAATAATCTGCCCTTTCTTATTCAGGAATCTTTTGTCTCAACTCTTTCACTGACCATGACGTTTTGAGGTGCCTATGAAGACTAAATTCCAGTAATAAAAGAGTAGCAACCTGTGAGTCAGAAGAGTTTTGGTTTATTCCCAATCCTTTCAGTCACATCCTGTACAAACTAGGGCAAGTCACATCAAATCTCTCCTTTCTTTTGTTTGCTTTCTTGATTTACCCTTCTGGAAGCTATTCTGAGAACAGGCTTTCCATCTACCTACCAGTGTCCCAGGGAGGCCTCACTCTCACTGAGGCCTTCTGGGTTTTTCATTTTTAGGTTCTACATATTAAATAATGAATAGGAAACACTATTTATTTGAGGTTTACAAAGACACATGGGCAAAGTGTTAGCTATTCTCTCCAGAACACCCAGGATTTTCAGAATCTGATATTGTGGGACTGCCACAGACAAAAAGAGTACTCAATGCAGAGTAAAGATACTTGAACCTGAGCAGACAATGTTACTGCTCTAAAAAGAGTTCCTTGTATGGAAAATGAGAAACGCGGAGAAAGTGTTGCCTGAAATCGAGGAAAAAATCTTTCAAGACAATATTAGTATAGGTAGAGAGCAGTTCTTTATACAGGCACATGGACAATGTAGTTGTAACTTGTAACTTCTTACAAGTTAATAACACTACTTAGTTATCATATCTAGTGGGTTTATCCAACCTTTTGCCCCTGGTACCATCCTGGTACTATCCTCAGAACTGCCCCATTGGAGCACTTCCAAGGGTTCTGGGCCTTCTATCTCGTTTTACCTTGTTATTCTGGTCCCAAACATGATGTCATTGCTACAATCTTGTTCATTGAAAAGACAGTTAAACAAAATTCAGGAATGTGGCATAAACCATGGGAAACTGTTAGAAACTGTTAGCTGCTATCTTGAGTGTGAGAAAATATACAGCTATGTAAAAATCTACAAATACATAAAAATCCTAAGGAAACAAAATTAAAAAAGGAAACTTGTTTACATCTTCTCTTCCTGTCCTTAATGGTGTAAATAAATATTACAAAGAACCAGATCTGGAAAAGAAATCTAGATTTTTTATTTTTTTTTTTATTACAATACAGTGGAGGTAATTTGTTACCAAAAAATAGGAATGTAACCATTCCTGTTTAAAAATATGTATACTGCTGTATAATGTTTTGATTTCAGTTATGGAATATGCTGATTGTTCAATTTATCCTTTATTCAACCCTTAGATTACAATTTCCAAGGAAATTCTCAGCTCATCTCCATTAAGACAAATTATGTTGTTCTGTCTCTTCTGCATTTATTTATCTTGCCCAGGCTAAACGTAGTTTAAGGCATCTATTGAGACAGTAGTGATGGGGGGGGGGGAGGGGAGAAGAAACATGGACAGAGAAATAAAAGAGATGAGAGAGAAATCTTACTAAATTAACTCTGTCCATGGAAAAGCTCTGAAAACAGTTATATGTCCATCTAGACTGGGAGGGGAATATTACTTTTTGTATACAACACAATAAACAGCAAAATTTTAAAATGCACTAGGCAACTCAGTAGTGTATTTTCTGTAAACAGATACAATTCAAGGAGCTGAACTGTTTACTTAATGGGCATATCCACGGTTTCTGCACCAATTTTTGAGGTAATTTTTCCACTAAATATGGAAGACCTGGTTGAAAAACAGTCTCAAATCTTCTTTTTTAGGTTCAAAAATAACCAAACTCTTACAGATTTGTTAAATTAATGGGTTCAAGAACATTGAATCTAGATTAATATAATAAAAAGAAACTACCAAAAGTAAGCTGTAAAGACAACTGTTTTAAGATAATTTAACCGTAATGAAAAATCCTGGATATTTGCTAAAAATAAAGGAAGGCAGTTGAATAGCTCAAACACCAAAACTGAAGAACAATTTAAAATAGCATTACTTCCCCCTATAATGTAATGGTGGTCACCTGACATCTGATGTATGAAACGATTTGTAAAACAATACAAATAGGCAGGTCTAAACCATTTAAAAATCTATCAATGGAGGCATTTTTGTTATCAAATAAGTTCTGATATGAAGTGGAGAATATTCCACAAATGTGAAGAATTTTTTTTTTATAATTCTGGGGTGACCAAAAGTGAAGAAGTGTGGCTTAAGTTCAAAGTAAAAAGTGGTTCAAAGTAAAAAGATAGAAACCTAGGGAAAGGGACTGGGAAGACTGCTTCAGAAGTGCCTTGTTAGCAAGGATGTTGGGAACATGCTGAAGAGAAAGCAGCAAAGTTTATCCAGGGCAGTCAAGAGCTGGGACAGCAAGGTGAAGCAGAGTCAGACTGCCTGTGAGAGCAGTAGCTGAAGGACTCGAAGGGCACAGCCAGCTGCTGCCAGCATCTGGCCTGGGGTGAGTAGCCAGGGATCTGAAAATCACAAGCGAAGAGAAGATTGTGGCCAAAGCAGCGGGAAGCAAAGAGCAGCCCCACTAATAGCCTTGCCGAGAAAATGACTGCACATAATTTCAGATTTCAGGAAAGCAATTTTAAGGATGGCAAATCATCTCATTGCACTGTAAATTATCCTGTTGCCTTTCCCCCTTGATAAATTACTTTTCATCAAATCAATCGATTCATGTCTGAAAGTGGAAAAAAAAGCAGCTACCTTACAGAGTTCCAGACAGCCCAGTTTCATTTCCCCAAGCTTCTAGGGAAGGTTGAAGCTGGCGTTTATTGGTGATCCACAACATTTCAACCGGCTTTTTTTGCTGCAAATCAAGTTCTATATTAACTTTATTTATTCACAAATCCATACAGTGAAAATTGATATTTGATTCCTTATTCAAAGGCCTTTTTATTGAAAAACAAATATTGAGGCAATCTAGGAGGAATTTGAACATTTTTACTTTTTAACCTTACTGTTCATGGCCACTTAAACTTTCTCTTCTTTACCTGCAGCTATGCACCTTGCAGTGGAATAGCCCATGGTATCTTCTTGCATTCAAGCTTGAATGAGATCTAAAATAAAACAGTGGGGGATTTGTTCTTGTTTTTAACAAAAATGCTCATATGCATAGAAGCTCTTGTAAGTATTTTTGGACTAAGGCTAAAATACCAGTTCAGTATTTAATACATCATAGGCAAAACCAC
Organism: Xenops minutus; assembly: GCA_035221455.1. Lineage (NCBI taxonomy): Eukaryota > Metazoa > Chordata > Aves > Passeriformes > Furnariidae > Xenops > Xenops minutus. The sequence continues at coordinate 81,407,011 of JAWWEE010000074.1, read as the reverse complement.
TGCTATTTCTCAAAACACAGGGATATATGACTTCCTTTTCACATCTACCCTGGAAGCGAGGGGGAAAAGGTTGCCTCTTAAATACATTTTAATCAAACACCTTGGACTTCTCTGGTGATTACCTAGTACCCTCTCCTGACCTAAGCAGGTACTTTCCACTGCTCTTTTTTAGCATTTCCCAGTGTAGATGAGAAGTTGGTGCCCCATTGGGTGCTGGTCTGATTCTCTTGCCCTTATGATCAAGGGAGAATTTTTAACTGCAGACCCCTGCAGTTATGTGAGTAAATGAATCTGAAGCAAATTACAATAACATCGACAGGTGATTGCCTCCAAACTATTTTATATTCCTCTATAAATGAGAGGAAGATTCTGCAGGAAAAGAAATTGATTTTGGATCTGCTCTTGCTTGACAAATTTTCTCATCCAGAGGATGGCAAAAGGACAGAAATGGCAGCTAGCATTTCCTCCTCCAGTCACATTTTAGAAAATATGTAATCTTTTATTTAGATAATGGTTACAGTTGCTGATTTTATGGATATAATCACAGTCTGTGAGTTCTAGAGGTTGGGAAAATACAAGTTCTTGCAACGTAAGTGAGATTTCCAAGTCCAAAGGAGTGAGCTTTGAAACTAATTCGAGGAAAAGTACATGCCTTGTCCTATGGACCTTGGGCACCTCATGGCACTGGAAAACATGGGTTTAATTTCTGCCTCAGATACTTAGCAGCTAAAAGCTTCAGTTTTCACCTTTCATAGGGCTAAATATTTTGTTGTTTTAGGTTTCGTTTAAGTGTACCAGGAAGCAAAGTGAGCAGGCTACTTTGCAGTGGAGGCTGAGCTGGGAGTTGATGGTGACTCAAGTGCAGGCCTTTCCCTAACTGATGGGGCACCATGAGGGCCAGCAATGGTGGCAGAGTCTGCCAACAGCCCCAGGATGATCACATCCCTTATTACTATCATTTTGGAATGAGAGACAGAAGAATGTAGGATAAGACTCTGCTCCCCAACCCAGCTCTGCTGAATTGACAACTGGGTGATACACATCTATGTGCACAAAACCTATACAGAAACTTCTTACCAATTGGACCTGTATTGCTGAGCAGAAGTGGAGGTGGTGTTATCTGTACTGACTAGATATAAGGAATGTCCAACAAGTTGTCCAACAGACAAAGGCTTGAGTAGAAAATTAAAGCAGAATAGGTTAAAACAGTAGAAAATGGGGTTTGAAATAGTCATTAGTAAGTGACTTGCTCAGCTAACCACCAAAATAATCCTTTTTTCCCAGTCATTATTTATAATCCTTTGTGAGCCTTCAATGGCATTTCAACATCTTTCATTATTTACACATTTTTTTCTTCTTAAGGTTGGGTATAAGATTAAACTATAGATAAAATTTATGCCTATGGAACATTTTTCAGGCTCAGGTTTCTTCTACAATCTCCACAGAGCAATGATAAACTGTTCTAGTCATTTACGACTGCCCTTATTTGAGCTCTTACTTGTTCCTAAAAAAAAAAATGGAAGGCAAAATAAGAAAATGTAAAATATAAAGAAAATGCAAAATATAGAGAAAACATAGACAAAAGAGAGAGGCAAATGAGGAAATATCAAATGTTCTCATAATTGTATTCATTAGCAATCATGAGATGTAAGAGTGCTCTCTACTGAAAAAAAAAAAAAAAGCCACTGAAAGTCATAATTGTAGTGGTTCTCTTGCTGAGGTTGGGGAAAAACAGGTTTTTGGCAGAACATGTCAAGCCTTGACAAATTACATAGTTTAAATGACAATCTGGAGACAATAACTCCAGAAGAAATCATCCTGGACTGATGTACAGCAGTCTATTTAATACATACTGGATTAACAGATACGGTCACTAAAATAAAAGACTATTTCGCCACTTTCATAGCCCTTTTGATGACAGCTACATCAAAGAACTCTGGAAATGGCTTTAATTTTTTTCTGGTACAAATCACACAGTTAGGAACATACTTTCAAACTGGATTTTAAAATATTTGAAGGTCCAACAGAACAAACACTGAAAAAAATAAGGGTCTTTTATATGAAAAGACAATTACTTGAAAATGGAAGTAAAGGAATGCAAAGCTTGCATATTTTTCAATTGAATTCACAAATAGTTCATAATATTTCATCTCACTCAGTTGAAATTTTAACAACTGTATGCTTTGGTTATAATAAAAATACTTCCTATATATTTTGTTATGATCACAACTGTCTGAGTAAAATTTGTTTGCAATCTCCTACTAGTCTTTATGAGGATGGCCACCCTTAAGGGTATTTTGTAAATCATACATTGACTAAAGCTAGCTTACATTTAAGCCCTGCCCACTTACTACCTCTACTGCCTGCATTTTAATGAAAGACTGGCAAAATGAGGGATATTTTTTGCAATATACTGGAATTTGTTGGAAGGAACTTATAGCCGCTTTTGAAGATTCAGAATGACTTTTTTCCTAGATTAGGAAGTTTATTTCAAATCAATTAATAAAGTTTAAAAAAACAATTGGAAACTGGAAAACTGAGAGTATGGGTTTTTTTTCAATAAAAGGTAGTTATGAGGCAGATATGACAATGTGATTTATACCTGATTTAATATATTGAATTACACAAAATAGGCACAGCTTTTTGGTTTAATAAAACACCATCTTTTCAGTGATAAACACTTTTTAATAAATCTTTTTGTTGCATATTCATATTTAATAATTTTTTATTCAATTAGTATATTATTGATGGGGTTTATTTCCATTTTCATCTCAATGTAATTCAACACAGAGTAAGAACTAAATACAACTTCTGAAAATTAGAAGGATTATAATTCACTGATAATATAAAACCTAGAAATATTTTTTTTTAAAATGTTAGGTTGTTTTTAGTACGTCTGTACATATTTGTGGAAAAAATGTATCAGAGTTGTTTAAAGTTTATATGCAGCTGTTCATCAATTTGGCAATAAATCCTAATGTTTTCTTGGTGGAGGAAAGAGGGTCAAAAAGTAAAAACTTAAAAGTTGATGTGTGAGTCAAAACTCGTGCCTGTTCACTAACTCGTACCTGTGGGTAAAGTAGATGGTTTAAGCCACTTGGACTAAGTGAATCCCTGCTAGGTTCTATCTGTTCTTGGTGTTTGACTATGATAGTGGCACATATTCCAGCCTCTGTGAGATAAATCCCAGATACTCTTTTTGGCATATATAAAATAATGTTTTATGTTGTTCATATTTTAGTACTTTATTTCATATGGGAGATAAAAAAAAATATAATATAAAAAATTCTGTTTAGTTTTTGTTTTTCAACAAATACAAACAATTTGAATTCGATAAAGTGGCGGAACATGCTGCTATATATCACTTTCAAAGAATTCAAATTGTAGCAATCAGTCAAATATTCCTTTGACAAAAGGGACTTTTTATGCTTAGCTGCAAGGTTCTGTATAGACAACATTGCTTAGAGAAGGATATATCTGAGCAGTAGGATAGCTGTCCTGAACCCTGATGAAAATCAGTTCCTGAGAATGAATTACTCCTTGGGCTTAAGACAACTGAAATGAAAGTTGCTGTGTACACTGACTGTTTCCCTGCATGGTATTTTCTCTGCCTGATTTCTATAATGGAAAGAAACCAGTTTCATCTGCTGTAATGCACCGTCCAGATCCCTCTGAAAGTCTGTGTTTGGATTATACTTTGCAAACCCGAGTTCCAAACCAGCCATAGCCAATACTGAAGGCAAGAAAGCTCTTTTTACCCTCATCCAAGGGAAAGCACTTCATCATCACTGTTTTGGTTTGGGTTTTTTTATTGTCATGTGGGAAAATGCAGATGTGCAGCACTAGTATTCAGTATTTTTTACAAAAGAAAAAACAGATTACCCAGATAATTACTCAGTAAATACTTTAATTTTGAAAGATTTAATGTACATTCAGACTGGAGTACAAAGGAATTAGAGTCCAAATGCATTTTTATTCATATAAAAATAAATCTTCTTTGCAGTACCACACAACTTTATACTGTCTATCTGCATTCAGTGAATGCAGGGGAAACTATAGCATAAGTAAAGTGGAATGGAATGGACTCTGGTTTTATGCAGTATCTTTCATATGTGTGTCTTTAGCTAATGACATCTAAATGTGCACCTGAGAGCATCATCTGACATCTTTTGACAATCTTCTAAAGAACTTGCCTGCAAGCATTTTTCATTGTGTCATTTATATGCAGTTTTATTAAATAATGGAAATGTAATGGCCTGCTGACCATTTTACTTCTGGACATGTCAAAAAGATGTATTATGGTAATTAAATTGTATTTGTTGGGCCCAGTTCCTACCTGTATTTCTGGGCTGATCTAAAGGTATCTGAACAACATGAAAGAACCAAATGATAAAAAATGAGTTATTTGGTTTATTCTAACTAATATAATTATAGATTGGCTTTACCTCAACTATGAGTCTCAGTTACAAAGGAAATCAGCTACAATCTCTCCATCAATTTCAGGTTAATTCATCTTATCCTAATGTCACGAGGCAAAGTGCCTTAATATTGACTAATTTGCTCCATGAAATGGCTGAAACACCTATGTGAATTATTCTTTTCTAAAATTCAAGAGCTTCTATTCCAATTGCCCTTAAAAACAAACAAACAAACAAACACAACAAAAATAAAATAAAAAAAAAAAAACACACAAAAAAACCCAAACAAAGACAGTTAAAACTAACACTAACCCACCTTGGACTTGTTGGTCAAACTTCCTTCTCCCTACCCTGTCCATTTCCAGATTTTGTTCCCCTGGAACACACCAAGATGTGACACCTAAACCCTAGTCCCAGTGGCACCCTGTGATAAAATTCTTTAAGTGCTCCATATCACACCTCAGGCCCATGTCTGGATGGGTTTTGAACTTCTCCAGTTATGGGGGCCACACAGGTCCTGCAGACAACCTCTGACAGTGCTCAGCTATCCTCACACTGAAAACACGTTCAGAGAACCTCCCATGTTTCAGTTTGTTCCTGTTGCCTCTTGAATTCATGTAACTGGTGAAGCAGAAAGCATAAACTCATGCTTCCCTACTGGGACTACATTTCTTAATTTAAATTACACTCCAATATTGTTGACAACTCCTGTTGCAACTGCAAAGGCAATGAATCCAAAACACAATGCTTGATTTGGTACAGAACTCTTCACTGCAGAGAAATGAAAGCTTATAAAGAAACTTGCAGTGAGAAGTCTTTTTTTAAAAACAGGTTGATTAAATATTTTAAGTTCTTAACAGCAAATTTAAAATATTTCCAAGGTTTATTTTCAAATTTGATTTCCAACAGATAGCAGATCACAAAGAAGACACTAATTTCTTTGGCCAGCTTTTCAAACTCAGCTTTATCAAACATTGTAGAATTGAGAAATCAAATCAAGACATAAATATCTACCAAGAGAAAACATCAGGCTAAGGGCTTCTGAAGTCAACAAGAAAACATTTGGTTAGAAAACATCAGGAAGCAGAACAGTGAGCTAGCCCTCAGGCAGGGGAACAAGGGGCACAGGGGGCACAAGGGCAGTGGGCAGGCACTGACAAGCCAGGCAAAGGACTTAGGCTGGGATGGAGGGTTGAGCCTGCAGCAGCCCATAAGCAAGAAGGGAGTCCTCCTTACAGCCCATTCCCACTCAGATCTCTCCTGTCCAGGGAAGCAAGACCTATAGCTGGCCAGCTGGTCAGGGACCAGGATCCAACAGACAGCTTCTTAAAGGTGAATTTTCCTTAACACAGGAACAGAGAAATTAATGGCTAACAGCAACATGTTATGATATCACTCCCAACCTTTTTCTTCTCCTTACAGAATTATATTGAATTCACAAAGGCTTGCCATAAGTTTTGTTTTACAAACTCTGGAATTGGAAATATCTGCATAAGAGGTACAACAGGCAAAAAGAGCAAGACAGCAACACAGTAGGCTGATGACTGAGAGTAACATATGGGGGTCCTTGAATCTATTTGCCTTTGTGTTTTATTCCTGTTGACCATGTTCAAAGGCCTGTTGCCTCTCTGGTATGGTACACTAGAAATAACTCTCCTGCTTTCAGATGGTGCCTGCCTTTCCTTCCTCTGCAGTAAAAAAGGCTGCATAGGAATTACATACATGAAAACATACATATATAACATGTATTCTTTAATAACCACATATCGTCACTGAATATAGAGTTCTCTAAAGAACAGTATTATAAAACTCCATGAAACAATTTCATCCTTAGTTTAGAGCCATGTGAGGACAATCATTGGGAAAGTATGTATTTTGCTTTACATTAAAATAGTTGTGAGAGAGAAAATGTAAATTTGGAGCTGTATTTATATTATCTCGCTTCAAAAATAATGAGTGGATTATCAATAAACTCAAAAATTACACACACAGAGGAAATACTTTTTACACTTTGGTTGTGAACTTTTGAAACTACCACAACATATAAATGGATTCCAAGACCCTAAGAGGATTCTACAGGTATTAGCCATGTATATCAATAACATCTAGAAGTGCAATAAACCAAATATAAACACAGCAATAAATAGCAATCATAAAACTCAACAATTTTCACCCAGGTCACCTAACCTTTCAAACATCAACTTTCTGCCAAACAGATTTCAGAATTACTTTAAACACAAAGATAACAATGCTTTTATGTATGCTAATAGGCTTTGAAAAATTGTTTCCAGACTTGAGTATTATTGTAATAAACTAGTTTATTAAGTGAGTATGCTCTCTTTAGGCAGTTCATCTCATCTGCATTTTAATCTTCCATTTGGTTGTTCTATTAATACAGTAAATGTATTAATCAGAATTCTACACTAGAAGACAGTTTCAGAATATTTAATTAACTAAATAGAGACAATATAACATAGAGGGTAGAAAAATAAAATCAGAAGTTACCAAAACTGCTTTGGTTAAACTAAGAAAATACAGTCTTTGAAGAATAGTGGTAATTACTATACCTAGCCCTTGCATGGCCCTTTCAACAAGCAGGTCACAAAGCACTATGCAAAGGAAGTTGGCATCATTACCTTTGCTTTTCAGATAAACAAAGTGGCTCAGAAATGGGAAAGTATGTTCCTAAAATTGCCCCCCACACATTACTGGGTACACAAAGGACTGTCTTGAACCTGAGTGCCGTGAGACCACACACTACTTTACCAAAGGTATGTATGAGAAAAAGCAAAGAGAAGCAGCCATAACTACTGGAATGCTCTCAGCCTAAGCTTGTCACACTGAGTTTTAATTTTTTCACTATCCATGATAAAAATAATAAAGCCTTTTTTTCCTGAAGACATTATGAGGATACTTACGTCCACTTAGGACCCTTGGCCTGGAGACCTGGGTATTTCTGAGTATCTTTGCAGTGAGAGTCACAAGGCCTAAGTGAGATGAGCAGCTATACATCAGCTTATAGGTGAAATGATGTTTCTTTTCTATAAGGCTTGGTTCTCCTCTCCAGTTCTTAAAGTCTAATGTTAAACATGGCAATACCTCTTACATTAAATTACATTGCAATTAATATGCCAGACAGTTTTCCTAAATGTAATGTGTTCCATGTGCAGTTTAATACTAGCTGGTTTACTTTCCCTATTAATGTCAAGAAAGCAACAACTGCTGCAGGCCAAGGGTCCTGAGTGGGATTCAGGCGAGCTATACACAGTGTCACGGCTCCATTGCAGTGTGTATCTTGGTCAGGTTTAGTAATACTGCGTGACAACCTGCTGATAAGCAGGTAGCCTAATAAAGAGTTTCATATTATAAGGCCACTTTAATTAATAAGATAATAATGAGATAATGCATCATTTCATTTAAATACTCATGATTATATTGTTCTTCAAAAAAGTAATTTTCCCCTCTTATTTTTAACTTCTGTATTTTATACATTAATTCTTTATATGCAAAGTATTTCAATAATTTTGACAGGATTTTTTTCTGACTAGGATTTTCAAAAAAAGCCCAGTCTCCTTTAGCCAATTTTGAAGCACTCAGCTACAATCTTTGACAAGCCAAATCCAGAATATCATGTAAAATTAATTTAAATGCCCAGAAATGGTACTTGAAGTCATCATCAAGCAGTTGCTGTATCAGAGTATTTGCATCTGATAATGTCATTATCTCTTTGTTTTGTGTGAAAATACATTTTTATTTACATGTCTTTAGCCCATTACATTATGACAAATCTCTGGCTCTTGCCAAAAAAAGTCTGCTCATGACAAAACCATATCTTTAGTCATTGCTGACAAAATAGTGAGAGATTACTCTTGGAATCTGGTTTTAAGCATATATAAGAAACTAGAGAATTATTGCTCATTTTCATTCTTGACTTTCTTAGAGGCCTCAGGGGATACATTTGTTCATAATCATCTCCTATTTACAGGATATTAGTGCCTCATTTTCTCAAACGTACATACTCCCGCTCTCACAGTGTTTTCCTGCATAGTCCTATGCAGTTGCAACATACAGAATCTCACCAGTTACTGTAACAACTGCAAAACAGAAATAAATAATCTTCCTGTGCAGTAGTGTCATCAAAAGTTAAATTCAACTAAGCCTTACAGCATCCTTCGAATTCATGGCATGATTTTTCATCAGCAAATGGTTGTGCATGCCTTTTTGGCACTCAGTAAATCTGAGATTTCCTTTAAGCTATAACTGTACTGTTTTAGTTTAAATATATGTTGCATCCAAAATGGATATAACCCTGACCAGGAGAGAAGGTTGCACAAGTCTTTCATATTACTTGTGGTAGGCAAAGAGCATGGGTTACATAGTAATGAACAACAATTAACATGATTAGGTACAGGCTTTACAAGAATTCTGAGGTATCTGTGATGCACTAGCTGGTTTCTCCTCTCCCCTGTTATTCCTGCCTTGAAACTGGAGTGATCCTGCTGTTAACAATTTGGTGCTCCAGTAGCAAGATGTAGATTTTTGCACTCCTTTTTCTTGCACCTTTTTTCCCTTGCCAGTAGTGCTTCTCTTTCTCTGACAATAACAAATGTGAAGTTGGTGAAGGGGTCCTGGGAGAGAAAGGACTGTTCTGAGATGTAGCCACAACTTCTATTTTTTATCTTAGAAACTTTTACCTTTAAGAACATCAAAAGAACACTTAACAGTCTTCACAGCAACAAATACCAAGATGTTAAAAGAAATAGGAATCCAGGGTGGTATTCCCAGACAAAGTATTAATAACTAGTATTTCCTGCTAAATCTCATGTGAGCTAAAGTAAACTCACTAGTCAAAACTTCCTTTCATCTTTAAATACATGTATGTGTAATAATTTCTTTACAAAAATTGATTATCTTTTTAAAGATAAAATGCAGCTGGCACATTGAATATCCAAACTTAACTATTCCTGAATTTCAGTCTGAGATTAGATTTCACTGAAAGGAAAGTGATAACAAAAAGTACTAAATAAATTAAATGATTGAAGGTGATGAAAAATATAAGCTAACCCTGAAAGATACATAGTGCATATTTCTTAACTTGAATTATCTGGCCAAAAGTTCTACAATTTTTGTATCCAAGAACTTAGAAAACATGAATGAAATAGTCTTAATGTCTTCAAGTAGCTGCAAAATAAACTGAGAGCTGCAGTCAATTGGTCTGTTCAGCCTGCGGAAGAGTAGACTGAGGGGAGACCTCACTGCAGTCTATAAATTCCTCACAAGTCGAAATGGAGGATCAGGCTCTGATCTCTTCTCTCTCAGTGATAAAGCCAATGGAATGGCATGAAGCTGTGTCAGGGGAGGGTTAGTTTGGATACTAGGAAACTGTTCTTCACCAAGAGGGTGGCTGTGCACTGGAAAAGGCTTCCCAAGAAAGTAGTCACAGCACCAAACCTGACAAAGTTTGAGAAGTATTTGGCATTTGGGCATATGGTATGATTCTTGGGGCTGTCCTGTGCAGGGCCAGGAGCTGGACTTTGGTGATCCTTGTGGGTCCCTTCCAACTTAGGATATTCTATGATTTTGTGATAAACAGTTGTAAGTATCCTCTTAAAGGTTACAAGCTATGCTTGGTCTCTCTCTAGGTGTGTGTGTAGTTTGAGTGTTCAACACTTTCAAGTTTTCTGAAATAATCTGTCTGGAACTCATATGTAACAGCAGATCCATACTTCATTCCCAAACTTCATAAAGGTGAAAAAAAGATTTTTTTTCAAGGGACTTGCTGTAAGTATAAACTCATTTAAGCATTGGGTGAAAGACCATAGAGGAGTCCTAAACTTTTATAGAGGCTTCTGCTGCAAGGCACAGAAAATTTGGACTTAACAGTTCAGAGCTCCTACTGAGGATCAAACAGTGTGAAAAAATTCCATGCAACCCTTGTTATTTTGTTGTGACACATTTGCATAAATCCAGTGGATTAGAAAAGCCACACAAAAATTCCCACACCAGCATTGACTTTTTTAAGGACTTTAAATCATTCTTGGCTGTTCAGAAAGTTCTTCAGAAGCACTAGGCACTAAAGACCTGTAGAATGACATGGAAGCCAAATCTGTCTTTTCCTATACATCTTAGTAAAGCCATTTCAGAAAAAAAAATGGATTTATTTTTCTTTCTTGAAGGAGAGGTCGCAGATGTCACAGATACACACACCAGTTTTTTTTTCCCTTCAAGCCTGCTTTTGCTATTAATGTATCTAAAGTTATCTAAGTGATTATATAACCAAAGAGATTGCATGAAGGCTTTGGAGGTCTGCCTCAAGGGATCAAAGAAATGCATTTTCCACAGATGCATCAGGGCTAGCCATCTGAAATAGTACATTGTGCACAGAAGACTGCCAGCATTTTTCCTTTCTTCCCCCTCCCTTTTTTCCCTCTTAATTTAAAGTGAAAAAAGTCAGTTTGAAATGGTTGGTAAATCCAAACCGAGATGCTAAATTTCCCTGACTAAAGCAGCTGGCAGACTTCAACTACTGGCAGTCCTCACCACTTCTGGAGAGATAACTCCATAAATTCAAGGGTAAAACTGCACCTGTGGTATAGCAGTCTTCATTCATCCTGGATTATTCTTTGTTCTCAGAAGAAAAAGAAAACAAATTAAAAAGAGGTCCTGCCAGCTTCCCTATATTCATTCTATCTATCTATCTATCTATCTATCTATCTATCTATCTATCTATCTATCTATCTATATCTCTATATATATATCTCTATCTCTCCATATCTATATACCTATATATATCCCATGAAACTGTGAGTACAACTTTAGTGGTGAATGGTGCCACATTCAGTTGGCAGACAGTCACTAGAGGGTATCCCCGAGGCTCAGTATTGGTCCCTGTCCTGTTTAGTATCCTTATTGATGATAGAGCATTGAGTATATCCTCATTAAATTCACCGATGACACCAAGCTGGCTGGCAGTGTTGTTCTGCTGGAGGGCAGGAAGGCTCTGCAGAGGGATCTCGACAGGGTGGATCAATGGGCCAAGGCTAAGTGTATGAGTTTCAACAAGTCCAAGTGATAGGTCCTGGACTTGTGTCACAAAAACCTCACACAGCACTACAGGCAGTGGGGCTGAAAATCTACCTAGCAGAAAAGGACCAGAAAAGGCTGGTCAACAGCCAGATGGACAAAAGCCAGCAGTGTGCCCCAGTGGCCAAGAAGGTCCATGGCATCCTGGCCTGTATCAGGAATAGTGTGCCCAGCAGGACCAGGGAAGCAATTGTTCCCCTGTACTGGGCACTGGTGAGGCCACACCTTGTGTCCTGTGTTCAGTTCTGGGCCCCTCACTAGAAGAAGGACATTGAGGTGCTGGAGCAAATAGAGAAGGGCAACAGATCTGGAAAAAGGTCTGGAAAGTAAGTCATATGAGGAGCAACTGAGGGAGGTGGGTTTGTTTATCCTGAAGGAAAGGGAGCTCAGGGAAGACTCTCTAAAATGACCTAAAAGGAGGTTGTAACCAGGTGGGGATTGTCTTCTTCTTCCAGGTAACTAGCAACAGGGCAAGAAGAGATAGTCTTAAGCTGTGCTGAGTGGGGTTCAGGCTGGACATCCAGAAGACTTTGCTCACTGAGAGGGTTCTTAAACATTGGAACAGGCTGCCCAGAGAGTTGTTGGAGTTATCATCCCTGGAGATATTCAAGAAATTACTGAACATCACAGTTAATTACAGGGTCTGTTTGACAAGGTGGTCATCAGTCTAAGGTTGACTTGATGATCTTGGAAGTCTTTTTTAGTGCAAAGGATTCTGTGATTCTGCATAGACTTAATGTTTTTATGACATCACCTTCATAATAATGAAAACATGACTCTGTCCTTTTTCCTTCCTACTACTGCCATTCTCCACACATTCCTGTACAGGAATAATGTCCATTACAATGGCTACTACAATGACCAAAGGCAGCGCTTTCAAAACAGCATGCTCAAAAGTTGCAAGTAGCTGAATCCCAAGTGAGTGTGAAGAAGAGCATACAGTACCAGAGGAGAGTTTTGTTTGTCCTGTTTAATGTTCACTTTAATGTTCACTTCAGGCTCACTTGAGACTCAGTGGAAAAAACTTTAAAAAAACTACCTTTGGAGGAACAAGGACACTGTTTGTAAGCGCCTGCTGGAAGTCTGGAAAGAGAGAGTGGAGTAACCAGCTCAGCTTTCAGCATCTCATCTTAGACAGCTCAGAGCCAATGATGATCCACAGAATCTGTCCATTCTTTCTCAGACTCTTCCTCCTCTCCAAGGAGTGGAGGAACTGAACCTGCGGTTGTGCTCCTGAACTGAAACACTAGGTTTACAACACAGGAAATTGTGCCACACCCCTGCTGTCTAGAGGGGTTTTAAGATATACAAATCCATGATACCTGTAGGTCACTGTAAACACTGACTCGGTTACTGTAAACACTGACTCAGAACTCTTATGGAGGCTGCAGAGGTGGTAAAGGTCAAATGGGGCCTGAATTCATCATCTGCAACTTCATAGAGTCGGCTGTGATTCTCTGGCTCCTCTGCTTATCAAAAGCAGGGCCTGGTGAATCTCTTCCACAACCATACTTTGACCCCTCTCTTGCAGTTAAAGACATGCAAAGTATCCCACTTTAAGCAGAACTTTCCACTTTTAGACAGAACTTTTGAAAGTATGGTAAGGGGAAACAATATGAAACTAGACATGGAAAGCAAGAGTAATGATTTAATGGATAGCAGTGCTACTACTACTACTCCCATTGACAGAATAGATACAGTGTAAGAAATAAGTAATTATTTTTATTCTCTTCAAGCAAAGGTTTTATCCTTTATTTATAAACCACTCACCCAGTATCCTGAATGCCACATAAAATAATAAATACCGCCTGTTAAATAATCTGTTCAGAGAATATTACACAATATATATTTTTTAAAAACAAGAAAATGAATACACTGAAGAAATTTTATCATAACTAAAGGACATGCAGCAGAGCAATGAACATTTATACCAGAAGAAGCAAGTGAAATTATGTAATTCATTAATTAACTCTATGATTAGTATCCTTTCCTATGTGTTTTCTGTCAATTCTTCTTGTTGTGCAAAAGTTAATCTAACTTGCTTCTATTTTTTCAAGAAGAAATAATTTTCAGTGGGCAAAAACCTGAAGTGAGATTTTTTTAGTGGGAGAATATTTAATAGCTTCTGTGTTCAGAACTACAGGCCAGAATTCAATGGCTGGCTCTTAAATAAATTATAACAGAGCAACGTAAGTGATTCTCAATACTTTCAGAGGTACCAAATAAATGTAAGGCTTTTTTCTCAAAGAGAAAATAGCTTGTAGAAATCTTAAAGTCACTTTTTGTAGTATCATATTAAATTTTGCAATATCCAAACTAGAAAAAGAGTAAATTTTACATAAGCAGACAATATTGCAAAGACAGATTTTTGAAGCATAAAATTAACCTCCACAATATTAAGACAGGAGCAAAAGATTTAGAATAAAAAATTAGTGAATATTAACCTGACGCAATCTATACTGATAAAGTATTTGCAAGGAAAAAGATTGATTCAATAGTTTGGAACCCTGCAATAATATCAATTTTTAATAATTTTTGTCACTTTTAAGTACATCTGCAGAAGTGGTTAGCTTCACTATTATTTTTGAAAGAGTCCTTCATTCCTGAGAAGACTGAAAAAATATTTTTGTTCTTTGCTTGATCCTATTAAGCCACACAGATTTATAGCTCAATGAGGAAGGAAAAGGTCCTTCCTTGCACATCTACCCTAGGAACATTTGTCACTGACAACTGACAAGAAGTGGGTCAGAAACAGTCCATCTGCTGTTATTCAGTTTGCCCCACCCCTCTTAGAATTGCTGACTGTTTACGAAGGTGTCTGATTAGCTGTGCTTCCTGCAACTAACCTTCCTTATTACTAGGAGACTGATTTATTTTACTTTCTCATTCTGCAGCAAGGTTGCTGAGGTAGCTTCATCATTGTTCATCCGCAGCAAAAACTCAAGCCAAAATATAGCTCTTATTGGTTCTTGACTACATTTGCTCTGTTTGCATGGCAAAAAGCCACTGTCACATGCCAAAGAGCAGCAAGCCTGGGGGACACTGGGGCAGGCATGTAGGTTGTGCAGTCTAAACGTATGCCTGCTAAAAGATCAAACATGCTGAAGGCAGAAAATCTGATTCATAGAAGGTATTCAGCAGAAAGCAACATCTCCTCAGATTAACATTTTACAGGTAACAGCCAGCTCCAAAAATTAAGCAATACTGGCTTTGGAATTAGGACAATACAGAACCATTTATGTGTTGAGTTAGTATACTCCTTTTCCAGCTTTTCTAGGTATCATAGGAAGCTATCAGCTGTCTTCTAGAAAGCCCTGAGACATGCCTGCCATGGTATAATGAAATCAAGAGGCCTGAATTCAAAGGGCTTAATATTAACCAGCAGAAGACTATGTACACCGGACAGTCTAAAATGATAGTCTCCACTCTTTTCACTCACATCTTGAAAACATATCAGTTTGGTTTCATGCTACAAATGGAGAAATTAATTTCTCTAAGAAAGGGGGGGTTTCCTGTATTTTGGGGCAATTTCTCTAATGAAGGCAGAAGTTTATAGCATAGCATTGTTTATCCATATGACAGCTTTCTCCAATTATTTTTTTACTCCCATGGCCAATGTCAATAAATGTGACTGAGGCAGAAGCATCAGGTGATGAGAAACAGAGAAGGCAGAGAACCGAATTACTATCCTAAGGGAAAGGGAAGGGGAACAGAAAGGGGAAAGGAAGGTGTGAGCTCTGTGATTCTCCCTCTCACTGCTGGTAAGGCAGGCAGCAAGCACCACCCAGCAAGACTCCCTGTAACATGGACTCAGGCAGAGGACCTGCAGCTGATGGTACAGCTGGACAGGGAAGGCAACTAGGTGGGAACAAGGAGAAATCATAACAGCAGTGGCAGGAACTATGGCAAGGGGAGGTGTAGGTATGCTGAGAAGGGTTGAAAGAAGACACAATAGGGGGCTGGGATTATAAGGAGAGAGGCAGTGGACAGGACACAAATCCAAAGCAAGTTAATAATTCTGCTGCTCTTTAAATGATTGGGCTTTTGGGAAGCTGAGGACAGGACTCCCAAGCTGACTACCCAATAGACAGGATGTTTGTCTATTAAAGAATTAACAGATGAAGATTAAGAGCACAGGAAGTTACCACAGAATTGAAAAGAAGTTGGGAGAAATCCCACTGAATAAACTCTTCCTTCTCTGCAGAACACACTTGCTATTCCACTGATGTCCTTGTCCTCTGCAGAAACAAACCAATTGCAGCCCCTGCTCAAGCACACAAAAATACAATTAATCTTTTCTTTTCCCAATTGCCTTCTTCTCTGATGAACAGAACTATCACCTCTGTATAAAGAATAGGGATTTTCTGAAATATGTCCTTGAGGTAATAAATGTCATCCTCTCTGAAAAGTAATCTCACCTCAAGATAACTAAATCTTTTTTCCATTTATCAAATATCAGAGAAATAACTATCCTTACTTGCTATTTAAATTCCTCTGCAGAATTTGAATTCTTACCTCACAAATAAAGATTGTTGCAATTATTTTCTCAAACAGGAAGTAGCATTTCTGTTTAAAAGGAAAAAAAAAAAAAACAATCAAAGCAGTTGGGGGTTAGCATAATGTGCAGACTTGGGTAACCACACCCGTCTGTCTCTCTCTCTTTTTTTTTTTTTTTTAAGGGAAAAATTTTCCCATTAACTGAATATCACTTAGCAGCAAATTTTAAATAAGGCCAAAACCAGGCTTGCTTATAGCTCTGTTCTGCATTTGCATGTCATAGGTGAATATACGTGATGAATTGGCAACATATATGTTCTTCTGAAGCAAAGCGCGATTTTGATTCCACTCCAAAACTCCACACAAAAAAATCAAAGAGACTGGAGTTACAAAAGCACTGTGATGGCCTGAGCACCATGAATCCAACACTCTGACAGTTTTCTGTGACAGGAAACAAAGCAAGAGAATTCTTTTCTCATTTTACAATCAGTTATTTTAGAGAAAACAATGATAAATTACCTCTAATTCTACTAACATAAATCATTAAAAAACAATCTACCTTCATTGTCTGAAGACTCAACAACAGATCTGCTTCAGAAAATGCTGTCTCAGAAAAATGTAAATAAAAAGTATGTGTTTTTTCTACACTTATATGTATTTGTCAATTCGCTTTTCTTGAACATAATAGAAGAGTTCTTTGTTTTGTTAAGATCAAAGTTTGATACAACTTCATACTTAGAGCTTTCTACAAAAGAGAAACAATGGCCACACAATTTACCAACTTTTTTTTCTTGTTTGTTTGGCTTTACTAGTGTTGAAGTTATCATTTTCAACTAATCCTTTTACAAATAAGGTAGCAATTGATGAACACACCATATGAATTGACCAAAATCCACCCCCCCCTTTTTTTTTTTAATTCTTCATTCCTTGCCCTTTTCCCTTTTTTTTTTTCTTTTAATTATCTGAAAGTCTGAAAGGAATGTAAGTTCTCCCACATAAGGCCCTGTTTGCTCATACAAACCTGTTTCAGAGCTATGGCTAGCAAAGGCTTAGGCTGCTTAAGCAATATAGCCTCTCCCAGCAGAGCAAGACTTTCCCAGAGACAGACAAGAAAACCTGGCTTTTCTGAAGACATATCTACATCTCATGCCCCCTGTTTTAAAATGATACTGTCATATTTTCCAGTTGGTTGCATAATTGCATTTGAGAAAAAAAACAATTAAATTATTTGTATAATGATGATAACAGCTAAACTGGTTGCATTATAGAGGATGTGGGATTATATGGTAACAAAACAGATGTGACAAGGCATTCCAGGAAGGATGCTTCTTCCCTCATATGTGGAGGGGATCGTAAATGGGTAGATCTGACAGTAGGTTTGTGTTCTATTTATATTCTCCAGCAGTTCTAAGATTTGACTGGTATTCAATTTAATTTGAGCTAAAGAATAAGACGATCACAAATATCAATAACATCTGTCTGATTCTTCAGGTCTGCTAAAATCGTGAGCTTCTTTCAAGCTTCTAGGACAGTTTTTTGTAGGTTTGTTTTTTGTAGTTTTTTTTAATTATTATTATTATTTATTTTCTGTTTTGCATACATTACCATTATCTCAAACAGCATATTGGCTTCATCTCTGAAGTTTCAGTCAGCTCCTGCAGTGTTATCAGCAGCACACAAGTGCTTATAATAAGCTTTTGAAAAACATAATGAGGAGGAGGATTTCTCTTCAGTTCTTCTTGGCTCAGTACTAGAACACAACAATGGGATGTCGTCAGAATAAAAGTTTGAATCAGGATGTCTCATTTGCTTCCTTTCATTAGTGTTTGGGGAGGAGAGGGTTGTTGTGACAGCTGGTCAGTAGTGATTCAATTATATCCTCTGTTCTCTGGACTTCAGTTCAAGATGTCCTTTGGCAAGCTGAGCAACTGCTTGATGATAGATTTAATAGCTAGGATTTGATAGAGTGCTCAAAAAACATGACTGATTTTGATAAATTTCTCATGCAGTATGCCTTTGAAGGTACACTACACGCTAGGGAACATCCATTTCACCTAAGCTTCCCATTAAATTTAGTTCTCCTCTCTCTTACATAGTGAAAGGGATCTGTAACATATGCACACACCACTTGACATGTAGAATTGTATAGGTCAAAATGAGAGGAAAACCATGCTCACAAGTGCTAGGGACTGAGACATGAACCTGTTCTGCCGTAATGTTACTTTGGTAATTGTCACATCTCAAGAAAGAGAGAGAATTCATAAAGAAGCATTTCACTGAGGATGTTACATCAGGCCTGCAGTTGTACAGTAAAAGACACAAGGGCTCCCCCAAGACCTCCAGTAATATCCCTAATGTCAGATGCCTTTGGGTGTCTAGGGCAGGTGAGCTCTCCCATTTCTCTATCCGAGCATGCTTAACTGTACGTGTCTATAACTTTTTTCAGCCTTCAGAGTTCAAAGAAGCTTGGCTGAGATGACTCCCACACATCTCAAATACAGAGAAAACTGAAGTCAGTCTTCTGAAAAATGAAGGCAGTTGAACAAATCATAAGTTAAACTGATAACTGCAGCAGACTAGACATATTGTTAATATTTTGCAGTCTAGGCTTATCACTAGCCTTTCACTGGTCCCCCTGGAAGAGCTGTCTGGGTTGAAAGAAGAATGGCTGCCAAGGGAACCTTCTCTGCAGAAAACACTTCTCACTTGTGTTCTTCCAGTTTTTCCTCAGTACTTTAAGAAGACTGAATAAATGTTGTGGAGCAGAGACTTTTACTATCTCTTTAGATACTTTTTCAAGCACCCTAGAAATCTACTTTTTGAGAAATACGACCCTCATATGGATTCTCATGGAAATATGCTATAAGCATTAGTAGAGCAAAATGATTCCATTAAAAATCTTAAAGCAAGAGGAAACATCATTGCAGATCATCAGAACATGTGTGAAAAATACAAAATTATTCTATTTTGCCTTCCTTTCAGAACAGAGTCCTTAGTGCTGCTATTATGCTTAGCAGTATTACATGAAATCTCTTAAATCTTAGGGGTTTTTTCAGAAAACAGAAATAATTTAGAAGCTATAGTATTACTATATTATAGTAACAAGCGTACTAACTATACTGTACTATAGCTAGCATAGCAACTATAGAGAAAAGTACACTCATTGTGCATAACAATAACTACCTAAGGCTCACAGATCATCCCTGGAGGTATTTAAAGAAAGAATGGATGTGGCACTTAGTGCCATCTTGTCTAGTTGACAAGATGGTATTTGGTCATAGGTTGATCTCCAGAGGTCTTCTCCAGCCTAGCTGATTCTGTGATTCTGTGATTCTGTGATTCTGTGATTCTGTGATTCTGTGTGATTTTGTGATCTTTTTCTCACAGTATTAATGAATGTAACCAGTTTAATAAAATCTTATTTTACTGCAGCACCTACAATAAAAATTTTAAGGGAAATAGGCATTACAGTGCTAGAAGGTTACATAAGAATTTTGCTACCCTGAGCTCATAACTTTACAAAACAGGTATTTGGAATATATCACTCTTATCTAATTGATACTCAAAGATTATTTGTACATTTCAGTCAGATTTCGTGGGGAGGTTGACTTACTGAAAGAAAACCACTGCTTATTTTAATTAAATGATAATTTGGAAAAACGGTAAATAACTAGATACAACTGAATAAGGATGGCAAATTGCAATATCTAGTATAGCTCATCACAGTATTTTGTCAATTGTTATTTAAATATACTTTATTACGATTATGCCTTATGGCAGGAGTCACTTAGGAGTATTTTTACCATAAGATCTGCAAGAAAATGCCAGTTTTTCAAAACATTTTTTTGTTGTATAAATTTTTTATTACTTGTCCTAAAGTATTTCTAAAAGTCAGGATAAAAAAAATATATGATAGGGAAATTAACTCCATTATTGTGAAAATACTGGTTTTCTTCTTAGACGGATGCTCAGAGTCTTTATTTTTATTAAACTTCTGTCTGTTCAGAATATTCAGTTTTCTTGTTCTTACTTTCTTAAATAAAGATTGCCTTCTTAACTGGTGTACCTCAGTGTTATTTTAATATCATCTTTTTTATATTCAGCTTTATATAACTTTGATTTTTTCTTTACATGACATTATTTCTCTGGAATAGTTAGAGTCTTATCAAAATATCTCTTTAATCATTACTGTTTAGTTCATTATTTTCATATCACTCTGATGACTCCTTAGGGAAGCCAAAACCTGTCAGATGTTCACTTTTGTAAAATGTGCTTGTGTAATATTGCAGACATTAATTTTTAAAGTGAGACAATAGTGTTTCATCCAAGTATTTTCTGCTTTATAAGCAGAAGACTACATCTAAAGTTTCTACTTCACCATACCTAGTTTTGTACTACTGTGATATTGAAGAAAGAGTTATGAAATGGTCAAGTATAAAAAGTAGAAATCCTCCAGTGTAATAATTATTTATAACAATCCTTTCAGTTATACAGGGCACATATCTTCTTTAGGGAAATAACCTTTTTAAAAAATCTGTTTCATTTACTTGAGCTCTGATTTAAATTTTGTCTAGGAGGTTGAAAGGATGTTTTCCAAAGTACAAAACTTTTGGACCAAGAAAACTGTATTCACACTTACTTAGGTAATATTCTCCTTCTGTTACATTTCGTGCTTAGGATGCGGCCAAAGGAAGGAAAGTGGCTGGAACTCACAGAAATTATGTCATCAACAGAGCCCTTGAGAATGCTATTGAGGCACTTGGGAGAAGTGCTGCTTACAGGCATACTGTCTCGAGCAGTAAAAACAACTACAAAAACTTCCTCAGAGGAGATTGTGTCAAATGTCCTCAGCAAAAATTTTAACTTCTAAACAGCTGATCTGCTAACAGGAAATCAGTCTTCTAGCACCAGAAGCAGAGAGGGAGTTTGCTTCTTCACTGTTTCTGTACTTGTGTCTAGTAATACCATAAACAGATCCAAATGCTCCAGTATTCAATACTAAAGCCAAAGTTCGAAAAAAAAAAAAAAAAAATACCCCAAAATAATGTTCCACACTATTTTCACTTTTCAAGAAGCTTGCATTTGCATTTGTTCATCTGCTGATTTACACAACTCATCAGTGACCATTATGGGTTCCCGCTTCTCCTTTCAAGGTCTGGCTTCAGACACAATCTGCTGGTGGCGAGATGGACAGGTGATACTGCTTATCTATGTGTACTTATGTTTGGATTTTATGAGAGGTGGAGTTCTCTGAATTTCTAGTACATGGGAGAAATGTAACTATGTGGGCACATGAGGTAGGGCAGAAAATCAATTTTTCCCCTCTGATACATCACTGGATCTCAAGAAGTTGGGAACATTTGCTTGTGCTTAGAATAGGATTACAGATATGTCAAGCCTTACATATTATCTCTTATTCTCATAAAGTTAGATTACAGCTCATACTTTCCAAGTGCCTTCTGCACATGCATTGACTGCATTGTTTCATAGTCTCTGTGGCCCCCAGTGTTACATATGATAAATTCACAGATAGATACAGATACAGATACAGATACAGATACAGATACAGATACAGATACAGATACTTCATATTTGCTAGCTCTTTCACAAGTACTGATGTTACATGAAGCTAGACTATTTTTTTTCCCAAAAATCTATTTTACTTTCTTTAAAAATGAATGCTGAGATACTCTTATGATTGCAAGCATCCAAGGGAATGGGGATTTAAGAAAAACACCTTAACCGCATGCCAGTTAAAATATAATCAGAGTCCTCCTTTGTCAAATGTTCCAGTAGGGCAATGGTAGCACTCTGTTGGGAAGCACTGGGCAGGGGGCGGGAGGCGGGGGTTACACTATCATTGATGTTCTGAAAAAAACAGTTCTATATTTCTTGTTAAGGTTCCTAACCCATAACACAACCTCAGCCCTCTGTGTTCTAGATTACAACTGATGATATATAAAATAACCAACACTTTGAGGTAATAGTCTTTCACAGTCACAGTTAAGTGATGGTAATAGGATAAAACCCATGAGATGGTAGAATAATTTTCAAATAAATCAAAATGCTGGATTTTATTAAAGAGTATCTTTGATGCAGCATGCATGTGGGGAGAATTGATAACCCTTTGGACTTTATAAAGAATTATATTCCTTGTTGTGGATGTTATAAAAGTCTTCAAAGATGCATGGAAATATATTCTATCTATAGTGCATGTTTTACTACACAAGCTCATACACAAATCCATTCAAGTATATCCTCACAAACTCTCACACAAGGAACTAAATTACTTAACTATATGATTCATTTAGTATTTCCCAAATTTAACTTATTAATTTATGTGTTAGTAAATGGCAACTAACAGCTTCATGGTGATCCCAGCTGCTCTGCCTATGTTCTGTACCAAATCTAATCCTTGAAAATTGCATAACCAAAACTGCCATATCTTTTATACACCATACAGATATAAACATACACACACATGCTCAATAAAATATGGTTTATGAAGATCTTTTGCTTAAATAAGCACAAATCAAGTATTCAGCTAACCATCCAACACAACAAATTATTCCTAGTACAGTCATTGCTTCAGTCAAACCTGACAATTAAGGATTTAACCTGTTATAGAGACAAGAAAATATTCTATTCTATTGCTTTTAAGTCTTTTTCTTCAAAAACAACACTCAAATACAGAGGTATACTCCTTTACAAAAAACACTGCATCATGTCTGCTGAAGAGGAAAATAACTTTTGCTGTGAAACATGTTTTGTTCACAAGCATTTGCTTTCAAAATAATTTGTTGCTGTTCATTTCCTCGAAAATCTTCTGAAACAGATATGTAAAACATCCACTGTAATTGCTTGAACTAGTATGTGAGAACTAACTCAGATTAAAAATTGGAAGAGTATCAAGAAAAATGCAGAAAATATTAAAATTTCTAAGTTCAGTCTTTTTCAGAGGGTGAAGGGCTCTAGAAATTAGAATTAGTAGCTTAGAATTGCATGAAGTACTAAGTTTTTGTAATAATTCATTTTTAAATAAAAGTGAAAAAGTGCAGTGAAAAAGAACCTTGAGTTATACATTTTTGCTTTTCAGAGACACAATGATCACCAGTTGTAGTTATACAATGTGAATATAGGATTCCTAATTGGTGTTACTTTTTTCACCTTTCACCTGTGTCTGTTACTTAGCCATATTCAAGGTTCAAATTAGTAAGTGAATAAAGGTTTTTTAATGCTAACAGAAGGAGACCATTAAGATGACAGATGAAATACTGTCATTTCTCATGGTTTCTCTCTAAACAGTGTCTGGGCCAACAGATTTAGATAAGTGATCATTGTGGCTTACGTGGGTAGAAAGTCAATATTTGCACTCTACTCTGAGACACTTGAGTGCAAAGTAGAGTGTAGTATTGCCCAGATGGCTACATCTGATACTGGGCTGTTGCCTCAGAAAGCAGGTCCATCCCAGCTACTTAATTTTCAAAATTATGTGGCTGGTAATGACTCACTTTTATATGTGGGGTCTATGTGCAGTATAAACAGCTGTATTTTCTAAAACGAAAGTGCTTTATGCAGAGAGATCAAGTGTATTTGTGTACACTGAAAATTTTCCTTTCTCTATAGCAACTTCTTATGACTTCACACTGAAGAATGGGGTGAAATATCATGCCTTGACTATGATACAATTTGGAAAGCTGGGTTGATAAGGGATACTATCCCTTCCAAGAACAACAGTTTTACCTACCTACTTTCCCTTTTCTTTGATAGTAGCAAGCCCCATAATTAGGGCTTTCCCCTAATTCTCCCTCCTTAATCCATTCCTTTTCCCAATCATTTCCCTTCACAAGGCAGGAGTCCTATGCCTATAGCCCTTCATTTTTGATATAGCAACATTCAGTTCTGCCTGTAATGTTGAGAAACCACAAGCCAAATCTGAAAAGCAATATGAATTAGACAGATTTAGTTTGGATGAACATGTAAAGCACTGAGAGAATGAGAGAGGAACAGCCCCTTCAACACTTGACCTTAGGACTTGGAGGAACTAGAGCAGGAAATCTAGTTGACTCAAATATATTAGGAAATTGCAGGGTTAAGCTAGATTTTTTTTTTTTGTAATTGACATGCTTCTTAGAACCATTTTAAAGCATACACCTCTTGGGTTTTAACTGAATATTTTATGTATAGATAGCACTGTTGTGAGCCCATTGATCATCATTTTTGCTCTACTGCTCCCACCTGGAAAGAATGAGTCTATAATTGAAAAGGAAAATTTAGCATTTATATTAGTAATAACAGTTTCATTTCCATTCTCCCAAAAAAGAATTTCAACGTTATGGGGAACCATATCTCATTGATAAGTGAATGGAAGGAAAGCGAAGCTTTCTTATTGCGAGGTCCCCACGAGCCTAGTCATTTTTTTGTGGAGCAGAGCCTTCTATTGTGCTGTAACAATTACTTTTGCTCCCAGATATGATAACTCTTTGAAGCAGTACCTGGGAGACACACGTGATCTACATTAGCAGGGGAGTTACACAGTGTTGGCTGATAAACTAATCTCATTTGCTGTGCACCTGATATTTTATTGTTATGGAGGGTTTTTTCTTCTAATGGAGAGAGCCATGGACTCTGAATAATTCAACTCAGCAGAATAAATTACTTAAATACAAGACACAGTTTGAGATTATAAATTTCTTTTAGAAACTTTTGTTGAAAACATAATGTTTTAGCACTTTTTTAGCTAGCTAGAGATTAAAACAGTTTGAATAGAGTCCTGTTATGCCAACAGGTTTGCATGTATGCTACTTCAGGACACTTTTTCAGCCTTTCCATAAGCTCCTGAATCACACTGTGATTAGAAGGATGGTATGGATAAGTGCCACAACAAGGCAGTGAAACTGTCTTCATTTTTCATAATTTACAACTAACATTTGAAGATAGGACACACGAAATATAAGCTGGAGGGTTCATTCTGAGAAATTATTAATAGCATATAGTCAACAAAACTATAGACTGTCATAAAGTGGTTTTACTACTTTTCAGTACTCTATGTGCAGCGTAAATGTACATGTACACCTAAACTGGCAAAACAACCTAATTGTACCTTTAGCTACAGGCTTAGGGAGCTGTTTTCTGAAATAGTGTGAATTTTAAAATATCTTTTTGGCTAGGACTATATGTGAGTGTGTTTTGGGGGGGGGGTGGTGGTGTTTGTGTTTTTTTGTTTGTTTTTATTTTTAACTAGTCTGTACTTGTGATTGGTAAAACCCTTTATTGTTGTGTAAAATAACAGTCCCTTTGTACAGTTGTACCAGGGGACCCAGGTATCTCAGGCATTCAGAGTCAAGCAATACACATTGCAGGACAATATGAAAAAAAAATTATAAACTAAATTTAAAGCTTCTGTGTGCTCATATTCAAATAAAAAATCCATACAGATTCCAGTGTGAATCCCTGTTTTGTTGAGACATCCTCCATTTTATTCATTGTACAGGTAAAAGTAGACCCCCGACTTCAGACATTGATCAATATGCCAATATACCTGATGACAAAAACTTCTGCTCTGAATATTAAATAAAATGATCCTGATAAGGAAAGGAACAGATTATACTGCTATACAACTCTGTGATTCTAAAGAACTTAAAAGCTTTTATTTCTTTTCCCTGTAGAAAATTAATAAAAAAAGTAAAACATGTTATGCACACAATGCTCACCTCTGATACCTTTACCTGCTCAAAGGAGCATGTGGACACAGTCTCTCTGTAGCCATGGTTATCTAACCTGCAGAACAGGATTGTATTTAAAGGTGTGGAGGAAAAAAACCAACAGATGAGTAACTGGAGAGTTCTGGCCTCTTAAATGTCCACTGAGTTGCTTTAGGCAAACAGAGCTTTTATATTTGCACAGGGTCACTAAATGACCTCTCTTGTATCTGATAGATACCCCAATTATCTGCATGAAACTTTTTTAGTGCTATCCAGTTTGTTCCTGTCTCTCCTGGATACTGAAGGGAGAATAGTGAAATGCTGTACATATGCCAGTATTCAAGCTGTGCCATTTGCTGACCATCTTCTCCATTATCTGCCAGTCAGAATTTTATATGCCTGGGTAACACAGCTGCACACTGGACAGAAGAGATGAGTTTTTTAAGAGCCTCCCACAAGTCTGCTTCCTTTCTGAATGATTTGTGCTGGCACACCCTTAAAACAGACACACACATATCTCAAGGAGAAGTCAATATAACCTGTATGTTGCATCTTTTCTTAGCTTTGCCTCAGAGGGCACTGCATGATTCAGTGGTCCTGCCTGATTTTATGGCCTTGTTGTGTAGGGCTCGCCACTCTGCTCACAGGCACCTTTATGCATTTCACAGTGCGAAGGCTCAGGAACAACCCTGTCAATGAGAACATCTACAGCCTGATTCCTTTCTGTTAGGACTAGCAGCTCTTTTCATCCTCCTCGCTTTTTCTATTTCAGGCAACCCAATCATTTTGACTCTCCTGTTTCGCTTGTAATTTTCTAAAACTCTGCATCTGTTTCATACTCATTGTTCTCTGATCATTCCCAGAAGAAGAAAGCACATTCCCTATCCCACACAGCTAAGTGTCTGAGCAGCATACAGCACTTGTAACTGTGTACAATGTGACTGTCACAATAGTTCCATGAAAGAAAATGGATGTTCATCCGGATGCTATCTTGTATCACCCTAGGCTGCATTCTCCAGCCTCTACCTGCCCTAAGTTAGGTACCAGAGTAGCATGATGAAGCAAGAACAGGAAGCCTGACAGCTGCAGCAGCCTCAAAATGTGGTTTGAATATGGTTTGAAAGGACCACTCATGTTACCAGACCCTTCTAATAAAGTCTCAGGTGATGATGATTGTTCTCTTAGCCCACTACTAAGTCTGGCTTTCCAAATGACATTACTGACATCCATATTCCTGACTAGGAACAGTAAATTACTAGTACATTTTAGTGAACACTGCTAAATCAGGCACTATCATCATACTTCATGAGCCACTCCCATCCAACTACATATTCTAGAGGCTGATGCAAGCCTTTATAGCCGAGCTTATTCAGAAAGAACTCTTCTGTTTTTGAAGAAATTCCTCTGTGGGTTTTTCTCTCCAGGTTTCCTGGGTAAAACCAAGATTTCTTAATCTCATTTATGAATAGCTGTGACTTTCCAGGAGACACCAGGTGTGGCAGCCCCTCCGCAAGTACGCACAGATATTCATTATGCAGGTAAATAGATTAAAGATTAACTTGTCCTTCCCTAATAACCAGTGAAAAATCTCTGCAAATTGAAAGAAAGACATATTATCAATTTGTCTTCAGATGATGATTGCAACTAAACTTTATTCTACTTGCTTTAGGTAACAATCATCATCTTCAAGGAAAATTCAGATAGAAGCAACTTACCACCCTTATAAGCACAGAAGCAGAATCCTAGTAGAGAAGTTTGCACTATGAGAAGTTACACATTGCTCACAGGCAGGTAAAAACCATCACATCTACAGATGTGGACAAATGCCCATGTGATTTACAAAGTATTCTTCATGGCCTTGGAAGGCACACCAGACTGACAAGATGACTGCAAAAGAATTTTTCCCACTGAAGTGGGAAAACCTTTGCAAAACTATCCAAATCCTGGTTTTCATCTGCCTTTAAGAACTTTAGTGAGACATTTAAATCTGTGAACCAAATTTATTTAATAATATAAAAGTGAGATTTAAATATGATCTGATGAAACAAAGCTCCTCTGTCTATCTAAGGTTTGCAGTGAAATTCAGTCTTCTGACACAGATCAGAAAATTATGAACTTGCAAACCAAAATAATACTATGAAGAGCAGCATTCCTTAATGAATCAAACTTATGTGATAGGAAGATATGCTGAAAAATATTTACAAATCAAGCCAATGAGGTGCTGTGAAGAAATCTTAGGGTTCCCTCCCAAACACAGAATGAAAGAAAGAGTGACTGTACACATTTTTTTAAGGCACTGCATATTACAAATGTTCTGCTCAAGGTAGGATCAGATTTTTATGCTCTTGCATCTTGTTTGCTCACTCTCTGATGGACAGACTTCATACAGGGTGTTCATTTGATGTATATAAAACAGTACACACTACGCTACTTTAATTTCAAAGAACATATTTCACTGCTGCTATAAGGCAAGAAACTGTTTTTCATCCTATGACAATCCCAAATCATCCTTCTAGCCCCAGAAGCTCCCTTGCCTATGTAAGGCACTGAGTTGTAAAAGCTACTAAGAGGACTAAGTGTCTTTCTAGGCTACTGGGTCAGTTTTGACACATAAAATACAATCCAGACAGATCCTCAAGGGGATTAGAGAGGAAGCCAACATGCTGATCCTCCTAGGGAAGGGAAATAACAGCAACTCTTTCCAAAAGCAAAAAAAATCCCCTTTTGGAAGATTCTCAAAGAGGATAATCCTCAGATAACCTAAATTATTTTTGTAATATATATTCAGGGGCAATTCACTGTTCCAAGCAGCCATAAAACAGAGTTCTAATATTCTTAGAGCAATTAAAACCATGTACACTGCTTACATAACATGCTGGAAAATAAACAAAGTTTTCCTGTCAGCAGTGTGCAGCCTGCATTTGATTACACCTAAGTCAAGTCCTTTAAATAAGTACTGAAGCAGTGTCAGTGTCATTGATCCATTCTGAGGGAATCCATTAGAAACCACATTAGTGAGTGAAGGAATAGAAGTGCTGGTCTGTATCTCTCAACCCAATGTGAATTCATACCACACCACAGACAAGATGATGTCCAGACTTTTGTCACCTTGAAATCTGCAAGTGGTCTGGGTTATACTGAATCTAATCTTCTTTGCTTTATTTTCTTTAATAAACCTGTTCCTCAATAGGACAAACAGGGAAAAATTATTGCATGTTTATGATGTTCCAAGTGGTCCTTTAAAGTCATTAAAAAAGCTCAAGCATTTAATAGAAAACATTGACTCAGGAAACTAATTTTCACAAATCATTTTCTCTTCTTTTTTTTTTTTTTTAGCATTAATCAATACTTAATAACGAAAATATGGAGTTTCAAATTTATTTCCTTTTCCAATTCATGATGCAATTTTATTCCTTATTGTAGAAGCCCTGAAGAATTATTTTAAAATAAGTAATCCAGCACATATTCTTAATTTCTAAGTCTGTATTCACTAGTGTTGTGGATACAAACCCATCTTTTTATTCTTGCAAAGCTTCTCATACAGTACTCTGCAGAGCTGGCTCACCTTCAGAGAAATTGCCAGAATCTTTTCTACTTGCTTTACACCATAGCTCTTCAGTATTTTTGGGAGCAGTCAGCTACTGGCTTTTCTTTCACTCTAATTTCCTTGAATCCAATGAAATAACAAAAGTCCTAGATATGGAAACCATGCAATTCAGTTGCCTTGCCTAATAACAACATTGTAAATTTT
The DNA here is from genome assembly GCA_035221455.1 of Xenops minutus. NCBI lineage: Eukaryota > Metazoa > Chordata > Aves > Passeriformes > Furnariidae > Xenops > Xenops minutus. Next base: position 81,377,558 of record JAWWEE010000074.1, on the reverse strand, counting down.
TACATGTCATTTTTAGTATCTTTTCAGAATGGCCAAGTTTTTTTAAAAACTTTATTATTAAAAAACCTAACTGAAACCTTCTTCAAAAGAACAATTTTCCTCTGTTTTTATTGGATGAGTAGTAAAATATTTTGCACCAGACATAGGTTTCTATAAATTTTACATTGTACATTTAGTAATCTAGTCAAAAAGGAGCATTCAGATATTTTTAAGGAATAAACTACATCCATTGGGAAAAAATATATATTAAAAAAATCCCTTTTGACTTATCAGCACCATGAAAAGTAATATGAATTGTCTTTGACACACACACCTTTGCTTGTACTACTGTTTGGGTTTTTATCCTTTATTGCTTGCTAAACTGACAGCACTTGGCTGTTGTTCCAAGCTATTGTTTACCTGACAGCTTGGCTTTCTTGTTTGCTTACTTTAAAAATGAAGAATTGGTTTCAAGACGAACTCAGATCCAGATTGGAATGTCCCCAGTCATACTGATTGTACCTAACTCTTCAGATAGTTCCTTGCGACAGCAGCTGAATTTTCACTGATGTAGGTGCAATAGCTCCAACCAGCCGCGTACCTGGAACATTCATTTTATTGTGATTTGACACAAAACAACACAACTGCATTTGTTGTTCAAAGGTACGTCCATAAATTACAACACCTTCACAGGCACAAGTATGAGGCCCTCCTGCAGCTTCCATGCCTTCCTGTTCCATGTTGGAAAGGAAAATACAGTAATGTTGTTCCATCACGAAGGCACACAGCATATGCAGTTGGCTCACAAATGTGCAAGTTTAAAATAATACCTAAGTATATTTGGGCATTCCGGTCCCATTACCTCATCAGGTAAATTTTCAAGAGGATAAGACCATTTGGAGAAGAGCACTAGGCCACACAGAACAGAGGCTGAGGATGAAAGCTCAGGGGCATGGCAGAGGGCAGGACAATGGGATCAGAACTGCTGGGCACACAAAAGTCAACTTGAGATTTTGACTGGAATCCATCCTTTCCCACTCAGATTTTAATTTCCCTCCTGGGGTAGCCAGTTGACACACATCAAAGTGGAATCCATCTTCTTCTCATAGACAGTATGAATTAACCTAGAAAACAGGGAAAGCATGACTGTCTGTGTGAATCCCTGGTCAATCCAGACCTTGGTACTATTGAAATGTTTAGGAAGAAAAAGAAAAGTAAGATATAGGATATGAAGAAGTCTGCTTCCTTTCCCTCTTCTTCTTCTGATCAAAAAGATAAAAATTTAAATAGGGTTTGGGAAATGAATGTTTGACTAAATTATAAAAGGCTTTCAGTTTCGATTCAACATCTGTTGCTTCCTTTGAGAGGTTTGGGGAGTTGTCAAGGATTTTATTTTTTTAATTGAGCAGTTTAATTTTTTTTTAATTGCTATTGCTTTATGATATTGGTATAATTTAACACATTAGTATGGTATAATGACCAGACACCGCACTGCTGCTTCACAGAAGAATAGCACACAGCTGCCTGTGCTTTGTGCAAGTAAAGCATTGAAAATAATAGCCTTGTGATGAAAGCACATTGAGCTGTTAATCACTTTCTAATATTCTGAGCACAGAAATATTCTTGAGATATCTGAAATTAGACACAAGAGGCAAAAGAAGGCATCATTTTTGAGTAGCCATGTGACAACTATGGCCATCTAACGAGATGTGTGTAGAAATTGCTCTACTTGAATCCACAGTAGAAAGAATACCTAAGCATTTCCCTGTTTGATATATCTGTCAAACCTGTAATTTTCATTTCAGAAGAGTAAGTCCCAAATAGTAGAGAAGATGATGATTCAGATGTGCCAGTGATAAGTTATTTGGATGACTCCAGATACTGGGAAAAGTGCAAAGATGTAATATGAAATATGTATCCCAAAAGAGACAATGAAAGACAAAAAAAGTAAAGAAAAACCCAAAGGATCTGAACAGATTCAGAGATTAAAAAGTACACTTTCTTTCTATGGTTCTACTGTGAAATATTTCAAACATGAAGTCATTTCCAGACCATTTAGCCTTCTTTAAGAAAGTTAAGGCAGCATTCAACTCACACTGATCAGTGTCTTGTGTGCATTAAAAAGAATGGTTTGGACAAAGAGAAAAATCAGGTTTTCTATAAAGGTCAAGCATTAATTACATATATTAGTTTATTGGAATAATCTCAAGATTTAAGATAGAGAACATTAGCAATGCCCTACTGGATCATGCCTATGGTTCATCCTTCCCAGTATTTGCTCTTCAGTGATGCAAAAGCAGATTCTGTATACCAAAAGCATGCAAGCTTGCCCATTCTGTTGTCTATCCCCTCCACATTTTCCTAGCACACACCGTGTGGGTTTGGTTTTTAAGTGAGGCTTGCTAAAGGTAATCTCCCTGTTTACTTCTACCAGTTTAGGAAACCTACTGCATGTGATTATCTATCCCAATTGTTTTTTTCCAGCCTGCTGATACAACCTGCCTCCTTATCCTCCCATCACATGAAGGTCACAAAGCTCATTGCTAAAGACAGTACTTTCTCTTATCCATTCTGAACTGCTCTGCTGATTTTCTCAAGTGGCCCAGGGCTGTAGTGCTGTGGGATTTGATCAACAGCAGTTCAGCATTCATCACTGCTCTCCTGGTTTTTGAGTCTCAGCCATGTGGCCTCTCCTCATGACTCTCTGCTGTAAAATGATCACTTTTCCTTTCTTCCCCTTCCCCTCCCCTCCCCTCCCCTTTCTTCCTCTCCTCTCACCTTCCTTTTCCCTTCCCCTTCCTTTCCCTTTCCTCTTCCTTTCCCTTTTCCTTGTCCTTTCCCCTTTCCTTTCCCCTTTCCTTTTCCCTTTCCTTTTCCCTTTTTTCCTTTCCTCATAGCATAGCTCTTCCAGGCTCTTAACCAATTTAACTGCCCTTCTCTACCTGCTTTATGTCTGCTACATCCTTCTTTCAGTCATAGCCAACACAAAATCATGCTAGCAAACCCAGGACATGGGTGAGGGCCAGCAGGCAGGAAGCATATTTGCAGAATGGCAGCAAACTGGGAGGAAGCAACACGGGGTCACTTGGAATGTGCTACATCACATCCTTTCCAGACACCAGACTGTCAAGGCCAAAGGAAGGGGAACTTGTGGTTGAAAAAAATATGCATATTTTCCTATTTTATTGTATAAAGTAAATTTATGGATGGGTCTATACCGGTTCCCCATTCTTTCCCAATGACATACAACCACTAGACTCTCTCAGCTTGGCTGTCATCTGTGACTTCCAAAGTAAGACAAACTCATCAGGGGCATGAAAGTCAAGTCCCACAGTATGGTATCTTTTCTGATACTGCGCTCGCAAGTCTCAGCTTACCCTTTTTTATGGGAGGCTCTAAAAGATATAATACAGTAATATGAACTTTTCCAAAAAATTAGAAATTAAATTGACTAGCACACAATCATTTGCAGATTATTCAAATGCATTTGTAATACACAGTTTGAAATTCATGCTGCATTACTCAGTCACCCAACTTATTCATAAGGGAGTAATGAAACTGTCATCTGACTTGCATATTAACTAGTCCAATACAGATCAAAGTACACATCTGACTTTCACCTAACAGTTTCAGATTGAGCTGCAAGTTTCAAGATTATGACCAATTTAAGAGGAAGGTGATTTGCAAAACTAGCCACCAGAACCTTACTTGTAAACTTTTATAGTATGCATGTAATTAAAAATTTGCTTCCAGCTTTGAGCATTCAGGCTTCAAAAATAAGTTTTCCATAACTCTTATTACAGAAAAAAAAAAAAAAAAAGTTATTTTGGACAATGGTTATTATAGTCAAATTAAGACCAGACTTCAAATCCGCCAGGCATACTGCAATAAATGTGATGTATAATTGAAATTTCTTTTATAACTTAAGTTTCATTCTTAATTTGAAGTAGGGTATTCTCCAATGGCAACCACCACAGAAAGAAACAAATAAATTTGAAGTAAGCTGAAAGAATGATCAATGTTTATGCTTTTTATCAAATTTAGAAGCTTGGTCAGACTATACAGACTTTCTGAACAACAGCTACCTGTTATGTGACAGACAACCTCCTGTTCCCCCTAACTGTCACACAGAGACAGCAGCCAGGCATGCAGCCCATTTCCTGGAGGTGTCCTAATGGCAGTGCATGATTCAAAGAAGAGTACACAAGAGAAGCTCTAAATATATACAAATAATGGAAAAGCATTTAAGTTTTGCATATTTTTCCTGCTAGAACATTTCAGAAGTTCCTTAAAATGACAACATAAATACAAAACAACTACTGATTCACCTTCTAAAAAGGCTAGTAGATCTCTATTTTGCTACTGCAGACTGCACCACTGTATTCCAAATATTTGTTTTCCTCTACTTCCATCTAATAAAACTGATTTCAGTCCAAAAACCCATGATGGATTTGGAAGGGGAAAAAAAAAAAAAAAAGAACACATCATGAGATCTCAGTTTATCAGTTGCCAGTTTATAGTTTACAGAACACTGTTTTTCTTGCAAGATCTTCTGATAGTCTCAACTACAGGAAATTAAATGGCAGAAAACAAAGTCAATAGCATTTCCCAGAGTGTTAGTGGCTCAGTATTGTAGTCTATGAAACAAAGGGGCACAGGAACAATATTGCAGGGAGCATTAACTCATACACTCACCAGTCATCTAGTATGTGTGATCAGGTAGAGAGAAACGATATCCATCTATTATTCTTTTGTTAATGTTTTGCTGCTATAATTCAGAACATTTTTGTGCCAAAATACTTTGCAGTGAAAAAGGAAAATACTGCTAATAACAGTAGAAAAGGGTTTACTTGTGAAAGATGAGCCAGGATATTGCCTGAAACAATGACTCACAAAATAAATGTCAAAGGCAACATTATTTACATCAAAAGCATTATCAAAAATCCCTCTTACTTTTCTAATTCTTTCTTTTGGTCTGCATGTAACCTTTAATGGACTGAAAGTCATGCTTCATCCTTTGTGGAGGAGGGCATAGGGACAGACATGAAAGACAGAACACTTCAGAGCAGGGAGAAATAAGTCCTCCCAAGTTTTAATAAGAGCCCAGAGTAATCACCTACAAAGAATACACTGAGGATATTTGAAATTTCAACCCACAATTGTATGTGGGGTACTATGCCAAAACTGGTTGCAAAGTTAAGTTTTGTTCTAAAATCTGACTATGAACAAATACCATACTTGCCATAGAGGAAGTGACTCTAGTACGTATGGGTCAAGCTCTGTGTGCTACTGGAGACTATGTATGGTACATAAGTAACAGAAAACAGTGGTAAGGGTTCTGTTTCTGCTCTACTCCATATTTAACAGGGATAATACAGAAAGTCACCTTCCCTTTGCAACTGGGCATCTGTGTAGGTATTAGTCAACTGGCTAGTTATGACGCTAGCAGGGACTTAACACAAAAAATAAGGAGAAGGGTTTACCCTAAATGAGTTGCATAATCCAGAGCATCAGAGAAAACTAACTCTAAATAAAGAATTTCTCCTTGCTAATATAAACACTGAAATGCATCATATATTCATTAAAGCTTAAGGAGCCTTTGTGAGAGAGGAATGGGACTCAAAACTCAACTTTTGACAAACAGGTCAGGCACCTGCAGCATAAGCAGAGACCAAGTAGCTTCCAAGCAGCAAGGAAACACAGAGCTGTGCCTTAGAGGTTATGGAGCAGAGATTTTTCTGGAGAACTGAGTTGCATTTATTCTTTTTTTTCAGAAATTGCCAGACATATCGCAAGTCTGAGAGAAAGGATACACTGAAGGCAGGTTATATAAAACCCGTTTTTATCTTACTGTCTTGCCCTGAAGAAATGCACTTTCTGCATTTTCAGTTTTATTTTAGTTTTTGTTCAAATAAAACTCAGCTTTAGAGACTTAAAACCTCCCTGTGGTCTCTGACAAGGCAAACCAATCTTTGGGCTATGTGGGAAGCTTGTCACACAATCCCAAAAGCATAGCTACACAGGAGGTCATGAAGGAGTCATTCATTGTGAGTGAAAAAGCTGATAGAAAACACACTTCTAGAAGAAAGTGGTGGTGCATGGGGAGACTCCTTCAATTTGTCATCCTCTTCATTGGGACACTCATTCAAGCACGCTCCCTTTCAGAGGATCTGAATCCTACCTGCATTCTGTCATAGCAGTGAAGTGTTATAAGAGAGGTACAACCATGGCAAGGATCTCCAGCCTGATGGAGATGAGGTCTTCTCCCTTGAAAATGACAGACTAGGTAGGGTATGATCTGGTGTTTTAAAGAAAAAAAAAAAATAACACCTGCAAGCCTATCAGGGAGGAGGAAATTTAAATTGCAGTGGCATTTCTTAATTTCTGTATTTATGCTGGTGTTTACTCTTACAGCCAGTATTCCAAAGAAAAGCAACCCCTACTTTGGGGAAATCTGTTCCTCCAAAAGGGATGGTGGGACAGAAACAAGTATTAGATGTCAATTATATGGTTGTGGCAGGTTAATACAGATTTAAAGTATTCCATATCATACAGGGAGAGCTTTGGTTTTCTTGTAACAAAAGCATGGATGCACTAAAAACTACCAGGCTTTTGTAACCAATATATAGTGAATTGAGATATTTTTAAATGCAACCTTTGGATTTCTTTTAGGACTAAATTTGGTGAAGGCTCATTAACAACTTCATGAAAGAGCATGCTAACCATGAAAACTCTGTGTTACACATGTTCATGTTGTTTAAACAAAAGTCCTGCACTCCACCAGCTGGGGCAAAAGCTTTGGATTTCCCATTCAAAAAAAAAAATAAAATCTGTCTTTTTCTAAATAGTAAGCACCTTTTTGTTTTAATATGTTTTAATATAAGTACTTATTCTTTGCTGTAACCAAATAATAACTTTTCAACCGTGTAGTATGACAGTAATACAGTATTCCAAATATGCATTACAAGGTAAAGTCATTGTAACAATCTCCCTACAAAAATTCAGGGGGAAAAAAAAAGGCAAAAGACTTAGCACATTTTTTAAGCCGAGCCTGGGGCATCAGCCTGAAGATCCCATGCCAGGCTGGGGTGGCCAAGCACCTCCAGCCACTCCAGCCAGAAGCTGGGTAGCCCCTGCCCTCGGCATCGGGCACAGCCCTGGCCATGGGATCAGGCTCTTGGCCCCGGATGGAGCTGGAGTGGAGCTGCGAAAGGAATGTAAGGGCAGGAGGTGACCTCAGGGCACTGACAGTCCCATTCCCACTGCTTCAGTAACAAACTCCAGGGATGGCACGGCACAGACCAAGACGAGGAAGGAAGGTAGGGAAGGGAAGGTCTGTCAGCACCCACATGGGCACTAGTAAGCCCACATAGCCCCAAGCAGCCTCTTCTGGGGCTTCCCCCACATCCATGAGCCCAAGAGCTCTATTTCATCTCTGTCACGAGATCTCTACTCCTTGGTGGAGTTGTGTCAGAGGATTGCTGGGTCCTGGCCAGCCCCTGCCTGGCCATGGAGCACCTTAATCCTGGCCTGGACCTCAGCCTGGCCCTGTAGCCCTGCCTGTTTTTTGCAGGACCTGACCTTGATCTGCTGCTTGATTTCCAGCCTGGTCTCACACTGGCTTCATCCCGCCTGTATTTTCTTATAGTCTAGGCTTGTGGTTCATCTGGCAATTGTTTCCAGGTCTGTCTTGCTTCCCATGCTGGGAGTGGTAGGACAAGATTAAGCTGGTGAGCTCTGTGTCCTTCATGCCCTGAGGTGCCCCATAGCTCCTGACTTGACTTCCTTTCGGCAGCAGCCTTGTTCTCAGTGCTTTCTGGTGGTAATCTGCTGTACAAACCTCATATGTTGTATTGCAGCATATTGCTTCCACGTGTGGCACAACAGAGCTATTCCAGGCACAGCTGGATCTTAGCTGGTAGCCAGCTGTGCTATTACAACAGGAAGGTGATTTTGTTGCTGTCTGGTTGGGGGAAGACTGTATGGCTATGATGTTTATTCCCCTCTTTCTCTTCTTTATGCAATGCACTGTAGTAAGACAAATTTTACTTAGTGTGTGCTTATACATATACCCTTGAAAAAAACCACAATTCCCATGACCTTCTTAAATAACTTGCAATTTCAAATTCTAATGGTTGATACCAGCTCATGCATTTATTCTGTTCCACTAAACTAAAGAGTAGAGCTTTAATATTTGCAGAAAATAGAGTTTTGTATGTCAAGGAATAAAACTGTGCATGGAATAGTTGCTACAGGGATAGTCCAGTGTCTCAGTTGCCAGTTATTGCTAACTGGTTCTAGAATGACAGGTGAAAAATTACATCCTCTTAGTGTAAGGCCTCAAACAGGCCTGAAAAAAAAAAGCACTGCAATAGTATTGTGCCAATTCCCAAAAAATACTCTGCAGGCTTTGGTTGTGTAAACATATGCCACAGCAGCAATGCTACTACTTCTAATATACCTTGATTTTTGAAAAGGTTTATTTTTCATATACTGTTATATAAAGGTATATTCAAATATATTTTTGAAAAGATTTTGAAAAGTAGTAGCATGCTCAATCTGCCCTGGAAACAAAACACTTTTGTATCCAAAACACCTTGTTGCCAAGAAAAATAAAATATAATCATGGTTGTATGCAATATGACCACATATTAATTCCATAACTTTAATACACACTCTCTGCTGCATCAGCAGTTGAACAAAAGTTTCAGCATTTCTCAATACATAGCCTTCAGTTGTTCATAACATAAGGCAACACATTGTTCACACTGGGCAGCCAGCCCTTGCTGTTTTGTCCAAATCTTGTCCCAAGACTCCCAGCTAGAGCTGCACAGCCTCTGCATAGCTCTACAACATCTGCTTGGGTTAGCTGAAATATCAGCAGAAGTTAGCCCTGTGCCATTTTATTAAATTCTTCAAGGCAAGTGGTTAGCATTTCTTCTAGACCAGATGGAGCCTAACATGGCACAATATCGCTCACATTTAAACCTCATCCATTTGATAGACTCCAGCATAATGACCAACATGTGAGGCCCATTGTTTGTTTTTCCATATCTATTGCTGTTTTGGCATGGCACACTATACCAGCTGGAGAGGGAGCTGGTTAATGGAACACAAAATGTACTTCACTGCTCTGCACCAAACTGCAGGAATCCTCCCACATTCCCATTCATTTACCCAGGTAAGTGAATAGCATAGCTGTAGTGTTCAGCAGGGATCTTCAGGGGCAGGTAAACTTACCTGATCAAATAAGGATGAAGAATTAGGGCCCCACTTAACTTGCTGGAGATGAGTCGGGTCAAAACCTTGCTTTATCATTCATCTTAAGTCCTGTAGCAGCAAACTTGGTCCCCTTGGATATCTAGTCTTAATGCTGTTGGAGGCTAATTCAGTCACAAGGGAGGATTATAGCTGGACCATGCTTGTCTATTGTTTCTCAAAGTCAGTGCATTTGCTGGAAACCTGGAACAGGTTCTGATTTCTGGGCATCACTCTGGGCCTAGGTAGATTCTCAGGAATAAAGCTATTAATCTTGGGTTTTCACAGGCTGAAACATTTTTTCCTGCATGTTATTAGACATTTTCTGTAACAGCAAGTAATAAAGTATATGCATAGTTTCTGCAGGTGTTGAATTAGGAAAAAACTCTACAACTTTCATTCCAAACAGTTCCCATATGTCTCAGAGTAGGTGAGAGTACAATGTGCACATTTAACTTTTACTGCCTATACCTGTTGTCCTACACTCTGCTTAGTGGATGCAGAGTGTGGAAGAGGAGTGCGCGCTTAACTTTGCCAAGCTAATATCTGAGAGTTTTTGACTGGTTTTCACAACTTAACTTCTGGCCAGCTGAGCCCACTGAACCAAGTTTGGACCTGCCTTGGATTTTGTGCATCTCAGTGAAGGAGAATTTTCTCACACCACAGAAGACATGAGACCAGGATATTTCCCTGGGAAAGAAAAATGTGCATTGACATGAGCATGGTTGAATATTCCACTTCAGACTAATAGAAGACATATTGGCCTCCAACTGATTCAAGCTAAAATTTTGGTGGCAAAAAATTTATCATTAAGACACCAGAAAATATCATACAGACATACCTATAGCAATGGCGTTCTTTTATTTTTAGAATTAATCTTATAGTTACTATGGATTTCTGAGTATTACCCCAGTATTCACAGGGCACATTTTCTGTGGGCAAACAAATGTGGTACATCATTTGTCCAAACTGGCCTTCTTTGTGCTAACTTGGAGCTCACCTTGTGACTCACCTTTGATGAATGCATAGCTGGAAGCTCTTACAATACCATTCTGTTCCAGAAATGTCAGATGCAATTTTCCATAGATTCAATGACCCTAAATGATATTGCACCTTTTTCCTGGTAAATAATTGATATATGTCTGATAAAGCAAATGGAGCAGGAAGATTTCTGTTGCTTGACTCTTCAGGCTGCTGTATATTATCTGAGGGTTTGGCAACACTAAACCAATTAAAAAGTATATATTCACTACAAGCTCAAGCAAGTCATAGATTCCACGCATGAAAGAAAATTAATTCTCCAAATTAATTCTCAGAAGTCTTTATTATCAGAATGAAGCAATTCAGAGGGTTAATTTGCTGTTGTTAGACTTATGATTCTAAAAAGCCAGTAGACCACAAGAATTTTAACAAGATATTTAATGTTTAACTTTTCTCTAGTTTTTAGTTACATTATACACAAATAAAACAAATGTTGAAAGCATTAGCTTGCAGTTAATCAGTTCTGAAGTGTGTTGTGTTCTTAATCCAGTATCAATGATGAAGTTATTTCCTTAGTTTCTTAGTACTTTTATTATAAATTGAAATAGTCATTTGTCCTTGCAATGTAAGGAGGCATAAACAAGGGTTAGTGGATATCCCTCTGTGGATCTTCTTATTGCTGTGTCTGCAGCTGAAGGATTAAACACTTCAGAGTGCCACAGCCAGAACAGTCATACAGTTTCACCACCCTTACACTTATTTTCTTGCTGTAGAATTTAAACTCAATATAGGAAATCTTCAACATTGTAATGTCAGCAGTTAAATCTAGGAGAATTACTTCTTCATTAAAAGTTAGCATAGAATTAAACAATAGTATGAGATGAAGTTGCCAGTTTAAAATGTAGGACAGGACAATTCAAATCATATGCTGGTTTGTCTGGAACCCAGTTCTGCTTGCCTTAAATCTTGCAGTACTTTCTTTAACAGACTTACGAGAAATAAACATGTATATTGCTCAGCCCAAATAGCAAATGGTTACATGCTTTTCCAGCACTTCTGGGAACATCACTGTCACTTGTGTGTGTTAGCTGCCAGATGGATGTCAGGGATCTCTGTCAGACCAAAATTTCTTCATTGCCATGCTTCTATGACTTCTGCACAGGACTGCTGTACCTCTGCTCTGGTACTCCAGCATCACAGGTTCTCAGCAATGTAATAAAAAGCATGGTCATAAGTGATGTTCTGATTACTATTAGTTTCAAAATCCACTCTAGATACATGTCCTGCTAATAATGTCTAAGTGCATAAGCAGTCATTAAAAATTTGGAGAAATGTTTCAAATACAGTGTTTTCTGCCATTCCCTAATCTGTGGACATCCATATACCTGAAAGGAGTAATACCACTTGATGCTAGACATATTTTATGGTTCTGTACTCAGCCCATTTGAGTTTTGTTCATTTTTTAAAAAGGGTATTTTTTTACATTACTTCAGACAATCCATCCTTCTGAAGGGTTACCATGCAGTCTGTTTGAAGTTCTTAACATTACATGAATTCAAAGAGCACAGTTGCCATATGATTTCTTTTGTGGGTTTTTGTTTTTTTTTTTTCAGACAGATTTAAAAAAAGAAAAAAAAAAAAACAGCAAACAAACAAAAACTTCAAATACATAAACCAATGATATCTTTATGTCTTTGCCAAAAGTGACAAACTGTCCTTTTCCCTGTACAGTGTGAAAAGATGTGGTCTTCTTGTTGCTGATATTTGTTCTGTGGGAAAGAAGCCGAAATAATGTTCTAAATGCAAATAGAATATAGATGTCTTGGGCCTTTTGAAAATAACTCTCTCTATTGATTCACTTCTGAAATAAAAGCCTATAGGACTGATTGAAAGTCATCCACAAGCACAGAAGAACCACTGCAGATGTTTTGCACAAGAGGCTTGAAGGCTTTAACAAATGTCAGGTGCAGAAGGGAGGTAAGGGGAATTACCCAGCAGCTCTATATCCCCCCACCCTCAAAACTTTTATATTCCATCTCCTGATGACATTCAATTTATTTTTAAAAATACCCTCTTTCTATTGTAAGTCAAGATTTAGAAAGTGAGGATGAAATCATTGTTTAATAAAGTGATCATCCTAGTGAAATAAAAAGAGAATGGTAACAGGCATTTTAAGAAAACCTTCATCAGTGTTTTGCACTGCTTAAATGCAGTCAACAGATTACATACTTTGGTTCCTTGAACATACCTCTAATGGAGAAAAGTAGGTTTTTTTTAAAAAAAAGACTCACTGTGAATCTAATTGTCTAACTCATCGCTAGAGAGAGCACATTGTTTCCAGGGCTTTTAGTAGAAACGTTATTTTATCTTAGCTAATACTTCGGATGAAGTATAATTTTGACCTTCTGTAGCTACCACTTGCTAGCCTGTTTGCTTTTCACATTTAGGCACAGTTAGAATCTATTTGTGCAATTTCACAACGTGAGTATATGGAGTATATGCACCCATGGGACCCTCACATTTCTGCCCAACTGAGAGTCATGTTGAAAGACTGTCAAATACCAATGGCCACACAGAGCTTTAATAGCAATTCAAATAGCCCACTACAGGGAAAGGAAGATCCAGAACCCAGCAGGTGACTTATACTTGAAAGGAGACAACTGCAAGAGCACGTATGGTACAGTTTCTTTCTGATCAAATTTAGAGAGATAAGGGTTTCTGGTTTAGGTCAAATTTGATCAAGATTTTAATATTTTTCATTATCAAATTCAATTTGCAATCTTACGTAAAGGTCTAAGAAAATTGTCAGTTCATCCCTGATATTGATGACTGGTGAAAAGTATCCTACATGTTAGTTCTGACACCTTCCTTGGAAGGGGGAGCAACTGAAAGGCATCTTTTTAGCCAAATTTAGATAAATACCTGTTTGATACAAAAATGTTGTGTGCCTAGCATTGTATTATCTGGGTACACTAAAACAAGCAGATCCTAAATTCACTAGATTTCATCCAGATTTCGGCAAGGTAGATGTGAGTGTTACAGGCATATCAGCCAGTATTAAAAGCTCGTACAAGTTTATAATATGCACCAGGTGAGTCTTTCAGATAGGACATTTTTCCTTCTCATTGCATCTAGTTCCTGTTGATTACAATGTGATAGAAAAGTAGTGCCTACTAATGCCTATATAATTTTCAGCCCAATAAAATCAGTCTAGTAGGTCTTCACCGTTCCTAAACTGATACCATAAAACTCACATCAAATTCAACATCACTCAGCAATTTAAGTACAGGTAAGAAAGGAATGAGCACAGGGGTTTAACCACCTTTCTGCAAAGACACCACTACTAACATACTCTACACTGTCAAAAGATAGTTTTTGTAGTCACTTTGATTGTATGTTTGCATTGTAAGTAGTCATAAGATACCTCCATTATGCAAGCATGGAAATTAGAGCTTTTCCTCTAAGAGATAGTTGAGCTTCCTTAGAGCAAACTGTATACAAGAAACAGTTACAAAGCATAACATTCAGCTGATTTATCTTCTGTAGCAAATAAAAACTTGATTTAATAAAAGGATTTCAGTGAAGGAAAGCCTCATCCTTAAATGGGCAGAAAAATCTGGCAATTTTTTGGATCATTAACAGGACTTGTAAGAAGTACTCATCATCATCATGGCTAGGCTTCGCGAACGGAGATTTACAAGGGCTCTACCCACGCTTGCTACAAGCACACTGGTCGCTAAAAAGGCCAACGTGAGATAGGCAAGTCCGATTGTAAAAGACACAGTGTAAAGTCTCCATTGGCAATACTGGCGAGGCAGTATTTTTTTGGTCATTAACAGGGCTTGTAAGAAGTACTACTGAATAGGAAAAAAGAAATGGAGATTGAAAGCTGGCTGCTGAAGACTGCAGTCTGTTTTGGATTCGTAGCAAGACAGGCTCTTCTGATTGTGTATCTCCTTACACTGATGAAATCGGTGCAGACTGCTTAAGATCAAGGAGAAGGAAGAAAAAAAAACTTACCGGCATTAAAACTCAGAACACAACTATGCACTTAAACTAGCATTTGCAATTCTGTTATCCCTCAAGAGTACATGGAAACCATCGAATTTTCCCATTCTTATTACCCCACTCAGAGGCTGACTTAGAAAGGGAAGACAAATAAGCTGCCTGAAAAGTGTAACACTGTTGGAGCACAGAAGGAAGTTATATTAATTTAAAAGAATATGACACCAGTGGTTTCATCAGTGAAAGGCAATAGAGCAAATGAAAAAATGATAATGCTGTTAATAGTGAAAGTCTGACAGCAATCTAGATCCAAACTCAGTAAAACCTGGTGTTGATATTCAGGGCAGATTTCAAAATCACAAGGAAAACTGGTGAATTTCTCTGGGATGAGAAGCAAGTTCATAGGCAATGGAAATCCAGAATTCAAAACAGATTCAAAAAGTCATCTCTAAAATTACAAGGGAAATGACCTGAGAACCTAGCTGTAGATTAAAATGCAGAAGTTCTTTGGAGAATAAGAACGATCCATTGTTTCCTAAGTGAAGCAGCCCCACACACCCTATTTTAAACTAAAGTCACAGAGCACAGCATCCTCAAGGGTCAGCAGACTCAGAGGTGATGGCGGGCGTCCCCACCAAAGCAACTTTGTCCTGTCATGTGGAGCAAGTGAGCTCCAAAACATGAGCCATCTGCCTTTTGTCTACTTGGCCAAATGACGTTTACCTGAGCAACATGGCCAGAGCCGCCCAAGCAAAGGTATTTGGCACCTCCTTCCTGTTATATAACTGATAGTTCTCTGCGCTTGAGTGAGTCTCTCTGCACTTGTGCAGTCCATTTCAGAGGGTCTTCCTTAATTGAATCTGGGGGTTTACTTCATCCTCCTCTACTCTCTTTCTCCTTCAAGTGCCCTTGGAGGGCCATCAACCAATCATGAGAGACCAATTAATTTTAGTTTACACAGAAGTCTCTCTCTCAAGGCTAGAGACCATCTTTATCAGCCTGTTTTCTCATAACTTGGCAGGAGAAAGCCCAACTTCTCACAAGTGGCTTGGCCAAACAGACCAAAAATACCAACATGGGATTCCACCCAAATACATCTGTGAATATCCCATTTTCAACATGTAGGTAAAATATGAGAAATTTCCTTTTTGCTATGAAACTTAGTTGGTGGATCAGGGCATTCAGGAGATATTCTAGCCCTTAGGAATTGTCTTAGATGAACAAGTAACACCTAAAGAGCAGAAGCAAAGGCAATTGCTGATCACTGCACTGCTTCTACAGTCATTGTAGAATAAGGCACGTTCTGTGATGTGATACCATTAGTAGGAGGTTTTACAACAGTAACAAAAAAGCAGGATCCCTGATATACCCTATGGAAGGTATGATGACATTTTGGCTAACTGTCTTATCTTTGTAGACCACTGAGCTGGTGTTATTGAGGGAACATTGACTTTATCCTTGCACACAACACTTTTTAATATGTATGTTCCTATGGCTTTTCAAGACAGGGAGGCTTATGGGGGGAAATGAAAGAAATATTCAAGGAGAGCCAAGAAAGCTCTCAATGACAAAGCCACTATCCACCTGTCTAGCTGGTTGACTAATAACAGCTGATCAGAAAAGTATGGCAGGCAGAGGCCATCCATAAACATTTCCCTGCAGATTGAGAGGACAATTTAAGTAGAAAAATTATAACACCAAGTATGGACAGCAAAAGAAAAAACAGTACTCTTCTCTGTCTCCTTTTCTAACAGAGTAGCTACATGTTTAGCAATTACTTTTTTAAAGCACCATCATTATCATCAGAACCTTGAGCACAGACCACCGATGGAGATAAGATATTGGAGATTTGATCCTCTCTGGCATTCCTCTGTCTGTGAAGATTCTCCTCCCTGTACATTACTCATGAACAGTAATTTTGCTTAAGATTCACCACACACATACCAAAGCTGTATTAAAATGTAGCTGTCTGAGCAAAGCATCAAAAATCTGCAAATTGTAAGGCTGACAAGAAAAGATCTACATATGAGCCTGTGACAGTAATTGTCAGGTTTAACAAGGATAAAGGGTTATATATTATATTCTCCATCTCTATTTTGCAAAGAAAGTACTAATCTGTGTGGCTTTTGCTGTATAATTCTGAAGAAATAAGCTTGATTTTATATTCAGTGATCATGACATTTATTTATTTTCCTAAGTTCTTACAGGAGTTCTCAGAGCCATTTTTTGTTTCC
The DNA here is from genome assembly GCA_035221455.1 of Xenops minutus. Lineage (NCBI taxonomy): Eukaryota > Metazoa > Chordata > Aves > Passeriformes > Furnariidae > Xenops > Xenops minutus. Next base: position 81,361,101 of record JAWWEE010000074.1, on the reverse strand, counting down.
CTGACAGTATAAATTAAATGCCTCAGATATACAGTGTTCTATGATTTTAATAAGGATGATTTGTTCTTTTATAATTTCATTTTGACATTACATATTTTGTGACAAGTGTGGTGTACCCATATTTGGATACATGGTTTAGTTTAGGAAAGACAATAGTAAACATCAGAGCTTTTGCTTTCTGACATTCTTGTATTTGTTTTCTCTCAGAGCTACTATCTTCCTGAGGTTTCCCCATAGGAAAGTAGACTAAATGCAGTAATATTCTGAAAAATCTGTTACATGGTAGAGAGGCTTGTTTATGATGTATCAAATATTAAAGAAATGAAGCTACCTTCCTAAGCTGAGACTGTGCAACTGCATTTTAATGACGAGTGGGGAAAAAACCTAATAACCCTGTTCATTCGACTAATATCAAGTGTAAAACTCTTGCAAAAAAAAGGAACTTGTGATGTTTAGGTTGTAGTTTTTCTTCTTTGTTTTCAAGGTAGAAATAGGTTTTCCTACCTTTGCTGATATTGAATAGCAAGCACCAAACACTGGGAGAAGGTCCACTGATCTCTCCTTTGTTGTTTCCCCTTGACTATTTCAGAGTTCGCTGTGTGTTACAAGAGCATGTACACAAGCTGTGACTCTGGAGCAGTTGATACCATACAGGCTTTCATCCCTGCTTATTCCCCTGGTAAATTGTAGCAGCAGGCAGAGGGGGCAGCCGTTTTTTTCCAAGGTTTCAATTTTTAAGTGTCTGCCTTGAGGTGGCAAATCGATGACACAGGCACAGATGTTTTTGTAACCATGAAAGACTTTTTATTATTAATATATCTTTTGTTTCGCCCCCCCCCCCCCCCCGCTTTCTTAGGAACAATTTGCCATTTGAGAAGCAAAATCTTTCAGTTTAATTGCAGTACCTGAAAAATGAGGCATATGCAACACCAGGTGGGCTGGCCAGTTTCTTAGTCAGCTGTTTCATTTCTTAGTCTTTTGCCTGACTTTATATTCCTGTATCTGCTATTCCTTGGTCTTTACTGTCTAAATTATCATTTTTTAACAATAAAAATACTAACCTTAATGAAATTCTCTTTTTTTTAGGAGAGGTCAAATTTATCCATGTGGATTTTCTGCCCATGCATATGTTAAAAAACAAAAGAAACACATTCTTAACATATCAGTTGCATTTACAAATGTCTGATGCATGCATTTCTTCTAAGTGCATTGACTTTAATATGAGGCAATACAGCTGAATGAGTTTGATGAATTCCAGTAACATCAATTCAGCTTGTCTTAAGAAATGGAAACACATCTGTTGTCAAATTTTTCCTCATACGCATTTTGAACATTCACTGTCAGTGCACATATCTCTAAGTCAAAAGCAGGTTAAAGGCCAATGTTTATACTGCCTGGGAACTTGAGAAATCTGGTGTTAATTACATTCTTGACATCCTTGGAAGTTAAAAGGAATGTGTGGTTGACTGGTAAAGCAGGACAAAACCACACGATTCACAGATATTTGCATCATGATTTTGATAAAAATAGATGAACCATAAGGTAAACAGTATTAAGGTAGCTGAGAAGGAATAAGCATTTATTAACATTACTGCAGTTGTATTGTGACCATAGCACAGAATCTCCAGAAGAATTCACTTCTGACACTGAAAAAGAACTTCACTGGAGCAAAGCTACCTTATCCCATTCTGTAACTTAGGTAGCTTGTCTGATCCTGAAAGGAGTTCAGGCCAGGCTCTAAATTAACCACAATAAAATAATTATAACATAAGTTTAGCTAATTTTTTTGGAAATATATTCACTGAGTTATACAAGCATTAAATTGATATAATGGAGCAGTGGATGTGCCTCAGAGATTGTTTATTGTGACTTTATGCTAGATAAAAATAAAGGAATTGAAACATTTATATTCAGAAAAAAAGCAGCTCAACTCTGAAAAAATGAAACTCAGCAACTTTACTTTTGTTGGAAAGCATTTTTTCCTTTCAAAAATGCCAGAAAGTAAATTACAGTTAATTAATCAAACTTTGAGTGATTCTCAATTAGTTTCCTACAGTTCTTCTATGACAGCTCTTTCCATTATTATAGAGTGTGAAAACAATAAGCAAAAGAAAATGACAGTACATAACAAACAGGAGGAGTTCAAATATTTTAAGTTCGTAAAACACTCTCTTTCTCATGTTCTGAATGTGTGCTTTTAAGCAAAAAAAAATTGTGAAATACAAAATTAGGTGAAGGGACTGTCACAGGTAGTGACACAGTGCTCCCTCACCTCTGTGACATACTGTAGGTTGGGAAAAATAAAATACTTTTCATTTTAAAAATAGCTTAATTTCAATGTGGTCTAATTTCTCTAAGTAAAAATATCTCCTGGATGGAATTGTGTTCTTTTTCTTGTTTATCCTGCTCTTGCTGTTAAAGCAAGTAGAATCAGAAATTAACGCTCAATGTTTTCCTTTCTATACTGAAGGGAACTGATATTTAATCTGAGATAACAAAACCAGACAGGAAGTAAAAATATAACTCATAAGAGTCGGTACTTCTACTAGTGATAACTAAGCTGAAAAAATAGATATATTTGCAATATCAGGCCCATTCTTCCTACTGCATAAATGGAATTTGCAGTTATTCTTTGTAGAATATCAGCTCTGCCACTGTAGGAGAAACACTTCCAGCAAGGAACACAGTAATTTCTTTCTCTGTGTCAAATGTTACTGGCATCTCCCTCATGAGCAGATAGCTGATGAACTCATTTTCAATTGCATCTTCCTGACTTTGAGACTCCTCTATAGATGTGCAAGTACTTCAGCAAATGATGAGCAGAAATCACTTTATTTGTTTTAAATAGTATAATGTGCTATTATAATTTCATACACTTACTTCTTCTTTTTCTAAAATCCAAGCCAAAATAATTCTCAGCAGTTCTGCCTTGATGCTCAATGATTTTGTTCTTTTAAAAAAAGAAACTAAAAATGATAATATCTTGAATATAGCCTTTCTTCAGCGCATTTCTGATTCTCAATGCTTAATCATTTCCATCTTAACCTTTAGCTGATTTTAACAGTAGCATCCTTTGCACTATTGTTCTGGTTCCTGTGTTGGAACAGTTAATTACTATATGGACTGCATATGTGCTTGCAACCATCTCATCTAAAAGTAGCATCTGGAAATTCAGCTTTATTTTTTATTTTGTTCCCTTTACAGCAAATCTTTTATATCATACCCATATGTGCAGACAACTTTCAAATCTCTGTATCATTGACAGCTGCTAAGTCTAGGGAGGAGGCTGCTGAAAACACGTGCATCGTAACACATGCACAACTTCTTTACTAAGCACAGCTCCTTGCTGAACAGTGTCTCCTCATGGAGCAGGATAGAAAAACATGGAAAATTATTTGTGAGAAAATGGATAAAAGAAAGCATGTGGGGGAACCTTGCAGTTCCCAGAGAAAATAATTCACAAATGATGAAGAGGAGGTAAAATTTCTGGAAAATTTCTCAGATTACTAGCAACACATTAATAGTTATTTGATGCCTTTCTCTGTATTTGCTATCATCTCTCTGCTCAAGGAAAAACATCAAAACCATAACAATTGAAGTGGTCTAAAACTTTCAGCACCAGAATTTTCTAAGATAATCAAGTCACCTTAGGATGGAACAACTTAGGTAGTTCTTCCCAAAGAACAAAAATGCTATACAGTCACACTATGAAGAGACAGACATAGAGGCAAGAGTAGCAGCATATGCCTCTTGAAAGCTGAGAAGCACCTTATAAATTGTGTGTCAGGGTCCCCTTTCAGATGGCAAATGGAGCACTTACAGTGACAGGCAGGAATATGAGTGAGGTGAACCTACAAAAATAATTTGATTTGTTCAGTGAAAAAAGAGTGATTTAAAAAATATTAGTCTTTGACCATTGTAAAATCAATATTCAGGAAAAATGACATTCAGTCTCCAAGCTAAACAGGATACAAAGGCATAGTCACTGCCTTTACTATAAAATCCATTTGCACTCCAGTGCAGTGATGGTTACAAGGCTGAAAGAGTTCTGTATATTAGTCTCTCTTGCTTGCAAATGTTAAGGGGGCCGTATCCAACAAACATGTTTGAACTCATAATAAGAATCACGATCAATCTTAAGGGAGAATTTCTGTGAAGAAACAGGATTTTTGCAAAATTTGGGTGAGCCACTCTAGACACTTTTGAATTGGAGATGGTAGGTGCAAAGTGTGATCAGACAAGTAGCAAGATCTATCCTGTCAGTGGTTGAAAGCGGGGAAGAAAGGTGTCTGTCTCTTTTCTCAATTAAAAAGTGACAGATCAAGAAGAAATAGACAAGAAAGAATGTCCTGAGTTTGCTCCAGAGAAAGTTAGACTGAATATTAGGAAAAATTTCAACACTGAAAGTGTCAGAGCATTGGAACAAGCTGCCCAGGGAAGTGGTTGAATCTCCATTTCTGGAGGTATCTAAAAGATGTGTAGATGTGGCACCCCACTTAGGTGAGTGAGTTAGAAACTCCTCAGGCAGAAGAAAGAACAGTGACCTGCAGTTTCACCTTATGGCTCAAAGTCTGACACTGACACTGACACTAGTTCTTTCATCTAACAGCCAAAATCACAACAGCCGGAAGATGAAGTCAAGAAGTACTAAGGGTCCATATTTAATTTTTAACAAATAATAAGGGTAACCAGCTTCCAGTACCTTTTTACAGAACACAAAAGTTTTGCCTCTGGGAGGCTATAAATAACACTGGACTTCCTTCAGACTCAGATAATCTTGGTAGTGTTCTCTATGAAAATCTCTATCCTGTGGGAGTCTAATGGTATTTATGTTTGACTTTTTAAACATACAAGTATCCTTGTATTTCAATCCCCTGCAGCATAGCTTGTAAAGGATGTTTAAACCACATTTCAGTGCTCACAACGTTTGGCATAATCCTGGGAACTCTCTTTACGTGTATTTTTTTTAGCAAACACATTGTAAAACAAGGCTTTAGGCTTACATTCTGCAAAAAAACCAATGAACCATTATGCAACAGTGTCTGCTGGAGAGCAAAATTATTTTGGAAAATATGATTTTGTGGCCTTCCCATCTACCACTGGTCAAGGATGTGCTGAGAAATTATTTTTCAGTAAACAGGCTGAAAACTTCAAGAACTATTTCATTCTCTGAGATCTATAACAAACAAAACAACAAAAAAAAAAAACAGGTAAAATATAATTCCTCAGAAAAAAAGGAGAGAAAGATTTAGGAAGAACATAATACTACTAAACTTCTGATGCCTCTAGAATTTCTAGAAGCCATCACAGAAACAGTAGTGAGCAGGAAAGGGACACTATACACACCTTGAGTCTCAGGAGTTCCTATAGCTCTTTCCAGGTGGTCCAAAACCATTAGCCATGTGTGGTTTTCAGGACCGAGCATATAAGATTTAGATAAGTTTACATTTTTCTATTTTGAATCCCCTTGAGCAGCATAATAGATTTGAGAATGTAAAACAGATCTGAACACTCAAGATTTTGCATGGATTTGACCTAATTATCAAAGAGATTCTGAATCCCTACTAGCTGGCAAAACATAGAATTCTGTGGACATAAAGACCTAGACATCAGCCTCAGTGTGTGTTTAGTAGGGATGTTTCTTTTCTTTCAGCTAAAAATCCTGTTGATTTTCCCATCTAACACAGAAACAAGGAAGACCCAGTGCAGCCACATATTTCCTTTGAGCAAATAATGCAAAACAAATAAGATAAAAGATACTTGGCAATAATCTTTCAGAAGGAAAACTGTTAGGAGACTTAAAAGACTAGAAAATACCCTCAGAATTTGTAGCATTAACCAGGGAAAAAATATCTAAAATAATTTCAATAGATCTAGAATTACCATGTAAAAGATTTAGTACTCAAATACTAGGTTGCTGTACTGTAATAAACAGAGTATCCAAGGGGTCTTTTCATAAGTAAAAATGAGTCTAAAACATCCCTCTCCAAAAATGAAAACTCTGGGTAAGAATGAAACTGTTGGATATTTTTGACATACCAACCAAGGTGTAGATGATGCAAAGGAGCAAGAAGTGAAAAAAAGGAAAGATAATATGCTAGATAATAATTTCAGAAATACTTTTAAAAGAAATCTTTAAAAAGTGAAGTTATTTTTGTTGTGTTCTTTTAGAAAGCACCTAATTCTCTCAATTAATGGGTTTGAATGACAGTTGTAAACTAATGAGCTACAGATGTCCAACTCTATAAGCTGCAGTCAGGAAAACATGGCTTATTTATCAGTTCTTTACAAGGGAAAAGTAAGACCAAAAACTTTTTATCTGTTCTTTTTATCTGTGTTTAGTTCGTTCTAACTTTGCAAAAATCTTTAGCTCCATCTTCAGAGCAGTAATGTGTATGCATCTTCAAACCAGAGAGGTAGGAATCTGTTAAACATATTTGTTAAACAATGCACTGGAAAGTAACACAGCACAAATACTTTCAAATAAGGTTGGAAGGAAGAGAGAATTTAAACCCAGTATGAGGCAGAAAACTTTAAAGTACAGCACTTCCCATGGATTGGTCCTGATTCTGGCAGTTACTTGTGCTAAGTTGGTTTGAGGAGTTCTCATATGGCCTAAATATACATTTGTGCAAATATTTGGCTGAACAAGGGTATGTTTTACCAACATACACCTCAAAGATCACTGGAAAATTCTTGTGGGGAAGGAGTAGGGAGTGCAGTGAAAAATAATGATGTATTTAATCCAGTAAATTACTGGGTACTGAGCTGAGGGACTTAAAGCTACTCTGCTGAAAGTTGACACTCAGCTGTTGATATCAGAAACTGAATGCTTAAGAGCCTACCATTTGAAAATAGGAAAGCCACCATTTGGCAGAATTAATGGGCCTGTTGTCAGCTGCATGACAGCTGGGTTGTAGAGTAGTAAGGCTACAGAAGTCAGAGGAGTACAGAATAAACTAATTCTCCACTGAGTTTATGGTTGCTTTAAATCTTAGTACTTTAAAGGCATTTCATCACTTGGCTCTAAGTGCCAGGTCTGCTTTCAGCAATGGCTTTCCACCCCCCGCTCCCCCTGCCCATCCCACCAGTACAGCTTCAGTCTGAGATCAGGTGAGGCTGTGATCTGTGCTGCTGAGAACTTTGCACCTGCCTGAACTGCCAGTGAAAGTGAGCAAGTTTATTTGATTTATTACTATTTCAGTTACTCAATTTCCAGTGTTTCTATAACCCACTTCATGCAAATAGCTCTTGCAGATCCTTAACCTGTTTGGGATCTAGCTTCACTGCAACCACGTGGGTGTTGAAGAATAGACTTAAATCCCTGCAGTTTTGATGTAAACATACACATTCAGTTTAACATGCTTCAAGTCCAAATTTAATAAAGCAGATTTCCTCTTTTCAAATTCAGTAAGGTATTGCATACTGTAATTAAAAAGCCACTGATGCTAAAGAACATTAATGTTTGCATTGTTTTTTAATAAAGGCTAATCAAAGGAAATTTAAGTTTTAATAATATCTAGGAGAATAGTACTTAAGACAATTCAAATTAAGCTGGACACATTATGGTTCAAGACAAGTGTCCCAAAGCAACCCTTACTAATTGCCAATTGTCCTCCTTCCTGCAAAATGTCATTCTTTCAGAATTAGGATGATAAGTCTTGTCCCGGAATTTGCTTGTTATGTCTTCATCTCTCCCCCAAAGTAAGGCTGTAAAAATAATAGTTTTGACACTTACGAACTTGCCCTTGCTCCCATTGATTCAGGGTTATACAAAGAGTGATTGGACCAGTTCAGTCAAACATTAAAAGCTGTTAAAACTGTAACAAGCTTCTGAGCTACCTAATAAAATCTGCTCCTGACATCTCTGTTGCTACTGATCTCTTTCTTCATGGGTGACAAACAGCATGTTCAGCTCAGCCAGTACTTTCTTCTTTATCTGTCAAGTGCAAGTCTACCTAACAATGGAAGAACAGATAAGGTGATTCAACCTCTAACAAATAAATAGTTAAAATAGAAAGTGGAGATGGAATGTGTATGATGTGTCAAAACAGGAGGAGCTCTGGTACCTCAAATTTATCTCTCTATAGATGCTGGATTGTGCCAGGCTGTAGAAACTACATTAACTCATCCCTAAAAGTAAGCAACACCCCACCAATGATAAAAGGCAGCAAATATATTTGTGGGATTTCTCCTCTAGTTAGAAAAAAGATGAATGCTTCCTGAAAATGAAAAAAAAAAAAATAAAAAAATCCAAGTAATCTTCTCTGACTAATTCAGGGAACTGAAGGGTCTTATGCAGAGGCTTGGAGGTCACTTTTCACAGGTCATAGTTTTAATAGAAAATACATCTTCTCTTCCAGTCCTACACTAATGTGAAGAAAAAGCATGATCTCTTTGGAAAGCACAAATCCGAAGTCAAATCATAAAGACTGTCCTGGCCAGCAGAGAGTGCATTTCCTAGGGCACACCCATTCTCATATCTTGCTAAGATTCTCTACACTGTACTCTAAATTAGTGAGTGTGTGTAGTAATAGTGGCCCTTGAAAAATGCCCAGAAACCTGAAATAAAACAACTCTTCCTATGTGTAAAGTGTAGTAAATGAAATGAGTGATAGAAAAAATGGTCAGAGGCAAATTGCTTATTCTGTGTATATAGGTGTGATACTCTTAATATTAACTGGACTTGTTTGATAGTTGGATTTATTTCTTAGTTTCATATAATGCTTTTTTTTATATAAGTGTCTGTCATTGGGGGTTTTTTTTATGTTTATTCTTGAGAATATTCTTTCTAGAAAAAAGTTGGTATTCTCTGGCTTTTAATTCTGATTTTAACTAGTCTGAGCTGCCAATATTATTGTGTTAACACATTGCTGTAAAATGAGAGGGATACACAAGAAAGAACTTGAAGCTTGTTGGCTGATGGCTGTTAATAGATACACTTTTGGTTGTATTAATACTACCATGATCTAGTCTGTGTGCACTGCATTACAACTATCTTCTCATGCTCTTCCAATAGGTATTACAACCTCATGTCAGAAACACAATGTGGATGGCTGAAATAAGGCAGTTTTTTTATATAGCTGTGAATAATAATTTTAACATTTTGATGACTGGTAGATTTTGGATGGGAGGAACATTCAATAAATATTCTAGTTCACCTATTCTAGAGACACAAGGATGTCAACAACATGGTTCAAACTGCCAAAGAAAATGGTTGTCTGGGGCAAACACTGCTACATAGAGCATGCCAGGACTTGGGCTCAATGATCCTTGGGAGTCCCTTCCAACTCAAGATATTCTATGATTCTATGATTCTGTGCAAATTCAGGCACAACCATAATAATTGGGCCAGTCATTTTCACCTTGTCTTCTAGATTAAAAAAAAAAAAAAAAAAAAAAATTAAAATTAGGAAGCAGAAACTTAATGGTATCAATTTTCAACATCTCGTGCAGTGATCAGCCTGCAAACTCTCTTCTACAAAGATATTTTCATATGACTTCAAATTTTCACCATTACAGCAGCCTGTCTCCTCTAGCACCTAAGATGCATGAGACACAGGGAAATCAAAAAAAAAAAGGTAAAGCAGTGCCTCACTGTCCCCCTGAATTTTATTGCGTATGGGCTGTGACAAAGCTGCAGAGTCTCTTCCAACACAGATGCTGGGAATCTGGAAAGTAGTTCCAAAATGCCTAGTTCATCTGTTACAGACTACACTGATGATGCAGCTTGGCAAAACATCTTGATGAGACAGTTTTGAGGAGCATAGACAATGTTTGTTAGCATGAAAAAATATCTAAATAGGAATATACAAATGTTTGTATCCTTTGACCCCAGGATAAAAGCAAAGTAAAATCTAACCCTTCAGTGGGCTATTTCTGTTTCATACTATCACAAGTTCATGTTTACTTGCATATCAGACACCATTTGCTCTTTGTCAGTTTGAACAGGAGGTACAAATCCCTATCCACATCCATGAACAGAGGAAACAAATCAAGAAATGTGAACCAATCTAAGTAAATTCATGCTGTAAATCACTCTGATAAACAGGAATATTGGTTTAGTAGGAGAGGGTTTCTCTATTTAGCAAGGCATGTTTCATTAAAAATCATTTTTGGAAATATGTCCCAATTCACTTGTTTAAGGTGACTATGGGAAGGTGCTGCATTTAAATAATGTGCCTAGCTATAAAATGTAGTCCATACCAGGCACAAAAGGGTGGCATTATTTATTATCAACATGTAAGAATAAATTGATTTTACATATGCAGTTCTAGCATCCATTTTCCTGAGTGGAGCTGCAAACACACTGTGGATTCAATTATAAAAAATAATAGGACCTAGAAAGTGCATAGTTCTACCTAAGCTGTTTTTCTATATAATATCATAATGTGTGTATATAGAAGACTTTTGTCCCTCTTTTGCCCCCCACCTAAGGACAGAAAAATAGGAGCTTTTGCTAGGGTTAACAGAACCAGCTTGTTCTACTAACAAGCAGAAGTTGCAGCAAATGCATAATTGCTCCTCACCCTACTGAATTTATCTTTAGGGATTTCACAAAACTTGGCTTACTTGTAAATGTGGCATTCCTTTTGTTGTCTCCCCTTGTTCTTACATTGTACCACACATCATTCCATTAGTCCACTGCTTAGTGCTCATTGAACTATCATCATTCTTTTTGTGCTTAATAATGTTTACTAAGGTTTTAACAGCATTTCTGCACACAGTAACTGTAGCTAACATGAAAAAACACAGCCATTTCAGTGCAAAACCATCAGATTGCAGATCCTTGAGACATTGTGTTATAAAGCGCAAGTTAAGGAGGAAGTAACCATGCATGTTAATTGGAAATAAAGGAAGAAAATGCATTACTGATGCAAAATGCATCCGAATGCATCAGTTGCATCAGAATGCAACTTAAGCACTGCAATTATTACGTTCACTTCATAAGGAATATGTAAGTGCTTTATAGTCATGCTTTAAAGGTCTATATAAGTCATTCTGATCATCACAAGTAATTCAGGGTGTTCTCATAGTACTCAGGAGACTGATAGAAAATTTTATGCCCCTTTTTTCTTCATTGTACCCAAGTTTCCTAGAGCATCACTGTCCTCTGCATCCATGCAGGCAAGTCTTCTAATGAAGCCAGCAGTATGTAATTCAGCGCCAGGCGATGGGTATACCTGGCATCACCAGCAGTTGCCCAGTACCAAGCTTTCTTTGAAGACTAGTAGAAAACCTTTCTGGGAGAGTCTCTGCTCTTTTCTGCAGAAATACAGAGCAAATCCGGGAGGCAAAAAGCGGTTTATGTGGCCAGAAATTGTTGCCTGTGAACCCAGAGGAGGCTGGAAGCATGACAAACTGCTGCCACCTGCTGCTAGTTCATTTTCAACCACCGAGGCTTCAGCAAACCAAATTCGCAGCAGCCAGCAGAAATTGCAAGTCATCTCATTCTTTAGGGGAAAAGGGAAGAAACAACCTGCTATATTTATCCCAAGAGTAGGAAAGCACTGATTAGACTTAGGACACTACTGCCAGTCCTGTGGTTGCTAGTATTCAGTACCCTGGCTTTTCTACCATGCAATCGCTGCTCTGTTAGTTACTTATATGTGTGACCTTGAGAAATCAAATTAAGTTTTTTAATGCTATTTTCCAAACATTAAAATTGTTTTGAGGTCTTTTTGGGTTGGTTTTGATTTCTTTTTTTTGTTTGGTTGGTTGGGTTTTTTTCATGAGTTTCTAAAGGTGCTGAATATATTGATGTGGCTGCTTAGGAGTGTGGGTTTTATTATTATCTTTACATTTTCATTCTTTCAGAAGGCTATTTTAATAAAGCTCCCATTGTAATAAAATTTTCAAGCTTTATTACTAACCAAGAATTAATATTGAATTGTAAGGCAGTTAGTCTGCTTCAGTTGTGTCTAAGACAGGGAGAAAACAGAACAGCCTGGATCAACCGGGAGAGGTTACATAATACAATGTTTTTGTAAGGGTTTACATCCATGTGTGGTATGTGGGTCTGTGCAGTTGTCAGTGAGGTCGTCAGAAAAATGACAAGGTGCATCTGGAGACCTGCTTTTTAAATATGTCAGCAATCATTGAATTTCATCTCACTGAATCATTGAATTTCAATCAAAGTCAGAGCTCAAGCTACCCTGCTCCATGTTTACTCATAGGTGCCAATTCATGAAGCCCCCCCCAGCCTACTAGAGGCAATACGAGTGAAATATATTCCAGTCAGATAGCTAAGAGCTCTGACTATTTTTACTACCTGTAGGTATCGCATATTTTGAAGGAAATCCTACCCTGCTGGTGACACTGTAATGCAAACTGTCCTGATCTCACTGCCAAGTGTTCAAGAGTGAACCACTGAAGCAGAACTGCCAGCAGGGAATTTTCTGTGATTGAGACGGATGTCTCTGTGGGATGGGGATTTGATGGCCCTGGGTGAAGATTAAGGAACTGGTTCCCACGCTGGCAGCTCTCTAAGAGGCAGCAGCAAAATCCTGCAGTTCTCATTGTTTGGGATGGCCTGGCGCCTGATCATAGAATCAGTAAGGTTGGAAAAGAATTTCTAAGATCATAGAGTGCAGTCATATCTTCAAGTGTCACATCCACATGCATTTTGAACATTTCCAGGGATGGTGACACTACCACTTCCCTGGGCAGCGTGTTCCATTGCCTGACCACTCTTCCAGTGAAGAAATTTTTCCTAATACTTAATTTAAGCCTCCCCTGGTGAAACCTGAGGCCATTTGCTCCGGTCCTACCACTTGTTACTTGCAACAGGAGATCAAACCCCACCTGGCTACAGCCTCATTTCAAGTAATTGTAGAGAACTATAAAGTTCCCCCTGAGCCTCGTTTTTTCCAGGCTAAACAACCCAGCTCCCTCAGTTGGTCCTCACAGGACTTGTATTCCAGACCCTTCTCCAATTTTCTTGCCCTTCTCTGGGCTCACTCCAGCACCTCAATGTCCATCTTGTAGTGAGGAGCCCAGAACTAGACACAGTTGTATTGAATTTGGCTGGGCTGAAGTTAATTCTCTTCATAGCAGCCCTCACAGTGCTGTGCTTTGCACTGGTAGCTACAAAGGTGTTGGTAGCACACCAGTGTTTTGGCTACTGCTGAGCAGCACTGACACAGCTTCAGCACTGTCTGTCCAACATTCTGCCCTCCAGAGTGGCAGAGTGCCCTGGCTGGGAGTGGGCAAGATCTTGAGAGGAGATACAACTTGAACAGCTGACCCAAATTGACCAAAGGGATATTACATACCATGTGATGACATCTCAGATATAAAAGTTAAGAAAAAGGAGGAGGATGGGAGGGCATCAACTCTTCACAGTGTTTCTTTTCTGCAGCAAATGCTAATGCATGTTGAAGCTCTGCTTCCCAGGAAGTGGCTGGACGTGGCCTGATGATAAGAAGAGAATAAAATCTCTAGTTCCTTCCTAAGCTTATGCAAGTGCAACCTTTCACTTTTTCTTTAGTAAACTGCCTTATCCAGACCTACAAGATTTTTACCATCTTATTTTCTTCGCCTGTCTTGCTGAGGAGGGGGAGTGATCAAGCATCTTGGGGGGCACCTGCTGCCCAGCCAAAGTCAACTCACCACAACAGTACTTGAGGTGCTGCCTCACCAGTGCCGAGTACAGGGAGAGAGTCGCTGCCCTGGTCCTGCTGGCCACACTATTTCTGATACAAGTCAGGATGCCATGAGCTTTCTCTGTCACCTGGGCATATGGCTGGCTCATGTTCAGCTGGATATCAGCACTCCCAGGTCCTGTTCTGCCAGGCAATTTTTAGTCACTCTTCCCCAAGCCCTTAGCAATGCATAGGGTTGTTGTGACCCAAGTGCAGGACCCAACACTTGAACTTGTCAAACCTCGCACAACTGGCCCCAGCCTGTCAATCCAGACTGTCCAGATCCTTCTGCAGAGCCTTCCAACCCTCCAGTAGATCAACACCTTCATCCAACTTGGTGTATTCTGCAAACTTGCTGAGAGTGCGCTTGATCCAGACCATTGACAAAGATACCAAACAAGACTGAACCATGGACAATGCCATTTGTGATCAGACAGCAGCTTGATTTATTTCCATTCACCACCACTCACTGGAGAATCCATCCATACAGTTTTCTACTAAGGGAACAGTGCACCCATCCAAGTCATGAGCAGCTTGAACACTCAGATTTTTATTTAGTTCGGCTTCTGAAGGCTGCACATGCTTATTAGAAGGCAAGTATTCTTTGATCTGGCAAGGGTCAAAATAAACATGAAGTATTACTAATTTTATCTCCATAAAGAAATATATTTGTCCACATATTTTGAAACATTATTTCAAAACCAAATATTTCTAAGGTCAGCACCATTGAAAGATGCTGAGATGCCTGTCTGCTATACATAAAGCAAGCTGCACATAGTAGGCATTCTCTGACTGATAACATGTGTGATTGTATACCGTTTTATGGAATACAACAAGTTTGGACAATGCAGTGTGCACTCAATAGCATTTAAAAAAACAGCCTCGGGATAAACTGCCCACTGGCAACATGCAATGTGCAGCTTCTTTAGTGAGCTGAGTTTCTTATTCCCCAAATTTATGTCAAGAAAACAAAGCCTGTGCCCCTGTTGCTCCTTTAATTACTTCAATTCTCAGATATAAAATTGTATTTAAATGGTAGTATTTCTCCCACTTTTTTTTTTTTTTTTAACCATAATCAAAAGGAATATACAGAAGTTGCTGTCTGTGATAAGAACATCTGAAAGCCTCTTGGATTTTTAGATCAAAATTAACTCCAGGAAATCTCAGGGACATTCATGGTGAAACATCAAGCACTGCCACTGTTGCAGGATGAGTAATATATTTTCCAGTATGCAAATTCTGCCATTACTGACTTTTTCTCACTTCATATCTGTGTGGAATTAAAAAAAATACAAGTTTATTTTAATTGAAAAAAAAAAAAAAAAATGCCTCTTCTTTCTACTGTGGAAGAAGAGCAATTCATCCCCTGTGTACAAACAAGTGATAGCAGTGCATTTTTACTTTTAGCCATGAAAGTTTCCGTTAGTCAACTCAGTACCACCAGCTAGAAATTTTATCTTTATTTGAAGAGCAGCTGGGGTGTGAAGAAATTGCTGTTGCTTCTTCTAGTGAGGGTTTTTGTAATCTATCAGTGTTGCCCTGAGTGCAAAACAAAAACTTTATCCAAGATCTCATTAATATGGAGATTTTAAATATAGGACAAGGTGATTAATTTTTGACATTGTTTGAATGCACACTGGAGGTTTTTTTTTTTGTTTTCAGCTTGTAGCACAAGCAAAAAAAAAAAAAAAAAGGAGAGAGACTTCTTCTGTTTGCTGGTTTTCACTCTGGAGTAAGGCATTACCATTCTCTGCTGTCAGCCACCTTTCTTACCTTGAATGAGTCACCTGAATCTTCAGTACCCAAGTTTCTGCAAGAAAGACACAAGCCTACATCACTTTTTAAGCAAATTTCTCTGAGCACTAAATAAATATGCAAGATTCCCTGGTTAATCTGTGAAATATTCTAATATGTGCTCATGTAATATTTTCACCTCAGCTGAATAATAAATGCGGCAGCTGAATTGGGATCGCTCCCCACTTTCCCGGTCCCCTCCCCGGGCCACGTGTTCGGCCCCTCGTGGTCCCCAGAAGC
>JAWWEE010000074.1:81321202-81345324 GCA_035221455.1 Xenops minutus | reverse complement strand
GCCAATCAGGGAAGGGTTTACCTGGCCTGGCAAGGCTTGCATACTAATTAGGAAGGTATGGGGTTTCCCTCCAGGGAACTAGGGAAGATACAAACTGGCTTACAATACAGTAAAAAAACCTCAGGTTTAAAGGGCACTCTGATTCCACTTATGATATTGACTCTATTCCCACAAATAAACACTGAATAATAAACATTAATAAACACTGGAAACTCTGAGAAAATATAATTCTTTGGGATTATAATGGAAACTGGTCATCACGTGCCCGAATGACTTGTAAAGTAGTTAATCTAAGCCACTGAGACATCTCAACTTTCTCACTGTAATCCTTTTATGGCAAAGGTAAAATAGTTCATGTCCTCAACCTGTAGGTCCACAGAAGAACACACTTTTCTGCTCCCTTTGGAGCTGGAAACAGAACTTCCCAGCGAAGAGGTATACACGTACTAGCTGTTGTAAAGTTGTGCTGGGTCTCATTCCTTATGTTTCCTTTCTTCTTTCCACAATCCTTACTGATAATGTTGTGATACTTTTTTTTTTTTTTTTCCCCCATTTCTGTTCCCATTCCACAGTTATATAATGATCCCTATTCATGAGAGGAGAAGCAGAACAGGATGCAATATTGTCATTAGGCTGGCCTACAGCAGGAAAGGTGATCTCTGGACAGCTGTAGATGGGTAAATAAATTGGAGTAAATCAGACATCAGCTCCTTCTGTTAGAGTCCTATCACAATGCCTTGTTGCACTGAGGTAGGACAGCACCTCTGGAAATGTTCTGGTTCAATTCCGTTGCTCAGAGTCACCAAAAGCAGGTTGCTCGGGGCTGTGTCCACTGGGGTTTTGAACGTCTTAAAGGACAAAGGACCGGATTTTTAGTGTTGAAACACCCACACTAAGTAGAGTGTTTAGGTTTTTCCCTTATGTTTAAGTGGAACTTTCATAATTAATTTTGTGTTTATTGTTTCTCTTGTCCTGTCACCGATTCTGTCTGGGGTAATGTTTTTTACTGCTCCCCTCATCATGTTCCAGATCTCTCAGCCTTTTCTCATACACGTTTTCAGTGCCTTAATCATCTTTCTGACCCTTTGCCAGCTTGGTCCAGTACATCCCCGTCTTTCTTGAACTGATGTGTCTCACTAGTGCTGTGTCAATAGGGAGAATCCCCTCCCTGGACCTACTGGAAAAACGTTTCCTATTATAGGCCAGGACAACACTGATGCCCTTTATAGCAAGGGTGAGTTGCTGACTTATGTTCAACTTTGCATCCACCAGGACACCCAGGTCCCCTCCTGCCAAGCTGCTTTGCAGTCACTTGGCCCAAACCTGTACTGAGGTTAGTATGAGGCTATTCCCTCTGAATTACAGGACAGGGCTTTTGTTTAGCTTCATGAGGCTTCTCTCAGAGCATTTCTGCAGTCTGTCAGTGTCCCTTCTGAATGGCAACATAACAGTGTTGTGTATCACCCACTGCTCCAAAGCTTCATATCATCTACAAACCTACCAAAGGTGCGTTCACTCCCATTATTCAGGTCATCAATGATGCTGTTAAATAGTACTGGCTCCAGCACCAGGCCCTGGTGTACACCTTTAAAGACAAAGCTTTAGGTGGAAGTCATGCCACTGATAACAATCCTCTGAACTTGGCATGTCAGGCAGTTCTCAGCGCACCTTGTGGTCCACTTATCTAGCCTGTTTGCCTCAGTTTGTCTATAAAGAAGATTTGAGAGACAGTGTGTTACTAAATTTGCAATATATAACATCCACTTGTTACTTTTTTCTGTGTACTAAGTTTGAAATACAAGAATATATGAGATGTCATAGGGGAAAACATAATAAAATTACTTGAATTGAAATGCATGACCTTTCTTACATTTGTTCACTCCATCACAGACGGTGTTTTGGGATAGTCAAACTAGCTTTACTGACATGTAACAAATTTGCCTGATTACAACAGATGAAAAATATTGCTTAGGCAATTGGAAGTGAGGGCTGTCAAGGTCACGGTGCTGATTATGGAATGCTTTTCAATGTCTCTCTCCTGATGTGCTAAGTTGCTATAGTGATTATCCATCTGCTTTTACAGGGACTTCATAAACATCAAGGAAAGCTAATCCATTTGCCTGTAATATTCATTCTGAATATTAAACTATTATATGAAAGAGGGTAATACTTGATATGTCTAGTTCATTAAAGCTTTCCCTGGACAGATCTGAAATGATATTACAGGCCATTTTGAGCTGTAGACAAAAGTTTTTCAAACCTGCTAAGCAGAGCAAGAAAATTACCCCTGTAAACAAGAACAGCAACTTCTACTTATAAATCTTAATCAGAATTTCTGAGTGATACTGTAGTCTCTATTACATATACAGCCAAAGAAAACACCACAGTGTTGTATTTATTCTTTTCAGGATATGAGTGCTATCATAATATAGTATCAATGCACAATTTGATGATCATGTCTCTGTGCCAATTTAGTTAAGGAACCCTGCATATTAGGGCCTGACATCTATTAACCACAAAAAAAGCTGTAGTGACTTAGAAGATCCTGTAGTTCAGGCAGTATCACAAGTGTCTTAGTCAATAGAGATCCTTTTCCCCCCTTACCTTGTTGTGTTCCAGTTCTCTTTCTTTGTAACATAATGTATTGACAACATAATAATAACTTTCTTGAGCTCTTTCAGAGCACTTTAATCAGTAGATAACCTTATAGTTTGCAAGTAAACACCTCTGTATCATTGCAAACATAGTAGGGTAGATCCCAGAATTCTGTATAATTTCATAGTATGTACGTATGCTTGTGTAGGTAGTCATGCAGATAAGAATATTTTGTTCCTTTTAAAACATCAGCAGAGTTGCTTTTAATTCCTGCTAGTTATAGTTATAACTTGAAATACTCTGCATAGGACATTGGAAATAATAGATAAGATCTCCAGATAACTCTTAGATAAGTAAGTCACGTTGTGACAGATAATTTCAGTCCCCAAGAGGCTTTCTGGTTTGTGTTGTGGCTTCTTGCACAGCAGGGTAAAGTTCCAGATTTGGAGATTCTGAACGTCCCTGTGATGCAATGAATGAATAATCATGCCTGATCCAAAACCAATTAAAAGCAACTCAGCTTTAAGTCATATTTAAGCAGAAATGATAAATTAGGAACAGATCATAGTATCTTGCAAGTCATCCAGCTGTTAGATCTTGATAAATATATTTCTTCCTAGCCAGGCATTTCATGGCTCATAGTTTCACTTCAAGCTCTTTAAGCAAGTTGACAAGGGACCTCTCAAAAGGAAATAACTTCTCCAAGTCCCTAAAATGAAAGGGAACAGGAATCAGACTCACTTTTTGGCAAATTGTCAACAGCAGCTTGATATTTTACAGCTTGCTCTGAGGATTGTGAACCTACTTAAAATGTTTAAAACCGTACATCTTCCCCTGATGCAGGAAGGCATCCTCTGTTGAAAGCAGAATGATGTCAATTTATTAGAATACTTAAAATACCAAAAAGATGACAATCTTTTCTTGCAGCTAAAGACTTTTTAAAATCTGATTTAAACCACTCAAGTAATTTGAATTTTTACATCACACAGCAAGAACCCCATCTGAACTAGGATAATGTAATGCAAAAACATGTATATACAAGAGCAAAACTAAAAACTGCTTTCATTTTGGGGAGAATTGTGTAATCTAAGGGAACTAAATAGCCATATTCAACTTTTCTTTAATCAGTACTGAAAACAGAGAGAGAAATGTCAGAGCTTCTCCCTTATCCAGTCAATCCCTTCTTTATTTGAAAAAATAAATGGCAGTGAGACTGCCCAAAGAAATAAATAAGGTGCTGTGAATGAGGTTGTGTGGCATTTGCATTCTAGGGAGTAGGCAACTGACATAAAGAACAGAAAAATATCTAGACAAGGATACTATGTACAAGATTGTGGATTTGATGATGTTAGGTGGTTTAAGGTCTGATAAACCCAGGAACACGTAGCCATCTAACAAAGATAGCTAAGCATTCGTGTTTCAAGAGTAGCAGAAAGAAGATGTTTAGATGAGAGAGAAAGAAAAGAGAATATGGGAAGATGGGCTCTTAGTAGCCCTCTAGCTTGTGTGGCATCTAGAAAAGCACCTGGAGGCCCAGTGGAGAGAATATTTAGAAATCAGAGCAAAGAGGTTAGCAAATCAGAGACCCAAGTGTCAACACTGATGATGCCTACATATGCCTGCTTGGGAATTATGTCAATCAAGTCTTATGATGAGATATATAATTGGTATATGACCTTTTTTTATTCACTGTGAGTTTTTTATCTAGAAAGCACTGCAAGTCAAAGATAATGTAGATGACCTGCAGTTTACCTGGGCGAGGACTTAAGTGTTTTCTTCAACAAAATTTGAGTAAATTAAATAGTTTAATGATAAAACTTGATGCAGTAACTAGGTTCTCTTCAGGTGGGTGATGGACAGATACAACTATTGGGACACATACCTGGGCAGGAGCTTTACTGTGGAAAAATACCCATTCTGTTATTTTAGAAATAAAAATTTACTAACCCATCCTGTTATTCAGAAATGTTAAGCAGGGACTAATAGACAGTGGCTTATCCTTCTCATTTTGGAAGACATATGAAGATTAAATGAAGCTATCATGGCTCAAAATATCTAATTTTCTCAGTTTGGCTTATATTTGTAGAGTGAAGAAGTCTCCTATGACAAGAAGGAAATAAAGCAAAATAGTGTGGGTTCACTCTGGAAATGTGAGTGATACACAGACAAAATTCCTCAGATACAGATCAGCAAACATAGTTTGGGGTTTTTTTTCCCATGTATATGAAGAAAGCAGGTTTTTATGCCTCAGTGCTTTGTTGTGGGTTGTTATGCTCCTGAGCTGTACTGTGGGCACAGCTGTCATCAGTAAACAGCCTGAGCCTCTCAGATAGATGAGCAACATTCAACTCTTACCTTTCACACAGTTTGCAAACTCACTGTATTTCATGTTCAGGAAAATAACAGGTATTTCCAGGTACCTGGCTCTTCAAAAGGCTATCTGAATTCACAAACATGTGCAGTTGAATTGACAATTAAGAGTTAGATGGTTAAAAAAAACGCCTTCAGTTATAAAATCTATCTCTAAAAATGAGCTGATAAACAAAAGGGTTCTTTCCAAACCACGTCCTCAATAAATAGCTCATAATTCAGACTTACCTTGGGATTTTTGTTCTCAGGGACAAGGAGTTGTTCAGAGATCTCGGCCTTTGCAAGAGATTCAGTAACTGTCATTCTTTTTTTTTTTTTTTTTCCTGAAGTCCAGCTTAGAATTTCACTGGGATAAGCAAGGAGAGGGACTCTGGCATCCTGTGGGAAAATGATTTTGCAGAAGTTCAAATGCTCTGACCAGAACTCTGTAAGAATTTGTTACATTGCACTTTATTCTAAACACTCTTGGACTCTATTCATGGTTCATCCATCAAATTTAGAAAAAAAAAACAAAAACAAAAAAAAAACCAAACAAACAAAAAAAATCAAACCGATTTTAGAAGCTGAAGCCATTAAAGAGTTGTTGCCTGGGACTATGCTGAAAGTACTATACACACAACAGTGTCTCAAACCCCACTTTTCTGCCTCTATTTGCATTGTTGTTTTTTTTCCTTTTCCTTCTCTCTCTGAGGTTTTGGGTTGGATTTTGTTGATTTTTTTTTTTTTTAATGGAAAATGCTTGCATAGCAAACTCTGTACCTAAATCAAGTGTTTGAATTTTTCTGAGAACTCTGTTTATCCATTGTACCTCTTTTGCACTTGACACAGGCCAAAATTTTTCAGCAATGTTTTCCAATATCATCAATGATTCAGAAAGTATAATGGAACCGAGAATCATTTTTTATTCATAAAGCTTTTTTTGGCTTGCCTTTTTTTTTTTTTTTTCAGCCTGGGAATTTCAGACCTGGTTTGTATTTAGCAAGACCAGTGCATGGCAGGGTGTGAACTTTAATGGCTTAAAGAGCATGCAGGCCTCAAATGCATTGTTGAACAGAAGGCTGCGAGGTCACTTGCACTGGAGAAGAGAATTTAATTCACTGTCATGGTTTAAGCCCAGCCAGCAGTCAAGTACCATGCAGCCACTTGGTTACTCCCCACCAGCAGAGTCAGAAGGATGAAAGCTGGAGAACTCATGGGTTAAGTTAAAGACAGTGTAATAGGGAAAGCAAAAGCCACTCATTCAAGCAAATTAATATAAGAAATAAATTCTCTGTTTCCCATGGGCAGGCAGGTGTTCAGCCACCTCCAGGATAGCAGGGCTGCATCACACATAAGGGTTACTTGGGAAGACAAACATCATCACTTCAAACAACACCCTATCTCCTTCTTCCCTCACTCCATATATTGAGCATGATGCCATATGATATGGAACATCCCTTTGGTCAGCTGGGGTCAGCTGTTCTGGCTGTGTCTCCTCCCAGCCACCCATCCATCCCCAGCCCCTCACCAGCATGGCAGTACAAAAAGCAGAAAAGGTCTTGCTTCTGTGTAAGCACTGCTCAGCAATAACGAAAATATCTCTTTATTATCAACCCTGTGTTCAGCACAAATTCAAATCCCAGCCCCATATCAGCCACGGTGAAGAAAATTAACTCCACCCCAGTGCAAATCAGCACACTCATTAGCACCACAGACCCATAGACTGTGGCTGCTTAAAGATACATCATTTACACTGCATTGACCCTGTGGGAAGTGTAGGCTTAACATCTCATCTGCTGGTCCCTAAAATGTTAAGACATTTTTGGAGAATATGTCAGAGAAAAAAATCCATCTATATTGCTTTCCCTGAAAATATCACCCTGCCTGGAACTAATATCTGCTTTAAACTCATCAGCAGTGAGCCTGTGAGAACCTAGCTGTGTCAGCACACGGCCCCAGGGCCCTCACGTTAGGGCAGGGAACAATCCAGTAGAATAACTTTGAAATACAAGAGGAGCTAACACTGTCTATGTGATATGGTCCTATCTGGCTGCAAGAAGGTCAGGGGTCATTGACACCATTTTGTGGGCTCTGATGTCTTTGCACAGACAAGATCCAGTGATGCAGACACTGATCTGGCATCTCTGGGAGCCCTGGCCAAGAATACACATATTTTGGGATATGTGAGGAATCACCATAGACAGCAGGGTTTTATTTGAATGCATGACTAGGAATTAACATCTAATTAAGAGAAAACAGTCCTTCACCTGTGCTTTTCCTCTGCCTCATTTAGATCATGATCTGTAAGTGAAGGCAAGTATTACTAATGTAGCTGTGTGTTCTCTACAGCTGCCCTTGTAAAAGTTCAGAAACCCTTGACCTAGACATGATTTATAATGAGAAAAATTTAAAACCAGATGAATTTTACAGCTGGATTTTACAGACCCCATTTTTATCATTGAAAACTGAGTTCTCTGTAGAAGAACTGAGCAACAGCTCACATCACAGTTCCTGTATATTTCTCTGCCACTCAATGGAGAGACAAACAATTGAGAGAGCAACAACAGAGTATCAAAATCTGTTTTCTCCACCAAATCGCCTCTGGGAGATACCTATTTTAAGCCTAGTTGCTCAAAGTTTGGTGATCTTAATCATAGAATCATTAAGGTTGGAAAGGACCTGCAAGATCATCAAGTCCAACCTTTGACCAAATACCACCATGCACACTGACCATATTATGGAATGCCATGTGTACTCATTTTTTGAATACTTCCATGGACAGTGACTCCATCACTTTCCTGAGGAGCACATTCCAATGCTTAACCACTCTTTCAGTGATGAAATTTATCCTAATATCCTACCTGTACCTCCGCTGGCACAACTTGAGTTTGTTTCCTATTGCCCTATTGCTATTACCTGGCAGAATAGGCTGATCCTATATAATCTTATAGTTCTTCATATTAAATTACACTTAAATTTGGACAGCATGTCCATGGGATACTCCCTGGTATGTTTCTCGTCTGTTTTAGACCAATGTTGTGCACTGAGTTAGAGCCTGATGCTACAATCCTGGCAGTCAGTTTCGTGTTCACAAAAAAGGAGAGAATGGGGTTTCACGATGGCAGTCTAAGCAAGGAAGTCTTTTCTTCTGCATTCCCCAGGTGCCAAAATGCCACTCACCGAAGGAACACAGCAGGAAATGCTGAATTGTGTTCCCTAAACTGGCAGATACTCGCCTGAAACCTGCACATATTTTACTGTCAGTCATACTATTTAAAAAAAAAACCCTTCTCTTTAGATCACAGTACTGCTAGCTCACCTTTCCTGCAAGATCACTTTTTACAAATTGATAAATATGTTAAGAGTGCTATGTATTAGACTGAGTGAAAAAGGAATTGTTTACCATTTGTTATTCATGAAACACAGAAATACTGTTTGGTTCCAAGTCTTACGTAGAGTTAAGTCATTTACTCATGAGTCACGTGTGCTGAGGTTTTGCTTAATTTCTCCAGGGCTGAATAGAAGGTTGTTTGGACCGCAGATGTTTTGGACCATAAGCAGAAATAGCTAGGGACTAGAACTACTAAACTTGAAGGCTGCAGGCAGAGGGCAAGTCAGCACAGAACTACTGCTTCTTTTGTCTAGAGTTTGAAATAGACTGCTCTATTCCCAGTGCCTCTAGTCAGCAGATACACATGTAGCCCATGTACAGGCCTGAAGCTAACAAAGCATTTAAACATGTTGTTAGGGAAGATTGAGAGTGAACATAATTCACAGCTGATGACAGGATAAAAAAGAACTTGCAGACTCAACCTGCAATGCTGACAGTCTGAGCAGAGAGGGTCAGAGAAGGGATTAGTTTAATCAGATTCAAGTTATTCAACTTTTCTCCCCTGCTGTTATTAAGCAGAAAAGTTCATATTCAGGTAGATTTTAAGGAATATAAATGAGTCAGCAGTTCCATTTTATGGCTGTTTTAAAATTAATCTCTTTACTTAATAGCATTGCCATTGTCCCCAGATGTTATACTCAGTGATATGTTATTCATTTTTTTTTTTTTTTAATCCTCCAAAATCATCCAAGCAGAGAAAGTAAGGGCTCTTTGATCTCTGTCACAAATAAGGTGAATGGAGGAAAGTATCCCACAATAAGGAGCTGTGCTGCTGTCCAGGTGATAGTAGACAAACGCAAAATTCCCCCCCCAAGCAATAAAAATTAAGACTGAAAATATCCAAATGGTACTACATTTATGATCCTTGCTCTATCCCAGGTTTTCAAACTAATCTCAGTAAGTCACAGAGCCTAGATAACTTAAAGTGTTTATAGGTGTCCAATTTCCACAGATTTCAGCAGGAGTAGTTGTTCATTGCTTTATGGCTCTGGGATTTAGCTTCTCTATACCATACATCTTCATTTTGAAATGGAATAAGGAGAATTGAGTTTTCACTGTAGCCTTCCCTACCCAGCATGGCATTATGAGGCTGAACAGCACAGAGCTATTTACTACAGCAGAGGAAACTTCCCTGTCCTCAGTCCCTTCCCTGCCTAACCTACCCTACCACTAAAACACTTAAAGAATGTGCCAAAGTGCTTTTCTAAATCATAGCCTCTGGTACAAATTAGGAGGAGCAGGTTTCATTACCTTTTTCAGACCTCTGAGAAAAATGAGAGGCAATACCAAGATGAAGTAACTCAAATGAGTAGATAAGTAATCAATACCACACAGTCCCAGATTCTTCCCATCTGAAATTAATGCTCATGGCAATCATTTGAAAGCAGAGCAGATGGAGGTTAAAGTAGTGGAGGGGAAAAAAAAAAAAAGAGACAGTATATTTCTGGTTTTAAGATCATGAAATGCAGCAACACTGAACATGCAGGAGCTTAATTTGCAAATAAAAAATAATAATGAGCCTGCAAGTAAACCGTACATTAGTCAGCACTGTGCTATTGTATAGCAGAACTTTGTGCCTTTAGTCACTGATTTTTTTCTACATTTGACAATGATATACAACTACTGGATAAAGCCCTTAAGTACTGTTTTCTAAATCTATATTTATATTGAAGCAGATAATCTATCTTTTTGACAATATTAATCACCCAAAATATAATCTGTAAATTAAAAATTGTATAATATTGTTACCCAGCAATACTTCATCCAGCAGAGAACATTTGTTTTCTCTGTTGCTTTTCTAGTCGAAAAAAGTCATTAAATGATTCACTTAACTATATCTCTATTAATTATATTTTCTCAGGCTTCTGTAAATTAAATAAAAAAGATGACTCCTTGAGAATCTCTGCAGATTCTGTGTTTTGAAGATTAATATATATTGCAAAATGTTTGAATATACAGATATTTTAAAGTCTACAAATCTTTACTAAGCTGGACAAAACAATCTAATATAAAGCACTTAGTTTAAAGATCCCGAGTAACTGTGCTAATTAACATCCCCGTGGGCCATTTGCATACCAAGGGCCTGGTACAAATTATTTCAATAATACATCATAGATGCTGCTGCTTCTCTGCACAGAATTCTCCATTTTTCCCATTTCTGGCACCAAAGTAAATGTTCTGTACTTGGATTCAAGAAATGACCACCTGTTGCCCTAAAGCAGTCAGCCACCACAGGTTCCTTCCTAGGCATCTGTAGTTCTATCACAGCACAATCCATGAAAATATCAACAGGAAAAGAACTACTTAAACTTTCAGGCTCCTACCTTATCTCCAGAATCGCCCTGTAGAAACTTTGATAGATTTTCCTTGAAGTCTCAAAAAAGAAAAAGACAAAAATAAAACACACCCCCCAAAAAACCCCACTGCATTAACACTCCCCTAATCAGTGAGAATTTTAAATGTAGCTGCACTGTAGAATTTGAAGTCTTTGCAAACCTAATTACAGATTAGATTACAGAGAGGAAAGTATGATTAATTTGTAATCCTCAGGCCTATTGCACTAGATAAATTCTGATTACTTTTAATTTATTTTTTTCATTTTAATAGTAATTTTTGCCTGACAAATATCAAAGCCCTCTGAAAACTTTGCAAAATAAGATTTATCTTTAGCTTATATAGTATGTTATGCCTATAGGCTAGAAACTATTATCAAGTGCCATGTAATGTGACTTATTCTTTTTTTTTTTTTTTTTTGTAGTTTTAAAGTGCCAACCTCCATTTTCAAATAATTTACTGTCAGTATGGCCATATTCATTCTCTATCATAAGGAATTAGTTAGCACTGGAAAATATTTTTCACCAAGTCAGTTCCTTTTAATATTAACCCATTAGAACCATCAACTGGAGAGCTACTGTAGAGTAAAAGAGTATCTCTGCTCATCGGGTCCCGTTCAAAGACCAAGTAGAAAGCAAATCAGTAGAAGCCAGGTTTCGCTTGTTTTTCTACTTAGAAAGTGAGGCACTGACTTTCAGATTTTAATTGTAATCATATATTCAGCTTCATTTTGACCTTTTAAAAAGTTCAGCATCTGATTTAAAAAGATATTGACTTTGCTCTTAGTGTTTGGCCAACAACTAGCAAACAACTGGTCTTCATCTTTTGCATGTTTTCTATAGGTTCATAGCCGCCAATGGAACTCATTCAGTCATTAAGACTGTGTTGAATTTCAGAGTTTGGTAGAATAGAATAATTTTCTAAAATAGATAAATATTTTTTTTCAATTCAGGTTTTTTGTCTTCCTTTAAAAGCTGCTAAAGAAAATATTCTCGACTGAAAGTTTAAATATACCAATATTTCAATTCTTAGCTGGTCGCAAAACATATTGATGCCAGTACCTTTCCATCGCTACTCTTGTGCATTTTTGACAGACCCTGCTGAATGGGACATGGAGGACCAACACCATTCCCATGAGTCACAATGCTATATTTTCATAGCATGCTCTGTAATCCAGGAATTTGGCTCAGGAATCTCTCTGAAGTTCGCAGGATGTGTTTCAAAGAACTAAAAGCATATCTTAACCAGATGGTTGAGAAACAATTTCAAAGCTAACTGGCTCTGTCAATCTTTTTTCCTATTTTTTAAGAAAAAAACCCCAAAGAGTAAATGCCTATTTCAATAATTATCTTTATTAGACCTGATGCAATTGGTAATCATTTTACTCTGTTTTTCCTGACTTATTTGGTTCAACTTTCTCCAACCTAAGGTTCACCTCTTTCTCACTGTACGTCTTTGGTGTGTACTCAAGAATTTTATTTTAATGTGAGACTCAAGGTGATTCAGTTATAGTAAATCATTATTTTATTATATTTATTCTCTGTGAGAGATTATAGTATTACTCACATGGCTAGTTCTGCAAATCAGCAGTTCTGAAAAAATTAAGACCTTAAGAGATCAGAAATAGTTTATGTGTACCTCCTCATGTTATAAACCATAGTCGTGAATATTTTTCATTACACTATGCTTGTTTTTATCATGTACATGTGAGACAACTGGGTAATGAGTACAGGTCAATCAAAAGCCCTCCCCAAAAATTTCCCAGTAAATTAGATGTCAGTTTTACACAGAGACACCATAATTACATAGAACACTAGACAATACGACCAACATTATAGAATTATGACCTTATCTTTATCTATAGTGTTAAAGGAAATCAGTTCATACTTAATTGTAATGAGAGAAAAAAATCTATTAGCTGTAATGAAAAACAGTATCTGTGCCTGCATTTTTACTCATCTTCTGTCAATATTTGTAAGTGAAGATAGATTTTTGCATATATATATATACATACATTTATAAATGAAGTATTTAGCATGCTGTGTTTCATTCCGTAGCTCAGCTATACTGCAGTAAATAAAATTTCCCACTTGCAGCTACCTAGTCAATATGAAAAGCTTTTACTTACCCTTGCAGTTGCAGAAGATCATACTAGAAGAGTTTCTTTTTGAACACTCCAGAGATGTGTGTACATAATTCAGTATGATCACAGAACTGTGAAATGATCATGTAGGGAAGATTAATATAGAGGCAGTCTATGGCAAATATACTCACGACTGCCTTAACGGTAAAATGCCAGTAAATGTCAAAAAAAAAAAAAAAAGCATTTATGAACTTGAGCCCCTCGTGCCTGTAATTGCAGAAAACTCTCTTTGGTTTAGTTTGCTACTGTGAGAGTATGTTCAGTACTGTGTCAAAAATAACTGCTATGAGAAGGTGTCCCAAAATGCAACTTTTCTGAACCTTTCAAAATCATTAAGCAATTGTGAAACAGAATTCTATTTTTCTCTAAGGATTTAATATAGGGAATAACAACTAAGCACAGAGAAACAAAATCTAGCTGCATCTACCAGTGGGCAGCTCAATGCAGCTTTGCGAAAGAAGGGCACAGACTTGCCTTGGCCCCCACTGACATAAAGGGGAGTAAGGGCAGCTAAAAGACAGCTATATGAAAAGAAACTTCAGCAAGAAGTTACTTACTCTCTACTGATCACATGTACAGTAGAGAATAAGCTACTTTGGGGAAAAATATTTCATAAAATCCTCAGTTCTCTCTGAATACCTGGAGTCGGGGAGAATGAGAAAACATCTGCTTTGTGGCCTCCTGCTGCATTTATTTAAAGTCTTACAGCAGACCTTAAATCTTGAAAGAATATGAGAAGATAGCCCCACCTGAGGGCAGGAATATTTCAAAAAGTGTGAGGTAAATGCAGGGGTTATTTGGATTCTGAGAAGCTCGTGTGTTTCTTAATTGAACACTTGAGCACTCATCCACAGAGCACTTAGCCACCTAACACAGAGAAGTTAAGATCCTAAGTATCTTTGATGTTGTACACATAAAGCAGGTATTAATAAATGCAGTAGTATATTAATAAATGCAGCGTCACTCCTAACATGGAGTGGCTTCTGTTTAAAATTAAATGGGACATGCTTGATCAAGGGGAAGGAGATGAAAGAGAGAGGTCTGGGGCACATTAGAAGGAGTACTAGAGTTGAGAAGGAGACATGAATCTGAGATAACCATGTCTCCTTGGTTATATGGAATGTGGATGATAGAGAAGAACAGGCAATTATATACATTTGCTAATTTGGGATTGATTTTAATAATGTGCATGTTTATTGTTTTGTAGCAAGATTCTGAACTGTGTATAATATATTAGAAATCACTATTTGTTAACTGCATATTGTTAAAGGGTTTAGACAGCTTCATCAAGGGAAATAAATAATGTGTAACTTTGGATATAGTCAAACAGGGAACTGGATTCTCAAAAATTTCAAATCAGTAAAACTTTCTTTTGGACTACCAGCTATCAGCTAAAGTTTGTAGCCTAGCTGTTATGAAAAGTCTGGAGAAAAAGGCAGGTGTTTGCTCTGAATCAAATTTCCCTTTGAATTCTAGATTATTTTTATGCCAAATAATCAAACCAGACTGATTTCCACTTCTAGGATCTCCAAATACTACCAATTTTCTTTTCCAATGAAGTCATATTGTTCCTTCATTGGACTGAATTAGACATTCTGTTGACCTGTCAAAATGATCAGTGTGATCAGTGGATGGCAGAAATGTAGTCCAGGCTTTTTTTTCAGACTGGTCATCTGGAGACCAAGTAACACCTCTGACAAGTTATACAGATTTGCACTGCGGAGGAAGCATTTCATCTAATATATTTGATCTTGTGGTTACTACTTAAAAACTAAAGAGTTTGGCAGGTACATTTTTGTTTTTCCCTTTCCTTCTGTTGGCACTAATGACAGCAAGTTTTTTCAAGGTGTCAGTCCATAATAGACCTGATTCTAACCCTTTTAAGTATTTTAGTCAACAAAAATCCAATTTGATTCCGACCTTTTCTTTTCATACATATGGGAAAACATAATTCAAAATCTGATTTGACAAAGTGAGGAAAGAAATCTCTTTATTCCAACTGTTAGGAGATATAAACCCGAATTATGGGAGACAGCTTAAAGGAGAGAAAATCCCCTCCCTTACCAAAAAAGCTCTTGAAGCTCAGAACTGGATTCAGCTAAAAAGTTGAGCAGGTATAAGACATTGTGGAACATATCTAACACAAATGGAAAGTTGTCAGGCTCCTCTATCTCCTCATAAATCCTTTGCTCTTTGAATTTTCATTTCTCATGTGAGTCACTTATCCAGTATGCTGAGCTGACAAGTGGGGCAAGAGGTCAGAGATACGTTCTGTGTTGGTTTTCTTATGCTGTCCTATATTTCAAGTATAAAAGAATTAAATATTTGCTCAAGCTGATAGACAGTGAAGTATTTTAACCCTCAGGATAAGGAAATAAATCTTACTTCTTAATTCATTCTTCTCTCACAGACTATCTTTGCTATATTTCTTTCTGTGTAATGCTTACCAAGTTTTTAAAACATTTTAAAGCAATATTTTAATAATTAATAAAGTTATTTTAATTGTAGAACAAAAAAAATAAAAAAGTCATTTTTTTCACAGAGATTTGATCAAAAGTAACTCAAATTGGTCTGAAAATATGTGTTGAAAGGCATACCGAAAGAAGTTCCTCTGTACTGAATATCAAGACAGGGAAGCATAACACAAAATATCCGCAACAGTCATATTTAGTTCTATCTCATTAAGTGATCTGGCCACATGCTGAGGAGCAAGGATGTATAATGCTGATAGGCAAGTACAAGACAGTGCACAGATATCCCAGCTCCTGAGCAGAAAGATAGGGAAGAAATTTTTCTTTGGTGTAATAGAACACAAGTGTTAATCATGTAACCACAGAATCATTTGCCAAATCCGCACAATCTGACACATTTGCACTTATCTCTTTGTCACTACTTTAAAATCATGTGGTTTTTCAGCTGCAGTGTCTGCATGTGATTCGTCAAGGTGTTCTTTAAGGGATGGCTGAAGGTCAGACTCTACGAATTCATTATCACATCAAAGTGACTGATTGCTGTCAAGCTGGCCTGAGTCAAGAGTCAGCAATGAGCTGCATTTATTTATCATGCTGAGGTGTGTGTGTAAGGTGTGGGACACCAATATACGCAGAATGTAAACTCAAACATGTTTATGGGCTTCAAACTGTGACAAATGTTTTTTTCACAAACGGAGAAAATGCACTTGCCCCTCTAAAGGTTAATGACTTAATAATTCAATCAGTCATGGAGACATTCAAAAGAGTCTTTAGTAATTGCCAGAAAAGAGGAATAGCCAATTACTTTCTTTTCAGAAAAGGGGGGAGAGACCTGCAGGTTTAGTTCTTGACATAACTAGATGCAACATAACTCTTCTATATGTTTCAGCTAAGTATTTTGTAATTATAATGTCTATATTTGGAATTTATAGCCAACTTTATTGTCTACATAGCTTAGTCCAGCTTGTGTTGTGAGTGATTTCAAGGTCCTAGCAACATGACAATGTTGTCAATTTTTCAGGTCAGTGATCCATTTGTCAGGAGACTAGACAGGGTGACAGTGCTGTAGAGCACTCCAACAGGCAAAACAGGCAGCTCCTCTGTGTACCTGGTGGATCAGGGAACTAGTAAACATAGAGCTTTAGGTGGTAGAAGTGACCTATGACACTTCTGGATTCAGTCTGGTGAACTCCCTGGAAGCAATAGGATATTGGTCAGAGTTTCCTTGAATCCCAGCTATGTTAGTGAGTTCATTTCAGTGTGAAAGTGTGTGAAACATCTGCTTTATAAATTGAAGTACTAGAAGATTTTTAAAAGTGATTAATACTTCTAAGTACCATCATTTTAGTTATATGTCCTTTCAGAAAGTGTTTTTAGAGTATGCAGGACAATTTCTGTTTGAGCACTTTTCCTTTTGGGTAAATATTAATCCAGGTATTTTAAACCAGTACACCCATTATTACTCATCACTTTCCAAAGTATAAATTTTAGAGACAAATCTTCAGCTATTGCCTAAAAGCAAATGGATGAAGACAGAGCTTGGTAAGTAAAGATTGTGCAGTTCACAAAGGGACTGGAGCATCAATTAAGAACTGGTCCGAGACATAGCACAATCCCACACTTGCTCCCTTCACTGCTAAAAGGAACGTGATGTAAGAAATCCTTGGGACCCATCCACACTGTTAAGTATAAGATTGAAAGCATGCTTTTTACTTCCTTATTTTGAAATCTAGTCATCTTAGTTGCTTCACACACAGTAACTTCAAAGTTTATAACCCAGGAATTTTCACAGGAAAAAAAAAAAAAAAAAAGACAAAACCAACCATGAAACAGATAAGCTGTGTACTTATTTTGAAAGCCTGACTACTTTCAATTACTACATATATATGCAGAAATACATGCATATATGTATGTGTGAGAGAGAGGGTATTAAGAGTATGTATATACTATAATTTTAATTACCATACTTTCAAATAAAATCCTGTCTTTTAAAATACTTTACATAGTATAACATGGATGTATGCATTTATATGTTTTACTCTGTTCCTCTGGTTAGTATTACTTTTGACATGCAATTTGAAATTAGAGGACTGAGCCTCTTAAATGATCAAAGAGAGTGAAAAGGTGGTTCTATATTTATTTTCTACATCAAACAGAACTTAGCTGTTCTAAAAACAAACTAGAATGATTTCAGCTATTTATTGTCCCTGTGAAAGCTGCTAACTACTTCTGTTATTGTCGAAGCAGGAACTGCTTGCCATTTTCATTTACACTCATCAGTAATGGTAGCAAACTCTCTATTCAGTGCCAAAGCCTCATTGTATTAGCCAGCTTTCTGCACTTTCAAATAGTTGTGTATCGAAAGGAGTTTTCTTTTACTTCAAACTTGAACCTCCTATAAATGTTATTTTTTGTTTGAGTCATCATAACTATCCCCACAAGGGGGAAGTTTTCACAAAGGGTTATGTCTTCACATTTATAAAACCTAGTTTTAGGTATGCACAAGGTCAGACCTCCCATTTGCAATCATCCATCTTCACTAATTAGCCACTTACAGGAAAATCAACTCTTAAATAAATGATAGTTCCAAATGTTTCTGCAAATTGAGTGAGCTCATAGGTTCACTTTAACATATTCTCCCTGTTGTCAAAATTATAATGATACCAAGAGACTGTTTTCAGTATCTGTACCACCGACATTGTATTTCTTTTTTTTTCCTTGCTTTAAGAATTTGAATTTTGAATGGTTATCTATAGACCATTAACAGAACAACACCTGCATTCAGAGGGTCACATAAGTATGAGGCCTTTTCAATGACTATATGGATAGAACTTTTATTTAGTTCCTGTGACAAAAGTTGTAGCAATAAAGACAGATTGATTGATTGATTGATTGGTGACACTCATGATACTGGAACAGGACTTCAGCTAGAATAAATCAAATCAGCTGAACTGAGGACCTAGTCCATTATTTCAAAAAGCCTTTGTGCATTTTCTGTACCTTTGGTCTACTGCCAAATACAGTTAAGATTGAGCTGGTAACTATAAATTCAGCTGAACAGCAACACAAAACCAAAGCACAACAGGTGACACAGAAGACCAGGAGGCAAGTAAAAATATCTAAAGAGTTCATATGTGTGTTAGCCCAGTATGAATTTATCTATTAAATAGTGGCTGTAGTTGCTATCAGGTTGCTATATGATTGCAAGTAGATGAGGATGTGCCCAGAGCAAAGGGAAAATGAAGCATCAATAGCACAACATCTGCACTACCGTGTATTTTACACTATTGTTCATATTCCTCTCTGTTTGATATTCTGAAAGTGTTTACTAAAGAGACAAGGAGTCTTTTCTAAGAAAATTGCTGGGTTTGAGTTTCTACATATTTTGCTTGAGTATACACCTGAAAGTATTCTAACAGAATTTGGGCATAATGTTAACTTCATTCTTGTATTTCATGAAAGCATTGGAAGTGCAGTCTATCCATAATAACACATTAATGATAACACAAACTTATTAAGTGCAGTGATGTTGTAAGTAGAAGTCACTGTTTTGCTAAGTTGAAAAAGCTTGCATACCAAATAGATGCTACAAACCAAAGATCTCTTCATATCATTGAAGTTAATAGAGCCTATATATCCAAAGATTCTCTAAAATTTCAGCTTTGTTTTCAAATACAGGTTTATGACCCATACATTTACTAGGAGCAATATTTATTCCTCAAGTATTAATATGAATGGTAATGTACATAATTCTTTGATTATTATATTTTCACAAGTAGAAGAAAACAAACATTTCCATGCTAAGAGCAAACTCTCTGGAAAATATAATTCTAAAAGTATTTGTGAATTCACTGAATATTTTCAGCTCAGAAAATATATTCTGTCATAGAAAACTGACCAAGGAGAAAATGTGTGAAAACCTGAGAGCCTTGGTGTTTCTGTTTGATGGGGGAGGAACAGAAAGGGATGCAGACAGAACTGAAGGACAGTAGTGGGAAGGCTCAGCTCAGACCTATTCTATGACGGGTTATATTTTTCCAACAAGGCCGTAAAATACATCACAGAAGTATGTGATTAGGATAAACAATTAAACCTTTTTCATAATAAGTTTATTACTGCTTCTTAAGTAACTGGAGAGAAGTGTACTCCAGTACACCTTTAAATGTTAGTATTAAGCTCTGCATCATCAAGACAAGAGATAGAGAATACAAGAGTTTGAGTTTGGATAGTCATACTGAGATACAGCAGAACAAATTACTGCACTTGTTTTCAGAATATTTCACTTCTTCTCCATGTATATTGTTGCAGTGTATGTGCGCCAAGGCTAATTCTATGCTCACTTTTTTCTTCCTTACTGTTTTCAACAAGAAAAAATTTGAGTATACTTGTTTTACCAACTGGTTAAGAAAAGCAGAGCTGTTGTGTTTTACAAACAGTTTTGCAGATCAATCAGTATTACATGCAGTCAGCTTTCCAGTAAATAAAGAGGGTAATCATTTTTGCTTTACCAACAGTTAGAGGCAAAAGTGCCATATCTGTAGCAATGAAACATTTATTATTAAGAAACCACGTTCATGTAAGTTTATTTTAAATATTAAATATTTGTAAACATGTGCATATACGTACAAACAAAAATACATACAAAGCAGAAGGAAATAACTTTCCTAATGCTGTCAATGTTTTTATAGTAGCACATGATGTATTTATGATACAATTTCAGCAAGGCTAAACTATGAAATGCCCACTTCAACTAGTATTTTATTATGATTGCAAACTCCTTATTGCAAACCAGGGGGACAACCTTTCTTTTATGCCAACACTATCAACAATTTCCATGATAGCTTCTCCAGGCTGACAGTAATGTACCTGTCAGACAAACGGGAGCTTCTTTTTCTCTGATGAATTGCTGTACTACAACATGGTTGCCAAAGCCCAGTAACAGCTATGAGCATAGAGAAGCAGTGATGCAAATGGAGAGCTGCACTGCCCTGCAGCCTCTGCTGTATGATAGCTTAAAATCATATTGATTGCTCCAGGACAGTAACAACTTGAAAGCATAGCTGTATTTCCCTCTACCCCTCTCACTGTATATCTTCACCTGGACTTTGAAAGCTAAAACTAGATCTTTATAATACCGGATTCTCACTGAGCCATGGAATTCACTGGAATATTAATATCTAATAAAAGTAGTTTTTAAACCTCCATGACAAAAAGTTACTGATAGTACAAAACACATTAAACTAAATCCTTTGTATAATTCTGTATCCAGTGAAGAATTTTACTCAATTCAAAGTCTTATGAAGACACATAGTTGAACTTCAGCTTGGCTTTTCATACCTGTGAGATTTCAAACAAACTGCAGATTATCAGCAGCTGAATCTTGAAGCTCATTAATCAATGTATTAGCATATTTCAACAGAGTGTTATCAAAGCAGGGACTGAAATATGCAAACCAACACTAGAAAGGAGAGGTTTCAGCATACTTATGTTCTGCAAATGCTAAATAGCACTCAGAAAGTAATTGTGGATCTCGGACATAATCCATACATCTTGTTCTAGTATTAGAAGTGAATTGTGGTGAATCTTTATCTCAGGAAC
Source organism: Xenops minutus (assembly GCA_035221455.1). Lineage (NCBI taxonomy): Eukaryota > Metazoa > Chordata > Aves > Passeriformes > Furnariidae > Xenops > Xenops minutus. The sequence goes on along the minus strand of JAWWEE010000074.1, from coordinate 81,324,443 downwards.
AGACTGATTAGGATTTTCTTGCTAAAAATAAAAGGCTCATCACCTGTTGCAGTTGTCTTATGCTTATTTGGCAGCTGCTAATCCTTTATATAAATTTCAAGTGAAAGGAATTTAGCAGCCAGAGAGAGTCTGTGCAGCTGAGCCTGGTGGAAATGTTTATTAAAGAGACTCTAGAAGGTTTCCAGCTGTTTCTACCACCTGCTTTAGTCTAAAGCCTGGTGCAGAAAAATGGAAACAGCTGAGTCCAGATGCCCATTCTGGGATTAATTTCACCATGGATCAGCACAAAGCTTCTTGGACATATGAAAACTACATGCCCAGTGTAAGTTGGCTACCACTGACTCATTTGTATCCTTCAGATGGCACATTATGAGGTTCATGCAGGGAACAGAGAGTGGAAATATTAGCTGCTGGTACCAAATCTTCACCACATTGGCCAACTTTAAAGTGATCTTGATATTGCAGATTAATTTCCTCCTAGTGCAGTCTAGAAGGTAAATTTTGGGTTTTGATATGATGAGAACATAAATGTAAATGGCATATAATCTTTTTAAGGACCTAAGAAAATAAATGGTCCTGCTGAATAGATCTGTAGAAGAGCCAAAGAGTGTCCCTAGCTCCTTAGAGTTGGTTACAAAACCATTAGTTCAGAAAGATTCTTCTGATTAAAACTACCAAGTGTAGCTGAATTTAAAAGTGCTTTTCTGGGCCCAGAGATATTTCTCTAGAAATTAAAGCACCTGAAAGTGACTCCTATTCAGTATAAGGGAAGGTGGTAGCACCTTTAGTTCAGCAGTCTAGATTGTCTGACCCTTCTCTATCTATGAAATCAAGTCCATTAGTGAAACTTTCAGTTTGAATGGCTATTGGTATGGGCTAGATCATAATTAGGTTGCTGAAGAAAACAATCACAATTGCTTAATCTAAGGAGAGTTATTAAATTAAAACATAACACCTTAAGCATCTTAAGAAGAACCTAAAATAGAAGGGGTTAGGAATATGGAAAAGAGAGTAAAACAAAGGCCACCACTGGGTAGAAATTGCTTTTCACAAGGTCATAGCAGGCCTCTATCATAATAAAAACAAAAATAAAAAAAAATTATCCTTGATCTTATATCATGGTTTAACCCCAGGTGGCAACTAAATATCACACAGCCACTTGCTCACTCTCCCATCAGCAAGACAAGGGAGAGAATCATAAAAGTGAGAGAACTAATGGGCTGAGATAAAGAGAGTTTAATAGGGAAAGCAAAAGATGCACACACAAGCAAAGCAAAACAAGGAATTATTTCACCAGTTCCCAAGGGCAGGCAGGTGTTCAGCCATCCCCAGAAAAGCTGGGGCTCCATCATGCATAATCATTACTTGAGAAGACAAATGCCGTCACTCCAAACATCCATCCTTCCTCCTTTTCTCCCCCAGCTTTATATACTTAACATGATGTATGGTATGACCATATTCCATGTGATATGGAATATCCCTTGGATCTATTGGGCTCAGATGTCCCCTCTGTCTCTCCTCTCCAATTCCCAATGCATTCCCAGCCCCCTTGCTGCCATGGAAGTGAGGAAGTGAAAAATCCTTGGCTCTGTGTAAACACTACTCAGCAATAGCAAAAACATCTCTATATTATGAACCTTGTGTTCAGCACAAATCCAAAACACAGCTCCATACCATTCACTGTGAAGAAAATTAACTTTACCCCAGCACGAACCAACACAATTCATCTTCCCTATCAGCAGTTTCTATCATTGCTACCACCATTAAAGCATGGTGAAAGTTGTCCTTTTTCCTATGAATGAATAGACCCTTTCCCTCTCAGATCTAGTCTCTTCTGTTTGACAATTTCTTTCTCTGGGTTTGTTATTTTACTTCTAACTTTGGTTTTCACTCTCCATTATTAGCTGTTTGCTGAAGTTTCCTTTTCCTATCATGTCTTCTATTTCACTGCCTAGTATTTTCACACTCTCTGGTTAACACAGCATCTTTCTCTTTGATCTTACAGTTGTCTTCTGTTTTCTGATCTCAGTCTTCTCTCCAGTGCAAACTAATCCTTTCATTACATAATGAAAGGGCTTTAAAATAAAGTTGCCATGGGAGGAGAACCTCAATCTGTTCTACTCTTAATAGTTTGATGCCATTGTGAGCAAGAGATGCCCAGATCCTGGAGAGGGGTCACATGTCAGCAGGAGAGCACCTGAAGAGAAACACAAAGGAATTCCAGTCACTATGTCAGTTTCATCTGGGGCCCAATTCAAACACCTCTATGCAAACACACACAGCACAGGGAGTGAACAAGAGGAGTTAGAGATGTGCACAAACCCATAAGGCTGTCATCTTATTGATGTCAAGGAGATGGGAGGGGATGTCTCCTGTGACTAGACTGTTGGAAGGGGAAAATGCAGGCTCTTTAAAAAGGACAGGCAGGGGAGACAAGGATGGGGTATCACCCACTGTGTCAATGACCAGCTGGGGTGCATAAGGATGGATAAGGAGAAAACTGAGAACTTATGCTTCAGGATTAAAGTGAGGGCAGGTGACATTATACTGGGGGTCTGCTACAGGTGACCTGAACAGGAAGATTGAGCAGATGACAGGCATAGACAGATAGGAACAGCCTCATGTTCCCAAGACCTGGTCCTCATGGGGGACTTAAAAAAAAAAAAAGCTGTTGAAGGCACAATCCAGGAGATTCCTGGAATTCACTGATGTTACCTTTTTTTCTGCAAATAAGAGAGGAGCCAGTGAGAAGAAATGCTATGTCAGACTTTGTTCACACTAACAGAGAGGATCTGATGGGGACTATGAAACACAGAGGCAGCCTGAGCTGCAGTGATCTAGAATTGGTGAAGTTCAACATCCTTAGAGCAGCAAGGATGCCCAGCAAGCTCTCTATCCTGGCCATGACAGTAGACTCTGCAGGCATCTGCCTGCTACAATACCATGGAAAAAAACTCAATTCCCATGAAGGGAGGAGAGGCCCAAGAAAGCAGGCTATTCAAGGATCATCTCCAAGCTCAGAAGACATGATAACAAAGTGGAAGTCAGGCAGAAATGTCAGGAGGCCTGTGTGGATGAACAAGAAGCTCCTGGACAAACTAAAACACAAAAAGGAATCCCACAGAGGACAGAAGTAAGGAGTACAGAGAAATTGTCCAAGCAGACAGGGATCAGGTTGGGAAAGCTAAAGCCCTGATAGAATTAAATATGGGCAGGGATGTCAAGGGCAACAATATAAGCT
>JAWWEE010000074.1:81276810-81321102 GCA_035221455.1 Xenops minutus | reverse complement strand
GAGGGAGGGAGGGAGGGAGGGAGGGAGGGAGGGAGAAAATGAGACTTGGTTACGCAGGTCATGGAGAAGGCTGTGGTACTTGATGTTTTTTTCTCAGTCTTCACTGATAAGTGCTCCAATCACATCACCAAAATCACAGAAGGTCAAGGCAAGGACTGGGAGAATGAAGAACCACTTGACGTAGGAAAAGAGAAGGACTTAGGAGTGTTGGTTGATTAGAAGCTCAATATGACCTGGCAATGTGCAGTTGCAGCTCAGAAAGCCAGCCATGTCCCGGGCTGCATCAAAAGCAGCATGGCCAGCAGGTCAAGGGAGGGGATCCTCACCCTCCCTCTACTCTTATGAGACCCTGTCTGGAGTGCTGTGTGCAACTTTAGGGTCAGCATAAGAAAAACTTTGACCTGTCAGAGCAAGTCCAGAGGAAGGCCATGGAGGTGGTTGGAGCACTGGAACACCTCTATTATGAAGATAGACTGAGAGAGCTGGGATTGTTCAACCTGTAGAAGAGAAGGCTCTGGGTTGACCTTAGAGCAGCCTGCCAGTAACTAAAGAGGGCTACAAGAGAGCTGGAGAGACTTTTCACAGGGACCTGTAGGGATAGGACGTGGGAGAATGGCTTTAAACTGAAAGGGGTTGGGTTCAGATTAGATATTAGGAAGCAGTTCTTTACTGTGAGGGTGATGAGGTACTGGAACAGGTTGCCCAGAGAAGGTGTGGATGTCCCATTGCTGGAAGTGTTCAAAAGCCAGGTTGGATGAGGCTCTGGTCTAGTGGGAGGTGTCCCTGCCCATGGCAGGAGAGTTGGTCGCTTCCAACTCAAACCATTTTATGGTTCTGTGGTAACCACTCCCCAACTTACATATCTAGTTTTCTATTCTCTCTCATTTCCTTCCATCTTATGCATTGTCTTTAATGTTTTCTCATCATTGTATCGTACCTTTTCCCTACTTTCCTTCATGCTGCTCAGAGCTCCTTATATCTAGTGTATTTACTTGAACCTTAGCATGGGGAGGGGTTGCCCAAAACTTACTAATTTTTACTTACAAGTAATATTTTATCTGTTAATAGCTTGTTTTGTTTAAGAACAAGGTGCAAAAAGATTTGGAAGCCTTCAGATGTAATGAAAATGCAGATATTCTAGTAGGCATAGCAATTTTACCAAATAATATGCTGTCTTTCTGCTTCTTTAAATATTTAAAATCATTTTGCAACTCTTTGCACACAGTACACAAGCAGAAAGCAATTGGGCAAAAATAGCAGTCATTAACTTTGGAGATGCACTAAGCACAGCAGGTAGTATATAGCATTCAAATTCAAACCACCACGTCTCAGAGGCAAAGTCTGGAGGGGTTCTGCTTTCTGCAGCAGACAGAGGGAGTATCATCTGAATGCTCATTAAAATAAAACATAAGGACTGATCCTTATATCTTTATTACAATGAGTTGACAAAATTAATTTGGGACTCAGGGCAATTTTACTTAAAAGGAGCAAAAATCGGTAAAGAAACTCTATGAAAAAAATCTAGATTAATGAAATAAACTAGATATTAATTAACTATATTATAGACTGTAAAGGATGGAAACTTGACCTTTATAAATGTGTAAGTATGGTAGATAAATGTTCACAAAAGGTGTTTTGAGGGATATTTGTTACTTCATTTTTCAGTATGCAGAAGTGCAGTATGCATTAACGCAATACTGTTTTTAATGTTTGATGTTTCTTGGGGAAAAGGTACATAGCTCATATATAAAAGAACAAGGTAACAACATAAAAAAATATGCTATTAATTGGTCTTGTTGGCTGTGCGCTGTTTTTGCCATGTTAATTACAGCCACCTTCCTTTTCCACCTGCTTCATGATGGGCAAAAGTTAAATTCCTGTCCAACACCTGTAAGCTGTAAATAGACTCCATCTGACACCCAAAAAATTATTTTCAGTGAAGGTCGAGTTCCTCACAGCAGCAGGCATGACTACAGTGCAGCTCACCAAAGCTGCTCCCAGGAACCTCAGGATTTTTGGCAGGAGTACAGTGACTTCACATAGTTGCACATTCAGTGGTGCCATTCTTAATCTGTCAGTGACCTCCAGGATACAGAAGCTGCCACGTTGCCCAAACTTGCTTCTTTACTAATAACAAAACCAATCAGGTTTGGCTGTATTTCATGTCCGTTGGTCTCAAGTAATTTCTCTATTAGCAAACTTAAAAACAAACACCACTGAATTTTTGTATCCACTGTCAAAGTCATCATGGAAACATTAATGAGACCATAAGAATAGACTGGACCATAAGGACAGACTAGTGCTTTGCAGAGGTGCACATGCCATTTAGAAGGGATTTCTGTGAAGCGCTCAGAGACTTCTCCTTGGGGTCTGTGAGCCTCTCCTGTCCCCAGCCATAGGGAGAATGCCATTGTTTATAATGCTACTTCAATGATCAAAAGATTATTTACTATCCTGGGCTGAAATAGAACGAGAGAAGGAGCAGGTTATCTTAAAGCTGCTTGTTATCCAGGGAGTTAAAAAATGTGTTGACTATCAATCTTTGGAAACTTCCCCACTTACAATCCCTTTGTGGTATGCTCTGTTTTAATGTGAAGAGTTGCTGGTTTCAGTCCTCAGTTTTGCAGACAGCTTTCACAGGAAAGAAAAAAAGAAAAAAAAAAAAAAAAACACACCAAAACAAACAAACAGAGGAAAAAAAAAAAAATACAACAAACCAAAAGTATTTAGTTCAGTTGGTTGCAGTCTTGATAAAAGGTCAAGGATCAAGGATTAAAGGTGGAAAAAACAGAACTAACCTTCTTCCTGCAAAGGTACCATGGCTCTATTATAGGCAGAAGGATGGCAGAGGGGCAGTGCGAGAAAGTTCACTCAGCCTTATCCTATAGCTGCAGAAATAACTGTCCCAAGGAAAAGGCTGAAGGACTTCCACATGTAGGGACTTCAAGCCTTCACCTTTCCTGAGCACTTAATTTCCTTTAGTGATTTTTATAATTAATTATCAACACACCATTAGCTATGGCATTATACAGTAGACTTCACCAAGACAGGCCTTTCCATCTATATCAAGCAGGGTAATATATTTCAAAGTCAAAAGGAAAAACACATTAGGCAACATGATGGCAACAGTAACCCTTCTGGATATATTACACCATAAATACTAGGAACCACTACAGTAGAGCTTTTATCAAATCCTGGCCCTGAATGTAAGAAACTGGCTTCTACAAATCAGAAAAATGATACAATAAATCACTCTTCCTGATGTCACATTATTGCATGCTGCCATCCCCAAAGAACACAGGATGGTCAATAGTTGGTGTGACAAATGGACCAGCCACTGCAGGAGCTTTGAGACATACACTCATCTCAAGTTAATCAACGTAAGGGGAATAAAATATCCAACTCTTTGATGCTGTTATTCACAGCTTCTGTTTGGCAGAGTACTGAAATATATATGGCTAATTTGGAATTCAGAATGCCTTCAACAGCAGCCCTTCTATGCTTAAAAACAGACATGTATTTAAATGCCTTACAGAAATGGAACTTAGAAGGGAAAATGGGATAATAAAGATTTAGGAGTCTGAGCTGACAAACCAACCAATTTAAATTCAGACAGAGATGGTACTTTACATGTTATAAGAAGGGAGGCACATACTGTTCATGTTTGTTACTTTGTAAACAATCATACTTGCTCTGTTTGCACTGGCATCCCATCATTATTTCCCTTATCCGATTAAGACTGCAGCTAAATTCCCCTCATAAATCTTTCTTCCCCAAACAATTCAATTGGTTTTACTTACCTCCACTATGATTAGCTGAGTATGCACTTTTATACCTTGTTTCTTACCCGCACTTACATTCATGATCACGTGCTGACTTCCAAATAATTTTTCAAGTGAAATGTGCTTTACTGAACACCTAGGCTTCCATGAACAGGACAGAACACAATGTGAACTTCTGTGGTAAAGCCTTCATGTAACCAAGGATACAGAACAGTAGCGATACAACTAAAGGATGTAAGAGAGGGAGCTAACACCTCCTCCTGTGTAAGTGCTGTGTGGCTATAGCTGGCTGACTCCTCCATGGCCAAAGATGAAGTTTCTACAGAAGAAGGCTTAGAAACAGGTGTTGTAGGCTACATGTATGTAAATGTATGCTGTCTGAAACAGAATTACCTCTGCATATGCATGGACTATTATTAAAAAAAATGAAACATTTTGGCCCAGGAGCTGAGAATCATCATCTTTATATGATTATATTTAAACTCACACCAGCTGTTGTACCACATCAGACCTACCACTTTTTGAATTGCTGTAATGGTACCAAAACATGGTCCAAAAAGTACTGAGTCTAGTCTGTTATTTTGGTGCAAAACTGGAAAAGAACTACAAATTACCCGTAAACATCGCTTAGCATAAATTCCAAAGACAATGCATTTGGGAAAGTCTAAGTGAAACTTTGATATAAAGCAACTTTTGAAATTGCAGCAGTCTATGGAAATGTAAATAACCACTCAGTTTTAATTTTAGGAGCCAAATATAATGGAGAAGAAGGAGCATTTATAATTTTATATGTAGAACAAAAATATTTTTATAGAGTAAAATAGTGCATGAGGTGACAAACTTTTTAATGCATGGTGCTGGCTTAGGTGCTTTTAAGAGCAAAACCCAGGTGAAGGGTCAGGTTAGGTAAAGGGACATATACTGCAGTACCAACATTTTATATATATCGTTGTACCAAATGTAATATCACCGGCTGATTTTTCTGAATTTAATACTACAGTAAGAACATGCCTGCTTGAAAGAGCCTCCAACTCAGCAAGGAAAATGAAGGGGTGCTGAGACAAAACACCAAAACCTGTATTTCAGTGGCAGCTCCTTATGGTTTCAGACATCATTACAGCTGTGCTAATACTAGCCCCTACAAACAGGAAGACTTCTGATTTGTTTACCCTTTTTCAAGTAGGGAAAATTAGATTGACAACTGAGGGTCTTATCAGACTTCAAAAATAAATATATATATATATTTCTACTTCATTTCAAAATGTGTAGTAAACTAAAGTGTTTTTAAAGGGAAAGTTGCTAACACAAATAAGCTTTCAAAAATACATTCTTTTTCAAAACAGCTGGAAAAATAGCTGTGGCTAGCAGTAACTCCCACTTCATTGTGTTTTCACTGATGTTGAGTCATCTTTACCTGGGGTGAAGTAATGCTCTCATTGGAGAGTCAGGAAGGATGGACTAGAGAGCAGTGTGTTTTGTGTTGGGCTACAGCATGTCTTCTGGTCTTCAATTCTTTCAGCATTTTGCCCCAATGGCTATATTTTCTTGTTATTTATGTGTGTTTCATTCTTATTTTGAATGAGCCAGTCTTTAACTCGTTCTTGTCCTGAATTTCTCTGAAAAAGAATCAAGAATCCTTCCTTTTTTGTCTTTTTTCATTAATGAAAAAGAAATAACAAAGTCATATGGTTCTGGTTTTGAATGACTGTTGCTTTTTGAACTTGCAGTTCTGACATTAATTGTTTTATTGATGAGGTGTGTCATGGAAACATAGGCAATTATTTGTATTTTACTTAGTGACCACGGATTTTTTTTTTTTTTTTTTTTTTTTTTTAGTTACTGTAAAAGCTATTCAACTACTTTAGGGTGTTATGCCAAAGTGATTTTCCTTAGAGAAAAGCAATTTTGTCAACATTGAAATGCCTGAGAACTCCTCAAATCTGATCTCTCCAAACCTTCAAGTACTCACTGAGGATGAGTGTGATTTGGAGTCCACAGCTCAAGAAGTGATTTTAAGAAAGAAAAGAAACACAATCAAGCAAACAAGCATGATAATATTTTATGAACTGGTAATTTGCACTATACTAAGAAATTCAAGTGGTCAAATGTCAGATGAATTTGGGAAAACCTAAGGAGTGAAATAATCAGACAGAATGGGGACCATAAAAGTGGTAACTCTGAAGGTTCTTCAAATGAATTTAACAATACTGAGAAGCAAGAACATATGCAGTGGAACTAGATAAACATCCAGATTATGATCATTCATCTTAAATCTTAAATTCTTTGACTGACAGTTTTTTTCACCAACACTGTAAGTGTTTACTATCATTTCTGTTCTGCTTCATGCAGTATCCTCTGGCTCTCTGTGGTATCCGTTCTTTAGAACAGTGTTCCTTAAATATATGTTAGTGTCAAAAAGCCTGAACTGGAAGGAAGCATTTATGGTGGAGTACTTTCTTAGTAAATGTTTTTTTCAAGAAATCTCTGTGCTCTTGACTTGACTTCATTGTATTTACAGAGAAAAACTGTTGAAAATTTTAAACTTCTTGTGAAAATAAAGTGTTGGTTTCTTACTTTTTGGTAAGCCCTTTGAATGAAATCTCCTCTAAAATTTGTATACTGAAGACATTTTGAAAAACATAGATTTTTAGAACCACAACACAGTGAAGCAGTCAGCCATTATGTATTCAATGTGTGCTCTCTTTACTTGTGTTTACTGTATTTATTGGTGCTCTAACACTTGCAAGAGTAATATCAAGTATGTTTGCACTATACCTATACCTTTATGGTGCTGGATCTGTCTGTCTTAAGAGATGTTCTTATAATTCATTTGTAATATATCCTGAGCCATATTTATTGTATTAGCAAGGATTAATGAAGGCAAGCGAATTTGAAGGATTAGGATTTTCAGTTCTCAAAGCACTCAAATATTTTACTACTGTATACATAATCTCAATCTATAGTTATTGGAGGGAAATTCCTTTCTTGGGAGTTCTCTATTTCTTATTTCACCATACAAAGCTTAGTACTTTTCCCTTTGCTTATTTTTGAGATGTATCTAGCATGTCAGTGGATTCTTATTCTTGTCTAAAAAATCTTAATTGATCACATGATTTCTGCTAACTTCAATCCTTTATCAGCTCCCTAGTTTATGTGTTGGAGTTCAGAGGCTTATTGCATATTAATTGTCTATACAACCACTACATCTTACCAGTGTGTGTTGCTCAAAGTTGAAATAGCTTGAAATAGTTTCTCTCTTCCATAGTGAACCTGCAAGGTAGTCACCCACAGCAATACCAGCCCAGATTCAGCTGAACTCTTGGTTTTCATTCCCAGATCCGGATGCTCTTTGGAGAAAATTTAGGTTAGGTTTTGCGCAGTTCAGCTTGGTTATATGTGGGTTCCAAGTTCAGTTTATAAAAACAATTCATATTCCAAATAATATTGTAGTTTAGCTACATTCTACACTGATTTTCCTGCTGCCTCCTTTCCAGTCACCCAGGTGACTGTTTAGGGCAGAATCCAACAGAAGGGGTACAACACTGTTCTCTATCAATTGCTTGTTATCCAAGTAGAAATTTATGCCTCTTCTCTTTGCAAATCTGTGAATGAACTCGTAGGGAAGTCTTCTGGAAGAGGGATCTGTACCCTCTAGGAGAGGCACAGAAATACTCCCTTGGCTTTAGGTGGGTTTTGATTTGAGCACTCAGAGCTATGGAGGTTCTTGAGGTTTGTGAGTTAGCAAGGGGCTGCGACTTTCCCAAAAAAGCAACAGTGCTGAAGATTGAAATAAGTGATGTATACAAGAGGAAACTGAAATGAAAGGGGGCCCAGAGAAACCATAGCTGTCTTTTATGGAGCATTTGTTCCTACTGTTACAATATGGACTAGAAAAAGTAATATGCTGTCTTTAGCTGTGAATCAAAACAAACTTTAAATAATGAGACAGAGGCTGTTGCTTGTGTATTAAATGGAATTTGAGAAAGCTATCAATATGAGGAAAAATGAAGTTTTGTTTGCACAGCTCTTCTGAAATTAAAAAAAAAAAAAAATATATAGGACAATGAGAAATGAGAAACTGGGGGAGGCTGTTAGTGATTTTTTCCTTAGTTATACCTATGCCATCATTCCAGCGAATTTAAATATCCCAAGACCACAAAGTAATGCTGTTATAAGGCACTGATGCACAGCACTTTAAATTGATATTTAACATTTTTCTTGGTGTGTTTTTTTTCTATCAGGTATATTATGTTTAATTCATCATTTGGCTGGGTGAAACTATGGCTGCAGTCTGGCTAAACTCAAATGACCAATAATTGTAGATTTTGCTTTCAGGTTGCAGGATCAGCCCCTGTTCTCTGACAACTGTTTGTATTATGCATTAGAAACCAGAGTTCATAAATAGAAACAACAAATTCAACATATCTTTAAAGCTTTTACATTTTCATTTATTTTTATTCAGAACTTCTGTCCTTTTTTCAAAACATTTGTGCCCTAGTAAACTGATAATCTGAAGAGGATTAAAAGCAAAAAGGAAGTCAAAATTATTTCAGTTAATATAAATTCCTTTATTTTTCCTCCTGCCTCAGTGTCACTGTATTCACAAACTCTCCTGATGACTTACTACAAAATAACATTCTGTATTTTAAAAGCTGCCAGAAAAACAAGCCAGTCTAAATAAATTAGATACTTCAAAGATACTATTTTGCAAGCAAAGTAGAAAGCTTTTCGGAACTTGTGATCTTAATAACAAATTCTGTTTCTTGAACAGCAATTAAGTATTTTCCCAGTGAAGCACCACTCAGAGCTGTTGCATATTATATTTAGTCTTCTCTGACCATTGCAAATACTTGTAACACCAAAAGGCAGTCAAGCAGTGACACCCAGTGGCTTCAGAATTCTCTCTTCAATTTATATCACAGACAAATCTGTTTTTTATCTCTTGGTTTCAAATATAGTACTACTCAAAATGAGTAAATAATTTCCTTTTGAAGAGGTAGTCAGAACCCAGAGTAATCCATAAAAATCTGGACTTGTCTACCTGACTAGGTGACTCTAGATGAAATGATTTAACTACCACAAATGTGCATATCAGTCAGCCATATGCATTCAAACAATTACTCAAGAAATACATAGAAATACATTCTACAAATAAGCATTGAAGTTTACCTTTGAACAATCAAAGGTACAAAATTCTGTGTTTAAAATCCTTTACCTGTCAGAAAGAAAGAGCATTTTTAACCATTTTTAAAGCCTTTGAAATTCATGAATGGAAAACCCAACATAGATATGGAATTCTATTAATATTTATGATATCCATAAAAATAAATAAGAGGTGATATTAGTACTGGCAGTTGAGATGACAGCTTGATATTCTCAAAGTCACCTGGAATTTAAACTGCAAACTAAACCAAAATTCTGCCAAAACAAGTTTTCCTATCAAACATGACCGAACTATATTTAGACAGAGGCATACCTTGAAAAGAAATTGTCTGCCCAACATAAAGAGAAAAAACAAGAAGTACCATTTTATGATTGCTCTGTCTCAGAGATAAAAAATATGACATTTTTCTTTTTTAAATCAATAGTCTTGCTCTATGAAAACAAGGAAAATATCTTAGTTGCATAGTATGAATGACCATAGGAACAAACTATCAGAACACCCAGCCTTATGAAATGTTCCAAAAGCTGTCCTCAGGGTGTGTCTGTGTGTAAGAATTGTATGAAGCATTTCTACCTGGCAGAAGCTGCAGAAGAACCCTAAGAGAATTCTTTGTTCTGCTTCTCTATCAGTTCAGTATAACCAGGTGGGTGTGTGGAAATGCAGGTTAGAGCAGCATTATAGCTATTTTAGCATGTAGGCTATCTGATTTAATACAAGCTTTATTAACTGAGCTCAGGAAGAAATAAAGCAGTCCATGTCCATTACTCTCACACATCTTAGCATTCTCACATCTCTCAGGTTGCTGTTGACTGCAGTAGATGATGCAAGATGGGCGTGAACCATGTCATTCCCAAAAACATCAATGCATGCCTATTTCAGAGGAAATTCTGTAAAAACAATTATAATTGATAGTCTGTAGTACCACAGCAACATGAGGGAGTAGTGGCATTTACTTAGAAATTCATAATGACTCCCAAGCCAAGGTGTTGCTGAAGATCCAGCCAGACCCTACACAGTGGTGCATGATAAACAGCAACAGATGAGGCAGGGAGTTCAGAGAGAGCTGGAAGAGCAGGAGACTGCAGTTCCACCAGTAAGTGCTGGCCTTCAGCATCTAGGTTCTCCTCTATAACTTCTTCATTAGGAGTTATTTTCAAGACTGGGTAATAAACACTTTTAAGCATACTAAAACAAGGAAAACCAGTGAAAGTGCTTTTCTTCTTTCCTTCTCTCTTTGGTATTTTGGTAACTAAATCTGGACTCCTCTGGCCCCTCCTGGTCTCCCCAAGGACACTGATGGATGGGGTGTATTTCCAGCCCAGGGCCTTTGGGATGGTGAGGGGCTGGGCCTCATGGCCCAGAGAAGTTGCGGATGGCCCATATCTGGAGGTGTTCAAGGCCAGGCAGGATAGGGCTTTGAGCTACCTGGTCTAGTGAAAGATATTCCACCCTGTCCATGTCAGAGGAGCTAGAACTAGATAATCTTTGAGGTCCCTTCCACTAATGAGCAGAAGATTAATATACAGTTAGAAAAGTGAGCCCCATGACAAGTACAGGAGTCTGCTCCTTCCTAGCTAAACAGCACTAACAGCTATAAATCCAATCTAGCACATCCCAATCAAATCTGTCATTATCTTGAACCCTTTGTGCCTCTGTTCAGGTACCAAAAAGGACTGTTGTGGTTTAAGCGCAGCTGGAAATTAAGCCACATGCAGCCTCTCACTCAAGCCCTCCTCTCTCCCCACTACCCTGGTGGAATGGGGAGGAGAATCAAAATAAAGTTTGCATGTTGAGATAAGAACAGTTTAATACCTGAAAATAAAGCAAAGTACAGTAATAATGATAAATGGTAATGATAATAATGATAACAAAAAGGGAAAAACAAGTGAGGCATAATGCAGCTGCTCACCACCCACTCACCAATGCCCCTTTTCTGAACCCAGACTGGCTCCTCATTCCTCCAGCTTTGTATCCTGAGCATGTCATATGGTATGGAATATCCCTTTCATCAGCTTGGGTCACCTGTCCTGGCTGTGTCTCCTCCCAACATGCCAAATTCCTTGCCAGTGAAAAGCAGAAAAGGTTTTGGCTCTGTTTGAACACTGCTCAGCAATAACAAAAACATATCCACGTTATGGACCATGTGCTCCTCAAAAATCCAAAACACAGCCCCACATTAGAAATTGTGAAGACAATTAACTCTACCCCAGCCAAAACCAACACACAACCAAAACCATTCAATATGTTTGTGATCCTTTGGTAATCATCAAAAAAAAGAATGCCAGGGATGGACCTCATTGGTGACTATAGCTGCCTACTGGGAAGGTGTAAAGATGAATCCTGACTCTTTCCAGAGGGGGCCCATGGTGAAAGGATGAGTGGCACTAAACCAACTCTGCCAGATGGAGTTAGAAAAAAGGAAGAGATTGTCACCGTGAGAGTACTCAGCCATGGAACAGGTGCCCAGGGATACTGAAGAGTCTTTGTCCTTGAGGTTATCCAAACATGATTGAGCAGCCTGACCTGACTGGAGCTGTTCTGAGCAGGTGTTTAAACTGGAGACCTCCATGAGTCTTTCCCAGCCTCTGTGCTGCTGTGTTATTTTGAAACGTCAGGCTTCCTGCCTTATCCAAATGGGAGGCACCCACAGCCTTGTGGAAGTTGGCCTCTGTCCCACCACTGCTCTTGCTTCAGATATTCACCAGCATGGGTGACCTCCCCACAACTTACCCAAGGCACAGCACCACCAGCAACTGCCCCTGGGTGGGCTTTTTCCTGCTGATGACAAGGCAGTGGTCCTCCCACCTTGTAGTCTCCTTCTGCCCATGACTCACTCCTTTGCTGTTAGGATACTGTGAGAGACTGTTAAAGGCAAGATAAATGACATTCACTGCTCTACCTTGTCTCACTGGGCTAGCCAAGCAAGATCTTGGGGCAAGCCTAGCATAACTTGCATTTGGCAAATCTCTGCTGGCTTCCACTGCCTGATAGCTCTGTTGACTTGAGCCAATAGATTTCCTTTCAAAGGCAAGGAAAGCAATCCATCCCATGGGTTGTGGCAAGTAACTCTCACATTCCCTTCAACTTCTTCAAATCTGTTGCAATGTCACCATAGCTGTATCTTTTTTTTTTCTTTTTTCTTCCCACTGTTTAAGGGAAAGTTTAAAATGTGAGGTAGAGTGACAGTAAGATCTAGCCATGGAGCATTTCCCCCAGAATAGCCTGAAAAGGTGTTCTTGCCACACATCTCACAATTCACTCAGTATGTGTCTTTGCAAGTTCATCACCAAAAGAATTTAAAAAAAAAAAAATATAAAATCACTTATAGCTTTTTACCAAAAAATAGATTAAAACCACCCTGAACAGAATCAACACTGAAGAGAAAACTACACTGAAGAGAAAAATTACAATAGGAAGAGGTCTTGACTTGCTCAGGGACTTGATAAGTAACAGCTCCAAAATCAGAGATGTTTCAGGCTGGAGAAACCATTTGCTGATTGCACTCTTCTTCTTTCCCCTTTTCTCTTCTCATCTCACAGGCTGAGGGAGCTGGGCCTGTTTAGTATGGAGAGGACTGAGGGGGGATCTTATCAAATATACCTATATTATATAAGTATCCGAAGGCATGATGTCAAGAGGAGCCAGGTTCTTCTCAGTGGTGCCAAACAATGGATGAAAGTCAACATGCAGAAACTGATGCAAAGGAAGTTCCACCTGAACGTGAAGAAATCCTTTACTGTGTAGGTGACCACACATTGGAACAGATTGCCCAGAGAGGTTGTGGAGTCTCTGTTTCTGGAGATATTGTAAAGTAGTTCCAATACAATCCTGTGTTGCTCTATCTAGGGGAACCTGCTTGAGCAGGACAGTTGGACTAGTCTATCTCCAGTGCTTCCTTCCAATCTTACCCTTTCTCTGATTCTGCAAAATGCAGAAAAGACTGACTTGTGTTTCTATAGCAAGATTTCTGTATCTGGGGGACTGCAGGGGTGGCTTCTGTGAGTAGAGGAGCTGCCCCGTGTTGGAAAGAGCCAGTACCAGCTGGCTCCAAGACAGGCATGCCACCAGCTGGAGCTGAGCCCAGAAGCACTTCTGGTGACACTTTGATAGCAATGGGAGAGAGTAGTTACATCTGCTTAGAAATTTGCAACAACTCTCGGGATGGAGGTCTGAATAAGAAAGACATTGCTCAGGCTTTTTGCAGGACATTTGACTCTCTCTTCTTATTTCTCCTCTTTAAAAATGCAGTGGAGTATTTGTTCTGGACAACAGATGCTGCTATTGCTTGTTTTATAGTGAAGTGCCAGCTGTCCCTTATGTTACAAAAACAATGCCAAACCTGCTGTTACAAGACTTATTATAGTGTCTTTTATACAGTGTTAAGTTCTTCCAAGTGGGCAATTCTTCCTGATGTTTTCCCTCTTTTTAATAGACACTTGTTTTTATGCTGGTCGCTGCTATTATAGTTACCTGTAGTGAGCGGATATTTGGAGTAATAAGCCATATGGCATTCTGTAAAGCAGACCAAACAGAGTGTGAAGCTATAAGTGAAGTAAGTATTTTCATAACTGTAGCTACACTTTCACCTGTATTAGTTCTACAAAGGTGCCGATTATTGGGTGAACACTGGTTTTTAGAGGAAATCAGTTCAACTTGGCAGAAGTGAAGGCTCTTTTTCAGGTTCAGGAGTGCTCTCCCACCACAGTAGCTAGACAGAACTTGTGGCCATGCAGACAAAACATCAGTGCTCTTCTCTCTGCCTACATCTTCATGAGCAGCCATCTAAGAGAAAGACTTCACAAAGACATTTGATTGATCCCATATCTCATTGTTAACCCTGCCCCAAATGTCATTTATCTAACACAACAATATGGGGGAGGGGGGGGGTGACTTCAGTTATCTGACAGCAAGACCTTGTGGCCCTTCTCAATATCTATAGTAGCATGATCCACATCAACTGCCATGTACCTGGAATCCATCCCTTCACCCCTCAAATGCCTATTCACTGTCTGGTCACTCCATTAGTATGTATTCCAAAAGCCAGGTCCTTACACAGAGGTAGATAAAAATCTCCCAAAACTAAAGTTCCTTATTGTTTCTCTTTTGTGTGAGTTCAAAACATCTTTACATATATGCAGCTGTTCTAGGAAAGGCAGATTTTGTAGCATTTTTTGCTCTTAAAATTGTCCCTGTCAGAAAATTCATGATATTTCAGTAGTTTCCCAAGTGGCTTCCTTTTTCTATTTCCCCATTGAGCAACTTTGTTTTCAAATGAAGAGAATGCTTTTTCTCCAGGCATGAAATCATGGAAATAGCAACATGGTGGACATTAATAATTCAGAAGTCAATATTGCTGGTGCACATTTTCCTATAACACCTGGGCACAAAAGTAGGGTAAAAATACAGATGTTTATTTTAATAAAACACAGCCCAGCAAACATATGATCCTGACCTGCAGAGCTCTCTACTGGAAATTAGTTGGAAATACGGATGTGACAAAGAGTGTAGATAGATAGCAAGTCCCAGAACTAGCAAACTATAACACCAGATGTAATAACTGGAGTTTCTCCTGTTGAAATCCAGGTTGCACGTAACCAATTTCATTAAACAACTTCTCTCTTTCAGTTACAATATGTGATGCTGTCACTGAAGAGACTCAACTAGATAAAAATAAGTTCAAGACCATTTATCTGAGGTTTCATGAGAAAACTTAGGTATGTACTAATTGCAGCCTTCCAGTACTTGAAGGCAGCCTAAAAAAGATGGAGGACTTCTGAGAAGTGCATGTAGTGGTAAGACAAGGGGGGAGGGATTCAAACTGAGAGAGAGTAGTTTTAGATTAAATATTAGGAAGAAATTCTTCACTGTGAGGGTGCTCATGCACTGGAACAGGTTGCCTGGAGAAGTTGTGGATGCATCATCCCTGGAAGTGCTCATGGCCAGGCTGGATGGAGCTCTGAGCAACCTGGTCTGGTGGAAGGTATCCCTGTTCATGGCAGGAGAGTTGGAACTATATGATCTTGAAGATCCATTCCAACCCAAACTATTCTATGACTCTATGATTCTGTGACTAATAGGATATTCTCTGTATTTTCTGCAGTATAGTGTCTTCTTTCTTCTAATATGAATATTTGAGAATTGCTATATCATTTTAGAATATAACACACATACAATTAGGACTATCACTTGCAGTGTCAATACTGTTTTCAAGCTAGCACACGTTATTCATACAGACTTTACTTCTATAAGAGGACTGCAATGACATTCAATGCTTACCTTATTGTATGTTTTCAGGAAAATGGATAAAAACAGAATACAAGCATGTGTTCTAAAAAGAGACAAGCCCCATTATTATCAAGTAATTCACTATCACTTCTTTTCAACTTCACCTCCTTTCCATTGTTCGCGTAAATCCTACCAACCCCACATTCCTCTGGGCAGGAGGAAGGCTTCAGAAATTTTGGTGTCTATATGCAAACACACATCAACCCTTACCTGAACAATCTCTTGTAGCACCATAGTACATACATAAAAAAATCTCCAGCTTTAACACATAAGTAAAAATTCCTTACATATGGCTTTTATTTACATTATATTAAAAACTTGATATTTGGTGATGGGGAAGATATTTGTGATATTAAGGTCATGTTCCCTCCTCAAACACTAAGGGTTTTGTTTACTTCGAAATGGGAATGCTGGACAGGATTATATAGTTTACTATGTGATACATCTATAACAGAAGGAAGGGAAATTTTTGAAGTTAAAATGTTATTGCTTTAACTGTGAACATTCTCAGATGGCTGGAGCAAGCGGCAATCAACCTTTGCTTAAACTCACCCCTAAAGTGAATGCTATTGATTAGGACAATTGGCTCTGCCTGAGATGGCCAAGATCCCAAGCTCTTTCTGAGCAGCACTGCAAGTCAATATGAATTACAAAGCATTGATGCAAGTTGGTTTGCTGGTAAGTTGTTTAACAAATGAGTCAATAGCTCTTGTGTTTAAATTAATGTTTTCTTTGTTGTAATAAGTCATAGTCCCAAATGCAATACACTACAGAGCATACCCTGAAAACACACAGAATTGGCCATAAGCAAACACTACAACTGAAAAGGAAAAGTTCCACTGGACATTCAGGGTGCCCACAATTATCTTCTCAAATTCTAGTAGATAGAAGGAATCTCCACTAATAGAAAATCCAAGGTTAAGGTAAAGGAAATTAGATATTAAACCTTTTCCAGTTCCTCCAGGTGAATGGTACTGTTGCCTCAGCCAAAGCAAGTTATATTTTATTTACATATCAAGACTAAACTGCGATTCCAACTTTTGTCATGTCCATGTACCATGTGAGTGTCACAAGAACTGGTGCTCCAAAATGTTATCAACTGTGTGTTGTGCACATCCTTATGAACTTGGTTAATGGCTGTATTTCATCCAATTTCTGTCAAACAAAAGCTTAGAAACTGAAGTTCTGTTGCCTCTAGTTATAAAGAGCTTTTAGATGAAAACCCTAGTTTTTACTATGACAAGCCTTTCAAATATGTTTCTGTTGTCTTCTGTGCTGCGCTGAATGTGGGTCAAGAAGGCCTCGTTCTCACAGAGCTGATACCAAATGCAGAGTTTGGAAAAAGACCATGCAACCGTAAGCAGATTAAAAGGGAAAATACAGAGTAATACAGGACATTAAGCACCTCATGGTGAGACCTTTTAATCTCAGTAATGGGTTTCTGTAGTTTATCACAGTTTATCTGTATCACAGCACATGGTGAAAGTCCCACAAATAAGCTGGAAAATGATAAGTTGCAGCATATTTGAGAAAATTATTAGAAAGGCAATATTCTGGAGGAACTTCTCTTTTTTTGGTCTATATCAGTCATTTAAAAGGCCATTGTTTAGAGGTTAAAAAAAAAAAGACAATCTTTTATATAAAACAAAATATATTTTAAAAAATCAGCTGTTTTCTTATTTCTCTTCTTTTAACTTTTTTTTTTTTTTTTTTTTAAATGTGAAATAATCTATGAGGCCTGCAGTTCCATCTGAATAGAAAGGAGGGGGCAAAAAATCTAACTGGAAAAAACACAAGAGAAATGGGTAGTTCAGAGAAATCAGTTTATACAAAAGGCTGAATCTTTGTTCTCAGGTAATTCACGGGCCTGAATTTCAACTGTTTTATAATTGCCTTTACTCTTTATAGTGGTCATGTATATCTCATGCAAGTTCACTTACTAATGTGCCCCTTCATTCTTTTCACTTCTAGCATTCCTGGTTGCTCTTGAAATTTCTTTTGTTGATTATTCTGAAACATAACTACCTATACCAATTTAAAAACAACAGTTTCTGATTCCTTGTGTTCCTTTATTGGCTGTATTATGAAATCACAGGGATTAAAAAAAAAATAAAAATAGGAAAACCAGTTTATATAAACAGCTTGATATTTTTAGAGCATGAGGTCAAGCAGATCAGCTTTTAATTAGAAACAGATTAAACTTTGATCACTCCTGCAGAGCTGTTCAGCATTGACTGAAGGTAATCCTCACAAGCTTTGGAGTGAACGTAGTTGAGATATCTTGCCAGTGACTTCGCTTTTAAACACTGAAGGTCAGAAAGTCAAAGCAGCATGCTAAAGCTGCAAAGACTCTAAATCCTACTGGTGCATGGACATAAATGATGTGCTACTGGGAAACACAAAAGAAGAGCAGTCCAATCTACAAATCAAGTATTAAAGTGCTTCTAAGCTCTCCAGTTCATTGATTTATGGTAATGTATGAATACATCTCTTTGAACAATACTTATATAAAAATAGATATTATTGTAGCTCATATCTGAAGAATGCAAATAATGTTCATATCTGTTGTTCTTGGTCACAGAAGCTTCAAAATGTAATGGAAAAGCTCATGAGATTTGAGTAACGATGTATAATCATTGAGGTGTTTATGGCGTTTCTATAATGATCAATTTTTTTTAAATCACTACATCCTAAATATAATTCCTGTGCTCATGTGGGTGTACCTGACTTGATATTGCTTTCTGTGAGATCTCACCAAAGTTCTCTTTAAACCAGAGCAGTCCCACAAACAAGTCAGCAAACCTAAATTCTCTGTGTAGCTCTGGAGCATCTCAGATGCAAACCCTTTTTTCTTATTTTACTTAAACTTTTTTTTTTTTTTTTTTTTTTGGAGGGGGGAGGAATGACTTGCCCTATAGGAATACCATATGTATTTAACTTAATGTAATTATCTTATGCCTTGCTGGTATATGATATAGTGTCTTATTCAGCTCTAAGTAAAAGGCATAATGACCAGAGAGCACAAACAGGCAGAGGCAATGGTGACTGCTGTAACCCTCTGAACATCTTCTGCAGAAAAGGCAGTTGCAAACACATAGTCAAGAAAGCACTAGCATTGTGGGGACCTTTTCACTTAACTCTTCAGACTGAAATGAATTCAAGTATTTGAGCTTAAAAGAAATTCCTTTTGGAAGCACTCTGGTTTTATTAATTAATTGAAGGTGTGTCCTTCAAGGTGCCATGAGACTTAGGTAAGGGTACCGGGCAAACTCTGTGCGTGCCTGAACAGACAATGTTAGGAGAACCTACTAAGAAGACCAGTTTGGTTTTTGACTTTTTTCTTCAATTTAGTATTGATCTTTTGTGTTTAATTTTTTTCCATGATAAATTAGAGTGAATTTAAGATTTTATGTTTGCAGGTTTTTTGTTTGAGGATTTTTGGGAGTTTGTTTGTTTGTTTTGGGTTTGAGGGTTTTTTTGTTTGGTTGGGTTTTTGGGGGTTTTGTTGGGATTTTGTTTGGTTTGTTTTTTTTTTTTTTTTACTTTCAGGCTATCAGTCTTGGAATGCAATAATACATGAATCAGTATGAGGAACATCTCTTCACTGTATTCCTGAGTTTTCTCAGGGGAAATCTTTTCTGTCAAAAATATGGAAAGGAAGACATATTGATTTCTATGAAAACTTTTTCTAAAGGATTAAAAAAAAAAAAACATAAGTTTTAATTTAAATTTTAGTGTAATGTTAATATTTTCCTAAGTGAATTGATTGAATAGAGTGAAAAAATTAGAAACTGAATTGAGACTAAAAATCTCTAACTTCACAGATTCCGGGTGGTCTGATTATTAAGAACTTTATTTTTCAGGATTTCTTACACCTAATTTTTCAGGAAAAGGGGAGAAAGTCTAAGCAGAGTACATGCAATGAGTTCCAACTAAGTTTTTCAGTACACTTTAAAGAAAGACTGGATGGGTAGATGGTTGAGACGGATTTTTTTCACCCTTTT
Organism: Xenops minutus; assembly: GCA_035221455.1. Lineage (NCBI taxonomy): Eukaryota > Metazoa > Chordata > Aves > Passeriformes > Furnariidae > Xenops > Xenops minutus. Next base: position 81,301,867 of record JAWWEE010000074.1, on the reverse strand, counting down.
GCAGCTCTGAGTTGACAGCCATCTGTGGTCTCTTATTCTGATGTGCAGTGACTGACTGTCCCTGTCTGCTCCATGTTTGTGTTTTTGAAAAGCTTTCCCAGCCCTGAGGCTTTCCCACCGCTCTAAGACCAACCCTTGATGAAGTCAGCTGTGGGAGCAGGTAGCTGTCACTGGAGGGCGCTGCACATCCAGAGTGTTAGGAATTCTAGCCCACTCCATAGAAACGGATAGGTAGCCAGGTGGGTTGCGATGGATCCAACTCGTTGCTGCTGCGGTTCTGAACTTTCTGATTAGTCATTGGATATGTCTGACAACCCTGATAAGTGAAATAGAGGACTTTGGTAAATTACGAGAAGAGATGTTTGCCTAGAGTTTTACTGGTGATGCTGTGTGTCATTTTTATGACTGCTTTTCTTGCCGAGTGTTACTTAAATACTTGTTTGCCTGTGCTGCCTCCTGACTTTTATTTTTTTCTCAAGACACGTGTGGCTACATTTTTTAAAATACTTTTTCTTTAAGTCATTGAAACATAAAGGAGTTGATATTTTTAATTACATGGGTTCATACATTCTTCCAACAAACTGTAAATAAATTTTGCACGTGGGCAAAGCAACAGCTCATGCCTATTGAAATTATCTATACAGGTAACTTGCTATGAACACCTATTGGTACTTAGAGCAAGAGCTACTGTATCAGAATAATGTGAGACTGTGAAACAAAACAATTATGTAGCTAGAAAAACATCTAAACCACAATGCTGTTTTATTCCTTTTCTCTCACCACTTAAAGTGAGTATTTGCTCTTTCAAGCAGATCTTAGCAGCAGCATGGATACAGCCTGCCTGTGCAGGACCACGTTACAGGGACATGCAAACCAGCTCTGAATGGGCTGGGCTGAACAACATTGGAGCTCCTGCTAAGCCACCTATGGGAAATTTAATGTAACTTCCTATGTCTGGGATGAACTTGGCTTCTGCTAAGATTTGGCACTTATCTCCAGTTACTTATATTTTGGGAAACAATTATCATATTGTAAGGGTAGAAGAGTTGGGTCGCAGGTTGCCACACCTGCAGTCCCTGTATCATTTTTACGTTAACTACTCGAAACATAGGGAGGTGTCTGAGTTGGAAAAGGAACCCAGTTCTCTCAGGGCTTTTGTCACCATTTGAGAACTAAGAGTATGTTGTTATCACAGGACCCATCAGGAACTCAGGCAAGGGGTTTATGTCTTGTTTTGCCCATTACCCTAACCAAGGAACAGAAAGGATAGGCATGCCAAATGCTCACTTGAGAAGATACACCACTTCTGTCCTCCAGTTCCCCTAAATGGAGTGGAGAATGTCTCCCTTCCTTTTTAACCCTTAGTGTTTTTCAGGGAATTTTATTTCAATATCAGTATAAAGAGTCATTGTGAATCTTGAGCCAGATAACCAGCAGTGATGAGCTCACAGATGTTACCAGAGACAGCTGAGGTTGGATATGCAGGTTTGCTGGATATATTCTCCCTAAGCTACCACACTGCATCACTAGCCAGGAGATTTGGTGACTTTGTGGTGACTGGTGCAGCAGGATTCCCAAAGCTCCACGCCAAAGCTTGGTCCCCTGTCCTTACACTGGGCCACTCTGGGGTGCACCACTGCTGGTAGGTATTAGGAGGAACAATACTGGATTTTTTTTTTTTTTTCTCCAGCTCCTTTCTTTCTGGATATGTTCTGTTCTAAAGACTCAACTTGTTAGGAAACACATGTTTGAGAAAATACTGCTTCCATTGTAGTCAGAAGAGATATGTTTCCTTTTGGTATATAAATGAAATGGGCATTTATCCAGTGAAATTCATGCAGGATTATTCCACTGGTGAGGCACAGCCATGTCAAGGTGTATCATACGTCATGCTCCTGTTCACCAGTTATTTATCTGTAGTCCCTCTGACAGGAGTGTCTGAGATGAGAGAAAACTCTTCCTCTGCCAACAAGTGCTTTTAAGTCAATTAGTTCTAATACAAAATAAATAGATTGCATTTGGCAGGGTACAGATTCTTCCCCCCTCCTAACATTCTGCACTTCTGTTGTTTACCTCTTATGTTGTTTACACATATATACTGTGAGATGTCAGGCCTCTTCCTTTCCACAATAAAGAACAATAAATGCCAGAAGATGTCTCCTTACTTTCTCCTCTTCAACACCAAGCATTAAGTCCCTGTTTTATAGCAATTGCTGTAGTCTGTTTCCATAAGGTCTGTGGGACACAAAGCGGTCAGGTGATGACCTTGAGTCAGAACAGATGTCATAGCCCCACATGTTTGTTTCCAGTGCTATTTAACATTCGCTGTTTGCCCTAAGATAGCAAGCTGGCTTTTCTTAAGGTAGTTTTCCTTTAGAAGCTGGCCTGCAGGAGGTTCCAATTTAAACCCGATCTGATGTAGAGAAGAAAGCTAAACCATGGAGAGGTTGGTTGCAGATAAAGTGAATTCATTTTTTGTGCCAAGAGTAGCTTTGACAGGATCCACAGACCAAATATTTCTGGATCCTCATGGCTTGGAGCACAGGAACATAGATTCGGGTGCTTGGTTAAGATTTGCCTTTGAAAAACCATCTCAGATAACAAAGTCTTTGCATTTTATCTTTTATCTTTGTGTTTTACTCTTGCAATGTGACTTCTGAGGAGAGATTATCATCTAATGGTATAGGATCTGAAAACCTGGGCAAAACTTAATGAAGGAGGAGAAAAAGTAGGACTCGCTCATGATGTACAGGGTTTTGCTACTTGTGTTTGAGTGTCCTGTGCTAGGAACTCATATGTTCTGAGATTCAAGGCCTGTCTTCTCAGATACTTTGTTTTGTTCCCTTTCCTTAGGAGTACATGCATGACATAGCTAATTACATTTTCCCTTGGGCTTGGATTTGGGACAGAGTGGTATGTGTGGACTATTTCCACAGCTTGGAATGATATTCATATTTGGCAACAGAGAAATATACAAAGGTTAAGGAATTGCTATTGAGGCAAATCTCTGCTCTATACCACTGAAACTGTTGGCAGAAAGTCTTTGCTTAAGGTTAGGGGGTTTGACAATTATTGATCTTCATTACGTAAATTTTGCTTCAAATGCTTGGTGATCTTGTCAATGTAATTTTAGCTGGGGTTTTTCTTTGTTTATTCTTGTTACCCTCACCATAACAGTGCTTTTGTGTATTGAAGAGTGTCTCTCAAACAGGGTTTTTTTAAGTTTCCTTAATATCCTCTATAAGGTTATAACTGTCATTAGTCTGTAAAAATCATAAACCCACATCACATTTGCTAAACATTAAGAGTGAAACAGTGGCATCCAATGATTAAAAACATGAGCTACTATGATGTAGATCAGGCTAGTCTCTTTGTTTCAATATTGGCTCTGTTTCTGCTCTGTGGCTTCAGCTTTCTTTCCCAAAAATAGTTAATGCTTCTGATCATTAAGGTACTTGCAGAGATGCAGAAGGAATTCTTTTAAATTCTACTGAAATTAATGTAGGTAAGTGTCAAATGTACATTTACATTTCCCCAGACAGGTATTTCTGGGATACCTTTGCTTTGAATTGAAGCCTACTAGGAAACAGTGTCATAACCACGGCTAGAACTGGCTAGAATTAAAAATTCTTACACAAAATTTCCTCATTAAAAAAAATTATCTCACCTGGGGTAAAAAAAAAATTAATTAACCAAATGTTCTTGTGAGCACTATAAGCTCAAAGCCTTGCTTTCTTCCATGGGTTTCAATGTCTGATATTCTTTGGTTCCAGTATTAGAACTTCCCAAATAGCTAATTTAGAATAAAATTAAACTGTCCCTATCCATTTTTTTCTGCTTTGGTACATGGATAAAGAACAAAATTTGGGAAGTATTTACTGGTGTCTGTGTCAGGAATTTGGATTAGCAGAAGATGTTTCAAGAATTACCTTTATTTCTTACATACTTCAAGTGGTTGGCATTTTCATTATGCCTTATGTCAGCATCTTGCCTTACTGACCTCTTTTGGTACAACACGCTGCAATTCCTTAATTATTTTTAATCTCTTTTTAATGTAATTAGTGCAACTAGCACATTCTCTACTGCCAGTGGAAGTGACCAGTGATAATCTTAAAATAGGGCAGCCTGACTGTGCCTGCTGTCTCTTTCATTATCCATCCTTTTTTTGTGCACCAATAAAATTTGAGACAGATAAGAGTCACAAACCCTATCTGTCAGCTGGCATGGGAAGTCAAGTTGCTCATTGCAATCAATATGAATGAAATTAGTTGTGCCTTGAGAAATGCTGGCTGCTCTGCAAGTGGTTCTTTTTGCAGCAAAGTTCTCTAAAGTGAAGTAGTAGTCCTATGTGTATGAGGCAGATGAATGTTTTTGTTTCACTGTGTAGGTGCTTTAATTTGTTTTAACTTCAGCAAAGCTGAGATATAACAAATTTTATCAGTCTAGAGGAAAAAAAGGAAAAAAAAGCAATTCATACTTTTCTGTCATTCAAACTTGTCACTTCATGTATTCGTCATGTACAAGATCAGGCTCGGTTTGACCAAACTTCATTAAATTTCTTTTACAAAATACATTTGGACACCTCAGTGCAAGGTGCTGTCTTGTATTTTTATGTTTTAATAGCAACTGTACCTTTCTTGTGGTTTTGGTTTGGTGTGTCTGTTTTGTCTCTCTCTTTAAACTGCAAAAAGAACAGAGCTAAGAGATTTTGGAGCATCACCAAATCACATAATCAGAAAGCCTCAGGATCAATGTACTAATTAGCACCTCTCAAGAGGAGGTAACTGGGCAAAATTCACTCTATCACCTCTATTAGTTTGGTTACTGCAGGTTGATGATATGGCAATTTTGCATCAATAGACCAAAAATAACAAAGGGAAACAATCCTGGAGCAATTTACTTTAGAACAAAAACACTTCAGTGTCTCTTCTGAGATGCCAGCTGCTTTTCAGTTTCTTTGATTCCTTTCTTCAGGATAAGATTGCCTTGAAGGAAGAGACTGGGTCAAATTAGGCTGTTCTCTACCCACGTGTGCTCTGTCTTTTCCAGTGTGATAGCCTTTGGTCCAAGGTGATCCTAGGTAAAGGGTAACAAAAACTGAAAAGAAGAAAGTGTGGACATCTTTCAGAAGGAGACGTCCTGAGAAAGGACTTGCTTTGTCTGTTAGTTCTATGAACGTGAAGAATCAAAAATCTGGTGTTCTGGCTTTTTCATCTGAAGTACTGGCAAGGATATTGACTCCTCTCTTCCCCCTCCACCCCCCTTCTTCAAGTTTACACATGCATTCATTTCTGATGGCACATAACAGAAACAAACAAACAAACAAAATAACAAACAAACAAACAAACAAAAACTGTGAAAATGAGAGTCTTTCATAAAATGAAACTTGTAAATTCATCTCCTCTAGAAATCCAAAGCATGATGGTGCAGTACTGATCACTTTGCTGTCCTGTGAAAAGATGTCTTTGTTCTTCATAACAGTCTGGAAGCCAAAGGTTAAAGGCTGAATTCTTCCTATGCTTTTTCTCAGGCTGAATCTTACCCAAGAGATCAATCAGATCCAGGGGCTGTGTCAAAAGCCCTTGCAATAAAGGATAAGCTCAACTTGGGAATATGCAAGAAAAACCATGAGATAAATGACTGATAGGAGAAATAGGAGAGAGAAAGATTCTTTTTAACATCTGTTTCATTCTGACATATAATCAGACTCCTATTTGTTCATCTAGGTTTCCTTTTTTAATGTAATACCAATTAATGGAGGAGCAATTGTACAGTATCACTGAACATGTTATGCCATTTCTTAGTAAGTATGCCCAGAGAACAGTATCGCCCCTCCAGCATGACTCTCCCTCACAGAAAAAGTCCTGAGTCTTTGAAGTTCTTTGTGCATTACCTTGTTTACCAGATCAAGTTGTGCTTTTATTTTATGGGTTTCTGACTGGAATGTCACCTGTACTACTTAAATGTGTTAGAAATTGCTGCTTTACTACGGATCGAAAGGAAGACATAATGCTGGGAGTTGGTCACCTTGGCTTGATTCTAGCCTTTCTGCTTTCTTTGGGCTTGACTGACACACTCAGCCTTTTCAGAAGACACTGTGTGTGTATCTAGGTAAATGATGTGCAGGTAATTAGGAGTCTAAGATTTAAATTTAGAATTAAGGTTATGTTTGAATTTGTATAAGCTGCCTGTACTGTGTGTGTCTTCAAGGTCAATCTTTATTTTGGTAATAGAAAGGGATATTTGAAGGTGAAACTTTGCACCATAGCACTTATTAGTAGCTTTTCTTGCAGTGACTGTCTTTATTTGTATTGCTGTGGAGTCTCAGCCTTAGACCAAAATAATAAACCTGTCTCATCCTCTGAAAACGTTTTAGGGTATTTAACTAGACAAACTTTAAGGTCATTTCCAACCCTAATCATCCTATTATTTCTGGAAGTGGTCCCTGAGGTAACTTTGTAGTGAAGGTACTCTAATTTTCTGCCCATATGGCTTTCTGTCATAAAATCAAAATAAAAGCTCTTCTAGAATGATCAAAATGCATTTAGGGAGAGGGGGTTTGCTATAATAGAAACAGGACACTTGCCAGCTGTATCCACTACCAGCTGCTCTGAACTTTTTATACAGCATTTTCTGAAAATGGTGTATTAGTTTACGTAGGACTATGATTCTTACCCAAATTCTGATTCTCAGTGCCAAAGGAAATGGCAAGATTCAGAGTACTATTAGCAAGCAGAGTACTCCATTAGCTAGCTGGTTATGCAGCCCCTTTGTATTAAGCCTAGAGTTGGAATTCAATGAAGAATTGTAATTAAAAGGACAGTTTGGAAGTGGTAATGTTTTTATATTTTAGCATTTTCCTGTGCATTTTGAAGTTGTATATTATGAGCAGCATACTCATATTGAAGCAGCTGCTTACATTTGAAAGAAACTGTGAAAGCATTTGTTGATGGGGTTAGCCTCTTGCTAAGAAAATTGCATGTGTTCATATATTGTAAGAAACCAGCTTGCATATTAAATTTATATGCCTGAGCTGTCATAGCACTCCCAAAAGTCTAATTGTGAAGTTTTTAGCTGAATTGGATCTGTCTGGAAATTCATTACTCAGCAAATCCCAATTGCTATTGTCACCTGTACCTGAATCAATGGCTAATGTGCTGGAACCTTATGAGTTTTCAAAAACTGAATTTCTAGCAAAGCTCATGGTCTTGCTTTCTCTTAAGAGAGCAAGAGAGTATCAAGCACTCTCAGACCAGAAGGCATTCAGTGCATTTTATGGAGCATCCAAATAACAGATTCAAGGCAGCAGTAAGACAAGGACTTTTTGTTGGCACCTAAAAATAGAATCATAGGATGGTTTGGGTTGGAAGTGACTTTAAAGGTCATCTGGTTCCAACCCCCTTGCCATGGGCAGACACACCTCCCACTAGAGCAGGTTGCTCAAAGCTCTGTCAGATTTGGCCTTGAACATTTGCAGGGATTGGAAATGCATGGCTTCTCTGGGCAATCTGTTCCAGTGCCTCACCACCCTTACAGTACTCGCATAAAGAACTGCTTCCTAAACCTAATCTAAACCTGCTCTCATTTGGATTAAAGCCATTTCCCCTGGTCCTATAACTACATGCCTTTGTGAAGAGTCCTTCTTCAACTTTCTTGTAGACTCTTTAGGTACTGTAAGGTGTTCTAAGGTCTCCCTGAAGCCTTCTCTTCTCCAGGTAGAACAGCCTCAACTTTCTCAGCCTGTCTACATAGGTCAGAGATGCTCCAGCCCTCTGACCGTTTTGTGGCCCTCCTCTGAACTAACTCCAGCAGGTCCATGTCCTTAAGTTGGGATAAAGAATAGTAAGGATGATCACAATACAAAGAGGCCACTGTTTGTGCTGCTCTTCAACTTTTAAGCTCATGGGGTCAAACCTATTAAAAATATATAGTTTAGTTTTCATTGTTTTCAGGTCCTTTGGCAGGAAATATATTTAATAAGCATGATTTTTTAAATTTTTTTTTAAGTCTCTGCAGTCAGAAAAATTAAGACATGATTACTAAGTCAGGGAAATAGAAATTAAAACTACACTCAGTCTTATGGAAACTAAAAATAGCATTTTGTGTGAGTTTTACAGTGGTATGGCTTATGATTTTATTTTTTTTAAGCTTCTCAGGCTAGCAGTGTTGGGGCACACTTGGTATCAGAAGCTTGTGCCGTATATACAGGACAGTAAACAAGCTCACTTGAGGCCTGACTGCAGTCTGGTGTTTCATCTTGGCTGACTAGATCTGCTCCTCTTCTAGTTGTCCTATGCTGTGAGAACAGTTTCACAATATCAGGTACCCATAGATCTCTGTTAGTTAGGAATTCAGTTGTTATTCCACCACTCCTATACACAGAATTGTACAGAAAACATAGCATGAAAGATATCCTGACACTGTCTCTGGTTATTTTATTACTCCTTTTCTAAGAAACAACTCTTTTATACAAATAGCCTCTCATTCTTTCCAATGAACCTAGTTTTGAATTACTGTTTTTTAGTATTTTCTGTTTTGTTTGTTTGGGTTTTTTTTAAATTATTTAATGAATTAAATATGCCATGGAAAATCAAGTAAAATTTTTCTCCTTAGCCCAGAAAAACATATTGTAAGCTTGCAAGAGTGCTGGCCAGGCAGTAAATGGATAATATATTGGACAAGTGTTTGTCAACAAACTTTATTAGCGGTCATGAGTTTCTTCATAAATCATAAGTTGCTCTATGCTGTAATTTACCACCCTTGTATTTTTATAAGCCTTGGGACAAGGTATTGTGTCTAGGACAAATGCTGCTTTATGCTCTTGCTGATGTCTGTCATTTCATTGACTTACAGTGTTTATTCGATCTTGGCATGAAGGACAGGTCCTGGTCAGGCAATGTTGTCAAACATACAGACAGAGAGTCCTTGGGGAAGAAAGAGGAAGAGAATCACAGATTCTTCATTGTTTCTCTCCCACAAATAGATACAGGAAAAATACAGGCAATAAAACGCACGTGAAAGTCTTGAGTATGTTCTCTGTCCCCTTGCTCCACAAACATTTAAACAAATCCTTCACCTGTTGAGAATTTTTGCTTCCTTTTCTTTCGAAGTAAGAACTTAGTTATCTTCTCTCTTCAGAAGTGACCAGAGATTTGTTTACAATATCCTTGCCAAAGCATGCCAGCTGCCAGTTAAAGTCTTCAGGTACTTGGCATAAGCAGAAAAGACAAAAGATTATGTGAACTCATAGAACTCCCCATGTTGGCTGAAAAGTGTAAAAGCAAATAGGGAAGAGAGTCAGAAAAAAGTTGTGGAAAAATATATTAAAGTAAGACAGAAAATTACCTGTAATAGACAAATATCCTTTAAAAACAAGTAAACAACAACAACAACAAAATGCTGCTTTGGGCTATCATTATGGTCTAGTTACATTGACATATGTTTTAGAACTTCAGAGCTGTGATAAGAACAGACTACAGAACTTTTCAGTCAGGAGCTGAGAGCATCCCACTGCAAGGGGAGTCCCTCCTTGGGCCACTGCTTGCTTTACTGCTCCCTGCCTGCTCCTGTAGCCTGCCAGCAGTGCTGAACAGCAGCCTTGGGAGATGGTGTTAGTCTGCCAGGACCAACACTGAATATGTGAAAGGAGAATTCTTGTCAACAAACTAGATAATATCACCCTTGAAATTTAGGGAAGACCCGCGCGTACTTGTATGAACTGTCAAAAACCTCATGTTGACAAAGCCGTAGCATTCAAGCAATGGAGAGAAAAATTGAGAGTTAACAGTCTGGGCAAACTCCCAGTTAGATGCCTAAAGGGACTTTCACCTTTAACTATGGTGTACCTTATTTTTTCCCTATTATTTAACTATCTATTGAATCATAAATACAGACTCATTTCAATAAGTCATTATTTAGAACAACTTTGTCCAGAGCATTAAGGTAAATATCCACTGAAATAACAATGGAATATCTTATTTCATTAAAACTTTCAAACTTAAAAGAAAAGCAACAAAACCTGACTTTGAGATTTTACTAGTCATTGAGTTATGAGTGCAACTTCTATGAAGGTGACTTCTAGAATGTAGAAGTTAACAAATTAAATGGAAAAAACTGTCAAAATTTTAACTTTCTATTTGAAGTGCCTTGTTTTTGATCCCTGATTGAGACAGTCTTAGGAAAATTGTACTATGAGAAAAGTACCCTAGGAATGTTAAACTATCTGCCATCTGGATGTTTAAGTATGAAAATTCTCCAAATCACTAGTCGCTCTTGAAATGTCTATGCACATAGTTGATGAAGAGGATTTGAAATAACCTAGAGAGGTTGGTGTTTGACAAGTAGTAGGGAAGAAATTATCCGAATGAAAATTAAAAGCAAAACTAAGGACAAGACATGCATGAAATTATACAGACATGATGGGATCAAAATATCACCCAGGTTAAACAAAACATCTTGTTTACTTATAGCTCAGAGATATGTAGATGGTGAATTAAGTGGGCTAATTTATGCAAGATACCACCAAATAACTCATCTTCAGTGTTTCTTGTGTACCTATGAGAGTTTGCCATGCCTTGTCTTCAGAGGACACGAGAAGATCACAATACATTCCTCTGGACAACAGTCAGCACTTCTGGAGGGACATAAGAAGTGCCAAAATATAGAACAAATTTGTGTTTTACAAAGATTGATTTTTTTTTTTTTTTTTTTTTTTTTACATTTTTTTTTCCTTTACTTCTGGTCTACTGAGTGTTTTTATATAAGCCAGCATTCATGCATTTAGAGTCAGGGAAATAAAAAAATCATCATGTTTCACTGTGGATTCACTGCAAGGCACTCTCTTGCCTTACATTTTTGTTGTTGTTTTTCTTTTTTTCTTGGCAAGAAATCTGCAGAAGAAATACAGTTATGTACGTAGGTGATGCACTAACATTAACAAGCGTGCCTCCTGGATTGCAAATGCAGAATACCTTTGACAGCCCGCCAAGGCTTATGCTGTCAGCCAAATTAGTACTGTACCAAGTAAATCTGCTTCGGGAAAAATTTCTTCACTCAAAGGGTGGTCAGGCATTGTAACAGGTCATCATCCCTGGAAGTGTTCAAGAAAAACTGGATGTGGCACTTACTACTATGGTTTAGTTGGCAAGATGGTATTTAGTCAGAGGTTGGACTGGATGATCTTAGAGGGCTTTTCCAATCTTAATGATTCAATGATTATAAGAAAGCAAAAAGCTACACTGTTTAACACATTTCACTTTTTTGAGACCCTATCTCATATCTTAGGAGTCCTCCATGGCTGCTAGTGCTCAGTGCCTTGAGCAAGCCAGCGTGATGCAGACAGTGAGGGGAAATGCTGACTCCTTTATCACTTGCTGCTGACCCTGTCTTCCTTATCCCAAACAGGTCTGCATTCCAATGGCCAAGTAAAATTCTCTGGTTTGGGGATTTCTGGGGGTTTTTTTGTGGGTTGTTTTAGGTTTGGGGTTGGATTTTTGCTTTTTTCTTTCTTTCTTTTCTTTCTTTCTTTCTCTCTTTCTTTCTTTCTTTCTTTCTTTCTTTCTTTCTTTCTTTCTTTCTTTCTTTCTTTCTTTCTTTCTTTCTTTCTTTCTTCTCTTTCTTTCTTTCTTCTCTTTCTTTCTTTCTTCTCTTTCTCTCTTTTTTTCTTCCCTTGCAGGGGAGGTGGTGCCTATACTTTATGCAGTTTAACATTTGAAGGAAGAGAAACAGTTCTGAGCAGGCAGATGTAAGGAAAGTGCTGCCTTTGGACACCTGAACTTAATTGTGTTGGTGCAGAAACACATCTTCTTTAAGCCTTATGATGTGCCTTGAACAGTTATTGATTGTGGGAATCATAGCCTGAGAAATAAATCTTTCCATGAATACTTATCTGAATTCTACTTGACTTCTGTTTGTCTTTCCTTTCAGCAAGCACTAAAGCTAGCAGTATTACTTGGGAAGTTTTAATTTTTAAGCTGTGATTAGAAAGAGTTCACAGAAACCAAGACCAGGCCAGAAATGAAGCATTTACAGAATAGGAAAAAGTTGGTTAATCAACATGTGTTTGTGTTGGTATATTTTAAAAATATTTGATATTTTAAGTATGGTTCCTGAAATAACTGCTGGACAACTACTATGCATGTTTCTCGTTTTAAAAATATCTAACATGTAAAAAATCTACTAAGAAAAAATTGGTAAGAGGATATTGTTCTTGCTTCATATACTTTAATAATCCACATAGCTATGAAATCCAAGGTTTAATAAATGAGTATCTTGAAACACCAATGCAATTTTCCCATATTTAAGCAAAGTTACTTCTGCTAAATGGTACAAGGCCCATAAGCTAAATTCCTGTTCTCAGATATTAGCAGCAGTTTTATACACTTTTAATTATGATTCCAAGATATCAGTGCAACACTTTTGCATAGTCTGCACAGGGAGCTAGGGTTTGGATGACTTTCCCCTCCTCAGTCTCCATTGCAAAAACTATAAGACAGTGAAGGAGGGTTTTTTTATGTTGAGATTAATCTCTTTCTCTATTAACAGTGCACCTAAAAAGGTACTTTTTTTCAGACTGCCTACCTACACTTCAGAACCACCTGAATTCCCAAGAGCAACTGACAACACTACTAACAAAAATGTCTAACTGGAGAAATATTCAATTATGCTTTAATTCTAGTGAGGCTTTTTAGTGAAATGAGTCCAAAAAACAGTGTATTCTGTTCATGCTCCCAGCATGGGAGCAGCCTTGGCACAAAAATTAATACCTAATTAAAGGTGGTTTTGCACTTCAGACTGATCCAGATTTCAGTTCATGTTCTGCTTTAAACACTGCTTTAGACCCTTAGTTTTATTGTTGTTGTTGTTATTATTATTATTTTGGATTCCAAAACACTGAATTTGATAAAAGCATATATTCTCTTGAAAGGTTTCAGAAGTTAGTCCTATTTTTTATCTGCAGGTCATTTTGTTGAATTATTTTGAACAAAAACTGCAAGAAATTATCCTCAGATATCAAAAGGATTCTTGACTGTCCATGTTTCTTACAGGTTTTTATAACTTTTTCCATTTTCTGTAAATCTGTAGATGAGGATCCTGGCTCCAATTCTCTGGAAAGAATCTAAAAAAGCTTTCTCAATGGCAACAGGATGGTTGTTTTTTTGGATTAGTTTTAATTTTGATTAACCTAGTCATAAAACCATTTAAAAAGTAACAATTAAAACTATAGGCCTCACTGTGTTGAGAAGCACATTATTCTGTGTTCTTTGTATTGAAAAACAAAAGTATAGATTAATTTCTCCTTCTCCTCTCTAGATTATATTGCACAACAAGGAATGATGGCTTTTCTGCTCTTGGAAAGGAGAGGTTGTTTTTTTGTCAGAATGTCTATCACCTTTGTCGTCATTATTGGGGAGGCAGTGGTGTACAAAAGTTGAGTTTTTTGAAATTGTATCAATTTAAATTTCCTAGTAATTGAATGATTTACATGCAGCAAAAAAAAGTAATTGCTAAATATAAGAACTAAAAGGGGAGGTGAGGGGAGGGTTGGGGGTAAAATCAGTGGAAAACAAAGACTCTTTGTGGGATCTACATCAGCCAAACATGGTTTGTTTAAACCAGTTGGGCAGGTTAAATGTAGAGATGCCTGCTCTTTCAACAAGAAATCCCCTAGAATTGTCAACTACTCTTCAGCCTAGACAGTGATTCATTGTCCACTGAACAAACAAAGTAAAAAAGCAGTTGTGAACATCATGATAAAAACACCTTTGAGAAAAGCCCAGTATTGCGAACTCAGATCTAGGTGACAAACTGTGAGCCACCTGTATCCTTAGCTTTTCAGTAGCTCCCAATATTTTCCAAAAAGGGTGAAGGAGTTCTCTTTCACTAAGCACCATATTTCCATATCTACTTGACTAACACTGAATCAGGAAGGCATTGCAAAAAAATAAAATGCCCTGGGAGAATACTTTTTAAGTTGGATTGAATGTTTCATAATTGTTCCAGCTGTGTGTCCACTAATTACGTTCCTGATGTTTACTCAGTGAAAACAACTGGTATTGTACGTTAGCACAATGGTGCTGAATGGAAAGAAAAAAAAATCTCCAAATGATATTTCCATCTCAAAAGTGGCTTACTCTTATCTGAACCTAGCTGTTTCCTATTACTTGATTAGTGTTTAGTGATAAAAATGTGATGGAAAGAGTGAGCTGTGTTTTAGCAGTCTTGATATGGCTCCTGGTAGGCAGTCTAACTAGGAATGAATAAAGAGTACAGTAACAAATTGCTTTAAAACTTCTGCCACCTCTCAGGTAAAGACCATTTCTGTGCAAAAGGACAAAGTGTTCTTGTTCGGTGCGTGGGTTTTTTAAGAGCACTTAATAGACTACAAGCAGAGAGGCTATTTCTAGTCCAAACGACACTGCCTCTTTGTAATCTATATTAATGGACCTAGAAAAAAAATGAAAAGAACATCTGCCAAAAGAGCTTTTATATTGGAAAGACAGGAATATGTACATTTATCATTTATCTCTGCAATATTTTTGAAGACTTCTGCTTGTTATTGCTTGTTACTTCAATAGAGTTTAAAAAAAAAAAAGAACTTTCTGACTGAACCAAACACCAGCAGAGCACATGAATTCACCCCTACCTTGAGATTAAATAGTATTCTAGTACATAGATATCCTGACGGTGTTTGAAAGCATCTATTGAAAACAAATTCTGTGGTCATCTAGTGGGAAGGCTCTTTGCATAGAGTCTGAACAAATTTTCCAGTAAACAGCCACATTCTAGGCAGGACCCATTATCGAGGAAGTGATCTTATATAAGCTAAATTATCTGAAAGGTTTAGGGTGAAAATTGTGATAAGACTGGAAAAGACTGAGTTTTCTCCTGTCACAAAAATAAATTCTAATATGCCTGGAAGAGCAGATAATAAGTGATTTCCTATTGTTGGCCAAAATTTCTTACCAATTGCTGGTAGCAAGAAATTTGGTTCAAAAAGAATAAAAAATCTAGTAAAATAAGGGGAAAGAAACACTGTTGAAATGTTCTGAAGTTGTTTTGCAAAACATGAGTATTATGTCTTAATTCCTGATTCATGTCACCTTGAGACAAAGAGCTCAAAAACATGTACTTGACCCTGTATATTTATTTTCACTTCAACTTTTATAACAAATCCAACCCTGAAGAGAAAGTTGGAGTAGAACTGGATCAAATACTACAGTGAGATTTTGCTCAAAGTATGAGATAGGGTTAATAGAACACCACTTTAATAAATTCTGCCAATGAATAACAGAATAATAGCAATAAAAACTCAATATAAAAAGCTGCTTCAAACTCCAGACATGAAAGTCTTTTGATGAAATAAACTCCTTCTCTATCCTACCTAAATTGTATAGTGCCATTAAAGATTTATCTTCATTGTGACCAGGTTTTAAATTATAAAGAGAAGGCTAAAAGATATTATATAAAGACTAAAGCTACTGTTTCAGTGTCTAGTTCGGGCACTGCTCACCAGCTGATTTACTTAAGCCTTGTGCCAAATTATGTAAGAGCATGTTGAAGAGACAAGAATGTTTTACCTTGGCACTTATGACTGGTTATGAATACACCCAAAAAAGTTTCCTAAGGCTCAGAGGTGAGTTAGTTTCTCTTAGACACTTCTTATTTGCAGCTGAAGACCTTTTATTTTTAAGGGTGTAATAGCAATAGTAAAGTGTTGAAGAGATGCAGCTTTTTTGTTTGGTGGAGGCAGAAGACACTTCATGCTTTTAGCAGTTTTCTCCTTGCTTGCAGAGTAGCTAACAGTAGCCCATACAATAACAAGCTTTGTAAGAAGCCCCATAACACACACCCACAAAACCTAAAAAAAAGTTCACGCTAAAACCATTGCACTCAGAAAACCCTTTCTGAACATCTTTTTCTTGAGGCTTGAGAATGTGAGTTCTCCTCTGCTGGCAGCATTAGTCACCATAACAATTAAAGCAGTACAAAAAAGTAAATTAGTGCATGTTTATTTTCAGATGTTTTTGTTGAGGGAAGACGACAGACACTCAAACATATATTCCCAGGCACAAGTCTTTAGGATCAATACATGGAAAGCTTACAAATCTCCCAGTAGCTTAGATGCTAGACTAAATTGAACCCTACTTTAAGGTCAATTACCTTCACTGAAAACTGCTAGCTCAGAAAATCCTAACCAGGGACTGCTTTTGGGAGGTATTTAAATATGGATGTTCTAGGCAGTCAGAACTGGTTCAGTGCAAACCATGTGTGGCCAATGCATAGGAGCAGTGTAATTGAAGTTGTAGGATTGATTATGAAAAGGGCAGAACAGCAGCATATTTGGGCTTTCTTCTTTCTATCTCTGTCTTGCTAAAAGTTCCTAGACTACTTTCACAGTTCTACTTCAATTGCAGGAAACAAGATATTTTACTCCCAGTACCACACTCTAAAAATTGCAGGTTTTTTTCCATTTCTCTTCCACTTATATTTGGGAATTATACTATTTGTCTCTCCTAACAGGAAGAGCTAAGAATTCATGTTGTTTGATCCCAGTTTTACTAGTATTTCTTGTGGCCTGAAGTGATTAACCCATTTTTTCTGGCCCATTTTCCACTTCTATAAAGTGGATATAATTTTCAATACCTGTACTATTCCATAAGAATCTTCTGAATCTTGCCTAAAGTGTTAATTGGACAAATTGTAATCTATATGAGGATTTAGCACTGAGAAGAACAATGTTCACTCTAGATATGCTAACTTTTTGAAGACTACCTATGCTTACTGAGATGACAAGCCAGGGAGTTGAAGATTAAAAGCTAGGAACAGAGGTCCTGTTGACATGCTTTTGTCTATAAATTAGCAGGAAGGAATAGAACAACTAAAGAAAACAGATAAAACCAGATTTCTCATTTCCTAGTGTTTCACTAAACATCAACATCTATCTGTAACTTCTGTTAGGGTAAGTTTTTAGCAAAATTGTAATATTACCAAAGGTTGCAGAAGAAATAAGTACCACAAGATGAGACAGGTCTTTTTCTCTAAAACTTCATTTTTATGCAGATGAAAAGTAGTTCCCTTCTTGCTGCCTTACCAGCAAATAATTGCTTGTGTTTATGGCAGTTTTAAACTGTTTCTGTTTATGAACCAAGTTTCCATCCAAAGCTTTATTCCAATGCAGCACTTCCAGTTAATTTTTTTTTTCCAGAGCCTTCTAAAATATTTTGCCTTTTTTCGTTTTTTTTTCTCTTCACTTAAAAGCCATTAGTTTGTTTGAAATAGTCACCCTTCCAGCTGAACAGATGGGAGCATCTCATGAAAGCTCCGAGGAATGTTCCATGGCAGCATCTGGTGCTTCACTTTAAAGTTTATTTTTAACACGAATTAGTTGTAAGTGGTCATTTGTAGCTGAAATGCTGTCTTCTCAAAGCAATGCAATTAGGTCTGACCCTTCAGCACGAGGGGAAAAAAATGTGATGATATGTGGTTTTAAGGTAGAGCTATTACAGTGACTTTGCTTTGTTATTCCTCACAGGTTTGTGCAGATCTATGTATCTTATATGCTAAGATTTCCTTTGAAGTTTGGATGTGTCAGGAGAACTGCATCCTCAGAACGAAACCTTATCAAAAGCTTTGGTAAATTACTTTTGCTTTTTTGAAAGTTTCTTGTTCTAGTTTATCATCTCCTTGCTGAAGAAAATTCATTGCCCTTAATAGGAAATTACCTTAATAATTTTCATGTGTTATCACAGCACCATTGAACTCATTGCTGCTATTTCTTTGCATAAAACTCATGTCAGAATGGTAGTATGATGGCATAAGATGAGGTATGAGCTTCTGAGAGGCAGGGGTAGGCAATAAAAAGGGCTTTGTGGTAGTTTATAGCCCCTGGGGAGGCAGTGTGGGCCTCAGCATGGCTGGAGTGCTGGGGGAATGAACCACGGGCTGCCAGGGTACTGCCAAGCTGCTCCCTGCCCTGCTCCCTCAGGACTGTGAGACAGAGAGGGTCCTTCTACTACCCAGCCAAAGCGGCAGCTCCTGTCACTCAAAGGGGAATCCCAGATTCTGGCTTACAGCAGTTTTCCACTCATTTGGTGCCAGGGTTGCTGTAGTAGGAGAGAATCTTTAGCCCATTATTTCCAGCCGTGAAAAAAGTTTGGCAGGAAACATATTTAAACAGATGTCCTGTGTTTTAACAAAATTTCAGTGAGTCATCCGCATGCCCTTAGGCATTCAATGCACCAGACAGCTTTCTAATGCCTGTGGCATCTTGCTCACAATCTAATATTATGCACACATTCCACACAGTAAAACTCCACACCTTCAGCTGGGGAAGGTCCATAACACTTTGCTAAACTGGGTAAATTTGCTGGGACCTGGGACCTGGGACCTGGGACAGGAACTCAATGCCCAATGCAACTTCAATCTGATCTGGTGTTTACAGTCAGAACCTAATTCTGAGCTGCAAATGGCATTGCTGTAGCAATCTTTCGGGCCATCAGCATTTGCCATCTTCAGACACCCATGCAGACAAAAGGGTTTTTGTGAATTGGCTGGCAGCCTGTGAGGTATGTATACAGCTGTGTGCTACCTTAATTTTCCCCTTCTTTGTCCCACTCAGGGGCTGGCTCAAAGTGAATTAAAAGAAAGATGTTTCAGCTTTTAACAGCAGCAAGCTCTTTTTTTTCCTATGGGTGCAAAAATGAATGTCCTAAATCAACTAAACCGTGATCTTGTTACATTTGACATGGTGCAGCAGCTACTGAGGGCAGTAGGGAAGTTTCCATTTTCCATCTGGCCTTCTGATATTCACCTGCATTTTACTTCTCCTCCAAGCACAAGAAACAAAGCTCCATGTGCTGTTGTCCCCAATTAATTCTGTCTCATTAATCGATCATCAGCGCTGAATAGAAGCAGCAGAGGAACACATGTATCCAGCTAATGATTTACTTACTGAAAGGTCAAGGAAAGTATTTACACACAACCATGTCCTGCATAGCTGATAATGAATAACTGTGCCTGCTTGGTCCTGTCCTCCAGGCCTGCCACTAAGCCTGGATGTGAAGTGTTCATTTCTATATAAGCAAAGCAAAGGCTCGTCTTCGATACTTGCTTGGATGACTGCAAAATATGTTTGCACACATGCTATGTGTTTCATATACCTGATAACCTGATGTCATGAATCAACATGAAACCATCCCTGGGGATAAACCCAGGTAAACCAAAACATGTTACAGAAGCATGAAAAAAAGATTTAGCAGTAACAACTAGTGTGGGAAATAAGCAGAGAAATTCATACCAATATGTTGTCTAAACTGAATCTTACACTGTTGCAGAGCTGACCCTGGATTAGTAAAATCTGGAATTTTTTATGTCTGCTTTCTCTGTTTCATACAAACAACTCAATCACTTCCTTTTAAAAGATAAATTAATGTTTTTTCCAGTCAGTCTCTCCACTTGTTCTGTAAAAATAGTTTTCATCAAATGTAATTTTTACTTATGATTATTATACCAGCTTGTCTAAAAACACTGTTAACTATGCTATGCTGCCAAGTATGTTTATGGAGGGGATAACTTTAGAAGCTGCTTTGCAAGTGGTGCTGTTTTTACTCCTTATGTGGTCTCAAACAATGACTAAGATGCATCCATCTTATCCGTGTATTCCATGTGCCACAAATAGTTAAGCAGCCACAAAACTGGCAGTTATTTCAGGTGAAGCAAGCAGCAGGGGTGTTTCTTCTCCAGAGGAAACAAGGCCTCTTAGTTTCACCCTTTGATTAACTTCAGGGTAATTTTAGTAGATCTTGAGGCTCTTTTCTGAACTGTGTGAAAACACTGCACAGACTCAGTGTTGCTCAATTTCTAGCATTTCTCAGATACTCTAATGTCCTGCAGAGAATTCACATTGACTCCTAAATTGATGAAGTGATCTCACTTTCACCTACCATGGTATCAAACCTTTTCTCTTTGAAGTCTCAGACTGCTGCACCCTATTCTGAATGGCTTTGACTTGCAAATACTGTTCCTATATTGGAAACCAAAATTTTGTCATGCAAGAGAATGGTTTGTCCTCTTATGTATACTTTAGTTTGCATTGCTATCAAGGAACAAGAGAAAAGCACAAAATCTATATAAAGAACATAGCCTCTGGAAATCTAGTTTATTGCTGTTTTTGTGAAACTGAAGAGAAAATCACAACATACACCTCTGCTTTTGCAAAGTTTGATGCAACATAACATCTGATGTTACCTGTATGAATGCCTCTTGCCAGTGTCCTGTACTGACAGTAATGAGAAATGAAGTAGTCTTACTCTTTTAAGAACAACATTGGTAGAAAATGAAAACCTGACAAAGCCTTCCTTGCTGTTGAATTATTTTGCCATGAAAGTGGGAACAATTCTTTCTGCATCTTGCTTGTGAGTTGCTCTCTTGCTGTGAGAAGGTGCATTCATGTTTTAATTAGCAAACAGGCAGTGTAACTTACTCTATGTAGTGTATTTCTTCTATATATGGCTTCATTCTTTGAAACTAAAGAGAGTAGCAAGGCTTCTAAAGACTGCAGTAAGCAAATTTAATAGAGACAGTGAGGTACCTGATATAATAAAAGATGAACCTGAATGCACCAGACAGTGACACCTCTGCATTTTGGCTGATCAAGAGCTTCATCATTGCATCCCATGCCAGAAATTTAAATACCTTAGCTTACCATAGACATAATTGAATCCAAACTTATTACATTTGACAGCAATTCATATCAAACTTTTATTCTGACTCTGAAGATAGTCAGGAAACTTCAGTTTGCAGGTTTTTGGCTAGGAACTACTTTCTGCTCATACTGATGACTAATAGGACACAGTGGTTTAAATATTTTCCAGTAGGAAAAAGGTATTCGAGACATAAATTGCATTTACTCTGAATAGAAGCCTGCTCAGTGAGGTCCTTGAGGACACTGTGGTTATTCATTCAGTAGGGTAATATTCTGAATGTGTAACCCCATCTTTTTCATATCAAATGTGGGTAAAGAGATATTGGCATCTGGCCCACTAACATCCTTAACCATTGGGGTCCTGTTCAATAAAACTACAGCTGATGGTAGCGTGGCCTTTGTTTTGAAAACAGAACAAAGAGACCACAAAACCACACACACAAACAAATGCTGGACTAATTCAGCAACTAAAGATATATTTGAAGCATGAGGTATCAAGAAAATGGATATGAATGAGGAGAAACTTCCTAAGGCATCTGTAAACTCCTTACTGCTTGACAGTAATTGTGTATAAAGTCCACACAAATAATACAGCATGTAAGTATCTCTAACAATTATGAACATTCTTCAAAGAAAACTGTTACAGTAAGTGAAATGAAAATGTCCACAGGAAGAGTAGTGTGCTTTATGAATGCTAAGAAAGTAATGGAAAGATTGTCAAGTTTCAGGAAAATCTGGATGATATAGAGATATTAGTAAATTCTACCCTGGGTTTGAGTTCAAATGTTTTTGTTCACATAATGACTTCTGGAAAATAATTTAAGCAAGATGCACCATGCTGACTTCATCTATTACAGAAATTATATTACCTATGGAGTCTGTTAACAGTATTACAGAGAAGTGATATTATCTATAATATTTATTCTTGAGTTGTTTGGAAATCAGCTGCTGCTGGAAAATGTTAACTGAAAAAAAAAAAAAAAAAACCTGTTGTGTTGGGTTTGACATATTAAGATTGGCCAATCACCAACTATGTGAAGTCCAACAAGGGAAAGTGCTGGATTCTGCACCTGGGATGGGGCAACCCTGGATGTTCATACAGATTAGGAAATGAGATTCTGGAAAGCAGTGCCATGGAAGGGGACCTGGAGGTCCTGGTTGATGGCAAGTTGAATATGAGTCAGCAGTGCCCTGGCCAACCCTGTTTTGGGGGGCATCAGGACAAAGGATCACCAGCTGGTCGAAGGAAGGGATTTTCCCACTCTGCTCTGCATTGGTGTGGCCTCACCTTGAATATTGCATGCAGTTTTGGGTGCCACAGTACAAGAAAGATATTAAGCCATTAAAGAGTGTCCAAAAGAGGGCAATGAAGGTGGTGAAGGGCCTTGAGAGGAAGCCATATGAGGAGTGGCTGAGGTTGTTTGGTCTGTTCAGCCTAGAGAAGAGGAGACTGAGGGGAGAATTATTGTAGTTACAACTTCCTCATGAGTGGAAGAGGAAGGGCAGGCACTGATCTCTTCTCTGTGGTGACCAGTGACAGAATCCAAGGGAACAGCCTGGAGTTCTGTCAGGGGAGGTTTAGGCTGGGTATTAGA
Organism: Xenops minutus; assembly: GCA_035221455.1. Taxonomy (NCBI): domain Eukaryota; kingdom Metazoa; phylum Chordata; class Aves; order Passeriformes; family Furnariidae; genus Xenops; species Xenops minutus. The sequence continues at coordinate 81,279,568 of JAWWEE010000074.1, read as the reverse complement.
AAGAGATTCTTCACTCAGAGGATGGTTGGGTGCTGAAACAGGCTCCCCAGGGAAGTGGTCACAGCACCAAGCTTGACAGAGTTGAAGAAGCATTTGGACAACACTCTCAGGCACATGGTGTGACTCTTGGGAATGGTCCTGTGCAGGGCTAAGGGTTGGACTCCATAGTCCTTGTTGGTTCCTTCCAGCTTGGTATATTCTGTGATTATGTGAAAACTTGACATGAAAGACTGACAAAGGCAATGTCAGAAAGAATGTAACTCCCCCACCTCCCCAAATCTAGTGACTTGGGAGTGAACAAGTACACCTGATTTGGGTAGATTTGAGCTTAGAGTCAAGGTTTCCTACATTGCTGCTACAGTCCTAAGCAAAGGACTGGTTAATAATGTGATGAAATATGTGCCATGGTCTAGTTGACAAGGTGGTGATCAGTCAAAAATTGGACTTGGTCTCAGAGGTCTTTTCCAACCTAAATGATTCTGTGACCTTGTGTCGAGAAGCTCTACCTGAGTGAATTTGCATTAGGAAACTGTTGCTATTAATTCCTTGCTTTCTATTTTTTCTTTCCCCCCACCCCCCCCACTTGTGCATGTTCTCAGTAATTGTCATACAGAGATTTCTTATTTCATAGTATTTGAATAGGTATCAAATGTGATAGGTCTGATGTTTTGTGGATCCTAAGACTGAGCAGTAACCTAATAACTTCATAGAGAGGAACAAATTTATACTATGGTATTCCATGTTTTTTTATAGCAGCATTTCTGATAGTCATCCTTGAATTAGCACTTGTTGAATTCATTAGGGAACATTGATATTTGCTAAACAGCAAATTTGGTTATTAATTCAGTTCTTTTCAAGTCTTTTAAAATGTGATCTTCACATTTATAAATGTGACTTATTTGCAAATTGGGTAAGCTGACAAAGTGTTTTTTGACAAGAAAAAGCACAATATAACAACAAGGAACAGAACGAGCTGAAAGATGAGAAGCTGAGGTAAAGGACTGCAACATTCAAGTTGTAGATGTAAAGGAACTGTCTTTCCTTTCTAATGCTCTAAAAAAAAAAAAATTTTTGATTTTCATTTATTTTGCACTATTTGGACTGTCTCCCTTGTCATTTGATATGACTGAAATTCCAAGGACATTAGAGATTGCAACATTTTAGGCAAGTGACTTTGCAGGAACTTTTCTCATTCTGCATCAATATTTTGTGGACTAAATTCTATTTATCAACTACAAAGAGGTCCTGATGCAGATTTCCAGCCTGTCTGATGTATACTTTCTCATCTATCAGAAAGATATCTCCCCTTATACTTAATGGAGAAAGAAAGAGGGATTCACATTTCTCTACAAATCAAGAAACTGGAGTGCTTTGAACTCAATGTCATCTCCTTGAGGCAATGTCTAAAGTAAGAGCAGATGAATTTAGTTATCCAAGTTAAATGTCTGGAGATAACAATCCCATAATACCACTGACTTCAGTAAGAGTTGAGAGCATTAATTTGTGCCAAGAAGTATTCAGGTCTTTGAGAGCTCCATCTGCTACTGAGTAACCAAGATAACCAGCAACTACTCTATAGCAAACAAAGTAAACAAGACTTAACTTTCAGAGTACTTTACAAGCATTTTCTTTTTCCTGCAGGAAGTATGACTTATTTCATAAGAACAACCTGAGGAAGATTTACTGCAAATCAAGTATCAGCTCTCTAGTCACTGTCAAGCCATAAGCACTATTACAGGGCAAGGTCACCAAGGGCATCACTTCCCTCTTGCTTCTCCCTTCTCTCTCTTATGCAGTAAGTGTGGAAATACTTTTTGCAAGGATCTTACACAATCTATTGGATTTTAAATGGGCTACAGACTGCAGTGTTTAAAACTTTTCTTAATGTTGACCATCAATTTCACCTTACACATAACTATCTAAAGCAATTTTTTTTCTTATCATTTAAGAGCTTTCCATAGGAAGAACAGGGGTAAAATGGCATTATATGCAATGCTGTAGGTGCTATAAAGCTGAACCTTGCAGGCTGCCTGAAAGAGTAGCAGGGAGCATAGAAAGTGAAAATGGTATTTTACAGCTGTAGTGAATCTAAAATGAGAATTACTCCTGTGAGCAAAGCTTTTCTTTTGAAAGAAAGAACTCTACTCTAAAAGTGACATGTTTGGCTTCATTCTGTTATTGGATGCTTACTAAAAATCCTTCTCAGCTGTTTTTGTGAGTCACAGGGTCTGTGATCCTCTGCTGCAGGCAGGGCCATTCTTGATTGCTTGGGTAATCCAGAAGGTGCCTTTGGGATTTATGTACCCAGGATTTTGTGAACAGCCACTCCCGGTTTTCAGCAACTCTGTATGCTGGAAAGACTGCAAGTAGAAATATGGAAGCATGCTTGAAATGTTGCTGTTTATCTTATTATACAGTAAAGAAAGTTCAGTACCCATGAGTATGTGCATTATCAACAAGGTGCATGAAGGCTGAGAGTTCGGGCTTTTCAGCCTGGAGAAGAGAAGGCTTCAGGGAGACCTTATAGCACTTTCCACTACCTGAAGGGGTCCTACAGAAAAGCTAGAAAGTGACTGTTCACAAGAGCAGGTAGTGATAGGACCAAGGGTGATGGCTTCAAACTGAAAAACAGTAGGTTTAGATTAGATATTAAGAAGAAATTCTTTACTGTGAGGGTGCTAAGGCACTGAAATAGGAGAAATTGTGGATGACCCATCCATACAAGTGTGCAAGGCCAGGTTGGATGGGACTTTGAGTA
>JAWWEE010000074.1:81254429-81271182 GCA_035221455.1 Xenops minutus | reverse complement strand
ATTAACTTCTATAACTTGAGGTAGTTGTCAATCTCTGGCATTAATCATTTGATTGTCAGATCCATCCATTCCTGGAAAGCTTTATCTTGGTTGTTTTGGCAGTCCTTCAGGCAGGGTTCCCCCACAGACGACATCTAAGTGTATTCCTATTATCCCAGCAAATAACAAACTAAACCTTTTACCAAGAAGTAATGTTACCAGATGTAATACTTCTCTACCTTCTAGAGGTAATACTTCTAGAGGTAACCCTACCGGCTTCTTTTCCTGGAAGCCTCTAGATACTGAACTGAGCAACCAAGTATTACACTGATAAATAGCAAAAGACAGCAAATTGGAAGTTTTTTCTTAGTGGTTACCAACCTGGGGTAAGCAAAAAGCAGAACATATCATAAAATAGCAAACAGTACGTCCTCAAAGTTGCTAGTGTATGTTGCACCCTGCTGCCAGTCTCGTGGGCTCACTTCACAGTCAGTGGGTTTTATGATTACAGCAGTGAAACACTGAAACAGGTTTTCCAGAGAGGTGTTGGATGCCCCATCCCTAGAAACATTCAAGCCAGGCTGTAGAGGGGCTGTGAAACCTGGTCTAGTTGAAGGTGTCCCTGCTTATTGCAGGTAGGTTGGATCAGATGACTTTTAAAGGTCACTTTCAACCCAAACTATTCTATGAAATCACTCCAAAGTAACATATCAAATTGCAAAATCATGCCCACCCCCCCCCAAAAAAAAAAAACAAACAACAATTTGTGTATGGTGTGGACAGTGAGGTGCATTTATCTAAGCATCTCTCTCAAACTGTAACTGTAGGCCAGGCAGAGTTGCCTGCTGATAAGCAGTTAACTCCTCTTTTTTTCCTCCTTGAGTCTCTTTTTGAGTGTCTGATTCACTTCCTTATCTGCTAAGAGACAAAGAAAACTAGGTGTATCTGTAACTAGTGCTGCAGACTCCCTGGCAAAATGCAGTGTTCTCTCTGTTCTCTGAAGAATTTCCCTTCTTCCTCATCACCAACAGGTGGAGCAGAGATGTCTTGCCTCTGCCATTCTCCACAGGAACCTTGCAGTAAAAATAGTGCACTTGCTTGTTTGTCTCCACAGAAAAGATCCCAAATTTTAATGTTATTTCCCTAGCCTTTTTTGCCAACTCACTTTTATCACTTGTGTAGCTGTTCTTTTCCACTGGCAGAATGGAAATATACCAGGTGGAATCAATTGTCAAGGCCTTTTTTGCCCAATTTTTAAATATTCAACAGATGTAAAACAAATTTTGGGGCACCTCTAATATCACAGAATCACAGAACCAACTGGATTGGAAAAGAGCTCAGAGACCATCGAGTCCAACCCTTAACCCAGCACCACCTCAGCTACTAGACCATAGCAGCAACTGCCACATCCATCTCCTCTTAAACACCTCCAGGGACAGTGACTTCACCACCTCCCTGGGCAACCCATTCCAACGCTAAATCACTCTCTCTGTAAAGAACTTCTTCCTAATGTCTAACCCAAACCTGCCCTGGCATAGCTTAAGACTGTGCCTTCTTGTCCTACTGATAATTGCCTGGAAGAAGAGATTGACCCCCACCTGGCCACAACCTCCTTTCAGGCAGTTGTAGAGAGTGATAATGTCTCCCCTGAGTCTCCTCTTCTCCAGGCTGAAAAACCCCAGCTCTCTCAGCCACTACTCACAGGACTTACACTCCAGCCCCTTCACCAGCCTCACTGCCCTTCTTTGGACACACTCCAGCACCTCAATATCTGTCCTGAATTAAGGGGCCCAGAACTTGACACAGTATTTGACGTGTGGCCTCACCAGCGCTGAGTACAGGGGAAGAATCCCTTCCCTGGTCCTGCTGACCACACTATTCTTGATACAGGCCAGGATGTCACTGGCCTTCTTGGCCACCTGGGCACGCTGCTGGCTCCTGTTCAGCTTCCTGTCTGTCAGAACCCCCAGGTCCTGTCAGCCCAGCTGCTCTCCAGCACTCTGTCCCCAGCCTGTACTGTTGCAGAGAGTGGTTGTGGCCAAAGTGTGGAACCCAACACTTGGCCTTGTTGAATCCCATTATAAATAAATATATAAACCCAAGAAAATTGCTTACTCTGTAATTTAATTATTCTTATATTTTGTATAGGATACTCTCCCAAACCTGTTTTGCTCTCAAATTACAGAAAGCATTCTTTCAAATTGCTACCAGATCCAAATAGCATGTGTAAATGTTGCACAACATATGCATTCCTAAGAATTAATGTTTAACAACCAAGTGCCATGGCTGAGAAGGTATCTGTAAACAGTGCTTGTTTATATGAGAACCCTTAGCATATCTGTGGTGGTGAAGAGCAGATCGCAAAAAAGTTTGCCCATGAGTGACTGATTTACAGTTGTTCAGCTAATGCAGGAGAAAGCCAGCTTCCTGCAAAATGAGCATGTGACCTCAATTACATATTTGTAATTTGGTTTTAGGTATTCTAAATGAGGCTGCTGCATTTTAGTCATATTTTGTCTTGAGTAATTACTTTAAAACAAGCATAGATATTCAGCTGTGGGATTGAAGTTCACTCAGGAAAATACATATAAACTTCAGGAAAAGTAGAATTAGGTGTATGCACACAAGGCACATACTTTGCCTACGTTTGCTGAGTTCAGCTTTGGCTCCCTTATGTAGGATTAACAACTCCAAAGCATTAATTGAGGCCAGTGTCTCATTATAGTATCCAAAGATAAACAGAGGGATAGAAGGGTGTTGATATCTTAATGGGCCAGACAATTTATATATTTTTTTTTTTCCCTCCATGGCTAGAATAGATAGCATTGTGCTTGCCTGTTTTTATTTAGACAAGTCACCAGGGGATTCGGGCTGATGGGCTGTGACCTCTAGAAACTAGTATGTTACACAGCAATAATATAAAATAGTGTTAAGCTAGCAAATGTCAAAATTAGAGCCTGCTCCAGGGAGTTTCTAGTCCCAGTGTCTCTACTGCTCCCCTGTTTCACAGTACACAAGGTACGTTGCTCTACTGTCATCACAGCTTGAAGACATCACTGCACCACCCTCCTACCCCACCCCACTCCAAACCAGGAAAGCTATCTGCCTTAGCAAAATCTTTCCCTATCACTCATTGGTTTTTTATGCTGTTGTAATCACGATGGCTGTAACCTGGAAGGGGGCAGGGGGAAGCTGAAAATATGTCTGGGAGCAGTGGGCTTGTCCCTCTGGGCAAACCGCCTGCCCTGCTACATGCCATACAGAGACAAATAAAGCTGCTCTGTGTGAGAAGCTGGGGTGGGAAGAGAGGAAAAAAGAGAGAGAATAGCTTTGTTGGGTACAGACAGGCAGGCATGATTCCTCCTTTCATAATCTGTGCCAATTTAAATTAGCTTGAAGTGACTATTAAACTGCAGTCTAAATTAAGTTTCATCCCATGTACCCAGCATTATCCATAATTGCTCAGAGACAAAGAGTCTGTTGGAGTCTGGGATGGTATTTAATTATTTTAATACATTGCCCTTTTTATTTCCTAGAATCTTCTTGTTTGCTTTCTTTTCTAACTAATGAGATAGACTACACTGCCTTAGTATATCCTCAGACTACATATCTTCCACCCTACATACCAGTGGTAGCAGGGATCCTCTGGAAACAGAAGAGTTTAGTCATTTAATTGAAACAGTGCTGCTGTTGTTCAGAAGTAACCCTCCTGCCAGGATGTGACTGGCAGCAACAAGGTCTAGGTTCAAACTGAAGGGAGTTGCTCCAAAAGCAGTGTCTTGAGGCCACACCTGGACAACAGGAAAAATTATACTGAACTCTAGTATTTCAAAAGCAGCAGCATAAGTAAGAGGCAGACATGAATCAAACAGTTAACAAAGATTTTGTTTGTTTGTTTTTGTTTTTTTGTTTCTTGGTGTTTTGGGGTTTTTTGTTGTTGTTTTTTGTGGTTTGTTTTGTTGTGGTTTTTTTTGTAAGGGAGTACAAAAATCTGACCAAGTAGATAAACAGTGATAGCAACTGACTGTTACAGTTATTCTTTAACTATAACAGTTCATAGTTTTTTTTCTCTAAGGAAGTAGTTTCCAGGGTAGACTTTTTCCCATTATCTATGGTAAGTGAAAGCTAAGATATGATGGATGATAAACTGCCCTGTAAAGCAATGCTCTCATAGCTGCTTGGCTTCCTGGTGGTTGTGCCTCTGGCTGCTCCATTGCTGTGGGCCCTGACAGCTCTGCTGAGACTCTTTGCTCTTGTTTTGCTGCTCCCAGCCTGGCACAGCCACCTGCATGATTCCTGCAGCTGCAGGACTTCTACAGTGCTTTAATGCTGAGAACTGCCCACACCCAGCAGGCTGAACTGAACCAAATGGGGAGCTGGATATGGATCTTCGAGGAGTCAGAGAAATTGTTTTTCCTGCCTCCTATGTGTATACAGTCTGTAGGACAAAATCTTGTGCATCCCTGCCCAATCTGGCTAAGCATAACCACTAATCTTGCACTCTGAGCTCAACAATAGCTGTTGCCTTATACTGAGAGAGCCATTTGCCCAGATACATTTCACAAAGTTTCAAGTAAATTAGAAAACTATAAATATCATTGTTGTAGTTGCAAACTTTTCCCTGGTTTGTAAACTTCATCTGTCTGCAATGCCTCTCAAGTGTAGTAATACAATGTACAAAAGAAATATTTAGGGCATGTCTATTGGGACTTTCTGTCTACCTCCCCCTAGCCCCACTGGATGGCAAAAGAATCTTCTCTGGTGGGGTTCAGAGGTCTCTAGAGGGGAGGTTGTTCTTTGACTTTTGGGGCCAGCCATCAGGCTCAGGACTCAAAGAGACTGAGTTCTGCTGTTGTTCTGCTGTTGTTCTGCTGTTTAGGTGTTTTTCATTTGTTTTCTTTTGGTTTGTTTTTTAAACATAGAGTGCCTGGGACTACAAGAGACAAAAGTACAAGTCCTTCACAACTGGCTGAAATCCTTGTCCCACTGATGGTCAGCCAATCTAACCACTTCAGGTCATCAGAGCAGCCATGGGCTCAGGAACTCAGAATCTTCTGTCTTATTTTTGTACCTCACTCTCATCAAAACTGGAAGCTCTGATAACAAATCTACCCAGGGCAGCCTTTCAGCTTCCTGCTTCAGCTTCACTTTTATGATGGCGTTAGTAGGATCTTTCATCATCTGCCTCCCCAGCACATCCCCTTTCATGCCCACGTGTTTCATTTCCATTTGAAGTAAAAAGTAAAAAGCTGTTTGATTTTTCTTAGAGCATAGCAGGGATTACAAAAGCAGATAACATGATTAAAATAAAGCCAGCCTGTTCTCTTTTCCAGGAGGTAGTAACATCCTACTTGCTTTGCCACCTTAAGAACAGAGTTGACCCCTCCTTCCACAGCTTTATATTGGGACTAACAGCCCCAAGACCCCAGGGAGCAGTGAGAGAGGCCTCCCAGTGGAGGGATGCTGGACAAACATTTAAAATTTTGCAATAAGAGCTTGGGGAATTTTTGTTGTTTTGTTTTGGGTTTGTTTTCCTGCCAAATTGCTCTCTTCCCTTTCTCAACCACCAGTCTTTTCCAATCTTAAATCCAATAATTAAAATGTTATTAAGACTTTCATTGGTCACTTTCTTGACACAGATTGTCACAAGACTGTTGAAGAAATCATGCTCATTAAAATTTCCTTCCCTGAGTTTTCCACAGCTTATTTTCTGATCATACTGTTAGATGACTGAAGAACCACTGATTTAATTTTGAGCTTCTATGATAAAATTTAAACCAGAAATTAGTGCCTATGCATTTTGTTGGCACAGCTGCTAGATTCTGTTTCCCTTGAAAAAACTTCACAGAACAAGGTTCTGAATCCTGGGGTTCCAAGAACAGTTGACCTCAAATATCTTTAGTTAGCCAACAATGAATCCCACATTCTCACCTGAGTCCACTACCATGGATACTTAAATCGTCGCTTTGGCACTCAAGAATCAAAGAGTCGTTTGGGTTGGAAGGGGCCTTTAAACACCCTCTATAGTCCAATCCATCTGACATTGGCAGGGATATCTTTCACAAAGCCCCATCCAATCTAACCCTGAACATTCCCAATGATGGAGCCACCACGACTTCTCTGGGCAATCTGTTCCAGCCTCTCACCACCCTAATTATAGAGAACTTATGTCCGATCTAAATCTACTCCCTTATAGTTAAAACTGTTACCTCCTTGTGCTATCACTATACAGCCCTGGTAAAATTCTGTCCACATCTTTCTTATAAGTCTCCTTTAAGTATCAAAGGGCTGCAGTAAGATCTTCCAGGAGCTTTCACTTTTCCAGATTGAACATCCCAAATTCTCGCAGGCTTTCTTCATAAGGGAGGTGTTGCAGTCCTCTGACCATTTTTGTGGCCTTCCTCTGGACCCACTCCAAATTAATTTGGCTGTCTTGTGGTGAGGGCCCCGGAGGTGGATGCTGTTCTTCAAACGTGGTCTCATGAGAAACCACAGGCATCTGGAGCTTCCAAGTCAGTCAGTATGCAAAAAAAAAAAAAGTCAACGTCAACCACCCCAAAGAAAACAAAACTCTAGAATCATAAAATTGTGTGGATAAATATATGTATTTAACAGTTTATGTTACATCCATCTGAAAATTCCAGGTTTAGTCATGCTTAGTGTTCATTTATCAGGCAGGAATGAGGAACACATAAAGCACTAAGGTAACAAATGTAGTTTTCAAGATCTGTATTAGACAGCAACCTGGAATTGCAATTGTAATGCATAAATGAACTGTATTTTATAATTTTATAGGGAATCACCTTAAAATTGAAAACGTGCTAGCAAAGTACTGTGGATTTTCAGTGTCACTCTTGTACACATCACCCTTTTCCAAAGTGTTAAAAACACTGCACTTCAAGTTGCACAAATATTCTCCTATGCTAAAACATTAAAATCTCAGAGAAGGGGAATGTTATATCTGCACTGAGGTGACCGTGCACTGAAGCCTGCTGTTTTAGATACATTGTGAGCTTGGCAACAGTTCAGCTGGGATTGGGCAACCCGACAGAGGTGGTTTCGGTAGCTATGAGCCAAGGTTGTGGTGGTGGATGGCATGAAAACCTTCTGTCTGTGGCACGCACAAATGCTTGCAGGTGGGACCCCACCATGTTCCTGCACTGGGGCAGGACCCAAGATTATCTTCTGCATGTCCAAGGATGAGAACAAGTAGGGAGCTGCTCACACCAAGCACCCTGAAAACCTTCACATTGATGACTTAAGGCCAGAGGTTGCTGCAAGACCCACAGCTGATTACTCTTGTGTGCACCCACAGGGTCTGACTTGAACAGACACTTCCTTCAAGTTCAAGAAGTGTTTGGACAATGCTCTCAAACACATGATGTGATTCTTGGAATTGTCCAGTGCAGTTTGTCTTGATGATCCTTGTGTGTTCCTTTCAACTCCGGATATTCTACGACTCTATGAACACTGGGGTAGTATGGCACATCAAACGCAAAGTGCACATGAACAATTAAAATATCACTTTCTGACTTTTAATTTTCCCTTGTAAGTTGCAGAAAGGTTTCAAACATATTTTGAGAGAAAGTTTGTGAAGATTTCCATGTGTGTTTTGGTTCACTACAAATAACTAAATTTAATGTGGCTTTTGTGACAGACTTAAAATACAGGCCAGTGCTGTGAAACCACCTCCATAGTTATTGCAGATGTTAGTCTAATACATTTTAGGAGAATTTACACCTTCATTTGTCATCTTATAGTAAAAGAAAAAACTGCATGTAAATCTGTAGGTTCCTTTAATATTGCATGAGATTATGAATGTTTAAAACCAACTTATTTCTTTAAATCTCTATGGACATGTGATTATTTACTGAAGAGTTTGCATCTTTGTCCTAAACCCTTCATGGCCACTAAAACCTTTCTGTGGTAGATACTTGCATTGTGAGAAAAGATGGGTCTCTGTGGGACTATTATTTTCCTCTCTTGTCATCAATCTCTGTTGAGAGAGAAGGTGGAGAAAAGGTGTGGCTCTGGCTCACTGCCCACTCTGCTGGAAAGGTAAACTGTGCCAACAGGCTGAGCAGCAAGTGCTGAGCCAGACACCAGATGCTGTCAGGAGAGCTCTTGCCACGGGGGCAGAGGAGGAATGAAGCATAGCCCTTTGCATCACCATTTGCTTTCTGGGCTGTCCTTGAAGTGACACAGCAGCGTTCCACCCTGCGTAGCAAATTCACAAGAAGCTTTGTAATCTGGTTATGCTAGTCTGCAACTGGGAGCAGCAGAAAAGTAGTTCTCTTTATTTATAAGTTAGATGTGCTCTATATTTATTTTTTCCAAGGGACCTCTAAGGAGCTACTTTTATATTCCTAATACCCTGAACCGGAGGTAATTTTCATGTCGGACATTTTCTGGATACCTGCAGATGGCTCACTTGAAGAAGGGGAATGTTGTTTCATTTTAATTATGTAATAATTGTTACCCCTCCTCTTGACTGAGATTGCAGGATGAGGAGAGCTGGCAAGCCAGGAGAAGACGGAGAAATAAAAAAGTTCCAAAGGTTCATCAACCACATCATATCAAGGTGTTTAAAACATGTGGTAGACTTCTTACTTTCATGTTGTCATTTAGGGGCCAGTAAACAGTAGAATCCTGTGAAGATTCATGTAGAAGTAGGATTAAGATCTGAATAACTTCACATTCAAAAGAAAGAGGGGAGCAAATGAAAGAATAAAGCTTATGTAGAACAGCGAGTCATTACTACCCATGTTTGAAAGTGATGCAAAAGATTTAGAAAAAACAGTTGGAATCAGTAAAAGAATCTCTCAATATCAGTCGGCTTTGGATCAGCACAGTGATAGTGTCCAGATAATCCGTATTTTCTCCACCCCTCTTTGCTGGACAGTTTCTCCAATACTTCATAATTCATGAAGAGTTTTTCTGGTTTCTAATTATGTGTTGCTTACAGGAACAGAGTGAGGAAGCTGACTGCAACCCTTTCTAAAGAGAGAAGTGCAACCCTGGCTTGTCCCTGCGTGACCATGTCTGCTCAATGACACCGTGGTGAAACAACTTGTGTACTTCATCAATATCTCCTGGACTTGTACCACCAGACATCTTTGGAAGACCTCCTTCCTCTTCCTTTGCCATACCCAGCTAACCCCTATCTTCTGGAAAAAGAAATAAGCAGCAAGATTCGTCTCAAGGTCTGTTAGCAAAAAGAAAAGGATAACTGGTTTTTAACTTATTGATATAAAGTTGTAAAGCTTATGAAAGTAAAAAGGGTGAGTTAAGAAGCCTTTGCTGGCCTCAGAGGGTCAGGTGATGGGAAAGCCACCCTTCACACCACTGATCATATTGTGACATGATGGTGGCTAGAAAAATTTTCTTGTACATGATGTCAATACAAATATCCTCATAGAGGATCATCAAGGTATGGAGATAAGCTATTTTCTTATTTGCCTCCTTGTGCCTGTGACTTAGGTCTGAATTATACATAAGGCTTTAAGTATGTCAGACTTCATCTGCCTTCTTCAGATGCTTTCCTGACAATGGCGTCCATTAAAGTTCTATCCTTCAGGGTTATGAGTCTCATATTGATATAATTTAGTGATTTCAACAAGTTCATGAGGTATGCATTTGGGGTGGGAATGAGTAAAAGGTAGGCCTTTGGTAGTGCATGTAGTAATTAAATAGCATGCAGCTATTTAAGTCCCTGTTCAGTTAATGGAGAATTCTAGAGTTTACATGATATGATATGATATGATATGAAATATGATATCATATGTCATATATCATATATACTGTGCTATGCTATGCAATGTTATGCTATGATATGATACGTCAAAGAGTCTTTTTTTTTCCCTAAAGAATTAAAGAATATAAGTTAAATATAATACTGGTGACCTTTTACATGCATATAAATCTTAGTGTGCTTTGAGTTATTGAACTAAGACAATCACAAATTAGGCAACTCAACAGAAATATTAGCAGCACCAAGCCTGCTACTTTTCTTTTTTTCACATAAGTACATATATATTTGTCTTTATCTGTAGTGAGTTAATTTTGATTTAAACACAGAACCAAATCCTATTTTCATTTATGTTGCTATCAATAAGGATTAACTGAGAGGTGCATTAGATGATGTAAGTGTGAAACGAGAATTATATAAATAACTATGAAATTTTACAAAATTTATGTTGTAACTTATCCATCCTGAAACATGAAAATTAAACCACTACCTCCTAACCATTGAAACTTCCTAAATTTCAGTGAAATAATGTACAAAAAAAAAAAAAAGGAAAGAAAAAAGAAAAACCCAAACCACTATTTAAAAGTGGTAGAAGTTTAACCCAGACTGTGAGCTAAAAGATAGTTGGGACAATGTTAATAAAGCTTATCTCATATAGTGTCAAATATTTACAGAGAGGATTGTCAGTAGATATAATTCTTCTGATTATAGCATGACTATATTGTATATATCAAAATATAAATAGCTTCCTTGAAATAGAAACCCTTGTATTGAATACTCAGTACAGACACAGCGCACTTCAGAACTGTTTTCTAAGGGCATTTGGGACTAACTTCAAGAATGACTTGAGGAGGTAGTAGCTGAAGCCCCACATGACAGGCAGTGTTTCAACGGCAGCATGTGCTTCTCTCTGTCACTGCCTCCAGCTCCAATTGTGTGTGCTGGCTGGAGAGCCAGGTGCAATGTATGGGAGAGGTGCAGGCTAGTTGCAGTGGTAGAGGTCTGTGATGTGTACACAGTTTGCTGCACAAGGAACACTGGGATCCTGCCACATCCATAGCTTACAGAGAGGAGCTTTCTGTTTTATGGTGGCCCTAGACCATGCATGGAGCATCCCTTCTATCATCTTCTTGTCAATCCTGCCCAACTTTACAAAAGCCTGGCCTGTCTGTACCCCACTTAGTGGAAAAACATCATGCCAAAGTCACGTGCTGTGCTAAGATTTCATGACACTTATAAATAAACTGTTTTCAGATCTGTAGAAAGTTATTTATGCAGAGGTCTCATTAAGTTTCTAATCATTCTGCTGGGCTGAGTGGCATAAGATATCTATTTCTCTTCTACAAAAATTCTGAAAGAGGGAGCCATTCTAAGCATTGTACAACTTATTTTCATTCTTACTCCAGAAAGAGGTAAGGATGAAGGGAATTTTAGAGGCATCAGCGTCTGTAAGGTGGTGAGTCGCATCTATGAAATGCTGCTTTCACAGCCTCAGACTCTCCTTGGCATGACAAACAATGAGCAAAAACCACACAGAGAAAAATGGCTGTGGCTGGGTCACCCTGACCAGCACACCGAGCGGGATTAACCCGCTCAGTACAATGAAGATAAGCTTACATAAATTACCTAGTGTCTTGATTCAAATTTGTTTTGTAAGGTAGTGAAGACTTTCAAATTACTATTTTCAATCATATAAAATGGCATGGTCTTAAAAACTGACTTTATTTTTTTCCTGGATAGTACTATTGTCTTCTCTGACACTGTTCTGAGAAGTATTTTCTCACTGTTCAGATGAGTTTGAGTCACACAACTCTTCAATTTTTGGAATCATCTTACAAGAGCACGTTGTCTAGGAAGGCTCTCACCAGAGCTGAGCCCAAGAATGTGAGCTTTGGCTTTCTGGGTCTATCCAGGTAAATATCCTTTCATTCATGTCAGTTCAGTTTCTGACTAGGTCTTGGGTTTCAAATCCTGAGAAAAGTTCACCTAAGACGAATAAGAAAAAAGAGAGAAAACAGAAGGCTACTTGTCCAAAACATATAGAACAAAATGTTAGGGAAAAATAACTGTTGGGAAAAAAAATATAGGAAGAATACGCATGTAATTAATACCTGACCTTTAAAACAAAATCCCCGAAGTTCTACAGTTCTTACTCAAGACTGTGTAAGCATATTGTAGAGATGTATCAGCTTCAGTCTGGGCTATGCAGTTGTCTGCTGTGTCCACTTTTAGACACATTTAAAATAACCCGGTTTTAATTTCCTGATAGCTTCACTGTTCAGAGAAATTCCTCTTGCTCTATTCACATCATGAGTTTTAAGCATTTCACCATCTCCTTTAATGTATGCCACATTCCACTCCCTGTACACATGCTCTGAAATACTCTCTAAGGCAAAAGGACCCTCCCTTTCCAGAGTATTTTTACATGGCATGACAGTGCTTGATCTGCCCTGCGGCTCCTGAGTGATGCATCACACGCCCACTCGTCTGCTGGGCTGCTCTGTCCCTCTCTCCACCTCACCACTTGCAAGGACACAGCGCGGTTTGAAGGCAGGAGTGAACGTTCAAGTAGGGGTTTTCTCAACAGCCTTTTCATGCAAAGGGTGGGCAAGAATCTCTAGCTTTCTTCACCACACTTATAATTTTTTTTTTTTTCTAAGTGTCTTAAGGCCAAATACCCACTAAATTCTTCACTAACTTCAGTAAGTTTTGGGAGATAAAAAAATCACAGAAGGGATCCATCTTTCAAAACAGAACAGGTTGAGAGATAGAAAGACAAAGGACAAGCTTCAGTATTTCTACATACACAGGAAGCAATTACCTGGTAATTCAGAAACAATATGAACTATCTCAGCACCAGCTACACAAACCTCTATCTGTAACTATGCTCTTTCAGATGGCTTGTCATGTTCTCATACAATTAGTATCTTATTTGGTTCTTTCTTTGTGATCTTCAGTTGACAAACTTTTTACATATAGGTCTCTAAAACCATGAAGAAAACTAAAATTGCCGTTTCAAAACTCCCAGGTTGTTTGGGGCAGGAACTGTCTTTGCTTTCCTGTAGATGCTGTATTAGCGCAGTTTGGCACTGAGTCACAAAGAAGGTTTCTTAGCAGCACACAAGTAAGAAAAACAAAAGTTGAAGCAGAAACTTGTCAGTGATTTGCTATTTGACTATGGGCACGTCCAAGCACACCATCCTCATTCACCCTTGACTGCCCCACTCACTGAGTCAAGATCATTTTCTCAAGCCAATTCAGCCCCTTCAGTCATATTTGATAATGTTGTGTTAGGCTGGTATGGACCAGCAATGACATGATATTTCCTCCAAAGTACTAATCATTTTTATTCATTATTTTGATCCATTCCTCTAAAATTGATATCATTTGCTTACAGTTATTTCAGGTTCCTCACAAAAACAATAGGATCTGTAAGGCCAAATCCTAAAATAAATTTCTGAAGAAGGGTGCTCTATGACTTAAATGGGCTAGCAAGCCCTGCAAATCACATTTCCTTTCTCTTTTTTTTTTTTTTTCCTGTGGATAGCACAGTATAAGAATTTTGTGAGCTTGAGGCTACACAGCTCCAATTGCTATAATTACACAGGCAGGAATTTTACAATTGTACAGTAAGTCAATTCTCTTACAGGGACTAATGCTTAAATTGCAACTTCTAGATTGCTTAGAATGGGAAAAGGATTTATGTGGTTAAAAATGTGTATTTGCTATTAGGTAAACCTAACCACACTGACTAACTTCTATTCACAATTTTTTCTTGCTATTAATTAGAGTTTGCTATTTTTGCTTTGGTTTTTAAGCTCAAACCTGGTTTCTGATTTTAGGATGGTCCTCAAACAGCTGAGTCATAGGAAGAGATTATGTGCTAGACTAGAGAAAAAGCTTGGTTAACTGGTGTGTGTTAGCTAATGCTGAGCTAATTTTAACCTCTTTTTGCTAGCTTATAAACAAATTCCTTGGTATTAGACTCGTCTTACTAGATTCCTTACGTGTTCAGTTATGTTTATACTATAAACTCAAATTCCTGAAATATTGCAGGCCAGTTTTAGCAGAAGAAAAATGTAGCATTAAAGGTTTGATTCAGTAATACTACTAGCAGTGAAGGTGAAGAAATATAGGAAAAATGTTATAAAGACTGTACAAAAGCATAAATGGAAAATTGCTCTGGCGAATAACTTATTTTTATTTTTAAAGGCCTAAACTATTTTTCAAGGATTTTGTCATCTAAATGTCTAAATTTGCTTAGGAAATATATTGAGGAGGCCCATCTAAAGAGAGATGAAGTTATACAGATATGAAGGGTTAAAAGCAGTCTAGGGGTGACGCTGAACATGACAGTCTCACAGACATTTTATGAGATTGGCAAATACTCATGCAGCCCCTCTCCAAACTAATGCCCTTTGCCTAAAAAACAAGCATACTACCACAATTGTGGGGATTACAATGCACACTAGAAATACTCACTTTGCCCTCCTTTTAAGAGTCAGGCCCAGTTCCAAAGAGCCTGGACAAAGGCAGATTCCCATGTCATATCACAGAATGTACTCCCCACATTTCACCCAGATTCTCCATCAGTTAAATGGGACTGAAGAAAAGGGGGCAAGGGTAGTCACTCCTGCTGGCATCCCAGAAATGCAAGATCATGAGTTCAGTAATTAATAGGCTTTCACTCTTTTGCTGTGCTATATAAAAAGAAATGAACATAATAAGCAAAATTTTTTTTTCTTATTTTGTGCTTTACACCTCTGCTCAGGTATATCATGGCAGAGTAGAAGTCACAGCTGAGCCAAAAGAAGTCCTTTCAGGTTCTTGAAATAAATGGCACACTGTTTTGCACAGATAGGAAAAGGTGTGAGCAGTCTGCAGAGCTTTGGTGCCTGTGCAGCTTTAGCATCAATTCTAGGATAGGGAGGAGTTCATTAAGATTTCAGAGTAAAAAGGGGAGATGAAAAATTACTGAATACATGATGAACAGAGCTATAAAATTAATTTCCCATAATTTAATAGATCACCATTCATTCCTGGAGCTATGTTAACTGACAGCAAGCAGTCGCTGAACCTATCCACTTGCAAAATAAAGTACATAACCTAGCCTATTTATTTTCATAAGGGCACAAATTAAGATCATGCATGTGGCTCATTACCATGGCATGTGGCTCAGATGACATGGGTAATTACTGAACTCAGTTCAGTGGCAACTCAGTCAACTTCTACCCATGGTAACAGCGAAATTAGGGATCAATGCTTTGCTTCTTCAAATCCACATTTTTGTTTCTCTACCTACAGCTAGGACTGCCAGCTGCCTCCCTTGCCCTTAGGCCATCTGTACATGTGAGGAGGGAAAGGAAGTCAGCATTCTTAACTCTTTGCTGAGGAGATGGGTATTAAGGGGAGACCTTAGGTTGCCAAAGCAAGAGAAGACAAAGTTATGGATGATTATATCACAATACAGTAGAAATTCCCTGTCGGCTATACACTGGGGTAAATACACAGAAGCAGGTATTTTGATCATAATGCAAAAGACTTGGTAGACAAACATGGGCATTTACAGTGATATTCCACACAAGTAGTACAGAAAAGATGAACATGTCATTTTCCTTCCTGTTCCTGGTGAATTAATCCAATGTGTGAATGTTTCAAAGCACTTACAGTCAGCCTGAAACAGGGATTTCTCCAGACAGCAATGCCATCAGCTGCATGCAGCTTCTGACCCAGATTGCCAAGGTTTGCTTGCTGAGGAAGAAACTCTCACTTTTAGAACCAAAGAAGCTGCTTGCATTTATTCTGGTTATTGAGCTGGACAAGACACTTTCCAATGGGCAGAATATGCAGAGACGCAAACTCAAGCCTGAAGGGATGGAAGTGTTTGGGCGAAGGGTGACCATTAAGGACAACCTGTGGGACTATCACCAAGGCAGCCAGGTGAAAAGGCAAGTCAGGCAGCATCTCCCCTTCCCATCTCAGTTCCTCACTGCCACTGATTCAGCCTGCTTGCTCCTGTCTCCTCGTCCCTGTATTCACTGGTGGCCTGACCCGTCTCCCATCTCTGCCATCCTCCCACCATGGTCAGAAAAGCAATGTGGCGCAAATGGAGAGGGTTGGAGACGAGGAGAAAAACTCCCGAAACTCCTGAGAGAAGCCAGGCTGTCCAACACCGGGCACGACAGACAGCGAGCATTTACCGCAGTAATACCAGCCAGGCTCCCCCGCCCCCAGCCTGTTTCGCCTTTCACACACAAATGCAACAGTTGATGTTCTGGGGAAACGGCAAGAGGGGGATATTCTTGAAATGGCACACACAGATTTTAACGCGATGCCCGCGTTGCCACGAAGGCTGTGCCGGCGGACGGCCCGCACCGCCGGGGGCGTGGGGCTGCCTTCCCCATGCTGGGATCGCACGGCTGGAAGGGAACCTGGGGAGAAGCTTGTCTTGCCGTGCCTACTCCGTCACGGCTCTTCAGCCCCTCTCCTTGACCAAAGCGGCTGATACTTTTAAAGTAGTTGTTTGTGCCTTCTCCGAAAGAAGAAAAAAGACATCTTGAGAACAGAAGTGACAAGAAACATGCCGGAGGTGGCAGCGCAAGGGTCTGAGCAGGGTGTGAGGCTAAGGAAAAGCCTTCGCTCCCCGCGGGGCGCAGCCCCGGGCACAGCCGCCTGCAAGCGCCGGGTTTGTGCCAAGTTCGTGGCAAAAGAGAAGGAGGAGGAAGGTTCTCGGAGCTGGTGCTGGCGGGGGCGTTGGTCGCTCCTCTCCCCCGCCGGTCACCCCATCCCGTCCTCTCCCACGCCGCGGCGGGGGTGGCGTGGGCGGCCACCCGGGCAGTGCCCGCGGGGGCAGCGCTGTGTTTGCGTTTGTGCCGGCCAGTCACATGGAAACCGGCTCGCAGCGCCCCCGCCCCCGCACGCCGGGGCTGCCCGGGCAGCGGCCAGCCGAGCCCCGCCGCGCCGTGCCCCGAGCCCCGCCGTGCCCGGGCAGCCGAGCTGTCCGCGCCCGCGGAGCGGTGTGGCGCG
>JAWWEE010000074.1:81222425-81254369 GCA_035221455.1 Xenops minutus | reverse complement strand
CGGGGGCCGGCCGGGCTGGGCAGCCGTGGGCGGCGGCGGCCCGGGCAGTGCCGCCCGGCGGCGGGGCGGGGAGCGGGGGAGGTGGGGGCGAGGGCGGCTCTCACTCCTCTGCTCTCCTCTCTTCCCTCCGTCTCGGTACCTCCGCCTCCGACCTTCGCTGTTCCCCCGCTGTGGAATCGCGTTTCGGACCGGCCCGTCCCTTCAGAAGTGGCGAGGGGGGCCCGGCCATGGAGACGCTCGCGCGCCCCGGGGCCAGCAAGCCTCCCACCGGGTAAGCGCCGCTCCGGGACGCGGGTCCGGCCGGCGACAGCGGCCGTGTTGGCCGGCGGGCCGCGGTGCCTTCCCTCGCGTTTCCCTTCCTTCCCTCCTGCCTCTCTCCCTTCCCTCTTGGGGCGGCGAGACGGAGCCGGCGTGCAGGTGTCGGCGCCCGACCCGCTCTGAGCACAGCCCCGGGGGAGAGGGGGCGCGGCGGGGAGCAGGGGGCGGCCAGAGGGGAGCTGGGGTGCAGGAAGGTCAGGAGCGGGAGAAAGTGCCTGCCTCGCCTTTGCCCTGCGGGAGTGACGCCCCGGCCCGGCTGCCGGCACTGCCCCTCTGGCTGCGAGAGCGGAGAGCGCGTTCGCTTCGGAGGTTATTCCTGCACAGGGTGATTCGGGACGGGGGGCAGCTGCCATCGCTTGCAGCTCCCGACTCGGGACACCGGCGGGCAAGGAGCCGGGGCCGCGGCGGGTCTCGGGGCGGACTGCTCCGGTGGAGGGGTCCGAGGGAGCCCCCGCGGTCACAGAGGTTCTCGCCCGTCTGCCCGAGCGCCAGGACACAGCTGCCAAAAGCCTTCGGAAGGTTTTATCAGCCGTCCCAGCTGTGGGTCCCTCAGCCCCACAGCATGGCCGCGGCAGAGGAAGGAAAAGCGAGGCCAACCGCGAATTAAAAACTCCGAAACTTGTCCGAGGTTGGTGGGTGACCGCAGTGCCGGCCGGACACAGGGCACCTGCGGACACTGCTCCCAGTTCCTCTTGCCTTTGGTGACAGGCACCACTCTTGCAGCACTATTGCTAAATAGCAGTCAGCCCTAGTGTAAACTACGGGTAGGTTTGGGGTTTTCGAGAGAACAGAAAAATAAAGAATGTGCCAGCAGTGAATTTATTAGTCCGTTAATTAAATGACGAGAGCAGCAGCACACTGAGGTCCTAAGTGATCTCTTTTGTCAGAGTAGAAGCCGGGCAAGTTTTAAGAACTGTTCTGTCTGCTTGCAGTAATTTACTGCTCTATTTCACACTGTCTGTACGGACTGAAAGAGACTGTGATTGCTTCAGCTGCGTTCTTATTTTTAGTTCTAATGTTTATGTCATAAATTTATTTTCAACGAAGTAGGAAACAGCTTTAAAGTACGTGCTAGTGGGCTACAGTAGTTTCATTTCCTTAGTTTATGTTTAATAGGGAACCTTGTAGTGCTTAACACAGAAAGTAGTACAGGGAGCGATGGGTGAAGATGCCACTGCGAGGGCTGTGGTAATGAAACAGTGTGTGCGATGTTTCTTTGACTTGCAGAGCATGATATAGCTTACTTCTCTTTTTGAAAATAAAATGCTTAATTCCAGTTGAAAATGAGCCTGTTTGATCATGACCTTCCAGACTAGCCTTCCAGGAAAAGCAGTAGATAGAAGGTGCTTCGTCCTCTCTGTATTTAGTTAAGGTAATAGTACAGCTGCTTTCTAAAATCCTGATGAAGAGGAGATCTATAGTGCCAATTTACATGTGTGCTTTGAAGAGTAACTCAGATGCAGTGCTGATTAAGAATTTGTCTCGATTGCTAGGAATCCAAAGATTCATTAAAGGGTTTGAATTTGCAACAGGAACACGTATCATTAATGCCTCTCAGAGATGAGCACTGGAGTATTGGGGGCGTTTCTGAACAAAACTCCTGAATCCTTTGTAATTGGTTTCATCTGCGTAAACTTGTCTACTGCCAGATTGGACATCATGTACAGGAGCAGAAATTACAGTAACTGCATTAACTTCAGATTGTTCCTGACATGGCTCAAGATGCACTTGTGATATTGTGTAACAAACTGTGTGGGTGCTAATCTGCTCCAGTGGAAGCTGATGGGCAGCACTGTCGTGTACTGAGGAGGGACTGCCTGTCTGTTTTATCTGAACTCTGAGTTTCAGCCTTGGAATGCTTCTTGTTGCCTTTTCTTTCAAGTCAGAGGTTCCCCAGCCTGGACGTGTCCATGCTGTTAGCAGTGGGCTTCACTGAATGATTCATAATTCCCTGAGTTGCTAACGTGTCAGTGGATATTTGGGCCCTAATCAGATTTTACTCACTCAGTGATGAAATCTGCTAGGGTCAGGCAAGTGTGGCAAGAGGACAGCTTAGTCTGTCCTTTTTGGTTCCCATATTAATCCAGACGTGAGCTGCATCTGTGGAGTGTACCCCGGGACCTCTGGCTGTTAAGGCCATTGTGACAGAAATACCTTCCTTTCAATGGCAGAAGAAATATTATACATGTTTCCAGCTTATTGATTCCAGCTTGCAGTTATAAAAGGCAGGTTAAAATTACTGCAACTTCAAAATTTTTTAACAAAATTTCGGCAGAGCTGTTTTGTCTCTGTGTAAATCATTAACAGCAACATTATGAGCTTCCTTTGTTAAACAGTGAACAAATTTAATGTGTCATTTGGTGTAGGGTTGAGCAGCTCTGCTGTGTGCATACACAAATAAATTGACTGTGTATTTCGTGGCACAGCTGCTTGAGAATGACACATTTAAAAGGAGGATACTGTTGTGGGTTTTTTGTTTTCAATGGCAAAGGAAAACTGCAGTTTGTGCTGGTGTTGCCAGGTTTTCCCCATTTCTCAGTTTCAAAAATAATTATAAACTTCAGCACCAAGAATTTTATTATTACTAATTGCTAGACATGAGTTTTGTAAAGCATTACCAAGTCAATAATGCTTTGATTACTTAACTTTCTTTTTACCTTCTGAAAGTGGATTTAAACCAATCAGTAGTATCAGCAGAAATTAGGGTTTACTCTGATCATGCAACATGTGATAAAAGACAAATATACTGGTTTAAAATCTACTACCTCAGTGTCTGAATCTGCCCTTATTTCATTAGGGAGAGCAGAGATAAGCTTCTCTGGGTGTCTTGGTTGGTTACTTTTTTGACCCTAACATGGCATAACAGATGTGCATTGGTCATAAATGGCACAACTGGCTAAAGCCTAAAACAAGAACTTACAGAATCAGAGGATTCTGCTCAGATCTGCTCTGTTAGGAGCAGAGCATCTTCCCTTTCATTGAAGGCGTTTCCATCTCCCACAGAAGCCAGCAGTTTGTGGGTCCATCTCCATGCCTTTATTGTCTGAGCACAGAAAAGCTGCTTCTGAAGTCTGGCAAATGTGGTGATTGTCTCTATCTTGAAGGGGATGTATGAGTGCTATCTTTAAGTAGGGCCTTTATTTTCTGTTCTTCAGCTTCCTTCCCTATCTCACAGGGCCCTATAGTACTAACGAATATAGGCACACATTAGCACACCTTCTTTGGAGTGATTTACCTGCTGGATTGAAGTGACCCTGGAAGTCAGATAAGGGATGTGAAACATCAGCAATGTTTACATGCAGAACCTGGCAAAGCCAACCCCCAGGTACAGAGGAAATTGCTCATCTCAACTTATTGAAACCTTTTCTTATTATTTTATGCCTACTCCACGTAGTTAAGCAGGTTACTTTGTGAAACTGCACATCGAGATTAAAAAAAAACAAAACAAAAAACAAACAAAAAACCCAAACCAAACAAAAAATAAACAACCAACCAAACAACAACACAATTATTCACAACAACACAATTATAAACAAGTGTTTAGGGTTTTATTTTCTTGTCTAGATAAGCCTGGAGGGCAGTGTTGTTGCACAGAACATCTATGTGAATGTCTCCGTAGCACTGGTTACAGTGTACTCTATCTCACCTACAGGTGTTGCAAGATTTAGGGAATAAAGAAATAAATGTAATTAATTTTTAAATAAATCTTAGAGCACTGAGCAATTTGTATATGATTCCTCTGTTTTGTATTTATATGAGATTTAGTGGTTGGGCGATGACTGCAATTAGAAATGTAGAGTAGCAATATGGTAGTATCACACAGAGGTTTGGGTTGAAAGATCATCTTGTTCCAACTTCCGGGTCACGGGCAGGAGCACCTTGCACTAGACCAGGTTGCTCAAAGTTTTGTCCAACCTGGTCTTGCACATGTGAAGGGATGGGGCATCCTCAGCTTTCCCAGGGAACCTGTTTCAGTGCCTTATCACCCTCACAGTAATAATTTCTTCCTAATACCTAAACTAAACCTACCTTCTTTAGCTTAAAGCCATTGCCACTTGTTCTATGCCTGCATGGTACCAGCTTTGAATATTGCTACCTTGATGAGCTGCAGGACTGTCACTTGACCTTTTGGCATTGTCCTTCATGTTGTGTCCCTATTTGTATCTGCACAGCTCCTGCAGAGTTCAGTCAACACTTCCTATGTGTCCACCTGAGACAAGGAGCTTCTCTGTGATGCATGTTTCTGGCACCACAGTCACCAGTAGCCCTGTCTTCGTCTCAGTCTGGGCCCAAAGTGTTTCTTTCCATGTCCGTGGAGATACATCACATTAAATAGAGTTCTGGTAACAGTGACAGAAGAATTGTAATTAGTATTGTGTAGAATGAAACGAGGCAATTTTTACTGTTTTGCACCTCCATGTGAATATAACTGTTGAGCTAATACACTGTAAGATTTGTATTTGCTGTCCTTATTAATATCTCAGGATTGCTGAAGATAAGGATACTAATTGTAAGTTAAATGGTGAGATAAATGCAATGCGATCCAGTCCTGACAGCTGTTCTTTTTGAATTTCAGCTTCCCATTTCTCATATCTTACTTTTCTCCTTCTTTTTCCCTTTTCCTTTCCTTCAGAAATCTGCTAGTCTTGTACCAGAGTAGAGGATGAAATAGAAAGCTTTGTAAAATCTTCATTTCTGGACTGTCTAGACTATTCAGGATTTGTTTCAACTTTCCCCTTCTCCCAGTTGTCTCCCATTATTTTCTTTCCCATGGTTATCATTTATACCTTTTTTATCTTGCTCTTTTATGCCATTCATGCCACTGTTAGATGAAATTGAACCTTCTGTTTCTGACTGTCACTTGCCTCCGTTGTTCTTCATGTTCTTTCTCTTGTAATTGCAGATTGATTTTTCTGCAGTTTTTACTCCTGTAAATTTACATCTTGGTCAAATTGCTAGTCTTCGTGGAATCACTTCACTGCTCCACCAGAGGTAGCACTACATATTGATAGGGTAGATTTTACTTACCACCTCATATGGGCTGGCTGCACCCGTTTGAGGATGCTGCACTAGAGAAGGGGTGGGAAGGGAGGTTATTTACAGTTTTGAGCACTCATGGGTACACTTTTAGATGATGCTGAACATAACAGAAAAACAACTTCCTAAATATTTGTATTGAGGTCAGTTCAGCAAATATGTGGCTGCTTTGTGTGTAGTTGGTCGGGCTGGAGAAGCACTATATTTCTTTTTGCCGTTTAATTCAGATCACAATGCATGATTATGGCCAGAATTAATGGACTTTTTTTTTGCCTTCAAAGGAATGAGAGTTCTTTTGAATATGTGTATTTATTCTTAAACATCTGTCGTCATGTAGACTTCTGTTGTCACATACTTGAATTTTCTTACAAGCATTTATGAAGACTTCCTATTTTGGTTAAAGAAATACACATAGGAGATTCCATATTATTTACATAGGCAAAAGTGTAAACATTTTTATGTGATCAGCTCCACAAGCAGCCAAAGGCTTGTTTCAGAGTTAGAGAAGTACCTCACTTCTTCTGAATCACAATTCAGTGTCTAAACAAGTATTCCCCTGTGCCTGGCCTTTAGCTACTCTGTTAGCATCAGCAAACACTTGATTTTCTGGCAACGATGGCATTCTGTACACTGCAGCTTTTTGTATTGCTCTGGCATTGTAATTTCCATAAAAATTGACAGTTTTCACACTTTAATGCTGCTTCTAAGAGATTGAGGGGCCTTTAGAAATTGGTTTTTCCATAGCAGGTTAAGCCAGCTCCTGCATTAGAAACTGGAAATGGGAAAAGACTTAAAATCTGTCTTTCCAGCTAAAATTATGATTTGAGATCTTTTAAAAATAGCTGCATTTCCAGCTAATGGAAATTAAACCTTTACTAATATATTAATCCTCTTAATATAGAGAGTATTTCCAGAGCTGTCAGTTGCCCAGTGAGCCAGGCTGCTTATCATTAAATAAGTGATGCTGGGAATAGTGTATTGTTGTCATAGTTTCAGCATGAGAGTGTCAGTGATGAGCCAGGGACTTAACCCATGCCAAGGAGTGAGTCACAAAGCTGTGTGGCAGGGCTGTGCTACAATGGTGCTGACACACAGCATCCCATACCCATTTTAGTCTCCTCCCACCAGAAACAATGTCTTTTCAGTTTCATTAATCCCCCAGATAACAAGCTGCCTCAGGTGCTGTGCATTTGTGCTGTGCAGTTGTCATAACCACAGAAATGGGAAAGAAAATGGATTGAGAATGGTTTTTCTGTTCATGATCCTTTGTTGTTATTATAGCTTCCAGATTCAGTGTCTATGGAACAAAAAATTTAATTTATTACTCTTGATCCTGTAAATTTAAACAGATATTTGCATTTTAAGCTGTGTTTTGTGTGTTGCTTGCGATATATTGTATGGAAGAGAGTTGAGAATCTCCTTGGACAGTTTCAGTGATCAAATGTGAGTTACAAAGCTTTCTCCAGTAAAATTATACAACCCAGGTATACTTTTTTTTGTTTGTTTTTAACAACATTAAAGCATGTAGGAAACATGAAAATGAAATGGTGCAGGCTGACCCAAAGTACTTACAGATTTGCAGTAGATGGACTGTGTTTTCAGGTTTGGTTCTGCACTCTCCAGTGTTTTGCTTCATTAAAGGTGGTTGACCTATTGCATAAGTATTTAAGGCTGGTCTGTGAGTTGTTCTGCCCCTTTCTCTCTCTCTCTCTCACCTAAGTAATCAGCAGCCAGGTAATTAGGGAGATCTCTTACAGAAAACTGACATTCAAGGACCTACTTGGCACAGGAAGGGCTGAGGATTAAACCTGCAGTAGCTTTTACTACACCAAATTGCCAGGACCTCCCCACAGCCTGGAGGCCTCCTTTTTCCTTTGAGCTAGAAGCCAGACAGATGTAAGCCTCAATATTCCTGAAGCTGTTGTGTTGGAGCTGATGTTTCTATTGCAACCTCTTACTAGTGACTCAAAGGCTAGAGAAAATGCAGTCTTTCTGAGCCACGTTGGTTTTATGGTACTAACAATTAAAACTTCCTTTACTCAACAAAATAAACAGATAAGCTGCAAAGTCATCCCTCTGGCATGAAGCTTGAGCAAGAAAATTACATTTTGTATTATCAATGTTCTAAATATAGCCATAACTAAGGTTCAGCAGCAAGTACCAATCCAAAAGTACTTAATCAGATAAGTGTTACTTTACATTTTCACTAGGGGTGACTACCAAGCAGTACGATTTTCTGTTTGCCATGCCTGCTTTCCATTCCAGTGCATTCAGTTTTATTTATATAAATGCATGCTGATCTGATCAACTTACTGAGGTTTTATTGTGAAGTAGAGCCAAGAGAGTAGAACTCTATTATAGTTTTTCAGTAATCAAGGGTTGATTTTTTTTTTTCTTTTTGAAGACTACACGAATACATAGAGATTTAAAACAGGTAACATTAATGGTTGATGAGATGCTTTCATAATTTTCAAGGATCTGGATATAAATGCACCACTGATGAGTAGTTGTCACCATCTCCCAGGTTGTTCCTCCTAGTCTGCCAGTCCACCTTTTCAGGGAAAAGGCAAGGGCTTTTTTGTGGGGTGAGATATTTCTTCTTGATATTTGTATTATGTGATGTCAGGAGTTGGTGTGATGATGGCTTGAGGAGCAGTGTGTCCTCTGAAGCTGTGTGAGGTCCCTATGCTGTAGTGTACATAAGATCCACCAGCTGCAGAATCATCTCAGTCAAAGCCAAATTCTCCGAGGACGTGAGAGGAAGGCTCTGTTTTATATTATCTAGATTGCTTTTGTGCTAAAACCTCATCTCTTCCTTCCTGCCCCACACATCCCACAGTGGGCATTCACCAGTGATTGCCCTGAAGGTCTGTTGGGTGCTATGACAGCAGCTCTCTGAGATAAGAGAAAATAAACTAGTGAATTCTATTCAAGACCCTTTAAAATACTCATCTTTCATTTTTGTTGTGTAGTTATTTTGTGACATAACACCAATTACATTTTCCCTTCCTTAGCAGTCTCCAAAAGGATAAATTAAGAAATCCAAGTTATTTTATAATAAAACATATTGTTTCATTTTTTCTTACTTCTGTGCTTAGGTGGCTTTTCTTTCTGTATTTTTTTTTTTTTATGCTTGAGATTGGTATCTTGCATATGCAGCAAAAATACCACCTAGGTAAATACATCAAGCATGGCATGTCTGATCTTACTGTACACAGGACATGTATTTTCCCTTCTGTTTTTGTCTGAGTTTGCCACAAGGAGAGTCTCCAAAATCAATAAACAGTTTCAGACAAATTGGAAGAAAAATGTTCTCTGTGCTTTTCTTCGATCTCTGCTCTTGTGGCTGTGCTTTATTTCTGAACGTCACAGCAATGGTTCAGGGTGTTGAAGAGGGAATATCTTGGTGCAAATCCAGATTCCTTCTGTTTCTTTTTGTGGTTTTGAGTTTGGTTTTATTTTGTGTTTTCATTTGAATAACTTCTCATGGGACTTTTGGTACCATGCCTACATTTTATGGGTAACAAATAAATTACTGCTGCGTTCCCTGAGGATACAGCTCATGTTTCAGTGTCAGAACAGTTTTCTCTGCTCTAATGGAGCTGGTGATGTTGCTTATGGTCATTCTGATGAATGCTCCCTGATAGGACAGGGCTTTCTTCTTGGGAAGGAGGCCAGCCTTTGGCTTCTTCCATGATTAAAATCTTGCTACCATGACACCTCCAGGTGTTCCTAAGACTGACTACTAATTCATTAAATACAGCTACAAATAGGTCAGATCATGTTGCTAAACTGACACTGTTGTAATTAACACAGTTACGTATTTTAGTTGCTTTTAACTGTCTGTGGGTTTTTATTGTCTGTGGTTGTTGTTTTTTTTTTGCCTGTGATGAACTGGAGAATCATTTGGTCACCTCACAGCAACACAGAGCAGCATTGAGTGATAAAAAAAATAATGTTATGATGTCAGGTGTGTGTAAATTTGTGCTTTTTGAGACATGCAGTCTTTTTACTGTCTTGTTTTATGGCTCCTTAAAGTGTCTTGTGCATCTTCATTCCCTGAGTAGGGACTTGTTCAGAGGGAGACAAACTGGGACCATTTTCTGTCCTCAGTGAATCCCAAACCCTTCTTTTACCCAGGGAAGGTGTGGATTCTTCAGCACTGGGCTGTCTGTATGTTATAGTAGACTTGCTTGGGTCCAGGCTGACCTGGGGATGATAAGGGATAAACTAGAGTGTGGCAGGAAATCATTCTCCAACTCTATTAGGTCTTTTGTAAACCAGAAGATATTTTTACTCCTGCACTTAGGTTAGTAAGTCAAGTATTGCTATCTTCAGATCAAGTCTGTTACTCCTGAACATAATGTGCTAATGCGGAATTATTTCTTATTATTAAATCTAGCTTTTGTGAGATGGACACAGATGTATCTATGTGTGATGGCTAGAGAATCCAGGATCAAACTTCAAATTAAGAAAGAAAAAACTCACTTTTCACATGGGTGATTACAGGACAAAATTCTATCTTAAGTTCAGAGATTTGTGGATTTTCCAAATTACAGTGTATGTAGGAGAAGGATAAGAAGTTATACTGCAGCTTTAAGTAATTAATTTAATTGGCTATTTTTTTTCCCTTCACCTCAAGTCTTGTAGAGTGCACTGACTTTGTAAAACTATCTAGAAAAAGATTACCTAAGCACAGCCCTGGAACTGTATGTAAATGATTAAACCATGTCATGATGACAGTAAAGTTGCTTTTTTTCTTAACTTCTAAGGAAATATTGTTACTTGAGTTACCCTTCCAGCTCTTAAACAGATTTGTGAGAAACAAGAGAATAACTTGCTGAAAGAGCAATTAATTATTCTGCAACTAATATTTTCCCAGTTTTCAACTTCACAGGTATCAGGAGATATTACTCTTCTAAAGAACATTGGTTATAGTCTTGGTCAAGAATTCTTCTTTCTGTAGAAGACAAATTGTGAATTTTGGAACTATTCGAATATCAGTGTATGCAAGCTGTTATTTTATTGCTTTGCTTTCAGTAGTTTTGTTTCACAAATACTAAACAATGTCTCAGGGGATGTTAGCACTTGATGCCAGGATCAAAATACAGGGTCTTCCGTATTTTGGCTCAAGTCATGTTTCTTCCTAATTTTTTTTAAGGTTTACCATCCTCCAGCCTCATACAAGAGAAACCAGGGATTTTTCTTGAAGCACCTTTTTTGTTGTTGTTTGGTTTGGTGTTTTTTTTCCTTTTTTTTCTTTTTCTTTCTTTAAAAAAAAAGGTTTAATTTTATTTTTCAAGGCTGTTAGTGTAGCATTGTACAAAATGACTAATAGGGGTTAGGCTGTTGCAGGGTCTGTTGTCCCCACAGTCTGTTGGGCTCTCTTGGGACAGAGTTGGAGAGTCTGCTTGCACTTGCCAGAGAATGAAGAGCAGCAAAAGCACTGGCTAATTTTTTTAATGCAGTATTGGAAATGGGACTTTGATCAGCTGTTCTGAAGCAGCTTGAATTAATTTGACCTCTTTAGCATGGAGGAGACCAGGCATAGATACACTTCCATTGCTTTAATATTCGGTTCTTGAGTGAAGGGCCCAGTGTGGCTTGGATTTGCTCTGCTTCATTTGCCAGACTGAGGTGTGCAAATCCCTGGAAGCTTGGCTGAAATGTCTGAGTCTGCTCCTGCATCAAACCGGTGTGAGAGGGACTAACATGGGTTTCAATAATGTGGGTGCACACTGATCTTGTTGCTCTCATGGGGTTCACGTTTATATTTTATGTTAAAGCAACAAAAAATTGGTATCTCATTATAAAAGGAGCAGGGGGAGTGTAAGGTAAAGATAGGTGAGTGCAGTTCCTATATTCCCCTATATTCTCCATCTGTGGTTGTTTTTCTTTATTTACGTGATAGTAAAGTTCAAAGTTTCATCTATTCAGTAGTATTTTACAGCTGAAGACGTCTTGGATGCTTGTTCATTCTGGTTAAGGATAAGGAAATCACTTATTTCTGTTCTCACTCGCTATTTTTGTAAGACCAGATATTGCTGAAAAGCCCAGCTTGTCTTGCCATTGCACTAGTCTTATTTAAGAGTACTGCTCAACTATATAGTTGTTTCTTGTTTATTATTGTGTATTATCAAATTAGCCGTAATTATTTTGAAATGAAATCTCTTTCCATTCAAGTGGTTAAATACCATACTTTCTCCTATTAAAAAGGAGATCCAGGTCTACTGGAAAATATTTTACACACATAAAACTGCCTGAAGTATGAAACTTGTTTATACAGATACCGTGGATTTCTTGCCATAAAAAGCACCGTAAATTCCCCGTGCTGCTTCATTTTCATAAGGAGTTACTTGGAAAGAAATATTGCTTGTGGTGCATTGCCAATTATTTATATACTAATTTGCTGCCTGAGAATAATTGCAGATTTTTAAGTTCAGTTTGATATTGAATTGATAGGAAAAAAAGGTCTTCAACTATTTCATACTTTACAGTTTAGCTTAAATTTACCTGGGAAGAAACTGGCAACACTGATTTTTTTTTTTTTTTAATTTATTTAATTCCTTTTTTGTTTTTAATTTTTTTTTTTTCCTGGGACGAGCTTACCCTTTAATAAAAGTGGTGTATGTATGAAAAGTTTTGAGTCATTATTTCTTAATGTAAATTCCCAGTTAGCTGTATTGTTACATGACAAAAGCTCTGTTCTGTATATAAAATATTAAGCAAATAGTCTCTGTGTGCAAAACTTAGGTACCAGATTTGAACAGCAGGCTGAGCTGTCTTCTGCCATCATTTGAGAGAATATACACATCAACCTTCAGTACAGATCAGCCCTACAATGAATGATCCAAACCATTGACAAGGGGAGATATATTCTCTTGCTTGTCCTTTAGAGATTATCTTTTTACTTCAGATTTTTGATGAATTTTGAAGAAATAATCTGGACTGTGCTGGGTTTTTGTTGTTGTTGTTTTTGGTGGGGTTTTTGTTTGTTTATTTGTTTGGTTTTGGTTTTGTGGGGGTTTTTTTTGTGTTTTGAGCAGATGGTAACAAACATGTCTCTAGCATGCAGACTGAATCTTCCTTCCCAGCTTGACCAGAAAGGGGGGAGGCTGAGTTACTTGAGAAAACATGATGTAGAAGCTCAGATTGCAAAGAAACCCCTCATGCCCCGCTTAGCACCTGGCTATATCTGTGCAAAAGTATTAAAATATTTATAAATCTTTTCATAAGCATTGTTTATTTGAAGACAAAACCCCAAATCAGCAACAGGGGTTTTCCTGCATTAAAGTGATTATACCAAGCATTACTTAGGGTTAAAAGCTCAAAACTCCCTAGAGAGACTTTTCTCAATTTTCTGTGCTGCTTCTTCGTTTTACAGAGGAAACCATCATTATCTGTAGAAAAAAACCACCTGTAAGTTCAGTGGCATTCAGTTGTACTACAGCAATTATGCAGTTAAGGGACTAAAAATAGTATGGTCATATCTGCCAGCAACCAGATAGTTTTTCTTACAAAATTTGGGGAACTAAGTGAATTAGAGACCTCATGTTCTTTGTGCCTTATAAGGTATCTGTTGATTTGTTTCATAGTGCTCATCATGGAAAATACCTCAATTCTTCAGAATTAAATGACGTAAATGTAGAGAGGTCCACACAGCAGCTGTTTTGGAGAGTTCTTTGTGTGATGTTTGTAAGTAGTACAAGTGCAACTTCTTGGGAGTGGTGTGAGGAAGGATTAGGGTGTACTGCTCTAGTCCTTGCATACAGGTGGTCTCAGTGGCAAGCTTTCTTACTGATGGGTAGCACAAGGCAGGACAAGCACATGGCACTGGTTTTACTGTTTTACTGCTCTTAGAAAGAAATAGATTCTTCTTCCATCCTGCTGGTTTCGTAGGCTCTCTTGACATTTAAAGGAAATGTGTGACTATTTTAGGCATCTTTGAAAATGGTACCATATATCTGAATTAACACGTTTGTATTTCTCACTGACTTGCAGATGGAAGCTTCAAAACTTGTGGTTTGGGCAACATACGTTGATTAATGTTGGAAATAAATGCTACTGTATGCGACCTTGCTTCTGGAGCCAGCATGCTCACTGTGTCATACAGCCATTCCTTCCAGAATTATTCTGCAGTCTATTTACTTTGAACAAATGTTGCAGTCATGGATGGATTTATGAGGACAATGATCTGACAGATGATGAAAGCATATAGGTTATACAATTTTGCATACACAGGGAAACTGTGTTCCTCAGTGAAACTCTTCTTATATAGGGAGGTGGTACTGTTGTATTCCTCAAAATACATGTGGAAGTTGAGGACTGAGAGTTACTGGGTTTTATTGCTGCATATTAGAGTGCAGCCGTGTTGGCATCTGATGCAGACTCAAAATTGCCTGAAATTCTCTATTGGCTTGTAGAGCACAGCGAGCATGCTTCTGTGGTTTGGCAGTGGTGCCTGCAGATTTCACAAGTGGTGGAGTTTGAATCTTCATGGTTTGGTTAGGGTTTGGTTTTTTTGTTTTTTTTTTTTTTTTTTTTTTTTTTTTTAATTGTCGGAAAGTACATCTACGTTCCTGGGAGCTCAGAGTAAATAGATCTCACTTGGAGAAAAAATGAAACTGTCCCTTGATAGTGAAGTCTATGTCTGTTTCTCCTGGCCTTTTTTTTTTTTTTTTTTAATTCTCTCTAGCAAGGTTCTAATTTTGTGGCATGACAGAAGAGCAGAACTGTGTACTTGAATTTGTATCTGGAGTAAAGTTATCGCTGCTTGGGGGCTGCATTACAAAAACATTGGAAGGAGCTCCCTCTGCCATAGCTTGTCATCTGACAGCCACGTTCTGCTTGGCCTTATGCTCTTTGGTCCTTTCAGGTCTTGCCTGCAAGCCCGTCTCTCTTAGCAGAGCTGTGACTCTCCAGGTAGGCTTCAAGCAGCACTTTGGTCTTCTGAGTTATTCTTACTTCTGACATTCGTCCAGAAAGTCACAAACTGAGCAGACGCAGGGAGTATGTCTAAAGACACAGCTTGGCATATGCTACAGGAAAGTTTTAGAAGTCCACAGCTATGTAAATCACTTTCCTCAAGCCACTTGTCTTTTTCATTTTGCCTGGCACCTTTCAGTTCTCTCTGCTGTCTTCCCTCACTGGGGGAAGAAACAAAAGAGGGTAAAAATGTTATTCACGAAACAAGAGGTCAACTTCTGTAGACAGAGTAATAATCATATTTTACATGTTTAGAAAAAAATTTTACAGCTGGCATGTTGTAACAGACACTAAACCCCATAGATTTAAGCTTATAGGTAGGATATAGGCAAGAATAAAATTACTCATTTTTCTCAGTCTAATTTCAGGTATTTTCAAGCTTAGAAAATATGAGTGTATTCTGCTACACACCTTTGTAAATAGATAAAATTGATAACAAGACGCATGACCTCTTGTAACAGATCTAAATATTGCCATCAATTCATTTATCATGTCTGAATATGACTCTGTGTTTAAATCAGTCTGTAATTCATAATGTGCCATCTTTATTACTGTTTGTATAAAGAAATGTATTATAATAGAACAGTATTTCCATGAACACTTAAATGAGAGAATGGAGTATACTGCACTTATTTTTTAAAGTGAAAATGTTTTCCTTTTTAAATAGCATTTAATACTTCATTACATTACATTATTTCTTTGTCTCGAAGTGGTCTTTGCATGTATATTGTTACACTGTGACAAAATTTTTATGTACAGACTGAGTAGATGGATTTCTATTGGTTTAGTACTTCAGTCCATTACTTTTTTCACCCCATCTCAAAACTTCTTAATAATCAAAACAAGTGAATGTTGTGTAACTTTATGATATGGTTATATAAGTCATGAAGTTTAGTTTTAGTAATGAAATGTAATATACAAAGAGCAAGAACTTTTTTATCTGCAAACCCGACTTAGTCTTGAGTGAAAGTTCAGAACTTTAATGGTGGCAGTTTACTTTCAGCTTTGCTGGAAAATTGTTTTAATGACTGAATCCAGATTTGAAAAAGTACACTTCTGAAAATATGAGATTTTTCACTTTATACAACAAAAATACATATAATTTCTTTCAAGTTTTAGTTTCCTAGTGAAGAAATACCGTGGCAAGTTACCTTTTAGGAAAAGAGGAGGGTAAAAATGAGAGGTTTTTCCATACAGATAAAATTTTAATATTAAAAGCTTTTTTCCCCCCTTTCAAATCTTTCCTGAAATGGCCAAATCAAAAAGACTTTTGTTTTATGAAGCCTGCTTTTGATTAATTTGATTGACTTTTATTTACCTACTTAATCTGAACTATGCCTCTTCCTTATCGTGTAAAGTCGCTTACTGTTTCTAAATATACCCATGTATTCTAAAGAAGCAAAGCTGTGCGTGAGTACAACCCATTCAGAGCGGGGTTGTGGGGTAGGGAGGGACCTGCTGGTAACCCGAGAGCAAGAGCAGATGCTAAATTAGCAGCTGGATCGTTAGTAACAAGTCCACAAATGTCTGCTGGGAAATGATCTTCTTTGGGTGCATATAGCGTGGGTGTGTGGGCTATTCAGAGTTTCTAGCATCTAGTTCTTCCTTACCCGTGACTCAAAGGAAAGTCATGGAGCTACGAGGATTTTGATTTGTGGAGTGACTGGTAACTTGTTTTCATTGAAAATACTGGCTGCATCTATAAATTGTCATTATTGTGTGGCATTTTGTCTTAAGACGTGTAATTGGAAAATGACTGCAAGGGCAAGGAGATTGCTGGCAGCATTTAGTTAGAGAGATAGGTGAAAACCACAGAAAGACCTGTGGAAAAGCAAATAACACTATAAGGGCGTCATTAATAACCCCAAGGTTATATTCTTTTTCCTTCCACCTTTAACATAAATAGGTATTGACCATTGACTGCAGTAAGACGTAGTTGAGATTGCAACTGGATAAGACTCTAAATTGCGACCGAGGACTATTACATTGTGTGTGTTAAGTGGTAGACAAGCAGGAAAACACAAATAAATAAAAGATCACAAGGAAAAAAATGACTAAGAGATCTGAATCTGGCTTTACTTCCTATTGAAAACCAATATATTTCTTTATACCTTAAGCCAGAGATTATGTAAATATGTGCTCTGCAAGTCATCATTTCTCCATATTGAAGAGCATTCTTGTTTTTAGGTTGTTTTAAGCTTATCAATTTGGTGAAAATTATTCAATTTTCTAGTATAAACAGGTTCGAAAATGATACAGACAGATAGAAACATGGTATATATGTATTATGTCTGTTGATCAGATAAAAAAGCCTCGTTGTGGAATGGAAAAAAGCCTTCCAGCTGACTAGCATGACTACCCTCCATTGACAGCCTTGTCATTGGCAGGATTATGCTCAATAAAGTGACTTTGCGGTGTTCCAAGGCAGTGACTATGATCAAAACCTCCCTCCCAAAAAAACAAACAAAAAAATCCCCAGATGGACCCTTTCCAAACTCATGTCTGGACACCCACGCAGCAGTGATTTAACATATGAAGGTGCTGTATCCTGTTCAGTTATTCTCTGGTAATTCCACTCCGGTGCCAGGACTGACTGAAGGTCAGTTGAAAGTTAAGGCTTTGGGGCTGGCAGTGAGGTTTTCAGTTAGATGTAAGAAAGCATTCCACAGGTTGAAAGCACTCCACAGGTTGTAAAGATGATTTTGCCAGAACCTCCCTTCTAGACACAAACGTCGTGGCTATTTCAGAGAGGGATGCAGAAGTTGGGTCTACAGTTCAGACTTTCCTATTCTGGGGAGGATGAAGAAGAAACTTTCAAACAAATGTTTTCATTTGGGAATCCTTTTCTGTTTGATAAACCAACTAGACCTCATCTTCCCTCCTTTTTTTTTTCTTCCTTCAGAATTAAGCATTTATGTGAAAGAGGAGGAACAAGTTACAGTCAGTGGTTTTCTGTGCATGTATAGGAGTGCCTGCCAGCCCTCCACCCCAAAAAAAAAAAAAAAGTATAGCCAGTTTTGGATTGCGCAGTGGCTATCTATATTAGCCTAAATATGGAAAAAATTTGAGTTCATATAAGCTGTCAGAAAAAGGCAGAGATATTACTTGTATTTGCATGTATACAGACATAGCATTATCAAGTTTTAATTAACATGTTAATGCCTTGGTAGAATAGCGCATATGTGTAAAGACCATATAATGTTACCCAGTTCCAAGTACAAGCATGGGGGTGGTTTTATTTTGGGAAGGAAAAAAAAAAAAAAAAAAGAGGTTACTCTCTGGTAACTTTTTTATTCAGGGAAATTAAAGAGTGTGATTCTTTAGTTGTCTTTTGGCTAGGAATTGCTTTTCCATCTTTGTACACATGACTGTAATTTAGCATTAATGGAAAAAATAGAGTAGTTTGGTGTAAATCCTCCAGACAGTACACCCCATTCTGGTGAGGATTTAAAATGTTCTGCTGCATAGCTGATGTGCTTGTTGAGATTGCTGTTGTGAAGCAGGTGGGATGAAGAAGGAAGAGAGTTTGGCAGTTCTTTGTGATCACCAGGCAAAGAGTAGCAACAAGTTTTGTGTTTGGAATATTATTTTTAACAGATTTGTTATGTAATGTAATATTTAAAAAGAAAAAATAGCATCTCCCCCGTACAGAAGTTTACTGTCAGCCTTTGTCACTAGCAAAGAAGA
The DNA here is from genome assembly GCA_035221455.1 of Xenops minutus. Classification (NCBI taxonomy): domain Eukaryota; kingdom Metazoa; phylum Chordata; class Aves; order Passeriformes; family Furnariidae; genus Xenops; species Xenops minutus. Next base: position 81,236,342 of record JAWWEE010000074.1, on the reverse strand, counting down.
TTCTTTGGGGTTACACTACCGCTCAGAGAGCAGTTGGGCTAACTGTATACAGTTGTATAGTTTAGCCAGTTTATTTTGTATACTTGGATCTTATAGTATTCTTCTAAATGAAAGTTCCATGTAGTTTTCTTATATATACACTTCCATGCTTTAAACCACAACAAAAATTAGCCCTTGCATTAATGTTTGTAAAGTCTCGTAGTTAGTAAATTGCTTATTGTGGCATTGATTTGCACCTTCAGTCTTGCACCTGGCATGTTAGCTTTGAAGCTTTGGGTAGTATATGGGTTTGTTTCATTTCCAATGTTTAATGTCAGGTCTAAATATGAGAATGTATTGCATGATCTCTCTGCACATGTGACTCTGCATTACAGAATTTCCTTTGATTCTACTCACTCTCCTGAAGACAGCACTTCTCCAATGTACTTTAACACTTGTCTAATAATTATGTTTTCATCATAAACAGGACTTAGGTATTCAGGACCTATTTGATCTAATTCTCCTCAACTTTTTTGTACTGGTGTGCCTCATTTTCTAGTGCTTCCAAATATTATAGATGATGTGGGGTAATGGCATCATGCATGATCTCTAAAGCTCCGGATTGCCCTAATGTAAATTTTTGGTGGAGTGCTGTTCAAAGCATGTCTAGAGAATAAACCAACCATAAGCTTCATTCTTTGCTAATTTTTGCTAATTTATATATTTCTAACTCAGAAGTATTTCAGTCTAAAGTGGTGATTTGAGAGACAGTAGCCACAGTTTTTTGTGATATGTGAACCTTTAATACAGCATTTTAATATTAATTGGATAGTAATTAAAAACCCCATTAATGCAGAGAAAATGTTTATAATCCATCATAATTAAATATCTCTGGGGACTGTGGGAGCTAGCCTGGAAGGGCTAGCCAGTCTGAGCTTTGGTCCTCAACCCTGAGCTTGTTGTGCACAAGAGTCAGTGAGGTCACTTAAGGAGTCTGCAGGACAGATCTTTTAAGATCAGGTAGGCATGAGCTTAAACAGCACATGGGATTAAACTGTTTACCCAGGTGTGTGCATATTCTGTCAAATTTTATAGCCTTTGAAATTGTGGTGAAAACAGACTCCTCTTTGGAGTTGGCTGATTGAGGTAAAGACTCTCTGTAGATTTTTATGTAAAGACCTGGAGGCTGCTTCAGTGCTGCATCTTCTGAAAGAGAAGCCGGACAGAAATCATAGCAAATGTGTGCTTTGATGCCTCCTATATCCTTAGCCTAGTTTCTGAGCTGCTGCAGACGCCAGTATACCTCAGGTATTCAAGTTAAAGCACCCCTTTGAAAACCCTTATTTGTATATCCAAACTTTATGTATCTCAATGTTTGTTTTTTGAGGGTTTTAACAATCTGTGTTGGATTTACAGTGGGAAATACCCTGCTTTAGTGTATGGCTTAACGTTTTATAAAACTTCTCTGCAAATCAGAATTACTAGACTCAGAAGTGGAGTCGGTTCGTGTCCCTATGACAGGTAAATTCTGCAAATGCAGGTGCAACAGCAGATATCCTGACTGTTTGAACCCAGGTTCTGCACAGAGGATGCATTCCTGTGCCTGCACTGCATCTTATTGATTGTGGGTGGGGCACGGGTGATTCAGTTCTGGGACTGCAAGGCTAAATTAAAATACAATAGCAAGCAAAATTCAGTCCAGTCCACCACTGCAATAAAAAAGGAGGAACAACTGCTCACATTGCATGTTGTTTGGTTTATATATTCCTTTCATTATAGTATTGTCCCAGACCCTGACCATACTGAAGGCATCAGTCACAGATGAGCAAAAATGATGTTTTATGGCATCAGTAATCACAGTGGATTTTTCCAACAGATACAGCTGTTAGGAAATATCGTTTAGGCATTCAGACAAAATCTCTGTTTTTTTAACTCACATTAGTGGAAGTGTTGAAGACTCAAGTGAAAAAGTGGAGGGTTTATGCTATTTTTAAGTTTGAGTTGAGTTTGGGTCTCCAGTGCATAGGATAGCATAGGAGCCTTGGTGAAGAGGAAAGGTATTAAGAAATGCCTGTTGAAAGGTCCAATAAGTATGGGAGCCTCTGCAGAGATTCTCTCCTTCACTGTGTGTTTTAGTACAGATCCAGTATGATGTAGCATTTCTCCTCCCTCCCTGCTCCCCCCAATGCATTTCATACCCTTTCAAGTCTGCCTTGTCCATAGTGTTTCTCTTGATGGCTACACCTAATATGTCTCAAGCATTTGTCCCGCTTTTTTTGCTGAGCTGAGTGTCTGTCAGGCTGCACCCTGCCAAGTTGCTGCTTTGACTCCATTGCCTAATGGGAAACCCTGTTGATGCTGGCTCCAAACCACTCAAACCACTCCAAACCAGGGTGCATGTGCCTGTGTGCTTAGCAGGCAGGTGTAAAAAGAGTCTGCTCCTGTGTGCTGGATTATTCTTGGCCAAAGTGTTTCTAAGACAACACAGGTGTTGCCACATATGAACCCACTTCACAGGGGAGGGGGTATGTGGGTTTTGAAAGAAATAGCATAAACAAGGCAAATCCAGTACATTTCTGCAGCATTGCAGTCCTATGAAACCTGCCCAGAAGAGAAACTAGCTTGTGAAGAGATTGATTCATGCTGTGTAACCTGAGGTTTGGCTCTAGGAGAGGGAGAGTATTCCTTTTTACTTTTCACTTTTCTTCTTCTTCTTCTTTTTTTTTTTTTTTGGTGGGGGGGAGGGGAACTGTGAGAGGTGCTAGGAGTGGGGCCATTTCCCTTTCATATCCTTGCTGACTGCACACAGAGGAGCTGTTGTAATTTAGCTACCAAAGACTCACTGATGATCAGCTGCTACAAATATAAATCCAAGATCAAGAAAAACAAAACAGGGATCTGGTCCTGCTACGGAAATGGTTTCCCTTTCATTGCCTTAGGACGATAAACGAAGGAGGCCTTATACTTAGGAGTTTGAATTAAACTGCTGTTTGGAGTGATTTCAGGCAAAACTCTCCCGAGGTAAATCACATGGTGTAATGTATCTACCTGAAAATGAAAATGCCATTATGGACTAAGTGTCATAAATATATGACTTCATAGGTGTCATTATAGAAAAGAAACATGGCATAATTGTCTTGATTTTATATTTGAAGAAACATGTACTGTGATACACTCAAGGGAACAAGAGAAGAAAATCTGTCCTACTTTTTCACCCACAGCTTAGTTTGATTTGCTGCTTTCAGATTCACGCTGCTTTTTGTGCGAGTTCCCCTAATAGGTAGGTACACGTACCAGCTTGTAGGTTTGTTCTGAAATACAGTGGTGAGGGCTCAAAGGGTGGTGTTCAAAAGCAGGCTGCTGCTTATAACAACTCATGTAGCTCGTACATCTTAGATCCTCAAAGTACACGGGATTTTGATTTGACTGGAAGGGGTCATTAAAAGGAGAGACTTTACAGATGGTGTCACTTGCCAGTCTTGATTTGACAAGAGGTGAAAGCAGATGGATAGTTAGCACTGGAGACCATATACTACCAAGAACAAAGAGGTAATTTTCATCCAGTATCTCTTTGTGACACTGTATGAAAAGCTAGGGATTTTATTTTTTGACGTTTAATCTTCTTATGAGACAACATAAATACCATTTCATTAACTTTTTTAAGCATGAGTTGTTTTCACTTGGAGAAAACAAAGTGCATGTGTTTTGTGTGACCACTGTTTAGTATTGTATGATAGTGGGTTGTCTGTCCTTAATGCCAAATTTTCATCATAAAATTAAAAAAGTACAGATTATCTTTGAGATTATGACATCTGGGGATGTTAAACTTTACCTAGAGACACAACTTTTGGGGCATTTCTAAAATGGTAATATAAAAAATTTCTAAAATGGTAATATTTTAGTCAGAGATTAAATTGGTAATGGAATGGAATGTGGAGCTCATTTCCAGAGATTAAATCAGACTAATAGGACCAAGGTTATTCTGTCTATAGCAGAATATCAGTGTATTTTCTATAGTAAATTTATAATGCTGTAACATATATTAAAAACATACCTCAGTGGGATTCCTTTCTGGCTCTCAGTAATAGCTCATTCATTACCTCGTTGTGATCTGGAATCCTTCTTTTAGCATATGTTTTTCTTGGGGGCTTGTATGTTCTTCACCTGCTATGTGCTTTCTTGCTTGTGAACTTGCAATCCAATACCTGTTACTCTTAAAAAGCAATTGTTGCCTTTTTTGAACTAAAACTGCAATATGCCAACAGGGTTCTTGAGTTTTCAAGCTTATCTGATTCAGACTAAATTAATTTTGCATTTGAGTATATAAGAAACTGATCTGCACTACTGATGTAGCTGGTGAGAACATTATGTCTAATCCTGGACAGATGTCAGATCTGTTATCTTCTGTTAGTCCATCTTTCAACTCCTCTGTGGTGCAATGTTTAAAGTTTTGTTATATGCAAGATCTAACAGTAAAATGGGAAAGAACAGTTTGTTTCAGGATATCCCCAAATGCAGAAAGTATTAATGTGCATGTTTTTTTCCTCTCCTTTGAAGCTCATGTTCAAACTCGAGTATTCTGTTAATTTTCTGTGATAGTAGTTGGCATCAGATGGAGAGATAATGATAAATCATAAATTATGGTGCTGATTTACTTCAGGTCAACCCTTGGCATGCCCAGGATTTCCCACTTCTCTAGGACTGAACAGAAAAGGAGTTCAGGATATCTAGTCAAGGATTAAACCAGAGATGAGTAAATTGATGTGAGAAAAATTAATTACTTCTTCAGGATCCATGGATCAAACTGTAGAATAAGTATGATTCATGCAATAGCAAGCATTTTTCTGTTGGTGAGCACTTTTCCCCAAAAATACTGATTAACAGTCAGGAAGTCAAATGCGCCTAAAGAGTCTGGTTTTAATTCATCAGTTTCTTAGTTTCTAAAACATAATGCATAATCCCATTATACTGACTGTAAAAAACTGCTTCCGCTTTTCTTTCTTGCTCCAAAATGGGGTACTGTGGAATATTTATTGTATATGCAACAGGGGTAGTGACAGTGGTCTTTTTTTTTGCACACAATGGCTTACTTGTGATACTGAAGATTAGCTTTCAGCAGATTACTGAAAAAAAAAGAACAGATACACTGGGTATCTGACAGTACTAGATTTCTCTGCAGACTCTTTTCAGCTGGAAAGCATGGCCCTTTAAATGGCCTTTGGATATGTCTGTATAAAGTGCTACTGCCATTCTTAAAAAATAATTAAAAACATGAAAGTGAGTTGCTTTAAACTGAGGGCCAAGTTGCAGAATGATAGATTTCTCAGAATTAACTAATGAAAATATTTGTAGTTTAGGTTAAGAAAACCCCAACTCTTAATCTCCCAGTGTGCACAAAGCAGCAAAAGCTAGTACTTCATGCATCAAATTCTTCCAGCAGCCCTGCCATTGTTTTTTTGAGGGAAGGGGTATTTACTCACAGTCTTTTCAATTTCTAAACAGCTTACCTGCTATTAATCGTTACAAATTTTGCTGAAAATGTAAAATGTGACTCCTTATTACTACACAGGTAATTAATAGGACAGCTCGATGTGAGTGAGTGGTTTAGTAGTAGCAGATAATGTAAATTAGTGAATGTTTTCAGAAGAAGGGGCATATATCCTCTTCCTTCTTTCCCAGGTGTATTTAGGCTTTTTCATCCATTTATCATTTTTTCAGCTTTTTAGTACTCCGCTTATTAAGCATCTGGCAGTCCACATCTGTCTCCTCCTTCTGTTTATTTCTTTAATTTTTATTGTCTTTGTTCCTGCAAGTTACTTTTTTTCTTTTTCCAGTTTATAGAAATACAGTTTTCATATTCTTTTTCTCACAATGCCTTCCACCCCAAAGATGTGATTCATGTGCTACTATTCTGTCCCACACTACTAGATTTTAGAGGGCTAATGTTACTGTTGTATTTTGGATTTACTGTATAATCAGGAAACAATCATAAAACATCATGCACTGTTTTCCCATTCTCTAAATTATAATAAAATGCTGTAAGTACATTTCATACATGTTCACTTACATTTTTTAATAATAGGCATTTCACAGATGTGCTCGCACATAAACTTTGGTAATAGGGATATATATGTTAAAGACATTGCAGGGCTGGGTTAATTCACTGGTGAAGAAAGGGTTTATTCCGTTAATGTAATAACCTGTTTCTCATACCAAGGGAATTAAACGTTTATCAGTTTTATTTCTGTAAGGATTGTTACAAAGTCAGCCAGACAGTTGTTCCCCCCCGGCCAATAAAGTTAGCAGAGATGCCTGCTTGCCTTTTGGGATTCGCTGAAGTTCGTTCTCTGATGATGGTGTAATTAGCACAGTTTTGCCAAAGGAAAGGGGATTTCTCTTTTGGCTCTGTATTTGTTATTCATTAATAATAAGAAGAACGCAAGATCTAAAAAGAGTGTTTAAAAAAGAAGTGGGAGCGTCCCCTCCGACAGGCCGGAGCAGCGCGGGGCGCAGGCGGGTGGTGCCAGCCTGCTGCGGCAGCTCGGGGTGGGCGCAGGCTGCGGGAAGGGAGCGGGGACAGGAGGAGGCAGGCAGGTCCCGCTGCTCCTGGAGCCGCGGGCAGCAGAGCTCCCCCGGGCGGTGCCTGAGCCTCACTGCCCATCCCTCCGCTCCCGTCGATGTGCTTACACTGGAAACTGCAAACACCTGAACGAGTTGTTCATTCCTTAAAAATACCGGCACTGAGAGACAAGTATCAATATGAATAATGCTCGGTATCAATATGAATAATGCCTTCCCACCCCCTCCCCCCCTCCCCCCCCCGTCCACTCCCGTCTCCTTTTCTTCCCTCACAAGAGAAAGTTAGCAGGTTTTACAGATCTGAAAACAGAAGTAACATTATAAATTAATCATTAAAGAAGTCTGGAGCACCTCTCTTATGAAGACTGGCAGAGAGAGATTTGGGGTTTTTCAGCCTGGGGAGAAGGCTTCAGGAAGACCTTAAAGCAGACAGTATACAGAGCTTGTCTGCCACCGTCTAGATGTGCTGCTGCATCCCTGTGCTGTGATACTGTAACAGGAAGATGCAGTTGCTTTGCTTCAGCATTTGACATTGAAGGAGCATTCCCTAAGCTGGATTTAAGAAACTACTGTTTATTTTTTTCTTTAAATATTTGATTTTACTGGATGCTTGCGTGATTTATTTCTGTGTTCATGGAAGTTTTGTTGAGTTCATTTTAATTAAAGAAGAGGTCTAACTTGTTTGAATGGTAGACTTTCAAAGTTTGAAGTTTTTTCTGGTGTATCACCAGCCAAAGCTGCAAGTTTGGTCAGACAAACTCTCTTGGCAAAGTCCTGAGGCAATGTGTGATCCCATATTGGTGGCCTTAGAACAAGGAATTCTGCCATCTCTGTGCCAAAGGTGAAGTTTCTCAGTGGTCTTCGTAGTTTCCCTGTGTAGGCACATGCTATGTCTAACATGGAGTGAAGGTGAACAGGGTTGGGAGAGATGAACTGACCCTAAGAGTTTTGCATTTTTTTTACTGCATAGCTTTTTGGGGCCCAAGATGAATGTGAGGTTAAGTGGGATCTACAGATATTGGCTTCCGCTGCCCCTGTTGGTTGGTGTTGTTCTGTAGTCGGAGACTGTGTTGTCTTCCACATGGCTTCTTGCACACAGCCTGACGCCTAAACCATGTTTGTGTCTCAGACAACCCAGGTGCTGCAGATTGGCCTGGTGGTAGATGATAGGGCACATTGTTAATAAAGCTCTATGCTTCCACAATGTCTGAGCACTTTGTGTAGTATGCACGTTGCCAGAGAAGGAGAAACTGCATGATCCTGAAGAGGTGGAGATGGGATATGGAGGATTCTATTGCAGCAGAGAAATAAATGGGATCTTACTGTCTGGCAGCCTCTGCTTGTGCCTCAGCTGCGGATTCCCACGCAGTGTCCTGGACTGGAAAAGCCAAATGAGAAGTAATGTTTGTTTGTGCCTTCATTTTCATCAGTGTTGCTAATTTTAAACTGTATTGTGCATCACTGGCAAGGTGGTGGGGCAGGCCCAGTGAGGGCTGACACAATCATTTCCAGCTGACTCCACTGCAGGGCACGACTGAGCCCCTCTGTGGGACCAGCATGAACCCAGCTGGCTGCTGTCAGTCTGGCAGTGGGAGGAAGATATATGTATACGTGTCCTATAAATACTCTTTCCCTCGCCCACTCCCCAGTTTATATCAAGAGAATATCTAGGAAAATACTTGGAAATATGTAACTGTGTTTGGGCTGTGTATGTCTGTGACTTTTCTTCAGACTAGCTGAAGAAGAGACTACAAAGCAATAGAATTAATTAGCTGTAAAAGTTACTTGTTAAATAATACCAAATTAATTCAGAATTAGATGTCTGTTAACATCACCTTTTTTCTTTTTTCAACAGTGAAGATGTTTAGGGATTGATAGAAATTCCCTTTTTGTATGTATGTGAATTATTAAAATGCAAAAGCACACTGCTTGTCTACTTGACACCAATTCCTCATGGGTATAAGTTTGCTGATTCAAGAGAGAGACTGCTAAGTGAGGTTAAGGTTAAGCTATTTTATTTTTATGAAGTGGGATTTTTTCGTGGTAGTACTGATTCTTCAATATTCATAATACACATAGAGGGTTTTTTCCATCCTAAGCATGTCCTATCCTTCTCTGCAGCAGAAATGAAAAACAATATTATGCTACATGCTATTTTTTTATTAATATCATAAGTATAGGTTCTTATATCTTTTCAGGGCCATCCACTACTACCAGCTATGCAAACAGAGTGCATGAAAAGGGTGTGTGGAATTTGTAAGCCCAACCCAGATACTTTCAATTGTTCAGACTCTTCCTAGTTTAAAAATAAGCAGTTAGATTTGTTATGTGACACCGTTCATATATGTTTAATTTAGTTGTCATTTGCCAAGACTATCAACATGCCAGGTATTCAGTGAAAGATTAAACTTTTAAGTCATTCTTTGCTTTGAGAGATGAAACAGTGGTGAAATGAAATTCTCACTCTTCCTACCCCATCTTTCTGGACCTAATCCTGTGGTCAAAGTCATCTGTGGTAAAGCATAGCTTCCTTTTAACAGCAGAGTGGTCAGAATAATTGGAAAAGGTTGATGCATTAATAAGTCTTTGGATATTGGCAGGGAAACAGGACTGCCGGCAAATAGTATTTTTGCTAATGTCTGTATGCGTGTACTTGAGTATATGTATGTGTTTGATTCACTCAGGGTGGAATTTCTGTGTTGCTGTTTATGTCAGGCATCAGTCAGGAGATTTCTGCTTCTGGGCATTTATTTGCTGCCTCATGCAAGGCACAAAGCACAAATGATATTTGATATCAGGGAACATGGTTTTTGATGCTCACAGGCCAGGCAAAAGCTTCAGTGTCCTCTGTTACTGTGCTTCTGGACCTAGCAGACTAACTGCTAGGTCAAATCAGTGCATCCTCTTGTGAGGATGTGATATGAACAATATAGCCAAATGCCTCCAGCATCTGTTTCCCTGGCTCTGAACATGGACAGCAATGACACACAGTTGGGTATGGATCTCTCATGTTTTCCATTACTGCATGGTAGCATTTTTGCCATATAATAGCCTACTCAGAATGGAATCAAAAAAGTTTCATTTAGCAGTTTCCTAAACACATTCATCTTTCAATGACTGATCCTATTCCCAGATGTTATGAGGTTGAATTTAGCCTGTTAGGAGGCCTGAGGTGACTGCAGTCTGGATTGTCAATGTCCTTGCTTTGCAGTCAGCATTCAGGGACAACTTTCTACAGAGCAACAAGGAGCGATCAGCCTGATTTGCTTGTGCCTGTGCCAGTAGATGTCTCCAATAATTTCTTTATTCGTGGTATTGTAGAGGAAGTTATAGCAGGTAAAGCAATGCTGTACAGAAGTAGTTGAATCTAAAGAATGAATGTAATTTAAATAGTATTTAATCCTACTCTTCATATATTACTCCTGTGTGACTCAGAAACACTGGCATATAGCCTGATGGCATTCTTATTGCATCAGATACATATGCATGATATCATTTGGGTGAGGGGAGAGCAGCCTTTACATACTATGTGTCCTGTGAAGGTGTGGAGCAAGCCTGTGATTTTGTCAATTATAATGTGTAGTGACTGTGGCTGTGGAAATGCTTTTATTTTCCTGGAAGGAGAGTGCACCCTTCTTTCCCATACTGTTGTGAGTAGCCCATGCTAATTCAGCAGTGTTTATTACCCTGAAGAGCGGGGACCGGGTGAGCTCATAGCGTTAACTTGGATGGCAACACTGTTGTTTCTTCAGGGCTAGGATTAGACTTAGAACAGAAGGAAGGCAAGTCCCTTTCACTTTTATTTTGGGAGGTGTGACTCTGTATTTCCCCTGCCTTGCTGCTTTCCTTGAGTGCAGTTTACGTTGGGCTCGGCAGAAGAGAAGTGTTTGGAGAAACCTGACTCCATAAACTGCATCCAGGATTTCATGTCCAGGAAAGTTGAATAAACATTAGAGAGGATGCTAGATCTGCGAGCAGTTGACTATTCTCATCTCTCTTTGGGAAGCACAGTGCCAGCATGTGTGAAGTGAGCAACTGCTAGGCCCTGGCTCAGGGAGTGCTGTCTGTATGCTGGTAATTTCACCAATTATCACTATGCCACTGGCCTTCCTATTTCAGAGGAGGTGACCAAAGAGGTTGTGGTGGGTCAGGTCTGACTTTATCTTGTGTCCTCAGATTTCCTTGACCTCTCTGACTCATTTTAGGATCGGAAATGATACAAAGTCAGGATGGTAATACATGAAGATAGTCTTGCTTACTTTTTTTAATTGATTTTTTTCCCTCTTTAAAAAAAAAAAAAACAAAAAACAACACATTAGTTTTATTTGTTACTAATGGGTTTCAGTAAGATATAGTAAGAGCATATAAGAGAACTTTACCTTTGCAGATCTAAAAGGCATCTGGTTGGATGCCCAGGGCAGTACCATGCAGTTGCTGTCAGCAACCCAAGGCTTCTCTAGGTGCCATGCTGCTGATACTCAATGTTCTTCTGGTGCTTGAAAGTTGTGTATATACCAGGGGAGGCAGCAAGTGGGGCTGTCAACACAGAGATGAAACTGAGCTTTACTAAGGTTCTGCCAGGCTGAAAATATTGGCTTTCTGCAAGGTCAGTGGCAAAAGTCCCATTGACTTCACAGAGTTCAGGATATCTTGGTTTTGTTTTTTATCAGTACTGAAACAAAGCTTGTGAAACTTCTCACCTTTTTTTTGATACGAAAACTAGTCCAGACAAGACAAGGAACCTGAAAGAAATCAGAAATCATTAATACTGCTGTTTCTTTGTTTTTGACAAGGAGATGAAAGTGGCTTATTTCTGTTTGTTAAAAGAAGAGCTCTAAATTATCATGTGTTTTGGTCCTTGCTTTTGAGGTATATGTGCCTCTTGCCACTTCTAGCATAACTATGGCGGTTCACATTACAAGATAGTCTAATATACCGCATTTCTTCTTGTGTGGGTTTTGTAGGCTCTGCTGAGTATGCAGCTGGCTCAGGCATGTCTACAGAATCTTGCTATCACTGCTGTGATGCCCCATTAGTACATACAGAGCAGCCTCAAGCATGTTTGCAATTGGGTTATCTCCTAGTAACATTTATTGCTCCTAAGCAGAAGGTACCTTCAGTCTCTTGGTAATGTTTTCTCTATGATAACATGTAACACTCTTCCCATGGCTTCCTGTCTGCTGATGGGATGATGCAAGGTCTTGGGTCTTACTCTGTGAAGTCCATAATGGTCCCAGCTCTTGTCTGTCTCCCGTGTCCTGAGCCAGTGGCACACATCAGTAAAATGCCCAAAATAATTATCCCTAATTTGAATGTGTGTGATAAAGAGGGAGGGTATTTGGCTGCTTCCTCTCTCATTTGATACTGTCTGGGTGTGTTGACATACCTGATTTATCAAGATTTTCTTCATAATGTTTATAATGCTAAAGTTTGCACTTCATGAGGCTATATAGTGCTCAGTTGATACCATATCCTTTTTTGTTTTGAGAGATTTAAAATCCATTAAGTACCATGTATGCCCACAGGATATATTAAAGAGAATTTTCAGTGGAAACTAGCTAAACAAATAGGTTTTGCTGGCATTTAAAAATCATGAAAATGTTTCTGTTCTTACGTGACAAATTGAGATCTCACTTCAGAGTCTGACTAATCAGTTGTTTGGTGTTATAGGTGTATTTATCTGTGTTAACATTTGCAGTATTTTTTTTTTGTCAGACTTTCTGGTTTCTGTATTAATGTAGGTCTCTCACCTCTGCTGTAGAGTTGGAGTGAGGTTTATTACCTTACTATAAGAAACTTAGTTTATTAAAAAAAGTTTAGGATTAGGGTTTTCTTTTAATAAATAAAAATACTTGAATTTCCATTTAGACTAAAAAGTACTTGATTCCTGTCGTTTAGAAAGAACAGAATATCATAAAATTGAAAGCAAAATATATATGGTTCTTATAATAATTTTAGTAAGCAAGTCAACACCAGGAAAATACATAGAAAGTTAGCTGAAACTGGGATTTCATGATAAAAGAATATGTGGCATCCCATATATACAGGGTCTGACAGCATTAAGACTGTTGTGTTGAAGTTGGATATTTCTTTATCTCGTTGACACTGCATATTTACTTCATTAATCTTTTTTAATATACTGCTCTATGTGATTTTTCACTGTCTGATGGAGAATTAATTAAAACTGAATTATAAATGCTAATTAAGAAGATGATTAAGAGGGTAAAGAATGTCCTGGCATCTTTGATTCTATTTCTCTGCAAGTGAATGTAAACTATATCTCATAAAAAAATACATTGTTAGATCTTTAAGGGGATTTCTTTCTAGTTATGAAGAGAAGCTTGTCAGCCCTGTAGTTCTGGTACTGGCTTCTTCCATGTCATGTAGTTTTCTACAGAGAATTTACAGAATAACTGTAGATTAAAAATTCCTGGCAGATTCATACCTTTGGTCTTCTAGATTGGGCAATCCAAAGTAGGTAAATTGTGCCTCCTTGTTTATTCTCGAGTATGTCAGCAGATCTGGACTTTTGAATATATGGGAAGCACTGGGCGCTGGTCTTGGTTGCAGACTTCTCCTCCTCGCTCCAGGAAATTTGTGGTAAGGTCAGCCATGTCAAGATCACAAGTGCTTCTCCAAGGGCAAGTAAACTTGAGAGGAAGCATAGAAAGGTATTCCCAGTTTTAGCAGAGCTCAATGCTGCTGGAAGATAAATGGCTTCAGTAATGCTGGCTGCCATGCTTTGCATCTCTCCTGCCTGGGACCTTATAGCTGAAAAAAATAACTCTAGGTTTCAGAAGAACCACAGGTACCTTCTGGCCTTCAGCCTCTAAAGACAGAGGGGTAGTTGCTATTGATTAATTTAATTTCTGCCTAGAAATATGTATTTTTTAATGTTTTGGGAAGCCCTTTTGGGATCTAAGGCGTGCTTTGGAACTGGGCCAAGATGCCTCTTTACTCTCATCCACAGGCTTTGTCTGTGTTCTCTTCCTTGGTACATTAAGGTAAGTTTTCTGATTTTGCCACCATTTCTAGACAGAAGAATGGAGGTAGATGGAATAACATATGTGCAATTCTACAAATTCTCCCTCAATGACCATTTTGTCAGATATGTTTTTATAAGGGTAAATAGGTGAAATGAACTTCAGTGGTGTATTCCTAGAGTGTTGTTATTAAATAAAAAATGGTGATCTGTGTGGAGGTTTGACCCTGAATAAATGTCTCATGTCCAGCAAAACTCCTTCAAGGCCTTTTCCCTCCCCTTTTTCGCCTTCCAGAGGAAAGGGAAAAAAAAAAAAAACAGCTTGGAATTTATGGCTAGAGATAACCGAAAGAGGAGCTTTGATTAATACCACGGGC
>JAWWEE010000074.1:81162840-81222325 GCA_035221455.1 Xenops minutus | reverse complement strand
CCTCGGAGCTGGCCCTCATTGGCTCTGCTCTGTAGGATGGAGCGAAACTTCCAGAGGCTTTCAACAGAAACCAATCTTAAACCCATGACATCTGTCATCTCAGTTTACAGGTGTTAATGTTCACTTTAGATATATGTATATATGCAGGTAATCATGCTAAACAGTTCTTCCCCATCTGCACCTCAGATGGACACTTTTAAGGCTGTTTCTAGTTGAAACACATAGTGGTAGGAATATAATTCTATAGTAATATCAGTGGTTTTCCACTGAATTTCCCACTAGCTTGTAAGTATATTTCAAAACTAGGAATTAGGCAGCACAGGAAGTCACATCAGAATTTCATTACCTGTGTATGTTGTTCTCTGATCTTTCAGGAACTATCCCATCTTCTTTATCCCTTGTAAACAGAGAAAAAAAGCAAGCACTTTGCTGCGAACCCTAATCTACAGTCTTCAGACCTCTAGTGAGTGATTCTCAGTAGGTGGTAGAGAGGTTAAAAAGCCTGTGGGCACAAAAACAAAGCGCAGTCTGGGATAACATTGCTCAGTAATACAGTGCAAATGCACCTTGAATTTGCATCTTAGTTTACAGTGGAAGTCACCACAGGAGAGTTTATAAATCAGTGTTTAAGCAATAAACTTTTACATTTATTTATTTAAATAGTTGTATTGGAGGTGATTGTTGATAAGAGATTAGGAGAGAACAACCCTACTGAAATCTGTACAGCACCTATGATTCCAGGGGACATACTGTACCATGCAAGTATTTCTGAGCCAGCCTCAGGCTTGAGTAATCATACCTTTAGTCATTGACCCCTCTAGAAACAAATTATCTTCTCATTGCTCTCATGATTCACTGTTAATAAAATGATGAAGACTAGTGTAATTATTGGCTATTAGTAAGGCCTATTCCCACTCATAAGTTACCTTTCCAGACCATGAGAACTCATGGGGTTGTGGCATCCTCACAAAAACACAGCTGACAGTTGTGCATCTGAAGAATGTGTCTTTGCCCACAACATGCAGAGGACACAATGCCAGCAGTGCTTCCAGCCTGCTTGGAAACACCCTTGCCTCTTTTTTTCATGACAGTGTTTTCCACAGGTGAGCATGGTTATTGAGAGTCCAGTTAGCCAACATGAACCTGATTATAACTTCATGAATAATGCTGAGAAATTTTGCCAGTTGTCTTGCCAGATATTTTAACCTTGTGTTTTTTGCAGTTCGGCTATAGTGTTTGCTATTTGCAGAGAATTCAGTGTGCAAGTGGCTGTCTGCATGGTTGCAGCCTACTATCTGCTAAACTAAATATCCTTAAAAGAGGTCAGTGAAGATTTGAGAGCATGAAGAACAGAAGAGAGTGCCCTGGGCACAAGGCTTGGGCATCTGACAGCATAAGCTTCAGTATTCTGGATGTCTCTCTAAGTATGTTTGAGATGTTAGCATGGACAGGTTTGATGGGGGTTTTTTTGTTTTGTTTGTTTGGGTTTGGTTTTTGTTGTTTGGTTGGTTTTTGCGGTTTTTTATTGTTTTGTTTTGGTTTTGCTAAATAGTTCCATTGTTCTCAAGTATCAATAACATAAAAATAATGTAGTTCTCTTTTCCTACTTGAGCACACCACACAAAGCAGCCTCATTTAGTCAGAGGCAGGAACTGGATAATATTTCAGATGAGCATGAGCAATGTGATGTTTTCCTTATGTTTTCTTTATTTTTATCACTGTTACCATTGTTGCTTGGAATGGAATGTACTAGTGGCTCAATTCTGGATAAATTCAGAAAAAACATTGTGAGTGTGTGGCTAAGGGAGGAAGAAGTGGAAAATACTGATGGGGATAGGATAGGATGAGTGGTCACTTTGCACTCCTGAATTACCTGGAATTACCCTGAAAGTCAGTTTAGCAGCCATTGCTTAGCAATGTTTTTATTTTGATCAGCATCAAACTGTCAGGTAGTTTTAGCTCAGATGTTGGTGGCTAAACATATTTGAGTCCTAAAGCCTAAAACTTTCCTGCCTGCAGCTGTGTTTTGTTGATCTGAGTCTTCTCCTTTGGCAGATGCCATTGTGAAAAGAATAAGGTTTCACCATCCCTACCTACTTTACTGTTTTTCTGCTTTGCTTTTCCAGACCAAATTCTTTGAAGGCAAGGCTTGTTAGCCAACCTCCACCATGAACTGTTAGTATTGTTTTGATCACATCTCCCTAGCTAGAGTTAAAACTATTGGTATATCTCGGACATGAGAGATTCAATAGTACTGCAGTTTAGATTGCAAGAATTTAACTTTCCAAAATAGATTATTTCAGTTAGAGCATGATGCTAATAACACCAAGGTTGCAGATTTGACCACCGTCTGGGTCATTTACTTAAGAGTTGTGTTCAGTAATCCTTGTGGATCTCTTCCAACTCACAATATTCTGTGATTCTGTGAAACAGAAACTTATCAATGCTTTCTTGCCTTTAACCACCAGACTTCTGTTTTTCTTTAGCATGTGTTTCAGCAGATGAGTCAAATAATTACATAACTTTAGCTGCTCTCCTGTTTCATTCCTCTTTACTGATGTGCAACCCGATGGAGTTGTACAGGATGGCACCAGCTCGTGGTGTGGTCTTTGCCACACACTGAATATGTGGGTGGTATCTCAAAAGTCCTGTGATACAGTTATTAGTGATAGAGACCTCGCAGTACTTACTCAGGCACTGTTTTCATTAACTGCAGTGGGCGTGTACCCAAATCCTGCGATTTGGCTGTTTTTAAAAAGATTTTCTCTAGGGCTTGTATTTTGTTTTGTTTTGGGAACTGATATAGGTAGATCTGTTAGGCTTCCTAACATGGTTGCGGTTAGTTAAGTGTAAAAGCATTTGTAGGCTGCAGTGTTTTTCCTTGATCAGTTAAAGCCCACTCCACGTTCAGTTCCGTCCCTGCTTTCAATCGAAGATAGGGCTTTCTAAAGTATCAATGAGAGGCACTGCATGGCCCGTGCACTACAAAAAGTCGGGTTAGATTGCTTATGGCTTCTTTTGACCCTAAAAATGACTGTATCATGAAACTGATATGTCAATTGCTCTGTACTGGATCTTGAGGGAACACCTTAGGGACTGGAAGGATTAGGTTTCTATTGGAAGACAGCACACTATGATTCTTAATTGAAAGTGCGAATGATGGATTTTTTTAAAAAAAAAAAAATGAGTATACTAGCCATAAGCTAACAAATTATTTGGCCTTCATGTCAGAGGATGAGCTCTCAGAAGTTCAGCCATATAATGTCAGTGCAGGAGTCTGAGTCTCAACTGGATGGAACTCCCATTTTCTCTTGTTTGGCAGCTATATGATGTTTCACAAGTAAGAGAGGGGCCAGGTCTCTGATATATGTTGGAGACAAATTTCAGCCTCTGGTGAAGTGGGTCATGTGTGGGGAGATATGCCTGATAGCAAATTTATAACAGTTTACTCACTTGTACATTTGAGATCAGGAAACTGCAGCCAATACTTGTTTATGATTGATTGGTTAAGTTTATGAAAGGTTTGAAATTAGAGAGACGTTAGGAACTACTTCATTAGACTGTGTGCCATCTCACTTTGACTTTTGTTTAGTTTTCTTAAATTTCACCCTTGGAGAACTGTGATCATGTACTTCTCTACTGGGTTGACTCTGGCTGAATGCCAGGGACCCACTAAAACCACTCTTGCACTCCCCTCTGCAACTGGACAGGGGAGAGGTAATATAATGAAGGGTTCATGAGTTCAGATAAGGACCAGGAGAATCACTCACTGATCACAATCATGGGTGAAACAGACTCAAAGTGGGGGTACTAATTAAATTTATTACTGGCATTGGTTCTGTCAGATGTGGGAGAAGCTTCTGGCAGCCTCTCACAAAAGCCTCCCCTGTAGCCCCCCATGCTACCAAAACCTGACCATGCAAACCCAATACAACTTCCATCCCTGCTTCCTCTTCTACAAATGCCCTCATTCTGTTTGCTTCTGGTCTTTTTATTTTTTTTTTTTTTTTTAAATTTGGCATAGAAATTTTATTTTTAAATTATGTAAAGCTGTAGGGTTTCTCATCAGTAGGATAAAATGGAAGATCAAAAATATAATTAAATAACTTTAACTTCTTTGCCAAAAACAAATTATTTTTTCTTGTCTATTTTGGGTGAGCTTATCGTGCCTGCAAGGAAGTAATTTTCATCATGTCTGTCAGTGTGATCCTGCCTTGAAAATGGAATGATTTTTTTAAAGTAATATGAAATTCAAATAAATGTTTGAAAAAAGAAAAGTGTAAAGTATTTACATATCCTAATAGCCAGGGAATTCAGAGTAAAGACTGTTCAAAACAAAACAAAAGCTTATTTTAAAAATAAGAAGTAGGGAGCTCTTAAGTGTTCTTTTAGCCATATCCACAAGGAAGTAATCTAGTGCATTATTCTTAGTGTCTGGTGAAGATTTCAGCTCTTTAGAAAGTGTAATATTTGTGTAATACTGTAACTGTTACAAGAATCTTGTAAAATAATACTGGAAACAAGTTACTATGAGAGTAATACCTTTTAGACCTGTAATTTACATAATACATATGATACATTTAAAGGTGTAAGTTACCTGTGTTGTACATAATTGTAATGAATTGGTATATTTAGCCTGTGATAGACAGAGTAAACTTGAGAATGTTCTTTGATTTTATTTTTTTTTTTTTAGTATTATTATTTATTTCTTTAATTGATTAATTTAAATGTTACAGATGGCAAAATGGAATGGAACTCTAGTTTACAATGTAGGGATGCCTGGATGAATTACTGCCTCTTCAGTGATTATGGACATTATGATGCTCCCCTGGTGTCTGTTCTCAATCTCTCTGGGATTTGTTTTACTTATGGTTTCTATTTTCAAAATTCTTGGTGTGCATTTTTGGTGGTGCTGCTCTGTGTGTATTTACTTTACATTTGTGTTGTGTTACAGTTTTTCTGAGCTGCTGCCTCTAGAAATTGGAAAGATTTTACCTACAAAGACAGAACTTGATGTACTATTAATTCTGATATAGTGGTTGTCTCTTTCCCAGCCTACGTTCTGGGTCTTCTTTGCTTTGCCATGACTAATGAAGAATGAAAAAGACATTTGCTCCAAAAGATACCTGCTTTTCAGGCTAGATCACTAAGCAGGAATGACTTCTACCATGCTGTGTCTTGATGATTTGAAGTAGGAAGTGTGTGCCTCAGCGCTGGGTCTCTGACTTTGTGCAAATTGCCAGGGCAGGCAGAAAAGGAGTGAGTGAGTGAGTGAGTGAGTGAGTGAGTGAGTGAGTGAACAGACTCATCTGCCTTTTTTATTTTTTTTTCCTCTTACAGTAAGACTGTAGGAGTGCAATCACCTGAAAGTCAAGAACGTTTATTCCCATATTTCCTGGTTTTTTTGCTCAAGGGATGCTGTCTCTGTATTCATTTATCACTGAGCACTTGCATGTTGGTTGGTTCCTCCTAATTATGAGGTGTAGTATATAAAACTGTCACAGAAAAACCCTCTGCAACTGTTCCAGCCTTGTGCATTGACCATATTGCAAATTGACTTGACCAGGCTGTGCTATATAAAGTTGCTCTTTATGTCAAAAATAAATGTTTCCCATAATTCTGCTATGTTGAGGGTTGTTTGGGGTTTGGTTTTGTTTCCAGTTAGATTTTTCTTGGTTTTGTTGTTTGGCCGGGTTTTTTTAGGGGTTTTTTTTGTGTGTTTTTGTTGTTTTTTCTTGCTTAAAATTAATGATTAGAGAGAGACTTGGTATAGAAAAGACCGAATTCTACAAACTGGTGAAATATGGAGTTCTTCCCAAAGTCCTGTTGACATCCATGGGATGAAGTCTGCCCTGTTAAATTGCCTTAGCCCAATAGGGCATAGAGGATTATTTATGGAGCATGGTGGAAATGTGGAGGATTTTGCTGTTTCATTTTTTTTGTGTGTTTTAGATTTTATCTGAAGAAGGGAAGTCTCTGCATAGCATTGCCATGGGGGTGGAATTTCCAGGACCACTCCTGTTTGAAAGAGAACCCTTTTTTTTAACATGAGATTGTAAAGTCCAGGTTCCATCCTGTTCTTTGGTAGTTATATATTAATAAATTGTAGGTCCAAAGGTCTTCTGTTACCTTGTCTTGAAGTTCATAAGAAACTTTTTTTCATTTCTTCAATGTGTTGTACTACTGTATTGTCGGTCAGTTTCCTTTTTCTTTGTCAGTTTTGAGAAGCCTGATGCCTTTACTGAGAACAGTGCTGGTAGGTTATTTATGTCTTCTGCCTAACTATTTCATGACTATAGGCATTTTTTCAGTTTAAATTAAAGTGAGAAGAACTAATTCTCATTAAAAGTCTCTGTACATTTGTCTATTATAATCAGCTGCTTGTTTTTACTTTGTCTTAAGGACTGGATGGAAGCATTTGTGTAAACATGAATTAAACCTAATCATAGCATTTCCACGCCTTTCTTCTTCCATGGACTAAAAGCAGGTGTGGGGTCTTAACAGGTATCTCACTAGTGAGCACAGTGAAGGATGTTTGTGGATAAAAGATGGCTGTTGAATTAAATTTAGTTTGAGTTTATCTCACACTGAAGAATGGTATGCAACATTTTTTATAGTATGTTGTGTTTATAGTGTGGAAAGTACCCATGCTTAAAACCAGGCTTTTAAACTCGCTTTCTCTGTGTTATTTTAGTGGGGTAACAAAAAGCCTTTTATTATGGAGTGCTTTTCTATTGTCCTTTAAAACCATTGTAGCTCTGACAGAGAAAGATGAATTCTTTTTCTGGCTCATTTTCAATGCTGTTAACAGGCTTCTAGGCACCTTCTGACTGCAGTTGCTAGAGCCTGTCAGAAACCAGCTGCTCATGCCAGATCCAAAGCAGACCTAGATCTGTAGGTTTCAGTCTGCAGTTCGTGGAGCTTCTTTCTACTGCAGAGATGTTTCAGAAAGTTGGCTAGGAAATGCAAATCTGTGCCACATATCACTCTTCAAATGTGAACTTTAGAGGGATCTGCTTCCACTAAAATGGTTTGAGATCTGTCATTTGTAAAATGTTGAAAACGAGGCATTTAAAGCAGTCACAGTGTTTCAAGAGAATATGTAGTCTCTATTGTGGAAAAGTTCGTATGAGGTCACCTGAACTGTTGCTAGGTTGGAGAAACTGCAGTGGGAATGTTTTCCTTTTTCCTTTCTCTGATGTCTCTGAAGGAAACAGACCTGCCCTGTCCTTTGTGCATAAAAGAAAAGGAGGATTGTAGTATCTAAAAAGCCCTGTCTGCGTAATGCCAAAAAGAATAGGCATTGTTACATGTTATACAGAGTTAAAGCATACATCACTGGTCAATGTATAGCTGAGACTTTTGTTGGTATGATGCCTGATTTGCTGGTATACTATACACACTGTCCCCCTTCCCCTGCCCTGACCCCGAGCAGTTTTATACAAGGTCAGTAACTGCAGAATTGGCTGTAGAGTACTTAAAAAGTTTAGGGGTTTTTTGTGGTTTTTGTTGGGTTTTTGGTTGGTTTTTTTGTTCTTTGGTTGGTTGGTTGGTTTTTAAAAAAATCACACTTAATTTCAGAGCTATAAATTAGTATTAAGATGTCCAACCTTGTTTATTCTTGCAGAAAACCAGATGCACCTTTATGTTATCACTAGGGAACAGATACCTTGTGTAGCATACTCCTGACTTACTTCCAGCTCCTTAATCAACTTCAAAGCTCAGTCTTTCTTCACTTCTTCCCTGGATTTTCAAGTCTGTTCAGTTTCAGCTGGTTTTGGTTTCATGATTATTTTGGGGCCATTACTTTATTTCTTTTACCTTTGTTCACTGTGAGATCTGGAATTTAGAAGTCCGGCTGAATCATAGTTACAACTAGTTCTATCAGGCTCAGAACACTTTCCTGCTTCTTTTTTTCCCACCCGCTTTGGTACTTTGTCAGGAGCACTTGTGTTGGAATTGTTTCCCACATTACAGGACAAGCTTTAAAAACCAAAAATAAAAGCTGGTTAGAAACAGGCTGTGAATCTCTTCAGCTACTTATAATGATGATGTTGGTGTTATGAGGGGCAAGAATTACATACTTTTTAAATTGATGTGATAGCTTAAACTTTGCACTGCATGATTGTAAGGCTGTGTTGGCATGATCCAGGTCTATGCAAAACTCCTGTCTCTCACACCACCTGCTTACAAATAACCACTGTAGCTAAATATAAGGTGATCTGAGCAGAAGATGAATCTCAATTTCTTTTTTTTTTCCTTTTTTTTTTTCTTATTTTTTTCCTCCAGTAGAAAAATAAGAATTTGTTTCATGCAGATATAGAAAGTCAAGGTAGTTTGACAAATAATAAAGCCTTGAACATCTTATCAACATCTCCATGGGGAGGAGCGTAGAAGCTCCAAGTTAGTGACTGCTGACTTCATGAATCACTGGGTGTATATGGGATAAAAAGTGAATGTTCAGGGAAAACTTCCAGTGGAAGCAAAATTGCTGTATGCTAATAAATAAAACCTCTCCTTGCATATTTGTAGAGAATGCTATTTGTTATGCACACAGGGAAGGAAAAATAATATCTTCATCACTGCTAATTTGACAGTATCCTGTAGAGATCTCACTGAAATATGCATTTTCAAGGCAGTGTAGTGATTTTTTTTCATTTGAGATATGTAATGGAAATTGTTGCCAAATGCAATACTGATTTAAAAGTATAGGGGCTTTGGATTGTTTCTGAATTTTTTTTTTATTTTTTTTTTTAATGCCATACAACTCTTACTGTTTTTCTGTGTCAGCAGCTTACACTGGTAATCCAAACTGTATGTTTAGGGTTTTTTTATCTGTGAGAATACAGGTTATCTCCTTAAAGAAGAGTTTGATTTGGTATTTCAGTTCAGTTTTTAATTATTGGGGTTTTTTTACCCTAAGCAGTTTTGGTTTTGGCTGATTGAACCACTAAGCTTTTCAGGCTCTTTAGGGTTAGAGTGTATTCTTTCTTTCTGGACCTCGGTTTATGTTGTTTGCAGGGTGAAAATGATGTGCAGAATTGTAATCGCTTGTCTTCCTGCACCACAAAACAGGAAAATTTAAAAAATCCATGCAGTAAGCCTGGGTAATAATTTCTGAGTAAATATTTTACTGCTTTTTCCATCTGTTACACTAAAATCAGACTTAAACTAGGCATAAATATAGTCAGAAGAGGTCACTGGGGTATTAATCATCAGAGTTAATCCTCTTAGACATGTGCTTGGTATAAGGCCAGCTATTCAGAAATTTAGCAGCACACATATGTTGCTTATCTATATGGCAGCTTGCCGATGAAGTAAACTTTGAGTTTGTGGTGGGTTTCTATCTCTGTAAAGTACACCGCTTGTTTGGTGTAAGCTGATGCAGCTTTTCTGTATATCACACATGCTGCATAGCCTGCTACTGAAGAATGAGTTCCTTTCAGGGTGCTTTCAAAGTGTTGTAGTCCTAGTGTTATATGGTAAGAAGTGGTATCATTCACAGTTGACCTTTTTGTGGTTCTTCCCTGTGAAGTATGATGAGCCAGATTTAATACTACTAACTCAGAGCAGAGAAGGAGACAATATTTCAAGTAGAGTAATACCATGGAACCCAAATATAGCTGAATGAAACCTCACGCTGCCTCCACTCCTGTCATTCTAACTTGGAAGAAATGTTGATGTATGTAAATACAACTCTTTCTTGAGTCAGGTCTGGACTGGACCCAGCATTTCTGTTTCTCACTTCATAGGAGCATGCTTCCTACTTGACAGAAAAATTATTATATCATATCCCAATTATGGAACTGATTCATTCCCTGGAGCATGGAAAGCAAACAATAGGAGTGAGGGCATCATTAAAAAATTAGTGTATTTTTAGAGAAGAAGTAAAAATAAAAGTGCAACTTCATTGAAAAAAAATTAATGGTAAAGAAAAAATTACTTGCATTAGAGGCACATTTTAAAGCAATCTGAGATTATGGCAGAAAGAACATACATTTCTTTCTAGCATGTTTATACTTTCCTTGCAAGAAATTATTAATTTTCTTCTTGCTTTTATTTCTCAAGGAAAAGAATGAAAGCTCGTGCTCCTCCTCCGCCAAATCAACCTTCTGCAGCAAGTAGAATTCACAGTGAGCACAAGTCCCCTGTAGAGACAGCTGTAATTTCTGATCAGAACCTCGTAAGCATGAAGGAGAACATGATAAACAGATTGGTGGACTTCACAGTCATTTTACCCAGTGGAGTGGAGCAGAAGAGCACAGTACAAGGAAGGTAAGACTTTGATTATCTCTCACTTTCTGGAGCCCTTTGTTCCCAATGGGATACTCGCTGATGCTGATGTTTGTCTTTCTGAGTTTACGGGATGCCTCTGTTATACTCTTCTCTGCATTTTAAGCAGCTACTGCAACAGAGTCCTGAGAGCCATTTTTAAAGGACCCTCTCTTCTGGGGCAGCAAGGATTTAGCAGCTATTGTGTCACTGTTTTCCCCATGGATTGTCCTCAGTATGTGTACAAATCCATCTCTTTCATGTAGTGTCATTAGGGTTAGGTTGTATCATATCACATAATCCAGAGTGGGTTTGGTGCAGTGGAAATAGTTGCTCCTGGCAAACAGCAGTCCTGACAGTATGACCGCCTGGAGTCATGCCAAAAAGCAAGCTTGAAAGATTAATGATTCATTGCATTCAGAGAGGCCACCTTCACAAATACTTTGCATTTGTGTAGAATGCAAAGCATCTGCTTGTATTTAGGAAGCTTTTTCTATATAAAAGTGTATTTTTTGACATGGAAAGAGGGAGAAGTTCTCCTTGTTACTTACTGGGTACAACCAAGGGCAAATTGTATAGGGAAGGCAATTTTGAGATAATTTTCTTCACTATGGGAACTTTGTCTTATCCTCATCCTCTCCATGTGAATTGTTTTGAAAGAGGGAGACATTACTTTAAGAAACAGTTTGGGAAAGTTTTAAAAATATTATCAATAATATAATGAAACTATAGCAAACAATGGTATGGTCAGCCGTAGTCAAGAAAGTGTAGGAAGTATAGCATTGAATGCTTTTGCCAGGGAATGAGGATCAGCACAAAATACACAGACACCAAGTTTAAAGAATAAGTGTATAAATTTACTATAGTGCAAAACGGCAAAGAATTACAAAAGAAGCAAAGAATTATAAAAAGATAAGCTTAGCAATGCACCTAATCATTACTACAAAGAGTGTCTATAGCTATTAAGAAAGATACATCACCAGTTACCCCATTAATGCATTACCATCATCCAGACCCACACTCAGCTGGGGAGCCCCAGTCACAGCGAGGGGTTGGAGAACCACTGCCAGGAACTGGGGAATTCTGTGCAGTGTGTCCACTCATAGGTGAGGTCTCTCTCTTTGGTGCAGAAGGGTCCAGCTTTTATATAGTTAAACAAACAAGCTTACATCACTTACTTAGTGTGGAAAATATCTGGCTTTCTTCTCTCTTTGGTTTTCACCCAAAGCCTGGCCAGGGCTTCAGAGAGAAATCAGGGATTCAATTTGGACAAGCTATTGACAAATAAAGTTAGATACATTCATATCTAATAAGGCCAACCATCTACCTCCGTGGCCTTGACTAGTTTCTGAATCCAGAAAGATAGATACATTCATAACATAAAGCACTAATTAAGTGGAATTTTGGCTAATAAGCAGATGTATGACTAGATTTAATACTAGGTTGGAAAGTTCATCTAGAGGCCAACTCTGGCTCAGGGCCTGTTGTTCAGGCCTCAGCACTTCACAGGTTCAGGGGATATGTAGGTGCCTGTTGATAAATCAGGATCTGTGTTTATTTTACATTCTTAATTTTCAGTAGTTAATTTGCATTCCTGTAGAACTACTCTTTTTAGTCTGATATATTAATCTGTTTGCCAATTGGTGTATTTTGATGGCTGCGAAGTTGTAGTGCCTGGTACTTCATGCTTCCCCCTACCTTTCTTATAGAAATTAGCATGCATTTATCCACTCTCAGGAGACCAGTGCAACTTGTGTGGGTCAGTCCCAAAGTCAGGTTTGAAAGGAAAGCAGTGCTTATCAGGGCTCTCAGATTAGACATGCAGTGATAGAGTTTTTGTGGGGAGATTTGAATTTAGTGAGAGAAAGAAGAGAACAGGCCTGGGAAGTAGAACAGGACATGAAACTCACTATCCCTTAGATCACAAAGAAAGGTGACAATTTCATTGTCAAATGCAAGCCACCTGAGAGCTGACAAGAGGCTAATATTCATGCAGCATTTTTTATTGAGACACAAATAATTGCCATATGTTTAGAAAAGATTTTATTTTCCCCTCAAAAAAACATAATCCCAAAACAAACAGTCCAAGAGCACTGTGAGACTTGTGTTTTAATGTGACTTTTTGAAGAACATAAAAGCTGGAGGAGCAAAGAGCAACTGTGACAATAAACATTCTGTGTCTCACACTGCCGTTTATCATTACCTATCACATACACTGAGACTGAGTATTTTGTTTATTAGAATGATTAATCTGTGGACTAAAACCTGAAAGAAATGCTGGAAATGAAACTTCACATATTTCTGTGGGGTTATTTATATCATCTACATTAAGCATTCTAAGCAACCAAAATGTTCTCTTCGTTGTCTGTGAAGGTGCTCACTTCTCTCCAGTGTCTGCAGTACTGGTCTAGGCCTCTGATTTAGGCAGCAATTAAAGTCCTGCTTTTGTTAATGTGCTAATCTGCATAGCACCAGTGCCTAACCTAGGTAGAAGCTGTTCTCCCTCAGTGCCGTCTTGAAGACTTGGAGTGGAGAAGGTAGTGACACTGATAGCCAGCTGTGGGAAGTGGAACATGATAGAAACTGAGGAAGGGGGAGTAAATCATCCTAACAAGTTATGAAATAAGAAAAGGATACTGTGTAATGAGCCCTGTATTACAGTAGCATGAGCCTGTGAACAGACCTCATGTGTGTTGCTGTTTCTTCTAATCACTGGAAGATGCAATTTTCTGTGCATTAACACTGGTTATGTTTTTAGGTAAGTGGAATAGAAAAAAATAATAATGTCAAGAGTATCTGAAATTTTTAGTGGCTGAACTGTCCTAAGTACCTGGGTGTGTGTGAAAGCCCAGGTTTTTTTAACTTTTTGCGTTGTTTTGACATTCTGAACTGAACAGCTGTGAATACAAGGTTACTCAGAGGTAAACATTAAATGATGAAGATACTGGATTAAAAAAGTGGTTTTTTTTAGTTTGAGGCAAGTATAAGAGCCAGTCCAGGTAATGAACTTTTTTCCCTGTTCACTCTTTTTATCTGTGGTGATATCATAAAAGGGCATTTCAGAAAACCTGCTGTCGTTTATAGCACTGTAAATCTTCAGTATTTTTGTTGCCATCATTAAAACTGTGTTCTGCAAAATCTGCTTTTGGGTACCCTGGAGAAATAGCTTTTCTGTTGCAGAAAAATTTACAAAACCTTGCCCTGGGCATCTTCATAATGAAAAATTGTTCTGTAATTTCAGGAAAGAAGTTCACAGAACAATAAAGTACACTAGATTGTAATTGACAATATAAATACTGTAGTTAATTAGTATCACTTAAGGTTATTTCTAAATGAACTAAGTTAAAAGTAAAAATTATGTATTTCAATTTGTTCATTGTATGTAAGCAAAGCAGCATGTTGTTAATTTAACTTTGTTCTCTATATAAAAAGTTCCTGTAAATATCAGGAAGAGGGCAGAAAATTCTCATTAAGTTTTCTTGAAAGACAGTTCAAGAAAAAAGAAAGTTTGTGCTATGTAAAGATACTCTATTGAAATCTGGAACTTTAAAGTAATTTTATTTATAAAAGTTAAGTCAAACTGAAAGGCTCTCTAAGTCTATTGCCATCTTGTGACACACAATTTGAGATTTTGGAACAATGTAGTGCAAATTTTAATACAAAACTTAGTCCTTAGGGAATGTGTGCAGCAATAGAATAGTATTGAAAAACAGCTTTCTTTTTTTTATAATAATTGATCCCTGTGAACTCTACTGTAAAACATGTAGTAGTATTCATGTTAGCCCACTTATCCCTGAAAAGGATTATGAAATATCCCCACAGCCATTCTATGTTTGTATTTTTGTATGAGCACTAACTGACATCTGAAAGGATAGGGAGAGCACTGGCCACTTACATACTTTATGCATATAGATCTATAGCAGATCCACATAAACTGTTAACAGGTCTGAGAGAGGTGATGGCTAGACATTTAGACAGAAAAATAAGCGGAAAAGCTCACAAGAGTTACCAGAAACTTTCTGTTTGTGATTCTTACCTAGTAATAACAGGATCGTGCATCTGTCTCCATTCACACTGACTGACACTGAGGAGAACTTCCTGATTAAGGCAGATATGGATGTTTAGTGACAGCAGCTTGAGAATTCAGTAGTATTTGAAATGTATTGCAGAAAAATGGGAATGTTTGAAGCTAATTGATGTTTGGTTTGGAATTGTCAAGACATGGATGGCCCATATGCAGTAGGGTAAACTGGACAGTTACTGCTCCTGCTGTTTTCTTACATGGTACACAAATTCTCTCATGCATATGATACATAGAGAGCAGGACACTAGAATAAGTAATAAACTAGCTGAATCTGTATTACCATTCTGCAAAAACTGGAGGATAGAGTTCATTGCAGAGTATATGTTATAGGGAGCATAAAGCTAATGTGAGAAACAATATTTTCACATAATTCTCATATTGTGGGCTTACAGCTCAATGTACAGAACAGTGTTTCAAGAAAGACAGAAAGTGTGAAATCAGCCCAGGCTGGTAAAATATGAAAGAGGTATTGCTAGAAAAAGATAAAGAGGGCTCATGGCAGAAGGGTTAAAAATTAGTTTAACTAAATACTAAATTAGAGTCAGGTCAAAACTACAGTAGTTCAATGTAGGCTAAGAATAATTTGCAGAATAATTTATGTTGGAATGGGCCACTGGAACTCACCATTTCTAGGCAAGTTTGAATACCTCAAGAGAAGTTTCTGAATGTGTAACCCTTTTCCAGCTTTTGACCATCCTCATGGTGACAAAATGTTTTCTTGTACCTAAGTGGAATTTCCTATATTGGCACTTCTCTCTTGCCACTTATGCTCTTGCTGTTTACTGACAAGAGGAGTCTGGCTCTGTAACCCTACCAGTTCATACTTAACAGGCAGCAGGAAGATCTCCCTTTACCCGTCTTGTCTTAAGGCTCAACAAACCCAGTCCTCTGCCTCTTCTTGTGTGTCATCTTGATGTTCCTTCTGTGGAGTTGCTCAGTTATGGAAAATAAGAGTCAAATGTACATGAGCAAAATAAGAAAGGAAATAGAAAATATTTGAGTGTCTGTTTATCGTGCTTCCTGAACTTGTTTGGATACAGCTTGTTATTTAGTGTATACACTTCTGGTTGAGTAGAAAAAGTTTGAATCTTTTCTTGAAGTGCCTGCTGTATTTTGGAGCATGAGAAAATAATGGCTGATGCTATTTTCTGTTTTTAAATGCAGATAGTGAAAGCATTAGAGACTAGAGGTCACACCTTTTGCACTATTGTATTTCTTTTTGAGTCATTTGTCACTGTAGATTCCTAATGCATATTTGGCACTGATCTAAATAAAGAGGATTCTTTCCTCCAGTTTGAGATGTTATTAATTTTTTTTTTTATTATTTTTTTTTTTTAATCATGGAATGGCTTAGGTTAGAAGGAGCCTTAAAGATCATCTCATTCCAAACCCCTTGCCATGGACAAGGACAGTTTTCACCAGACTAGGTTGCTCAGAGCTTCACCCAGCCTGGTCTTGAACATTTCCAGGGATGACACATCCACAACTTCTCTGGGCAACCCGTTCCTCACCACCCTCACACTGAAGAATTTCTTCCTAATATCTAATCTAAACCCACTCTTTCAGTTATTACCCCTTGTTCTGTCACTACATAATCTTGTGAAAAGTCCCTCTCCAGCTTTCTTGCAGGCTCCCTTCAGGTACTGAAAGGCATTTGCAGCATGAAGGTAGAAGGTAATAAAAAAGTGTGTTTCATTTGATAGAGTACAACTTTACCCTGCACATATCCTAGATGTACAAGGCTGTATTTTAAAATTTATTTCTCTGTGTGATTCAAGGAGTTTAGGCCAAACCACACCCAAAACAACTCACTTGTTTTATGCTTCTTCAAACTATAGGCCTTTGCTGCATTTTACTCCAGAATAAAAGGACACAAGCAGTCTGATGCTCAAATTTGATCACAACTTCAGCACAATAAATATTGCTGACAAAGTAATTATTCTTTACTGTCCAGAATTAGTGTTAAGCATTAAACAGCTCAGTAACAGAGTGTCAGGACAGCGCTGAAGTACTCTCCTTTGCTAAGAGTAGTCATATGAACCTTCTTGACTGAGTCTTAAATTTGGTTTACACTCCAGTTTTATTTCTGTTCTCTAGTATTTGCTTATCAATCATTAATGTTTGGTCTCTGTTGTGCAGAGTTTGGTCTCTCCAGCCAAAATTTCAGCAACATCTTGCTAAAATAAAAAAGTAAGGTGTTTCTTAGCTGAATAGTTGGAAAGGCAGGAAACATTTAACTTAATTTCAGCTTTAGATTTTATTGTTTTTATCTCAAACCTGCCTGAATTTCAAAACAGAGTATGGTCTCTACCAGATCTCAAAAGCAGGTTAAAATAAAGTGCAGATCTACATGGAACAAGATGGAAGCAAAGGGAGGACTGGCTCTTTACATCTTCCAAGAGCCGTATTCAGCTCAAGGTTAGAAAAAAAAGAGTTGGTCTAGATTAGTAGATTACAGTTGTCTCACCATGTTTAGTGTTTCTTCTCTATGTGTGGCATATACATGAAATTACTTGAAATAAAACTCCCATTTAAAATTAAGTTGAAATGTATTACAGTTTAGAAGGAAAATTTTTCAAGTTGGTGTTGATATAAGAATAGCTTCATTGCAAGGACTTCCAAGCTCTCTTACTTCCCTTGAAACACATGAATTTTGAATTTTGTTTGTGGAATTCCTCTTTCCTCTTCCTTCTTTTCTTTATACTTTAGAAGTTTTGTGGAAAATTTTTCCCCAGATTTACATTTTGGGAAGAGCATACTATTAATTTTGAAGTTGTTTCCAAAAGCATCAGAGGTATTGCTTCATCTGTACTTTTAAATGGTACAGATGAAGCCTGGGGATATTTTCCATGGAACAGTAGTATATTTTGAACAGCAGGCACAGGTTGGGATGTTGCAGATGTCCTTATATGTTATGTTTAGTGCATGTGTGCTCTGTAATCAACAATAAGATGAAACCTCAAATCTGGCTGAGTTTTTGAATTGTCCATTGTCCAGACAAATTTGTTCAGCTTACATGATTGAGTCTGCAACTTATTTTCTCAGATGGCTGATGTGGGTTCTGATCTTATTGGAGTTGTGGTACTGTTGCTGCTGAAAGGATTTTTTAATTTCAGTGGTAGAAGCATGGAATCATAAACTGCTAGTTTGATGAGCTGTATTTTTGTTTTATATCCTTTCTCCAGAGGTAAGATAACTGTCCAAATTTGAATAAATTATCATGGTATTATGCACTACAGAAATATATTAATGTTTCACTTTATATAGAATGTCTAGCCTGAAGAATGCTATGTATTGTGATTCTGCCAGGTTACTTGCTTTTCTGTGAAACAATAGTAATAAGGCTGAAGGGAAACAAACACATGCAAATTCTAGTTTAAAAGAAGTATGTCTTTCAAAAGACAACCTAAGATCTGTATAGGGAGAACTGACATTTTTTTAAAGTGCTCACTGCTGCACAATTTAATGAATATTTATATATAAATATTGGTGTATGTGGGATTCTCCCATAGTTTGAATTTTGTAGGTGTAAATGTCTTGTTTTGTGATGTGTGGCATATGAATTGAACATGGTTGTGAGATACAGCCATTTGCAATCTGGGGACGGTGCCAGAATAAGTCATCAAGGAAACCTGATACAGTTTTGATTTAGGTACTGAATATTTGTATTTAGATGCTCTCTGTGTTAGCAGTTGCCACAGTGTTCTATTTTTTCTGAAGCCTCCTATACATATTAATGATATCTGTTTTCTTTGTTTGATCTTCAGTCTCCATCTTCTCACTGTGTTCTTCTCTTTTCAGTGAGATCACATATTGCAAATTTTCCACGCTTGCCATTTTTCCATCTCACACTGTGTAACTCAGTTGAACTTCAAATAAGTTATGGTAAATAAGGTCCTTTCCTGTCTCTTGCATTAGAAGAGCTGTCACCTACATATGTTTCAGTCTTTTGCTCATTAATAAGGAATTGTTCTTTATCCATTTTCATTGTCTTTGCCATTAGCTCTCCAGGGTTCTTCACCAACTTCTTGCCCAGTTGCTCAACAGTATACCCATACAAAGAAGACTGGCAGCCCCCCAAAGAGTAGTTTCCTAGATGCAAACAGCTTGCAATTTGAAGGGTAATTCCTGAGCTACAGATGTAATGGTGCTACCTAAAAACATGTGAAGGATTTAATTTTCTTTGAATTTGCTTGCATTTTAAATCTGTATGCAGTTTTTCCAGTTTAAACATCAGAAGAGGTGCCAGTTCTTTTGCCAAATATACTGTGTATGCACTTATTTTCACTTCAGCTAGAAGACAAATATCCTATTGCATTTGGCAGGCTTCAGCTACAGCTGGTAGATTTTTTTTCAAACTATATTGTTTTGTTAGTAACAGACAGTGGTTTATGAAACTTTTCAGAGAAATGATGGGTTTTAATAAAACTTGTTTCTCTGATCCCACATGGAATTTCGGGTAGGAAGTCTGGGGAATGAGAAAAAACAACAAACCTCCCCTCTCCCCCCCCGCCAAAAAAAAATAAAATAAAAAAAAAGAGAACCTTTCAGTATCATGGTGGAAGAGAGTTTCTGGGGTGTGAGGGAGCACAGTTCATATTTGCTGTGTCAGGCAGTATCAAGGTCCAGTGAATATTGAGTTATTGACACAAAATGGAGTACCTTGTGCAGAGGCATGAAATAAGAGAGGGACAGTTGCTGACTCTTTTAACCTTGTGATTTAAGAATCACATCTGCTGTAAGAGTTACTGGTGATACAAATAATCAAACCCAAATGTCTTTATACAAAGTTAATATCCTCACTAAAATAAATATGGACAGGATCTCTTGTATTTGAAAATACTGCTGGTGTCAAATGGATTTGGGAAACTCCAAGTTGTAAAATGGAAAAATAAACCCTGTCTACTGTTTGTTCCAGCTTTAAATGCTCCATATTGGGTTGTATTATGTGATGGTTAAAATCTAGGTAGAGTTTACCGGACTCTGAGTGCATAATTTATTTATATCTCATCTTCGTGTTAAAGAATGGCATTTGAATTGGAGAGTTTAATGTATGGATTTAGTAGATAAGATGCACTTTGTCTGTTCTTGACTTATGTTGGTTAGTGCTGTGATTGGCACTGTTGACTGCTTCATAGTGAATAGTTAATTCCCAACTCATAAACACACACTGAAGTGTGAATATATTTAATTCGTATCATTTTATCTGATCTCTTTAGCATTTCAAAGCACTGTTCACCCACAAAGATGGTTAACTCGTGACATCCACAGCTTTTCTTTTTTTCTCCCATCTTAAAACTGAGGTACATTTTGTAGCAACTGTTTTTTCTCATGCTAACAGTGAATGTATTCTTCCTTGCAGTAAAGCTGTGATGGATGTACTGGTTGATTTATGCAGTCAGTATCGCTTAAATCCATCCCAGCATAGTCTTGAACTGAAGTCTTCAGGAACTCAACAAGTTCTGAGTTACAAGCCAAACACTTTGATAGGAGCTCTGGATGTCGATACAGTACTTTTGAAAGAGAAGGTTCATGAAGAGAAGGCAAAGAGACCTCTTCCAAGAGTCCCTGAGGTCAGTACTCTGTAGGGCTAAAATGATGCCATGAAACATCATTCCAATAATTTCAAGCACTTGTTCCAGTCTTCATCTTGAAACTGGATGGGAAAGACTTGACTATAACCTGCCTTACCAAGCTTAACTGTTTTGCATGCAGATTGGTAGATGTCAGTCTAGACATTTAGAAAAAGTGTTATGTTTCATGTGGTTGGATAGATGGAAAGCTGAAGATTGGGGTGATTGAAATTTGCAGTAATGACTGAAATGAGGATTGTGGGGTTGTATGGAGGTACATAGAATTTTGGTGATATTTTGTTTGCTGTCTTTATTAAATATATGGGAGAAGACTGATTATTAATAAATGTATTTCACAATATTGTGAAGATTCAGAATTAGTAATTTTCCAAATGTTTGCTGAAAAGGTTATTAATCTGAATTAGTATATCTAATTATACTCTCACACCTTTCAGAGTGCTATTTGTGGACATTCACAAATTATGTCTGCCTCTGATTCCTCTTCCTTCTTGGCCTGTTCTTGTGAATGTCTCCATAGTAGCAAGTCTGAGTTGCCTTTTTTTTTTTTAATAATATTTTTTTGCAATGTGGGGAAAGTTTGCCTAAGAGTAGTCCAGACAATACAGAATTCCTCAGTGCATTTATCATTGTAAGAGAGCTTAGCCATCACAGAGGGGAGACTGAGAGTTTGTGATTGTTTTTGCAGAAATCTGTGAGGCTGGTAGTGAACTACCTGAAGACACAGAAGGCTGTGGTTCGAGTTAGTCCAGAGGTGCCTCTCCACAACATCATCCCAGCTATTTGTGAGAAGTGTGAAGTCAGTCAAGAGCACATTGTTCTTCTGCGAGATGGCATAACTGGGGAGGAGCTGGAGCTTACTAAGTCATTGGAGGAGCTGGGAATAAAGGAGCTGTATGCCTGGGACAGGAAAAAAGGTGAGCTGAGACTGAAAGCAGTTGCTGCAGGGTTATATGATACGACAACAATAGTACAGGCAACCTAAAAGCATTTGTGCTGCCATTCCTTTGGGGTCCAGCTGAAACAGCAGAGTGACATCTCAGTCCAGAGAGCAGCACAAGTTTGTTCAGTGAGCCATGCCCAGAGCAGCAGCCAGGTCAGCAATGTGCCCAGCTGTCCTTGGTTGCTCTTGGGCCCTGTGCCAGGCTGGGCTGGACTCTGGCAGGGTGCAGGTCGGCCTGAGGCAGGGCAAAAGGAGGAGCTTTGCTGTGTCCTGGAGCTGCTGTCGGTAGAGTTGTAAGTTACGCAGGGACCTCGTCCAGGCAGAGCCTGTCACCTACCTGTGCTGTGGGTTGGAGAGACAGAAAGAAGAGACATGCCATAGACATGGCAGCTGTGAAAGCTGAGAGACAGAAGCGACGGACCAGGGTTTATGAGAAACAAACTGGGTAGGTTCCTAACGAGTGAAGTTACTGACGGTTTAGTGAAAAGGAACTAAGAGGTATTTGTATTTAAATTTCTGTTCTCTCGTTTATTCATCCTCACTTTCTGTTCTGATAGATGATATTGTAGTAGCAGCTTCTTAGACTTGAGTTTTATCAGCCTGATTATGTATTCAAATAGCATAATTATGTGCTTTAAAATATACTTGCTTTAAAAATACACACTTGACCAGCACTACTTCTTTTGAAGTCAGAAAGTGGTATTCATTAAAATTGCCTCTTGCAGTTTGTCTCAATTGGTATCACTTCCAGCACAGTAAATTTCCTTATTTATTGTTTAGATAATGTCATTCTTGTAGGTGCTGAGCTGCGGGCTTATTTTTTATTTATAAAGTTATTTATTTATGTTGATGTTCGGTCTCTTCTTTCCAACTCCTTTGATAAGTGACGGTTCTACCTCTATGTGAATCAAATTTCAATGAGTTTATAAGTAAACTAAATACCTCCCTTTCCTTTGAATTGTTAGGATGTTCAAAAAAGAGGCTGACAACATGTCATAATTCAATTGCATGTTTGGTTTTTTAAGACATGTTTACTTGTAATTAAGCTAACCATTTTGGAGCAACATATTGAACACACAGAGTATTCAACAGGAGTCGTTCAACATACTGCAGGGACAACTTAGAGAGTAATTACCTAAGCCTGCTTTAAACTCTTCCTTTTGAAATGAAAGCAAAGGTGGATATGCTCTTACAGTATTGGCCCTCAAATCTGGTTGTAGCCTATACATTCAAAACCAAGACTTCGGGAATGGGATTATAACAGCAAATTATATTACATTTCATAGTGTGCTGCTCAGGGTTTTGGGGTTGTTTTTTTTGTTTTGTTTTTTTTTTTGTTGGTTGTTTGTTTTTTTTTTTAACATTTTATTCTTTTTTAACCATTTAGTATACCTTTCATTATGATAAAATCCCCCTGATCCTGGGTGTATTTCAGCCTTTTTTGCCTTCCTCTTACTCTGCGCCATGGTGCCTGAGAAAACCATTAAATGCACATAAAATTTACAAAAACTTTTCCTTTGTTTCATCAAATTCCTTCTTCCATGTTCTCATTTGTAATGTTCAAGAGGAAGAAACACATTGGTTTCAGTAGCAGTTGGTCTATGAATTGTGCATCAAGTAAGTATCCAGCCTGTTTAGTTATCAGAGCATACGTAATTTTTTAAACACATTCCCACTAGTTAGTAAGGCATCAGAGTGGCTGAAAGCATACGCTGTGCTTGTAAGAGCAGATTCTAGAAAAACCTCGTTATTCTTTCCTTCCCTGAAACAGAAACACCAAGTGTTGAAGAATTATTAAGACAAGCTCTGCTGCCACCTGCTTACTTAATTCGATTTAGCAATTGAAGCAGCTTCACGAGTGAATCAGGAATTGATACAAATGCAGCTAAACTGCCTCAGTAGCAGCTCTGCATGTCTGTTATTGGTCAATTTTTTTTTAATTTTTTTTTTTTGGTAATGCTTAGGAAAAAGTGCTAGAAATAATTAATGAATATTGTGCCTTACGAGGCAATACTAGAACTTTAATCTGTTTTCTCTTATCCTTTCATTGCCTGCCTTTTCCAGTTCCTCCATCAAAAACTCAGTCTGAACCTTCTCTGAACTATAGAGGTACTGTACAATGATGCTGAGGGAAAACTGTCTTTCACTTCACACTATGTTTAATGTGGGTTTTGTAGTTAGATCTTTAAGAATGTTGAGTAATACACTGTAGAGAGAAACAAGCTCTTTTCAATCTGTATTGTCTTTTCAAAGTGCATTTATATATGTCTGTGCTGCTGGTCCGAACAAACACATTTCTGTGCATACTGCCTCTTCAGTAATTGTCATTAAAATGCCAGCAATTAACAAATTCTGCCATTTGTTCTGTGGTATGGTATGTTTCTGGACAGATACAAAGCCTGTAGAGGTTACCTAAAGCATGATTAGTTGAATTTCAGAATTATTAACATTTCAGAGGTCTCTTGGGTTGAAAATTCAATTACTAGTAAAGGCAGAATATTTTGATGTCTATGAGATCTTTCACTGATTTCAATTTACATGCAGCAAAGCATTTTAATATCAAAGGTATATATACACATTGGATAACTGAATAGATGCTGACTTCTGAATTGTTACAGTAGTTGGGGTTTGAGTAGATTACATTTGTCCTTCTGTTTCTTGTTAAACAGAAAATGTTTAACATTTAGTGTATCCTTTCCCCCTACTAAATCTCTTTTAATACATTGCTTAAATTAATTATCCTCAAGAAAGGTATGGTTGATTTCTAACTGTCTTTACTTCTTTGCAGTACTAGTAGCCACAACAAAACGAAAGTAAAACTGGGCAACCTCTTTAAATTTTAGGGAAGGAAGAAAGGAATCCCACTCGAGTGGATGACAGGCACTGAGCCATTCTTAGCTCATGGCATCTTGGCTTCACTAGTCCTAGTACTATTCCACCTAATCCTCTGTTATTGTTTGCTGTGGCTTCTTCTTATATGGAGCTTAATACTAGAGAGAGTATCTACTGTATTTATTTAAGGAAAAGTGGTACAGGTTAAAAAAGACTCATTCTTTTGGGATCACATACTGTGTTTACATCCAAGTTTAAGGGAATTATACAGTGTGTAGTGACAAAGCTGATGATTGGCTATTGCTGACGTAGATTATGCTAGACTTTCAGCATTATTGTTTATAGTTGAAGACTATTGTGAATAGGAGAATCAAGATCCATATCTAGTTGCAGCCCAGCCCCAAAGAGAAAACCAGCAGTTTCTGATGAAAAAATGAGCATAGGCAGTGCTTAGTATTTATGAAAAGTATTACTTTTTAACTGAATTTGTTTTCAGTGCAGTTGAAGCCTTTCTTAAAGATAGTTTCTCCCTGTTTTCCTTTGGGTTCATAATTTTTACACATTTTCTGTGCTTGGAACTCCTGTATGTGCTTAACACCTTCTAACACCTGGCATTGTTTATATACAATAGTGATGTATGTGAAAGTCATGTGCTTTGTGTGATATGCAAGTAAGTTTAGAGGAGTTCTGGGATGAGAGGATTTTCTGTGTAAAGGAAACCAATATTTTGTGTCAACAAAAAAGTAATTTTGAATTTG
This sequence comes from Xenops minutus, assembly GCA_035221455.1. Classification (NCBI taxonomy): domain Eukaryota; kingdom Metazoa; phylum Chordata; class Aves; order Passeriformes; family Furnariidae; genus Xenops; species Xenops minutus. The sequence goes on along the minus strand of JAWWEE010000074.1, from coordinate 81,197,845 downwards.
CTTCTTAATTGTTATTAAGCAAATAAAGCAAATATTTACAAAATAAAGTTCTTCCCTGCAAATTAAACTTTCTGTATGCTAGTGGAATGCTCTGATGTGTTTGAAACCAGGGAGTAAGATTGTCAAGGATTACAAAGAGTCCATTAAAAAAGAATGAGAGAGCGTTATAGTCTGTATATTGAATGGGAAATGTATTTTTGTTCTGTAGTGGATGACAATCATTTTGCTCCTGCAGCTTGTGGTTGAGAAATTGAAGAGGGAAAATGAAAGGAGACTAAACAGTGTGAGAATTCATCCAGTTCCTTAAGCAGGTTCAAGGTAGTCACACGTTTTAGCTCTTACAGCCTGAAATACTTAAAAACTCCTCTCTTTTCCCACCTGAAGTAAAAGCACCAGGAAAAGAAAAGATGACCACAACCAGCTGGCTTAGGTTCTAAGGAGAGCCCTGTTTCCAAGGGAAAGGTCTTTGTCTTCTTCATGAAGCTTTGTCCAAATCCGTGTTGAGAGTCTTTCCTTTAACTTTGCAGTATTAAGTCACACCTGTGAATTGTTGAAGATATTCACCATAATATATTTTTTTACTTCTTTGGGTGTTTTTAGTATTACAGTACTCTATGAGTTTTAGGTGATACATCTAACAAGCATTTCTGAAGATTAAGCAATTTGCTCATGTTTTGTCTTTTAATATGAGATACTGAATTGTGATTGAAAACTTAGTGCAGCTTACTCCATTTTCCTCCGTTAGATTTTGGAACATACTCAGAACAAATAAAAGTTCAACGACAAGGAAAGTGCAGTATCTGGCAGTAACTTAGATAATCCAGTCCATAATATCTCCAGCCCATAAAAATCCAGCATTAATCCAGGATGCTTTAAAATACTAAATCTTTATACCAGAAATGTAAAAACTATTCCATTAAAATTGTTTCAGAACCAAATCGAAAGGCTTCAGTAAGCAGTGATGCCATAGAAAAAGAAAAGACAAGACTTCTGGGATTGTTTAACTCTGATAGAAGAAACAGCAAGGTAAGTATTCAGCAGTATACTGCTCACTAAAGAGCACTTTCTAGATCTGTTATGTCTGTGGGTGGTGCCATTTGTTTGGCCTGCCTTCCTTTTCCTTCCAGGGAGTAATCTGTTAACAGGTGCATAAACTGTGTGTAATCAGTGCAGGCTGATGGAGATATCAGCTGCTTATTGAAGGAGTCAAAACAAATTGACCATTTACTTTTTCCTTTTTTTTTTTTAATGCTGTGGGTTCAATAGGTATTAACAAAGGGTAGTAGTTTCAAACAACCTAGTTGGCTTACTAGTAGTGCTCAGATTATAAAATACGTTTGTGAAAGAACTGATGTAATATAGAACAATTAAGATATCAAGCAGATGTGTCTTAAGACCTCTTCTGTGCATAGGTGATAATCTCTTTTAAGGCATATATACCTTTAGGAAGCTCTGTGCAGTCACACTGTTGCCATCTCAAAATCTGTAAAGCAGATAAATCTGGTGTAGAAGAAATAACTTGTATATTGAACTGAAGGATCAGTGTTTGCTGGGATACATGTTAGGCATTTTTAACTTTGTAGTCTTGAATTGAAAAATTTAGAAAATAAATTTCATATAACATAATTATCTTATATTGAAATGCCTTTATGAAGAATGTTTCACAGAAATAAAATAGAGAAAAAGCTTTCTGACTCAAGAACATAACAAAAATAGTGGGCTTTTAACTTCATGCTTTTTGCACCCGTTGCTGAAAACTGATTTTGATTCTAAAGTGTTTAATACTCCAGGGTGTCAGAGTAAAAAGAGAATTTTCTTTTGTCTCATTTAAAAAGCTCATCAAAGCTTTTGGAGTGGAATCGGGTGTATCTTACTAACTGGCAGTAAGAAACAAATGCTTGTTAATAATGGTATTTCAGTTACTCTTCCAGGCTTCTCAGTTATGTTCTCTGTGAAAGCTTTCCAAAATCTCTGTTAGTTCTCTGTGTTTTTGATTAAAATCAAATTTTGAGTGCTTTTGCTGTGAATTACTGTGTTGAAAAATCACATCTGTCATAGATGCTGAACTTTTCTTAACATCTTATAAGGGGCACATGGAAACTGTATTTTATGAGATAAGAAATCGGTAACTTTCAGAGTGTTTTTCCACCATAAGAAAATATTTCCAGTTTAGAAGGGAACAAAAGCATAACTGGAGCAATAATGCCACATCTCCCCGTAAGCATCAAGTGAAAAAGGAAGCTCAGCTTGAGCCTCTAGAGAACACTGTGGGACTGTAGTTCCTCTGGAAGAACCAGATACATTACAGCATGCAGTTTCTGCATCAGAGTTTGTCCTTTGATTCCATTTTTCTGAACTTGGATATGAAGTCTTTGCTCTTGGAGTTCTAGTTTCTGAAACAGATCAGATTTAACTTCTAAAGTATATAAGCTTACAACCTTAGAAAAGGTTGCTATGAAGCATCCTAATTCTCTGGTTACTACAGCGAATTTCTCACAGCAGAGTTTGAGATGACTGTTCCAAGATTGCAAGCTCCTCTCTTTTTTTCTTTCTTGTGTTTGTTAATCAAAGGCAAAGTAGGCTATACTCTGAGATTTTAAAATACACATTTTAATAGATGCTAAGGATACTGAGGATAAATTAAGTTACAAGTAGTATTTGACTTGAGAAAAAGTAGGAACTGTAGAAAAACATGAAAAACAGCTTCTAAATCTGAGGAGAAATTGTTTCTTGCTTTTATTTCTGACAAGTTAATTGATTTTTGTTTTCATTTCTTTACTGAATTCTTACTCTCAAATGGCAATTAGTAGGAAAAGAAACTAAATCAGTCACTTTGGTTGAGCGAGGAAATCGCTATTGCCTTTTCAATACAAACCTCTGGGAGTTTGAAACCAAATAGATGGAAGAATTGCTGAAAACTGAAGAACAGTACAGCACAGACAAGCAAGCGTTAACTATCCATAATACGTATGACTTGGTATTTTGAAAGGTTTCTAACCCAAACAGCAGTGAAACTGCTGAACACACTGAGCAGAATGAGGGTAAATTAACAAAGTTCTTTTAAGAAAGGATTTGGTAGGTTTATGAATGGATTGTGATTTCAGGGAACCGGAATAGAAACCCCCGAGTGCCTAAACTCTGCTCTCTATGGTTATTCTGACATTTTCACTGCTCTGCAAGATTAAAGTTGGTTCTGTGTATTTGTTTGAATTTTTTTGTTTGTTTGCATTGTGATTTTCAGTGATGTTGTGTGTACGTATGTGGTCATGCAGAGTCTGTATTTTAGAACTATTTGATAAGAAAAATTGCTCAGAGTCTTGCACAGCAGTAGCACTGCAGCGTTGCAGGCATTTACAAGAGGAAGGCAATTTCTTTTGCAAGGGAAGAAGAGTTTGCCTGTGTTGCAAACTGTCCTGGATCAGGTGTCACTGCACACTACAGGCCTACGCTCAGATTTCCATGCCCACACACGTGCTTTCTTTCTCAGCTAGCTCACTGAAAGTAATAGTGCTATGACAATACATTAGATCTAAGTTTACTAAAAGACCTTTCAACTATATTGAAAACACTGTGACACAGAATGAAAGCAAAGTCCAGTTCTCATGGTTGATATAAATTTGTTGAAAGTATTTCTTTAGTTAACTTTGCGCTGGCAGGCTTAATGCCAGATCAGGTATCATCTTGTTCTCTCCATTCTAATTTTATGCTGGATCAGTTACCTCTGTTCTCCTGCAGCTGGCATAAAAACTTAAAGGTGGCATGAACTTCATTTCTTTTTGATGTTAAATGGAGTCATTTGCCTGAGGCTAAATCCAGATCAAATTGGCACTGCTAAACAATCCAGTAGAGCAGACGTCCTGTGCAGACGATTGTGGGATCTAGGCTTAAGCAGGGTGTATGCTAGTGCACAGAAGCAGTTCCTTTATGAAGAAATGGCAAGGAAGAAGCTCCCTGCTTGTTCCCCTGTGTCTGTGGGTATAGCAGAGACTAGCAGTCTGCTTCGTGATATTACATGAATTAGTTACTACCTATTTTCATCCTTGCCCAAGAATTGTTTCTTTGTATTCTTGTTCTTAAATCTTTCTGCTAATGAATTTTCTAGCATCTTGCCTACATCAGGAAATTTTGCAGACTACTTCAGGGTTTCTCAGCAATCAGGTCCAGCGCTACTGAGACAGTTTGTTTTGGTTCTGTGATGGGATTTGATGTTTTGTTCTGGAATATTCTTGTAGTTTTGTTTCCTTTGCTGCTGCTCTGTAGGATGCTTATTTGTGTTGCAGACAGAAGAATACATGAGGATGAATAGAGATTGTGGTGAGGAGGATGTTTTTAGTTCTGCATCTACAAGTGAAGGAAGCTTGGATGTAAGTACTAACACAGCTTGTAGATGCTGTTGCATTCCTAGTAGATCCTGCAGTTTGAATTAACCACAAACCACTGCTGTTCCTGATGCTTAGCTGAGTAGAAGTAGAAATAGCTTTCATTTTAGCAGGCTTAGTTACGTGAGTGCACAGTTCGTGTATCTCCGTGAAGTTAAAACATAATGCACTGTCTTCAAATAAAACTTGCTCGCTTCACTATAAACAAGGTTTCTTTCAATGTTAAATTCTAAGCAGTTTGAAGTAAAAAGTGTTTTATTCAAGGATGTAGGTGTTGTGACTGGAAGACACTGACAATACTGAATGATGCAAGAGTATGTTTGCCTTTATCAGTGATTTTTAAAGGGGCTTTTTTCTTATAAAACCATGTCTTTCATTTTGATACCTATGTATGACTTCTGCAGCATGGCAACATTCCATTTGTTTCATAAGAAGCTTGGAGGTGAAGAGTACTTTTATTTTAAACTCTAGAAAGAGCAGAAAGAATTTTTGTTAAGGACTTCAGTAGGGCTTGGGCTACTAAAATCCTGTGAGCTACATTTAGAAAGGTTTTTAAGTGGCTAACAGATTACCAAATTATGAGGATTTATATATCTAATTAAGAAGTGTGAATCCTAAATATTTTTTTAAGACTGTTCTGGTGGTTTAGTAATCATAATAAATGGTATGTCTTTTTGTTGCTTTTTTAATTACTTGACTTCTTGTTATCGTATTTTCAAAACCTGGAGAAGATTCTGATGGCATGATAGAATGTGAGGCTGAGCTCTGAATTCCCCTTTCACAAACAGGTCTTTGGAAAAGGAGTGCTGATCTGAAAAATACAGAACCGATTAGGCACAGAGAAGGGTAACAGAAAATTGTGGAAAAAAATGGAATACTGAGAGAACAAATCCCAGATAAAAAGCATAATATAAAAGGAGAAGTAGATGGAAAAGTGATTGGCTGTGAAGTGTAAAAACACCTAACTCTGCAAATCTGTGAAGACTTCATAATGAAAGACTACTGAAATGGCAAAGCTGCTTATGACAATAAAAGTTTGGACAACACTATAAAGATGAATATATTAATAGATCTCTCTTACTAAAACAAAGTCCTAGTGATATGGGTAATTGAAATGCACTAGGTAACAGTATTTAAAAAGCATCACAAGTTCTGTCAAAATAAAATCATCTTGTGGTTTTTGTTCACTGCCATTATAAATTATCTCGGTGTCTTGATAACCAAGTACTAGAAGAGAAGGAGGAGTAGGGATTACAAGTGACAATATGATGGTAGTTCAGATACTCTCAACTGTCTTTTACACAAGTGTGTGGTGCTTTCCTCAGAAGAGAGACATCTCTTTATTTTTGTAGGAAATTTTATAGGGCAAATCATAATTTTTTTTTTCTCTGACATTGATGAAAAAAGCTTTTCAAAACTGTTTTGAACATGTAGCTATCTTCTAAAGGCTTGGGTCATAGGGAGAAAAGGGTGCCTGAGGAGATAAAAATGTTTTCTTTTTATTCAGTTACATGAACATGTCAGGGATTTAATTTTTTCCCCTTTCTTCTTAAGAGCAGTTAATCTTCAAGAACAATGTAGCCCTTGTTCAGTGTTTATGTCTTTCACTTCTGTCTTGACACCTGTATTTTTATGAGCACTGATGCTGCTAAGACATAAGCACATACTTAAATGTCTGTGTTGACATAGTTCCATTGAATTTGGTACTATTCTGTTCAAGCTTGTAAGAAGATGTCTAAAATAAGTCTAACAGATCCATCCAACAGCACAGAAGATCCATCCTTTTAAGAGGCTAGATGGGCTTCAAGAAAAAGGTCAACAATCGTGATGCCTTAGGTGAAAAATTCTATAATATGGTAAACTTGGCATAGATAACTTGCATTAAGATAAAATTCAAGTGGAAGCATCAGTGAAAGGACTTCATACTTTTAAAAATTCAGCTTAGCAGTTCTTACAGGCTAGACTTTGAGACTCTTGATCATTAGGAGTAATTTGTTATTCCACTTGCTCAAAGGATATCTTGTTTACTTCAGTGTAACTGAGTATCCTTATTTCAAATAAGTGTTATCTTATGTAACCATATATATGAAATAGACATTTAGAAATCATTATATAGAAGTTTCATTGTGCTAAGATAGGACTGTTGACAAAATGTCATCCAGTAAAGGCTTCCTCTTCTGCAGTTACCTCGGGTCTGCTTTCTATTACTGTTTTAGGTCATCTGAAAGTATTTGCATTTGCTGTGTGGGGAACCAAAGCCAGTTTCAGTTTTATTTGTAAAAGAGAAATATTTTGCCATTGCTTTCATCGTAGTGCCAGGCGATATACACTGGCTGGATCAGGAAAATTTCTCTTGCCTATAAGGAAATAGGTAACTTGTGAAATACTACTCTTTTCTCACTATTTTGTGGTGGTGATATGCACTTAATTGTAGAAAAAGTAATGATTCTTTTCTGGGTATTGTTTTGGAGCTTCGTTTTTTGGGTTTTTGGGAGTTTGTATATGTGTATGTGGGGGGTTTGATTTTTTGTTTGTTTGTTTGGTTGGTTTTGTTTTTTAAACTAGGCAGTATGAAGGAATGAAATAGAGGTGTAAGAAATGAGACTCTTAGTGTTTATTCAAGCACATGTTACATTCACATTTTAACATTCTCCTTTTTGTATTTATCTAATTATTATTGGAATCATTAATGCCTCTAAAAATACTTTGAGTTGTTGATGAGGAAGCAGATTTTCAATGTCAAGATGGCAGTCAACACTTATGCTTGAGAAGAAAGGACATTTGCTCACAGTATCAGCCAAAAAAAAAAAAAAAAAAAAAGGGGAAACACAAGAATTTTTGAACAGCCTAGGGAGAGGGTGTAGAAATGCAAGAAAAGACTTCTCCATTAAAATCCTCCAAGTGCAGCTATTTATTATGCCACACATCAGTCAAGGACATGAAATCCAACAGTGTATTTTAAATAAAGCAGAAATCTTCTCCATTTTGTGCTAAGCAGATGAGTTTTATGTCCAGGTCAACTTTTCAAAAATCAAATGCTATGGAGATACAATCGTATATAAATACAACATGCATATAAAGCCGTTGGAAGTTGCAGCACAGTTAACTGTATTCCACTTTTTCTGTGCTGAAGGCAGACTGTCAGAGCTGCAGTTTAGAACAGCTGGAGGAAAAAAGGAAACTTGAGTCGTCTGCCACTTGGTGTCACTGTCCTCAAATAAACAATCGGTGAAATCCAGTATTTGGAAAGCGGTACTAAAATTAGCTGGTTTTATTTTTAGGGCCTTCGTGTTTTCATAAATCAAGAGTGAAAAAACACATCCCCAAGGACTGAACGATATGTAGCTCTGATGTGGACTGTGTTTATGTAATAAATCAGCTTGGGAAAGAAATATTTAGAAGTACAGCCAGGAACACTTACCCAGAGGATTTGAAACTTCAGCACAACGTCTTATCACACAAGGTTTCTCTAGTTCAAATAGGGCTTCAGCAATGCAATGTTTTTGAGGATATTCATCAGGACTGTTTTGAAAACACCTAGTCTTCAGTGTATGTCTGAATGTAGCCGTTACCCATAACAGAATGAATTCATTAAGTGAAGCAAATAGTTCAGTAGTTCTCTGCTTGATGAGTCTGCCATGCTATGATTATTTATGTCCATATGCAAAACTACCAGGGAAAAAAAAACCATGTAATTTTAAATAGCAGTTAGCAGATACATTTAGGGTATGTGTGGAGTTTGTTTGTTTTTGTTTTTTTTTTTAATTATTTCATAATTCCTATATAATTGCAAGATCATGCTTCAGAAGAAAAGTACAGTGCTAACATTTGAAAAAAGTCATCAAAACTTCTGCTGCATCAGTAATCTTGGCAATCACTTTTTAAGTGATGGCAACAACTCTTTTCCTTATAAACGCTTTTAAAACATGATTTACCTCTTCAAAGCTTTGCAGTCTAACTGTAGTTCTACTTCTGTGTCCTCCTTGATGACAGGAGTTTACCATTCATGATACACTTTCTCAGTTCGGAATGGTTGGAAGGAAGGATCAAGTATAATTATTCAAATATGATTTCTCTTCAACCATGTCAGGTCCCAGGTGATCAGCTAATACACTTTACTGTCAAGGATTTCACATTGCACGGGCAGGGACTGTTTAGGGCAATAGGAATGAGAATGCTGCCCATGTCATCTAATTAGAAGTTAACAGCCATCCACTTTCAGTGTTTCCTTGTGTCTGACAGTTACATTTACTTTAAATTCCTAGTGTTACATTCTTGCTTCTTGGTCTCCTGACAGTGCTTAGGATGTCTTTATTTGATATTAGCAGGGTCAAGTCCTGGGATAGTTGTGTTGCATTTAATACAGTTAGAGCTATCCATATGCACTGACAAAGATGTAGGTTGTGGTCTGGGCTTTAAACAAATTTGCTTAGTGTGGTTTTGTTTGTGAAACACAAAATTCAATAAACTGAGTATGGAGAGTTGTCAAAATACTACAGCAAACACATCTGTTCCCCCAGTCTTTTGTGACAGTGACTGTTAGCCAGTAGTTAGATCCCAGAGGATGACACTGGGGTACATACAGTTATAAATGTCTTCATTTGTGCAGCTGTCCATGAGATTAGAAGAAAGAGATTTATTAAATACCAGATATCTCAGGATAAGGCTCACCATGCAGTAGAGTTAGTTTTATTTTTATATCCTGCGATAATCGGGGGGGGAAAAAAAAAAGCCAACAGACCTGTTAACTTGCCTTGGTAAGACAAAAGGTTCCTCAAGCTAACTGGGTTGTGACTGGCATTGAGAGAATTCCAGTAGGTAGTGAAGACAACAGTGATCAACTTTATTTCTCCTTGTCTACTGAGGGCAGGACAGGAAGCAGTGTGCTTTATATATAGCCATGGAAATTTAACTTGCATACTAGAGGGAAAAAAATTCAACTGTTTGGAGGTTTCAGAGGGGAGCAGGTTATTAAAGCAACTGTGACATCCTTATCATCACCTGATCTGTAAAACTTCCAAAAATGTCTAGAGGATATTTGATTCTGTCTCAGAGTAGAGGGATAGATTAAGTAGACCATGCAGGTGCCTTTCAACCAGATTATGGCTGCTGAAGAGATGCAGCTGTACCTACCTCCTTTAGTAGTGGCACTTACAGGATATTAACTGTCTTCATTCATGTGAATCATATATGTTTGTCTGTAATATAGTATCTTTAGATTTTTCTTACAGTATGGGATAGCAGAATGCAAGAGCTTGAAACAATGGCTGCCTGCCACCAGAATTCAAGTTTTAGCTACAAACTGTGGTGTTACTAGACCTCTTCAAAGAAAATGTCCTTGGAGTTGGCACACACATACATACACAGAAAAAAAAAAAGAAAAAAAAAATCATCTCAGAACCAGCCGAACTACTCTGGCTCAAAAAAAAAAAAAAAATAAATAAAATATAGCCCAAGGCAGACACCTGGAATGGAAAGCCTCAGCTTCCATGGTTAAAGCATGGTAAAGTTATAAGCTATTAAAACCAGTATCTGGTGAAGAGACACGTCAGCTGACCCCTGTTCTGTCTGTGTTACTTAGCTTGTACTTGCCAACTTCATGCATTCAAAAATCACTTGTCAGCTCTTGCCCTCACCACAGAAAAGTGGCTTAAGATCATGAGATTTGAAAACAGATCACTAAGGGAGGACTTCCTTCCATTTGGCTTCTGAGCATTATTTTGTAGAAGTCACATTTCTAAACTGCGTTGGTTTTTTTTGAGGGGGGTTGCTGTTTGGTTGGTTGGTTGGGTTGGTTTTTTGTTGGTTAGTTGGTTTGGGGTTTTTTTTACAAGCCTGAAAGGTTTATTTGAAAAAAAAATATATTACCAGGTAGTCATTGGATGCCAGAACCTGTATCTTAGAACTGCATGGTTTGGAGTAAAATCATCACAACTCATTGCATTTTAGTTGTTGCTTTTAAAAAGACAACTCATAAACTTCAGTTCTTGGAGTGGTTTTAGCAGCACATTTTGAAGGAAATAGTCTCAAGAAATGTTCTGAGATGAATATAGAGATTCAAATTGAAAGGGCTTGAGTAGGATCATATCTCCAGAAGGAATTGGGAACAGTTATGACTGACAGTGCCTGTTTTAAATAGCCAGCAGTGTGGGCATCTGGACACTGAATCTAAGCAGCCAAAAGTCAGGTTTCTTGAAGCCACTGAAATCTGCACAGCAGGAGTTGCTTGTTAAACTCTCCCCATCTGTGTGTGTTACCGGCCTCTGCTCAAGACTGAAACCTTGAATCAGCTGTTAAATTTAGGTGTTTAAAGCTTTTACTCTAGAAGCTTACCACCTACAACTTTTATACAAAATGTGAGAGAACCAAGTCTCTTCCCTGTCCTCAGAGGTACCAGCATCAGAGAATTATTTCCTCCTTTGCAAAAAGAAAAAAAACAAAATACTTGCTGGGCTGGAGACTGCCTGGAACAAAGCTGCAAGGTGTTCTTCATGTGGGAAGCACCCTTTTGTAAAAAAAAACAAATATCCAGTGACTCAGAAAGAGAGAGCAAGAGCAAGCTTAACTATTCAGACCAGTAATGAAATGCGGTGGCAGTTCTGGGTTCCAGTGCTAGCGCCAGAGATGTTTTTCTGTGTTTTATGTTAAGCAGATGTTACATCCAGCAAATAAGTAGTCACTGAGCTAGAACTGGAAGAGCCAAATGGCTCCTTGCTCAGATGAGTGCCCTAATCTCAGTCTCTTTTTAGCTAAACTCATGTTCATGTCCTTGAAGAGAGAATAATCTTGCTCTCCTTACAAGAGGGAAAAGTTTGTTCTTTCTCAACTGGACAAAGGTTTTAGACCTGGATTTGCCATAGTCTTACTGAATAACTGAACTTGGGACAAGGCTTTGGAAAGAACAAGAGGTAAATACTACAGCTGCCTCTTCAAGAGCTTGTTTTTGTGGAGACCAGTTGCTTAGTTATTCTTTAAGCACACCTATTGGATCAAACCCCTTGGCTGACAAGGATGTAAAGATTTGCAAATTTTATGGATCCTGATGGAGTTTAGGCAGGAGCTTGGAAGCATGGTTTCTCCACAGTTTTCATGCTCAGAACACCTAGAATCAGAATTCAAGTACCAAAATGGAAGTAAGCACATCATAGAAGTATGTGTCAGGCTTATTGATGGGAAAGCAAAAACCAATGCAATTTAGGAAAGCACAACCTAACAGAAGCACACTAAGTTAGGTCTGTGTGTGGCAATTCAGCTTTCAGACCTGGGCTGTATGACATTATATTGTGGATGTACCCAGTCAGTCTGGCATAAGTTGGCTCAGATATCTCCCTCGGATGTTTAATTAAGACCTGGTGACACACCCTTAACCACCCAAATCCTTTTATGTCTGATTCATCTTTTGTTACTGATTTCACTGAAAAGTTCTGAAGTCAACTCACTGGAAAAAAAAAATAGAATAAAGCAGCAGCTAATAAGACCAATGGCTTTTAATTTGCATTAATAAAAGCACATTAAAAAATAACCAAAGACAAACTTGAATTCCATTTGAGTTTTTTCTAGTGACACCTCAACCGCTCAGGCTTTGCTTTCTTGGTATTTAATATTTCCAAAGCCCCTTAATAGTCTCTAATAGCCATGTAATTCATATTCCATCATAATGTGTTCAGAATATTGTTCTTAGTGGAACTGGCAAGCATGGAGTGCTGTGGAAAATACTACCTTTAAAGAGAAGTTTATCCCAGGACCAGGCTTTTCTGCAATGGAATAAGAAGAGATGCTTATTCCTCAAAAAAGTCTCTCACATATTTCTGTATACATAAAATGCATTTTGTGCTGAACTTTGAGATGGTCTGGAATGAGTCAGGGAATCATTCATTCCACTGCAAAGTACATTTCTTTTTGAGTTAATGATAGATACACAGAATAGGTCTTGTAAAGCTTGGTAACTACTGTAGTGAAAGGATTTGTGTATATTTATGCCAGTGCCCTTTACTAGAAGAAATCAGAAATGCCTTATTATATGTCATTGATTCCATATTTCTAATACACAATGGAAATTTTTTTTTAGACAGTAAAGCCTGTTTTTGTAGTGACATAATCTGAATCCCAGGTAACCACAGGTTCATTATATTAGTCTAAAATATCCCATTAGCATATGTAGATTTTAGATACAGTAAAAATTTTCCACACCAGTTCAGGTATAATTTCTTTTCTTTTGCAAACAATTTCTGAGGCATGAGCACTAATAGGATTTGGTTTCTTTCCAGCCTCTTCTGTGGACAGTGAAGACTCGATTTCATTAAAAGTAGTGGCATACAATAACATTTCTTTTAATTAGATGATCTCATGATTTCCACACATATTTGTTCTGTGCATTATTGTTCGTTGGCAAAACTGAGGTGCTTGGTAGCGTGTGAAACCATATGTCTCAATAATATCTTATGGCAGGTGAGGAAGGATTTGCAAAACAACATCTGCTGACAGGACACAATGCATTTTACTTTGATGGGGAAGTCTCCTAAGTGAAATTTATGGCTTAGTTCTGTCATGCAAAGTCAAACCTACATGAGGCTTAGTGGCCCTTACAGGTCTTCCTTTAACTCAAACAGTTGTATGTATGACACAAAGACTATACAGCATTGAGCATTCTGCGTGCTGCTCAGTTTTTCATCACTGAAAAAAGACCCTTGTGTGTAGCCATGTAGATGTCTGTGCCTATGTAGATGTTTCACATTCTTTTTCTTTTTTCTTTTTTTTTTTATAACTGTTAAATTAGGTTTTATTAATCTTTTACATGCAATACTGATCTTTCCCTTTAAGCTTAGGAGAAGGGATTAGAAATAATTTCAGACGTTTTTTCTCTTACTCTCTAGTATTTAATACCATTTGAATTCTCAGCAGCACTTCGAGATGCAGGCTGAAAAGGGGAAAGGGTGTGGTAAATAGTGGTCAATCTTTTTAAGGGCTTTTACAACTGTATGAGATAGTTATACCATCGATTAGTTCCATTTTCTTGAATTGTTTTTTTTCAGTGTCACACTTTTAAGCAGATCTCAAAATACTCAGGCAAAATAAGGAAAGTATTTATGGTTCTGTGAGTGTTTGAGAAAGCAAATTAAGGCAAGTAGTAAGACATAGCCCTGCAAAACTCTTAAATAGGTGAGTAGTTGTAGGTGTTGGCCCCACTGACTTTTTCACTGCCATATCCAGCACCTGTTTAAGTGTTTTGCTGGTTCAGTACCTCAGTGACCTGGTGTGAGCCAGGTATGACCGATGTGTATGTCATGAGCTGTGTAGGCAGTCTCTGAACTGTACTGACATAGCAAGATGGAGAGATTACCAGTAGATTTATGTTATTAGTGTTAGGTTCCCCACACCCCTCTCCTCTGATTGTAACATTTTATTCTCTCCATCGCAGCAAATGCTCAGGTATTCATCTAGATTTGAGTCTCTCCCAGTTTCAGCACAGAGATGGTGTGATTGCCTTGACTCTAAATGGAGCTTGTTCTGATTTACAGTTGTTTGCACAGGACTAGAGTCGGGCCAGTAAAATGCATTGGGGAGGTTTGTACTGTAAAAACCTAATGGCAATGGATTTGACAGAAAGGGGGAAGGGAAGAAGAAACATTTAAGACTATTTATTCATCAAGAATTCCAGAAGGGAGGCTTTTCTTGCCTTGATTCTGGCAAATGTACAGATGAGAGATACTGTGCAGAGACTGTTTCTGCATAAACAGAGAAAGCCCTTCAAATGTAAACATTTGAGCAGCTGGCATGGGAGATTAGTGCAGCAGCAGTGGGAGGGGGGTAATAGTGGATAGTGGTGCTGTCTAAATTTAACAAATGTTAAACAAGGTCCTTGTTCTAGTTTAAGGGTTACAGGTCAGAAAGACAATATCAACTGAAAATACTGGCAGTGGTATAAGTCAGTCAAAGTTATTAACTAGTATTTAATTAAAAGCAACTTGCTTATCCAAAGTTGTGACACCTTCCTCCCCCTCACCCAAAAGGGAAGGAAAAAAAGGGATTTGGAAGAATATATTCTATATAACCTGATTGAATTAAGAGAAAAAACAAAACCAAAAACAAACAAAACAAACAAACAAAAATACCTACACTTTATCCTCCATCTATGGAAAAGCAATGCTTTGAGACTTTTTAATGTTTTTGCTTAAGATTGTGAATTTAATATATTGTTCTACTTTTAATTTTCTGTGGCTGAATATTACATCAAAAGAAAGCATCATGCTAAGGGTGAAAGCAGTGTAGGGTCTTTTAGCTTTGTGCGTGTGTTCATATGCCATTTAACATCATATGTTTTGGGTTTTTAAACCCTTGCCAAAGAGTTACACAACTAGGCTGTATTTCAGCATAGGGTATCTGATCATGCGCTGGGTTCTTTGGATTTGGTTTTTTAACCTGTGTTTTGATCATGCTTTTAAAACAATTCCTTGCCTGTTTGTTGTGATCCAGTTCACAAATGTTTTGTTGGAGGTCCTTTACTTTCCTCATTTCTTTAGCAGATTAAAGTATGGACATCTGGAGCCAAATTTTATGTTTAAAAAATCAGAGTTATACTTTCTGCGCTGGCATTGTTAGGATTTTCATTCAGCTTGAAAGTATACTGAAGAAAAAGATTTCCTGGAGAAATGACGGTGGCAACATAGTTTAGAGTATTACTGTCTTTTGGCATCATGCAGTTAGAGTAACCATCAGAGACTTGATGCAGAACTCACTAAAGCCAGTGGAAAAATTCCTGCTGGTTTTAACTGGCTTTGGACCATGTCCTTTGTGAGCTGTTAGCCACTATCTGTACTAGTCTATTTTTCCTTGTGCTGCTTCAGGTTCTCTTTTGCATATACTAAGATCTTCTGACACTTTCACTGTCATCTCTGAAAATGTAAGACCTTTGTTCCTTTTTGATGGACAGCTGGCGCAGATAAACCCCTTGAAGTTGTTTGATTTATAGAGCATTTTCTCACTGGGGAAGGAGAAAAACCCAAAGTAAACATGTTAAGTCTTGTAGAAGATGAATTGCAAACAGTGGCAAACGAAGGGAGTGGCCTTCACCAACCAATAATTCGTTGCAAAAAGCAGGTTTTTCTTTGTTATCTGAAGCAGTGTATACCCAGAAGTTAGCAGAATTCTCAGCTCTGCTTGCCCTATTTAAGCTATAATTGTGCTAGTTAAAGTCCAAGCATAGGTATAAGCTGTATCTACTTCCTCAGGTTTTTAACTTCTGTGTCAGTTAAATTAAGGGCTGTGTTTGAAAAGTTTCTGCCACAACTGTGCAGTGGGAAGGAAGTGCACTACATTGAATTGGAGTACTCCAGGCAACAGAAATAAGTAGATTGGAGAGCTGTGATTTCTTAGTATTTCATACGAAATTCACAAAGGAAACAAGATATACATAGTGGGGAAATTACTTTCTTGGGAATAAAAAACATTCACAAGACAAGTTCTGTGTCCTAAGGATATACTACTTAATTTTTAGATTTGGAGAAACTTAGCAGGCTATAATATACTGCAAAAGAAGATAAAATTATTAATTTATATATATGTGTATACAAAGTAGGAAAAGACTGAAATAGCTTGGTCTCCAGCACAGCTGTACTTCCAGTTACTTTGCAGTATCCTATAGTCTCACTTCACTTTTATTTAGAAGATGGTGTGGTCTAGACAGAGTTCAAAGGATAATAATGAATGATCACGCTAGGAAAAAAATAAAGGCAAAAGATAATAAAATAGTATTGAAGCATTACTTAAAAAAAATTCAAAGGGAGGGTCTGCTTCTTCATTCTTAAGCTGTTCCTCTGCACCCAATTAATGAACTTGCTTGATTTTTGCCCGTGTGATCAGTGTACTGATTATTCTCCAAAGAGGATAGATAGTCTTTGTGAAATTCTCCAGGAAGGAGGGGAAGCTTGGATCTTAATTTCATCATCTTCCAAGATTCAGATCCTGAAATTAATTCACTTGTGATTTCTTCAAAGTATTAGCATATGTATTTTTCTATGCAAATTGTTCATCTCCTTTAATGAGACAAGCTTAATTTCTGCAGTATCAATCTGTAGGTGTTACAAAACAGAAGGTGGCTTGTATGATACCTGGTTGTGCTCTATCCATGGTCCAGCAGGAGAGCGTTGTTTTTAAACCTTCTCTTCATCCCTTTACTCATACGCCTTGTTCTCCTGACTCTTTCCCTTCACCTGTGTACTCCTGACACCTGATGTTCACCTGGGGCTAAATATTCAGCTGTTACAATTCAAAACGGTTTGTTGACATCTGTACTCAAACTTCAAGCTGTCAGCACAATATGAGTTTGTCTTTTGTTTCTGTCTTCTGCAGAAAGCTGTCATATCTCCTAGAGGGTTTGTCTGCTCCAGTGCTGCTATTTGCAGTCAGAAGTTTTCCACAGATAGTCTGGGAGCTTGCTTAGGCCATCACTTAAGGTTTCAGACTCAGCATGTTGTACTGAGTGTATAGTACATATGTGTGCACACAGGCACATACACACAGCAGATACCAGAAAGGGCTAATTGAAGCTAGAATCTGTGCATGTATACATACCTGTGTCTGTATGTGGCTACACATATGTGCATACAGAGGTTATGTACATACACCCATGTGCACATCCAGACATCTGAAAGAGCTAATTGAAACAGTAAAATTCCTGGCTGCTTACTTCTGTTTCACGTTGCTAGAATCCTCTTAGTGACTCTGTAATTAGGATTTGTTATAAGATTTGCACTAATTTCAGAGTTGAAAAGCTGATTTGTTTTTCTAATTTAAGTTTTAAAGTCTTCAGAGGTTATGTTGTTTTTCAGTAATATCTTTGGCAGTATTTTATCATTAAAAAGTGTAAATTTTCCTTTTTGAAAATTTGCTTTGAGAGTTGGATGATTGTGTTTGTCTTCCTCTAGCTAAACACCCACAGTCACCATATACTTCAAAAGGAAAAGTTATTGCACAACTGCATTCTAAATTAACAAAGTATTTGTGTCAGAATTGGATTATAGGGACTGGAGTTAGGAGCCAGATCCCTGAGCTTGAGTAAATCAGAGCAACTGCTTTGACTTTTAGAGAAGTTCTGCAGATGTTGGTGAAAAATTACCTTTGAGTTTCAGTAGATTTTCTCCATTCATCAACAACGATAATAAGCAGAGATTTTCAGAGGCCGAAAGTCATATCTGTCAGTATTTCATCAGACACTGACAGATTATGAGGATTGATCATTCATGTTTTTTGTCTCTGGAAAACTTGTGTAAGGACAACACTTTCATTAAAATGAGGAGAAAACACTTTTTAACTGGGATAAAAATACTTTCAGTAAAAACCAGAAATTATTTCTTCAAAACCAACCAAACACACACCCAAAAAAACTCATGCCAAAAACTCTTCCATTCATAATTCTGGTCACCATAAAAATTGGCTATGCAGGCATTAGAGCAGATATTTTAAAAATTGTATGTTTTATGCAAAGTTTCCATTTCCTCCTCCAGTATAAGTTGGCATATCTACAATGAAAATATATTGAAGATGATCAATTCTAGTGGTTTAATAGTTTCTATATGTTAAAAGAATTTGCTGAGAAGACTGTCCTCTGCAATAGTTTTTTAAAATATTTTGAATTTCACAGAGACATATATTGTAAATGTAACAACTCCTGTCTTCCATAAACCAAAAACATTGGCTGATTGATTTAAAAGAATTAGTAATCCTAGAAAAAATAATCTCGTATTGTGATGGTGAATTCATTTTGCCCAAGACCTCTGATCCTTTTTTTGGTTATTTGTCATTGATGAATGCTTAACACCTGTGGAAAAATGTCTTTTTTTTTTTTTTCCCCCTGTTGTCTGTCCTTGACCTTTTGAACTCCCTGTTTCCTGAAGTCTGTTGCCAGACCACTAATAATGACAGATTTTGATTTTTGGCTTGGTTGTTCAACACTATTTGATTGAGGTAATCTATTTTCACATAATGCAAAAGGATAAGTGAAAGGAGAAACCAGCTTTTTCAGACTTACAAAAATATGGCTTTTTCCATCCTCAGTCTTCCAAGATTGCTGTCACTAGATCTGCTAATGGCCTTTAAAGACCAAGTGTAAATAACCTTCTTTCAAATGTTCTTTCCTTGTTTTCCTTCTGGCTTAATTTTTTTCTGTCTTCTTTCTATACTGGGATTGAATTGAATTTTGGAGTTCATGTGAATTTTCCTCTGTAATTCTTTCTTCTTAAGATTTCTTTAAAATGTCTTTTTCCATTGGAGTCTGTCATTGGCTTTTAGACCTCTCTTGTTAGGTTTTAAAATGATTCTTCAGTTATTTCTCCTATTCCACCTCATTCTGTGTCTTAGCATGCGTTCAATCCCTACCACAGAAATATTTATAAAATATTCAAAAATCTATTTATCAATCCCCTTTTCTTTCAGTACTAAATCTTTCCCAGTTTGAGTTCTGTTCATGTGACTTTTCATCCATTGTTTTCATGACAAGTGAACATGAACATTACCATCTTTCTGGGTTAATATATGGATGATCATGGAGTTTTCTTCCAGAATATGGGTTCCGGCCTGCACAGTCTCCTTAGCTCATTGTTCCTTCCCCAGGATATAAGCCAGTGCTCTTACCATCACATTTACTGAAGTCTTCTGCTTTTTGCCATGCTCCTCTCCTTTTCTACACTTTTATCTTTGAATTTCTTCAGGGACTTACTGTCCGGTCAAATCTGGTGAATGTGTTCACTTCATTTTTTGCCATAATGACTGTGTTTTTGTTTCTGTACTCACTTCCTGTATTCTTTCCTACTTCTTTCACATCTGCTTTTGTTCCACTTGAACAAATATCCAAGATGAAATTTGTAGTATTTTCCATGGGTTTTTTTCTATTTGCTTATATGATTCACCAAACTCCCTGAACATCTCTCATTACAAACACATAGCTATAAAAAAAATAAAAATGCCATGAGCAGCTGAATTTGCTGACTGTCTAGCTTTTGTTAGCTATTCCTTTTTGTGAATATTTTGAATTTAATATTTCTTCCCATAGTGGATTTACATATTTGTATTTTTGACAGCGATGAAAAATCTATTTTCAAAATATGATCTTTTTTAATAGGCTGACACATTTTGACAGTGCATTTTTACAAAAAGTGTTGGACTTGGGGAAGATAAGTTTTAAGCAGTCTAGCCAGAAAGATGCAAATCAGCCCCGAGAGGGTGCATTTTAGATGGAAATTGATTCTGATATTTTCCCAAAATGATATTAAAAAAAGAAGGAAATGAAAAAACCAGAATATTCTATCAAATGAGACACAAAGTTGTCCACACACTTCTGAAAGTCAAGATAAATCATTTTACACTTATTTGGAATGCAAGCAAACCTTATCCTAAGCATCTGGCAGCATCCCGGACTGTCACCCATGGTCCAACTTGACTTTGGAATTCACTTCAGATTGTGCCTGCAGCCTGTACCCCTACCCCCCACCTGAGTGGCAGGTAGCAATGCTTCCTTTAAACTACTAAGTAGCATAGAAACAATTGATCCAGAAATGTTTTCTATGCTGTGTTAGTGATGGGTTTGTCTCACTAAGCTTTACATATCCAAAACGAAAGCAAGACTGTTTACATTTTAAGGGTATTCAAAGTGCATCTCCCATCCCAAAAGTTAAAAAAGAACATGACTGACACCCATGTGTGCTATCATTTAGCCTGATGGTATCAGGTGCATAGCACTAGAAGGACATAAAGGAAGTTGGTGTGCTTGGAAAACTTGTGCATATGTGTCTGTGTTTTCTCTATGATATGTCTGTTTCTGTAAAGTCATATTTTAAGGGACTGAAAGAAGCGTGCTGGGTTTAGGATATTCACTTAAAAAGATACCTGTAATGGAAATGTGCTAAAGCTTGTAGCTATTTCATAGATGTCATTGGATTTATACTAATGTTGATGTAGCTCCCAATAATTTCATGTTTCATAGCTCTTTAGCTGTATTTTTTTAAATTGAGAATCTGGTGAAAAGTGGAATATAAGTGGAAAATATTTTGGCGTGTGTGGTTATGAGCTGAGGTTTGCATTTTGAACATACACTTACTTGCTTTGCTGTTCGCATTTGTTCAGAAAAGATTGTTTTGCAACCTAAGTTTCTCTCATTTGTGGCTAAAGAGCTTCAGATTTCAGCAAAACAATTTTTTATTCCTTCACAGAACACACAGTGACAGAAATTAAATAAATTATGCATTAGAAATATTTGTATCAAGTGTATTTTCACTACATTGAGTTGAAAGTGACTTATTATTTAGAGTGACAGCTCTGAATCAAAGATATGTTTCTTTTGTTTTTAACAAATGACTCAGCTGTGATTCATGTGATCCACAGGATACATGCTTGCCGGTTACTGCAAAGTGTCCAGATTGATAGGAGAAGGCACAAATGTGTGTGTCTTTCAAACACTGATTGGTCTTCCAAGCACTTCAGTCTTCTCATTAGTACAAGGCAGTATTCTGCCTGCTCCCATCCTCTGAATTGTTGAGACACAACTACCCTCTTCTGTCAAGAAAGCTTATTTTTTGCTAATTCTGTTGGGATGCTACTTTTTTTAAAAAATATGAATTTGTTTAAAACATGCTGTCACTTAAACAGAAGAGGTGATACAAACATGCAGTGTAAATGAAGTTAGCTTGTCTTCCCTTTGCTGCATGTATTGCTGCAATGGAAAAAAATACTGCATCCATTTCTCTTGATACTATGGCTTCTGCAGACTGACATGAGTGATTTTGAGTAGCAGTAATAGACAAAGGGTTTTTTAAGCATGAAGAGTAGCCTGACTAGAAAATCTGAAGAGTGAAACAGAAAACAGGAGAATTTATTTGGAGGAAATGCACTGAATTTTAAATCACCAGAGATGATTTAAAAGCTTCAATTCCCAAAGCATTGACAAATCATGTCATAAAATCTAGAAAAAATGTAGGTGATTTGCCAGTCTCTGAGTTGCTTATTATGTATACATTGATGAATTCATAGGTGTGTATTCCACTGCTTTATATGTGTCATGGTACTTTATTCACTCTTGGAGAACTCTGATTAAATTTGTCATCTCAGACTGGCAGAATACTGAGGGAGGTGATATTAGTAGGTACTGATAATAGCAGCTGTGATTGGTCTTATTGCATTTGATTCTTTCTGGTTGCAGAATATCAATATTTTTTTTCCTTGTACTTTAACTATAATTTCCCTTCCTAGAAGTTTATCTGATTACTTCTTGTCTTCACTTAGGTAAGTGTACATATTGATAAGGACAGCTAAGAAGAAAAACAGCATAATTGCAAATGCTGAAGACCTGTGTCATAGGAAGATTTTAGTAACCTCTGCAGTAACAGCATGCTGTTTGAGTGCTGGGAGATAAAGTAGATGACTTTGTAAAGGAGGTGACCTCCTTGAACCTGGCACTGCTAGGATTTCTGATGGACAAACTGCACTAAAACAGGAGGAATGTGGTCAGCCACGCTGAGGAAGAACTGGCAGCAGCACAGGAGACAGAACGTTCTCAGACATTTCTGTCTGGCTGTATAAGTTCTGGTGTCTACCAAATGGGCCCTGACCACGAGATCTGGAACTGCTATCTAGATGCTATAATAGATTAATACAAGTGTAAGGTAGCACTGTAGTTGTACAGACTTCAAAGTATAACTCAAAGCTTTCACAGTAAAAATTGAAAGCCTACTTGCCAGATATATAAAATCAACACAGTGCTGCCTGTGTAAGTTACTGCCGTGGAAATTAAATAGTTGGTTCTCTTTTACTAATGTCATGTGTAACCAGATAATTTCCTTCCAATAGCAAAATGCACCAATATAATAAAGCAACCTAATTGCTTTATTATGCAAAATATTGCATAAAAATGTTTGTTTATTTATTTATTTATTTTAGCTCGGAGCAGGCAAAGGTCAACTATTTTTTTCCTTCTGACTGCAGACAGCACAAGTGCTTCAGGGAGTACAAAAAACAAACTGTATTCAGTGTGGTTGTCTGGAAAGGAAAATCTGAGTAGTAACAATTTTTTTGTTTTATTTTGTTGGGTTTTTTTAGCTGTGTTTCCCAGCAATCTCATGACTGTAGTATTATGCTTTAGTTTCGAAGCAGGAGCTTGGATTAATTCAGTTTCTATGTTGTCAAATTTAGTGCTAGTATAAGTAATATCAGTATCATGTCAAAGAAAGCAGCCTTTGATTTTAGTTTGTCCAGTAGGTCTGACATAACCTGTCTGGTATTTTAGATGGCCTGTCATAATCAGTTGGGATGTCATTCAGCAAAACAATAAAAGTTTGCATTAATGGAGTTTAAATGTCCAACAGGCAAAAAAATTCCTGCTGCCACTGAGTAGCTGGATTTGTTTACCTTCTCTAAATCTTACCTTTCATATTTACCCATGTTACACTTGCAAAAAAATTGTATTCTTTAGGATGCTTTTATTTTTTGTCTCTGTTTTTGAAAAAATAAAACTCTTACTTTTTGCTAATACATTTGGTACTTTGAGTGCTTAAAAACAGCTAAATTGATTACTTTTGATTTAAAAACTTCTGAGAAGGAAATTGCATAACAAGACTGGGAGCTCAAATAAGTGAGTTTTGGCAAAGAGCTGCGGAAGAAAGGCCTGGCTGTAGCACCTCACAAGAAAAGAACTTGACATTTTGAAAAATTTTTATTGACCGGTGTGAACAGGGAACAGGAAGTCAGATCACTTGCACAGGCAATCTGCAGCCTCTTCCTTGCTGACCTTTAAATACAAGGTAGTGTCATCAGAAAATCAAGGAAATGCTAATAACAGGGCGTTGAGTAAAAGAGTTATATATGAGGGATATCTTTTGAAAACAAACATAAGCTGACTTCAATTTTTATACACATCTATTTTTGTAAAATGGAATTCTCACAGCAGTACAGTCATATTTTTAATAGATTAATCTTGCATTTATTAATATGACATTAAAATTTTCAGAAGTATCCATACCAGAACTTCTGTTTATTCTTAAAAAGAGAGTAGTTTGAAAAAGATGTTTTATAATTTCATGCTAGGTTGATAACCTTGGAACACACACTGGCCTCTGCTTTAGGCTCTTAATCTGTCATGCGTTGAGTTCAGCAGGCTATGGACTTTGGTAGCCTTGTAAAAAGCTGACTGCTCAGTGTCTTTTGAAAATGGCACTGTTATGCCTGCATCACCAGGTTACTCTGAGCCTTCATACTTCTATGTTTTTAACAGTCCCTCTTTGCCCTTCAAAAAAGTCTTTGAAAGCTAAATTTCAATTAGAAGAACTAATAGGAAAAAAATCCTAATATTAAGATGTTTAACCCCAAAGAAAACATCTGTCTGGTACATTAGAACAAAAGAAGAACGTTCTTTAGGTTTAAGAAGTTTAATGAGAGGAAAAAAAACTAGCTGGCAAGTTTAACATGAAACAGTGATGAAACCTGATGGCACCATGGGTAGGTACTGCACCTGCTTCTTGACTTCTTCCAGTATCTGCTTTATGGAATTGAAATGGACTTTAGTCTATGATTGTTCTTCAGTACATGTTCCAGAACCTTGCTTGACTAGAGTCTAGTCTGATTACTGACCTATGCTGGTGTATCTGGTTTTATGCTAGGTTTTCTTACTAAAAAAAACATAGCTGTTTCGTTTTCTTGATAGGTTGCATTTCTTAATTGCTGTTTGAACTGCTAGCAGAGTGCTCTAACACTAATGATCTACCAAAGACCGTAATTGTACAAGTTGGGTGATATTTTTAAAAGCTCTTTTTATAATTAATTTCCATCAGTTTTCTTTTTATGAATTAATTTTTCTTTCTTTTTCTTATTTTTCTTTTTCTTTTGTTTGTTTGTTTTTTTACAAAGTACATGGATTGTATGAACTGATTTGGATTCTGAGTAGAACATTCATCCTAACCTGTTTGTCAAATGAAACAGAGGATAAGGACTGACTTTTTTAGCCAGCAACGTTGGCTGCAATTCTTGAGCTTGGCTTTCCTCACTTACGCTGCTGTAATTTGAGTAATTCAATCGGTTCTTTGATAACAAATTAGAAAAACAAGAAATGAGAGATGGTTGGAGCATTTGATATGTACATATCAAGTCCCTGCAATTTTGCTTGATTAGTTGTATGCTCCTAACAGTTGCCTTGCTAAACTGCCTGAAAACAAAGACTCCAAAATCCCATGATTTGGAAAGAAACTGCACTGCATCTAACACAACATAAATATAAATATAAACATAAATATAAAAACTGGGTTAGGTATTGCCTCTTTAGTTTTGCAACAAAAGACAGGTCATGCCAAAACCAGTTATCAGTGTTTTGTGTCCAAGGTTGTTATTTTTTGTCTTAAAGCTAGTGAAAAGGACTACACACATGGGAGAGCTTGAAGGTCTGTCTTCAGTTAGACAACGCTGTCATTGCTGAATGAGAGGGCTTTCGAAACTACTTTGAAATTGTCCTCATTCCATTCCCCTGGAAGCTATGGCGAGGCTTTTTTTTTAGGGGAAATGTCTTTACATGAACATTCTTGAAATGCTTAATAAGGGAATAATGGGCTTGGTATAAAGACTGGATTTGGAAAAGAAATGTTAGATATGTTAGAAGTAGATTTCCAAGGGGCTTTTTTTTTTCTTTCATTCGAGTCTTTTTATTGTAGAATATTTATAGTGTCATGTAAGTATTACTTTTTTGCCCCCCTGTATCTTCTCTTAGGAAATCCAAGGGAAAAAAAAAAACAAAAACAACCAAACAAAAAACCCACAAAACAAAACAACACAAAAAAAAAAAAAAAAAAAAAAAACAAAACAAAAAAAAACACCAAAAACCCACAATACTAACCAGCTTTAAAATGTTTAGTTGTTCATCACTGTATTCCTTAACAACGATCTGTTGCCTGGAAAAGGATTCTGATAGCTCTTCAGCCACAAGACCTTGAGATATAATTGAATAGGATATTAATTTTAAGCTGTTTATGGCCTGTCTTGTTACCAGTACCCTGTATTTGTAGTGCTACTAGGGAAGTTTCAGGGGATTTTTATTGCTTGTATACATCCTTGTCTCTTACCAAAATTCCTTAAAATTTTATCCAGCAAAGAAAAGCAAAGAATTAATATAGTCACTAAAGCATACCTGTAGAATGCACTTTGAAATTATTTTGTCCAGTTGTTCTATAAATATGTGAAAAGAGACTACTTTGTATTTCACCGTGTGAACCCTGTCATTTCTGTAGGAGTAAACAAATTTTATTTGATAGAACTAGGTGCAATATGCACTGAGAATCATTTAGAACTTGTAGTTTACGGATGAGATCATTATTTTTTCCACTGCCCAAGATATAGGGCCAAGAAAAGACTGTATTTCTTTATAAGATTACACCTAATCTTTTGAGCTCCACCTTCCACTTCCAGCACTTTTCTTCATTTGCTATTGATGCTATTCAATTCAGAGAAATTGAATATGAAAAAGATGTGGCCAATACTGCTTTAATCCTTCAGTAAAACTCTAGTCAGGTAACATGCCCCGTTTGTGCTAAATGTATTATTCCAAGGTGAAGTGTACTGTGTAGTGTGCAGCATAAAAGTTACAAAAAATGGCCTAAGTCAGTGATGGTTATTACATGGGTAGGAAGCAAGACAAGACACAAATCGGTTTGCATTTCAGTTGCTTTCACAGGAATCTACAGAAGATGGAACTTTATCAGGCATTCAGGAGCGTGTATTGGATACATCTTTATGCATTGCTCTATTTTTTAGCTCTTCATGCTTCATCAGTGCTTCGTCAATTGTCCTAAAACTAAATGAATTGCATTTTTGTGCTTGCTGTCCCGCATTTTTATTTTTTACCTAAACTTGGACTTGGCATTTGTGGAAAGGAATTATCTTGTTGTGTTGCAAGTCAAATGCACTATAAGTTGCTCTTCTACAGTTACCCAGATCTCCACTACAGTGATGAAGTAGCTATATAGTTGAGGCAAAGCATTTTCCATCGCTTTCCAGACTGGAGAACTTAGGTTCCAAGAGCTACTTTTTTTTAATCATTATTATTTGTTTGTTTCTTTGTTTATTATTATTCAGAAATGGTGGCACTTGTGGTGGCCATTAGTTTCCTGCCAGTATGTATTTTGTGGTTTTGGACAAAATTCCACCAGCAAGCTTTAGCTCCTTGGTGGGTGAGTTTTGCAAGCGAGGTAGCATGTTCTCTTGCGATAAGAACAGTATTATCAACCATGCTCATCAGTCTGTGTTTCCAGAACAGCTATTCTGCTCCAGGTCATGGTGAAGTGGTATCAGTGGTGATTCCACAGAAGATATTTCTGGGAAGAAGTTACAGTCTCATAACTTAATTAGAAAGTAAAATCTTCAATTTAATATAAAAGGCTCTCTTAATTAAAAACAGAAAATGATGACTCACAGATTTTGAGGGAAAAGTATTTGAAAGATTTTTATTAGCAGAATAAAAAAAAATTGAATTCAAGACAAAACTAAAATTAAAATGCACATTTTCAAGCAATCATGTTGTAGTCTTTCATATTTGTAGGTTAAGTACTCTATGACTGCATGTATTTTTGTTTGTATATTAATATAAAAATGCATTAAGGCCTTGATCTGAAATCAGTTACACTTTTTCCATTGTTTTTTTGAAGTTTTCAGTGAGAATTACTGTTATTCTTAACATTAAGGAATTATCAAAATAGTTTTCTTCTCCTTTCATCCGGGCCTCTTAAAATCCAGAGTGTCACCTCTTAGTAGGACTTCTTTTCACAAAGTTAAATCGTTGTTTTCGGTAGATTGGAAGTGATGAAGCTTGATTTTGCATGTAAATTGGAAATAGTTTAATGGTAGCAAAATTTTTCTTGTGTAAATCTGCAGTGAAGAGACAGGTAAATCAGGCAGATTGATAAGAAAATCGACAAGCCTGGGACACTGGCAGCATTTTATTAATACAGTGTTCTCATTTAAGAGTAAAACTTGCTTCCAGGAATGTGTAATACTTGTAATTTAAATGCAACTGCTAATGCATTTGTATAACTGTAATTATGTGTCTTGATGAAGCTTGTATTTTAAATAACAAGCAGCAGTAGTGTTCCCATCAATACTACAGTTAAACCACAGTTGGTGCTTATTGTGCCCCCTGTATTATTAATACTGCATGTAAGCTTTGTTCCAGCTGACCTTTAGAAGTTTCCAAAAGTTACAGTTTGCAATTCAGCAGGTTTGGCAGAGGAACATACATGATTATTCATATCATTGTTTAAACGGTAACCAGATGTGTCTTGTTTTTCTTCTTTCTTTCCCATTGTTTTTAAAGAGTGATGTTAATCCAAGATGTTAATCCATTTACAGGGTTTTTCCACGGCACCAAATTCCCCTTCAGTGAATTCTCGTTCCAGTGGCCTGGGTCCATCACTATCCCTTGGTAACATCTCGGGAATGACAGCAAACCCAGAAGTGAAAAAGCGCAGAGCACCTCCTCCACCAGTTGTGACACCAGTATTGCCGAACGCGGAGGTGAGAGGACAAGAAAAGACATCAGCACAGGTAACAGTGACACCACTGAATGGGCTTCTTTATTTGATGTACCATCATGAGACCTAAAACTGTTCACTGATATTTTGGCTAGCCATTAACTACAGCTGACCAAAACTCGATCTTATAAAATAAAATTATCAAAAGTCTTGGAGTTCCATACATATTTACTGAGCTTTCTTGAGACTGCCCCAACCTTTCTCCTGTGTCAAGAATCATTCTAAATCAGAGAAGTTTTGTAAGGCATTAGCTAAAAGAAAAAGTAAGGCAGAAAAACTGAAAACTGTGTAAGGTGACTAGGTATCCTTACTGGCCAGGGCATTCCTGGAGAATGGCTGACAGTTGTTATGAGTGACAAAAACCTTCAGCGTGCTCTTTGTCCAGATACTTGTCAGTCTATTGCCTGTTTCCAATGCTATCATGGGATACCAGAATATCTGCTCTGTTTTCTGAGTTGCACTATGTGACCTTTTAAAACAGTGCTCTGGTTTTGCTTTATTAAAGGTCACTGTTCCGCAGTACAGTTATTGAGACTGAAACAGAAATGGGGGGAAACCTTTCTGAGGACCTAAGCCTTTGAAAAGAATAGAGCTAAGGGAAAAGGAAATTGCTCTTGTTTTTATAGTGACACTCAGGTACGTGTGTTACTGAACATGCACAAGCACATTAAGTCTTCTGATTCCACCAGCAACAAATAGTATTACATTGTAAATATACACTGTAAAAATCAGTGTGTAAAGCGATATATGGATGCCAAATAAGAATTCAAAGAACTGATACTGTGAAGGCTGTTTAATGTGGACTCACTCTTATCTGCTTAGGGCTTGTCTGCTTAGGGCTTGTCACCTCTGCAGCAGACTGATCTTGGGAAAGCAAATTGTCTTAGTGCAAAATCGAGTCAAGAAAGAATCTTTGAGTTCAGTATAGAGGAGGAGGAGTAGTCTAGTGCTCAGTCTTGCTGCCTGTTGCTCTTTTATTTATCTGCATTAAGGCATATGTTAGAGGCCTGTTCCAATGAAGTAGCGTTTAAGAAAAGGTGATGCACAAAATTGGAACAGGTGCTTTTGAAAGAGAACTCATTTATAGACATAGCTGAAGAGAAGACTTATTTTCTTGCAAAATTCGGCACACCTTTTTTTTCCAAAAATTTCCTTTTTAAATTCCTACTGTAAATATTTTTATGAGGTTTCTTGCATCCACCAGAGTCAAACATTTAATGTGTTTAAGATAAATAGATCTTTTTGTACAAAAATGCTATAGCATTATAACTCCTAAATTTATACAAGTATGGTAATCACAAACTACCTTATTCTGCCATTCTTTTTAGTTGATATCCTGCAGTGTGCCATTGAGATTTTAAATTGTGATGCAAAATAACACTGAAAAGCTAAAATATCTTTAAACATGTTAGCATTTTTATTGTCAACATTGTTGCAAATAGATTAAAGTGCTGGTCCTTTGAAGCCACTGGGAAAAAACAGTACGTGGGGTTTTTATCACAAGTGGCATACAGGACAGTGTTAACTTCAAATTCTCTTAGGCTGAAGGAAAAGCTGTTTGGAAGAAGGGAAACAGATGAAGGTTGTATCAGAGGATTTTCCATAATGAAGTTCATTTTGAGCAAAATGAATGTCCTGCATAGCTGACAAAGCCAACAAAGACCACAGTAGATTCTGAGTACAGGTGATAGAGTATGTTTGGCTGCATTTGTTGGATAAAGGACATCTTTATGAAAATGATGGCAAATATTAGGTTAAAATATTAGAGAGATATGGTGTGTTTCTGAAGCTCCCAGGCTGAAAGTTGCTTACAGCCTACTATGTAGTTTTAACAGGAGTGCATGGAGTACAATTGAAATAAAGCACAAGTTCCACAAAGCAATAAAAAACTGAGGGAAGAGATTAATTATTCAGTATTATGGAGCAAGGTAGCAACATAGATACTGTTTGTAAGAAAACCCAAACAGTTCCATTTTATCTACGTGCAGACTGGCCAGTTTGCTGTGAAAATAGAATAAAAAATCTCAGGGTGTAAGTTTATTTCTTTAGTTTATGGGAAAGAATTAGCACTGATTTTTTTTTTTCAGGGAAGAACGTCAATTCCTTATTAATGGACTTCCTTCCATAAAAAGATAAGATGTTTGTTTAGAAAACTTTATTTATGTGCAACTGTTACTAACAGGAAGATCCTGCAAAAGGGGAACATGTTTATTTCTAGTGAAGCTAGCACATTAATAGAAAATGTAAAAGGTAGTATTATGAACTTTTAGAAGTTTTTTTTCGCTTTTAGCTATGTGGTTCCATAACATTGTGTAGGGAAATCAAATACTGTAGCTGTTACAAATACCTGTAGTTGACTTTCCAACCCAATAAACCCATTATTGTATGGGGTTTATATATATGTAACAATACGCTTTGTTATGTTCCAGGCCATTCAAGCACAGGTGATTGTTTAGGAATAAGTATCTTATCTCCCTGCCTAGTGCTTAAAATCAGAAATTTCCATGTGTATGAAGACTGGGGTGTTTTAATTTATGCTGTACATTTAGATTTTCTCCACTCACTTTTCCAGATGGGTGACTTACTGCAATATAATTTTATCATATTGCAGCTTTTGTTCCTTTGGGGCTTAGAATAAATTATGTTCTTGTGGATAAGGCCTCTACAGTAGCTTTATTTACTTTTTAGTGCAGCAACATTAGTTTTCCATGTCTTTTTGAAGGTAGTGTTCCCTCTCTAACTATTCTAAATTTCCTGTAGAAAATATTCATATCTGCCCAGTGTGCTGAACATGCACTAAGTAGTTTGCAAAGGAATGCAGAGTCAAAGAAAAGAGTCTACAGATTTCTTCCCTGGAGACTTCCCCCTATTTTTTCAAATGTCTTCCGAGTGATGCTATTTAGGATAATATCCTTCCAAAGGCTTGGGGCATGTAACAATTCCAGTATGAAATCCTGGTTTGATGCTTAAGAAGCAAGGAGGTCCCCTCCTTTCATAAGTTGCAACATGGAGCCCACACCATCCAAAGAGTAGATAAGAACAGTGTAAGGATGAGCTAAAACTAAACACCCTTTGCAAACAGTCTCTGTTGTCTATCACAGCACTCTAGATGATGTGCTAGGAGATTTTGGGGCCACCTTAAGTCAAGCACAGTGTAAACTGATTGCCCTACCCCCTGCCAAAACACATGCACCATACAGACCAAATAAAAGAGAAGACCAGTATGAATATGACATTATAGATAGATTACACAGAGAAAAGCCACACGTGCTCTGACAGAATTACTTGCATCTTCTTAGGGGCTTATTCAGTGACCGCTCTTTAAAAGAAACAGGAGTGTGTTTTCCTTGGAAAAAACCACACTTTTGAAGGAACCTTGAAGAACTATCAAACTGAGTATTTGAGTATTTTGAAAGTCAAGAGTATTGTGCAATACCGCCACAATAAACTGGCAAATCAGTTTATGGGAATAATTACTTTTTTTTAATATGTATGGGAAAGCAGAAGTTGGATTGAGGGGGATGATAAAGATGGCCTCAGGGACCTTTTTCAAGAGCCTTTTCTATGAAAAGGAGTGGTTTATTCAGAAAAAGATCGTGCGACTTTTTAGAGAGTTAGATGAGGGCTCTTCAGCGCCTTCATAAGTATAATAGCTCTGATGTTAACCTCAAAATTCAGAAATGCAACTTGTAGACTGTGTTGAATGAACTGTGTGCTATTTCAGCTGCTGAGATTTCCAGAACAGAAGCGCTGTCATATAATACTTACATGTAACAGGAGGCATCTGGGATTTGCTACTAACTAGTCAAATTCTTTTACTAATAGAAGAATCGGACAATGTATCAAATAGAATATTCTAATGTTTGTTTCATAGACTGGAATCTTAGTTGTTACATGGCAGGACAGTGGGCTTAAATAAAAAATTTATTGGTTTTAGTGCAGGTGAAGAATGGGACTTGCACTTTTAGAAGGCATTATAAACCAACACAATTTTCTGGTTTATTTCCATGTTTATATAGTTTTCTGTATGTTGCTGAGGACAAGCTAATATATGTAACATACGGTGCGTTTTGTCCTGTTTATTACGTTCCATTTAAATCTCAAACTTGGGTTACTGAGGGCAATTGTTGACTCTGTAGTCTTGGTCAAGGCCATAACTTTAGAGCAGAATAGTTGCGCTCAGTTTTTTATCAAGGCTAATGTGTTTTTTTGCCACTTATAAGTTGCTCATTGAAGTGTCTTACTCACATGAATAAAAATGAATATTGCAGCCAAAGAGAGCCACAAGCTTACTCAGATCATTCCTGTCAGTTTTCTTTCTCAATGTCCACGGTTAAAATAAACTGATTTTATGCCCAAATGACAAGTTCAGTTTTAAGAGAATCATTTTAATGTGAAAAAATGTAAATTAGACTTTCATATCTTTTCTGGAGAAAAAAATATACACTAGAAATTTGCCAAATTTCTTGATTATATAGAAGATATTTTCAGTAATTGCTGTGTTTTTACCATCTTAATTGAGGATTTCTTATACTGGCCACCACATAGGGAAGCTTTTTTCTTTTTTTGTTCTTTTCAAGTGTTTCTGTTTTCCTGTTGGTCATAGCAGCCTTCTGCAAAGTATGTTCTCCTGTTCCAGTGCACATTGCACTTGAAGAGTTATGATTTTGCAGGCAATCATTCATAGGAATGCTGCAGAGCTGGCACCGGGTCAGTGATACCTGGGTCAGGTATCATTTAGTATTATTTTCATGCCTTTGGTAGGATTGCCTTTCTCACAGCAGAATTTGTGTTACAGCAC
The DNA here is from genome assembly GCA_035221455.1 of Xenops minutus. Lineage (NCBI taxonomy): Eukaryota > Metazoa > Chordata > Aves > Passeriformes > Furnariidae > Xenops > Xenops minutus. Next base: position 81,165,116 of record JAWWEE010000074.1, on the reverse strand, counting down.
TATTTGCTATCCTTTTATACATTAACCAATAAAAATAGAATATACCAGGGATTGAAAGCTTAGGTCCCCCTTGTTTGATGGAGCATACTAATGAGTGTGTCAAAAGGAGGAAAAATTCTCTAGTGAAATGTCCTTCTGGAAGCCATTGAATTTATGCCCATTGGCGGGCAACCCTGAAATACTTTAAATGACATTGCAAACAAGACAGCATATAGTGAAAATACACCTGGAATTCATTCTGCTGGCAAGAACCACAGAATAATGTTAAAGTAGTAAAAATAAAGGACAGGTGGTGAAGGAAATGTATTAATAATTTTGTATTAAAATTATAATTAACATACTAAATTTGTTCAAAGCGTTATTGAACCGTAGACTCATCCAAATTTTCAGAAGCAGTCTCTGAATTTGCAGTTCTCAAATTTCCCATGTGTATGTGTGTATGCTACAGGCATGGACTTGGAAGCCACTTGGAACTGTGACTCATTATCTTGCTTAGAAATAAGATGTATTTTAAAACAGTGGCCAAAATTTTTAGAAATGGTTAGCTCAGCTGTCCATAATTAGGAAGCTGAGTTTGGAACTTGATGTTTTCTGAACTTTTAAGATGTCAGAAGCTACGTCTGGTTGCTCAGCAACTCGGTATCTGGCCACTGTGATTTTAATATCATATTATTTTTCACTGTGCCACCTTCTGTTGCAAAAAGAGTTTAAAATGAGATTGTTAATATAAAAATATGAGCTAGGCAAGCATTTCTTCCACTAATGTGTCCCCCCCCAGCACAGCAAAACAGTTATATTTTATGCATGTTTGCACAAAGTGATAACCACTCTTCCACCTTACTTCTTTATAATCTAATGCCATAGATATGTGGTTAGCTGGCTGCAAGGATAATCTTGATTGGTATGAAATCACACTGCTACTGCTGTTCTCCTCAGATTTTCAAAATGACATATTTCCCTGTGGCTGCAAATTAAACCTTAAAGCTATGAATGCAGATCTGGTAGGAACAGTATAGAGCAAGTTCTTGGTATATACATCTGTGTCATCAGGGGTGCCATCAGTAAAGCTCTCTGGGTGCTCTGTGATTCTTGAATCTGCCTTGTCCTGCGTATTTCAGATAAATCTGGTATGTCAGATAGTAATACTCCTGCAGTCAGCTTTCCTTCTGAGAAGCACTATGAGTGTTTAGGAAGAAAGAACCTGTGTTTCTCTGGATGACAGCCTTTTTTCCTCACAAATTTTCTTGCACTAAGAGAATCATCATTTTGTGGAAGAGGCATGATACCAGCAGGCACTGCAACTGTAGGGAAGTAGAAGGCCAGAAAAATCACAGCTGAATGACAACATAGCTTCTTACAGAACATATCAACGGAAGGTGTCTAAAACCCACTTAATTCACATCACCTCTACAAGCACAGTATTCTTACCAGCATGCTGTCTTCTGCCTCTTCCTTTATGCATCTGCTGTAATTTATTATTGTCATAATTTCACTTTGATCAGAGTCCTGTTTCTCAAGAGGAAAAGTTTCAAATTAGTTTAGATTTGCCTAATTGGTTGATCGTACTTTTTCTAGAAATTATTGTAGTCATCCTCAGAGGAGGGATTTATTTGGTTTTTGTGCTGCAGCAGGATAGGTTTACGCTGTAGGTATTTTATTCCTTTTCACCTTGTACTTTATTTCTGTACTATTATACAAGGTGAAAGGTAACAAACAGTTCATGGTGGACATCTGACTGTTTTATTCTTTTTTAATAAGAAGCCCAGAATTCAACAAAAGAGTGGATGGACTCAGATTAGTTATCTCCCTTTCATAGGTTACACCTAAGCCAGAAATGTCTACTAGAAGTCAACGAGATATGAATGCATGTTTTTTTTAATCATCTTTCGGAGAGGAAGGGAGGTTTCTTTTGACTGAAAGGTCTTCTGGGTGAGGTCTTCTCAACCTTTTTCTTATGACACATTTCCTTTCTCTCTTAAGTGTTCCATGAATATACTTTTTGTTTTCCTTTGGGTTTTTGTTTTTTGTGGGTTTTTTTTGGTGTTTTGGGGTTTTTGGCGTTTTGGGGGGAGTTTTTTTGTGTGTTTTTGTTTTGTTTGTTTATTTTGTTTTGTTTTCTTTCGAGGAGACCAAGCTAAGGGAGTTTTCATGAAGAATCATTTAGGATGAAATAGAGTGGTTGTGTTATGGGAGAAACACGATAACCTTTGCTGGAGCCTCCCTAATGTCTCTCCACAGGATGCATTTTCAAAGCTGTAGATGTGCACACACAACTA
>JAWWEE010000074.1:81068930-81162740 GCA_035221455.1 Xenops minutus | reverse complement strand
TGTTGTTTTTTTTTTTTTTTTTCCTGTGGAGAAGTCTCCTTTGAGAGTTACAGATACTTTTTTTTCACATTCTGAGGAAGGATGCAATGAATCAATTTCTGCTGTAGGAAAAAGCTATTTTTCAAAATGCGACTTTTATTTCTAGAAAATACTGCAGCTTCTAGGTCACTTCTCTGGTTTTTGTAAGTTTCACAAGGATATGAAAACAGGATTTGCTCCAAAGGAGGATAGAGAACACTTGACTGACATTTTAATTTGTTAAAAATGTTGATTAAAAGTTAATTAATGACTGGGTTTGTGCAGCTTTTTAATTGTTCTGGTTCAATTTTCTTTTTGTGCACAAAGGCCTGGTGAATAGTGCATGTTATTTTTAAAAGTTTCTTTGCCTTTGTTCATTAACCCAGGATGTCATACGTGTTAGCTATGATCTCCAGTGTTTGTGGCAGACTTGTTAGAATTCTCAGGCAATATGTGATATCTCTCGATAGTATTATTGTGATGAAGTCAGGGATATTGTATCTTTATTATATTAAAGATGGTCTTTGTCTGGGAGACTGTTCAAGTGCCCAAGTTATGTAAGCCTTAAAAAAAGAGCACAAATTTTTATATTAGAGTTTGGTTATTAGGGACCAGAGTGCACATTTTACTGCTGTACAATGCCAGATTAAGAGGGTGGGGTCTTCTTCCACAACTGGCATGAAGCAGTGTTTTGATAAAGGTGAAAGAGTAGCTGTATCTATCTCTGTGTTAATAAATAGATAATTATTGATAAACTGATTGAAAATGGAGATTACATTTATTTCTATTTCAAATCAAATTCATTTATTAATTGCTTCTTTTGGATGTAAATTCTGCATGGTAATTACAAAACTTTCTATTAGGCTTTTAGTACCTATCTCTTTTTGGTGCTTTGATTTCAGTCATTCTGTCTGAAATTTTATTCAGAAGCTTATTTATTTCATTTGTGCATTTTTTATACATGGTGAGAGTTTGTGGGTACAATGTGGTCTTTTTTCCTTTCCTCATAAAAAATATATAGAAATAATTCATTTTGGCTTGCTCTTTGGCCAGCGAGTTGTCTGCTGTTCTCCTAGGATGGTGAAACAGTTTACCTTTGCTTCAGATTTTTCACAAGGTTGCTGACATAGGCAGATAATGAACATCAAGCTTTACTAGTAACATAGTTAAGGAATGCACTTTAGTTCCTTTGTCTAAGGAACACTCTCTAGTTCCTTTGTCTGAGCAGCAGCTGTGCAAAGCATTCTCGAGGTGATGCACCAGAGCCTGCAATGCTCTCTAAAGTAGAAAAGATTTTATAAAATAACTGGATCAACTGAATCTGTATTGTTTCTTTCTACTATGTGGAGCAAAAAAATAAACAAAAGAGTTACTGAATAATATTGCTAAATGCTGCCAATGCTCTGGGTTTTCATGAAGAAATTCAGAGAAAAAAAGACAAAAGATAGAGTTGGTGTTTGCAAAGTACAAGGGAAATTTAAACAAAAAAGCCTCCTCATGTGGCTTCTATACTGGAAAACTAACTAGAAATATAATAGAGAATTTAATAATACAGAAATAAAATAGAGAATTTAGGTAGTTGGCATCTTTGTGAAGATAGTAAATAGGGTAAATGCATCTTTAGTAAAACAGAAGCCCTGCTTTACAACTTCCTTAAAGTGCTCTTGATATGTTCAGAAGACAGATGGATATATGTGATCTGGCTGATGCGATCTGTCTGGGTTTCTGCAAAGCTTCCAAGTTCCCTCATAAGGAATTTCTTAAGGAAACCAAGTCTCCATTCCATAATGAGGAAGGTCATCTTATTCTTCAATAACTGACAGTAAAGGAAAGAAAAGAGAAGTTACAGATTAGAAGTAAATGATACTCTCATCTAGTGGTGGAACATTGCAGCAGCTTTGGAGTATTTGAGGACCCATGTTCATCATATTGGAGGACTCATGTTCATTATATTAAGGAGTGACCTGGAGAAAAAAAACAGTAAAGTGTCAAAGTTTGTTGCTCCTACTTAAGTTACCTGGCTAAAAGGACCAAGGCTGAGTATGAAGAGCAACTTTGAAAGACCTTATGAGTTTGAGTGCTGGCAACACTTGCAGGTGAAAGAAGTTAAATTCTGTATAAGGAAGTGAAAAGTGATATACAAGAGAAAAGGCCACTCTGGATTTTCCCAAATACCTTGCAAAATACTGATCTCTCAGCTGGCAGTAAGCACTTAGGAAGATCTTAGAATCAGAAGACATTTGAAAAAAATCAGCACAATGGTAATCAAAAGAGCTAATTGAATTCAGAGCATTTTAGGAGAGGAAAAGAGGGCAAAATGACAGATTTATTACACCACTATATTGTGAGCTTTATTATGCCATCTTAAATACTACAGCAGTGTTTCCCTTCTTTCAGAAGGGTATTGGAGAATAGGACAAGACTTATGGAAGGACGTCAAGGGTCATCAAAGGTGTGAAGTAGTTTAGGACAACAGTGCAACTAAAGTAAACCATGATTCTTCATCTTGAAAAAAGTGACTGAAGATTATGAATAGGGATTTGAATGTTCAAGCAACCATTACAAGTGCATTTGAAGCTAGTAGAAAACAGGTAAATCCCCAAAGGCAAACTGTGTTCTTCATGCAAATAGTCCACCATGGTTGATGTGGATGCTAAAAGTTTACATGGGCTTAAGAGGAGACGGAACAAATCCGGCAAGGATGACAAATTCATTGTGAATTTTTAAATATAAACCACACCAGGAAGTGCCTGACATGAAGACGGTTGGTGGCTGCAAAAGTATTTGGGAGAAGGTTGTACCATACATACTTTTCTTCTGCTGTCCTCTAGGTGTTTGCCACAGTCTGATACAGAAGCCTGAGAAGAACCCTTGATCTAACCCATGCAGCTATCTTTGGAGAATACTGAAGAGAGCCATACCCACATAATTTCTCATCTGATATCATTCCAGAAAAGTCACTGGCAGCATTCACAGTGACTTCACTAGGTTTTCTTATCAGTAGTAATTTGATGACCAGGAAAACTTGTCTCTCATTAAAAACAGAAACAGCTGTCTTTGATTGTTATTCCCAATCATTGATCTCTCTGTTTTGTGCTCCTGAGTGCAAAACTGCATTTACAGAATGAAGCCATAAGTTTTGCAAGTAAATCATATGACCAATAAGAATTTTGCACCGTGAAGCCTAAAGCAACTTGCCTGGTGTACATTTTACCACTTAGTAGTGTAACTGCAGTATCGAAGAGGCTGCATCTCAGAGTGTTGAGATATACTTATGCAGCTCATATTACGGGTGACTGGGAGCTGTGTGGGTGATGTTCAGTGCGCTCTACTGAACATGTGCCTCTCACTGACAAAGTAAAAGCAGCATGGAAGACTTGAGCCCTTTGTATTTGAAATCAGTATCAGATCCAGATTCATGCCAGATATATTCTCTAGATTGCAGGTCATCTGAGGAAGGAACTGTTGGGACACTTCTGTCTTGTGCAATGGTCGGGCTACAGATTTCTATAGCAAATGATGATGTTTCTACCTCTCAGAATAATGCAAGTCAAATCAATCTCTTCAGGTGTGCTGCTTCCCTGCATCTATGTACTTTTGCTCAAAGGATCAGACATTACTTCTTAAACAGTGCATAAAGATGGAGCTTTTCTTAATGCATTTCACTTAATTGCCCTATTAAAAAAGTCATATACAAACTGTTGCCCTTCACAGACATGAAATTCTGTGATAACATACATTAAGTTTTATAGGAACAATAGTCTCTGTAACCGGTCATAAACCTGAAAAGTTTTATATATTTCATATTTCCACTGGAGCTGAACCTGGCTAGTGCTATCCTGTTGCAGAGTCCATTATGAAGGCGTACCTGAACCAATTAGTAGAAACAACAGTGAGTAGTAAAAGAAATCTGTGGTCTTTAAAATGCCCGACACCATGGTAAATGGATAAGAAATTAAAACACAGAACAGTTAATTTCCATTTGAAGGCCATTTGTTCATTTTCTTCCTCAAGAGCTTTAATCATGACAAAGAGTTAGCAGAAAGAGAAGCATCCATACTTTTTGATGTCTGACAAAATTGCTCGGATGGCAAACATGAAACTAGCCGACAGCACATCAGATAAGGTTTGCTGTGCAGTTTGGATGCTTAATTTAGCTAACAGCTGCACTCTGGTTTGGATAAATGATGCAGACCCAAATTAAAAGAGTAAAGTGCAGTGATGGCTGAAGGCTTATCTTGCTGTCATGTAAGGCATCAAATTTAGGAAAGCTAAAAAAAGCTGCTAGGGAAAGGGAGTAATTTGTACTTCTTTTATGAGAGAAACAGCTCCAAAAATTAGTTCTGGTGTACGCACACTTAAACACATTAAGTCTTTTAAAGTAGTTATTAAAGCCTACAGCTAGGTGATGCATGCAGTGTAGAGACTACTTTCTCAAAGAGTATCAGTTAAGGGCATGTTATATTTTAATATTATGTTACTGAATTTTCTTCTCTATGCATCTAAAGAATTCCATTGCCACTCATCCTCTATGGTACTCCTAATGTCCAACTTTGTGTTGCCGCACTTTTATTTACTATCAACACGTGTCTCAGGTTGTTTTTTTTTAAAAAAAGAACTGCAGAAAGCATTGCAGTAATTTTAGGCAATTGGTTTTTTAGGCAGCCAACTTGTTTTCCAGCAGCTTTTGTGTCTCTCTTTGTTTTCCAACTCTTTTGCCCTGCAGTTTTAAGTAAAGTGTCCCAGTGTGATGAATTAATTAAAAGGAATCTTAGCTTTATCAGTCAAGAAGTGATGAACTGCAGTTGATTATATTTCTTTTTTCTGAAGTTTGGCCAGTATGAACTAGGATGTTACTGCAGAATTTCAGTGGAGGTTTTCCTGTTAGCCAGAAGATGCAGCCTCTCAGAACAGTGAGGGAAGGTAAGACTCATTTTACAGTGGACCCTTTGAGAATCTGTCTTAACTCAGGTAATGTTCACAGTCAGTTAATAGGTTTTGCACCAGAGGAACTTAAAAGTTTGAAGTTTGCTTTAAAATTATGTCTTTATATGAAAGAAGAATACTGCTTCTTTAGCCTATGGGAAAAAACCCTGCTACAATGTAAGAGGAATCCACTGTGTGGTTTTATTAAAGTTTTAGAAATAGGTTTTCTGCAACTTTGTCCAGGAAACAATAACAATGTCTGTCAGTGGGGCTTTAAATTGCTTGCCTACTTTAACTGAAGGCTAGACTGAGAACTGTTGAGTGTTTCGCACTTTGATTTGGATAGAGATACTTTAGAGGGATAGAGAATGTAACTCCAAAATTTTGAAAGATTCCTCCATGGTCTACTTTCTTATTGCTTTCTGAAAAGTAGTCCAGTCCTGCACTCTAACCTGTATATATACAACCTCTGAATTGACATCAAACTCAGAGTGACCTGGTGATGGTTAATATGTCTAGAAGAACTCAAGCAAAGTGAGCTTGCAATGTCTTTATATTACAATTTAACATACATCACATAATAATCATGCAAGAACACAAGATTTGTTTGACAGGAGGACTTCTATTTTTTTGCAAGAAAACATATGTCTTGAGAGTTGAGTCCTTGAATTATGTGCAAGAAAAATCCTTGGAATAGTCCTTCTGCCAGCATCAATAGCATTCTTGATCTTTTGCAATAATCCAGTTGCTTCTGGCTGTGAGTTCATGGTTCACCTGCCAACTGTTTCTGAACAGACTACACTACCTGTCTTGGGAATAATACCACAACTTACCATCTGGTGAGATCATGATAGTATCACTTGACCTCCACATGTGGTCTCTGTCAAGCACTTCATTGAAAACTGGCAAGACATTACGGCCAGAACATACTGTTCTATGCAGCCCTGAATTTTGGCAGGGTTGCAACATTTAGTGAGTAAACTTCATCTGGCTTGCAAATCTCAGACAAATAGGACAGGCTGATGTCATCATAAGCTTTAACTCTCATTAAAGAGAAAGTATGTGTTAAGTAATTATGAGGGCTTTTTTGGGCACAGTATTTAGGGGAAGTTAATAGACAAAGATCATTTTGAGCAGCAAGACTTCTGAAGAACTAGCTTTCAGTAAGTGATGAAAAATGACCCTAACACTGTGCTTAATTTAGAAACTGGGTCTGCGACGCTCTTCAGATTTTGCTTCTAACTCCACCTTACTTAGATCCTAAATTAAAAAGGTAAAAGAAATTACAGAATAGAAAAAAATAACTAAGTAAATAAATGTGTGCTGTGTAAATCAGGTTTAATTTTATGGCTTAATAGCATACTATTTTAGAGAATGCCATTGCTCAGCCAAATAAGAAAACAAGGGAAGACATTACAAGTATAATCTAGTAAAAACTGTTCTCTGCTACTTTAAGTTATTTTTTACAGGATCACAGAATTGTTATGATTGAAAGGGACCTCTGGAGATCACCCAGTCCAATCTCCTTGCAAGGCAGGGTCACCTGAAGCAGGAATGCATCCATGTGGGTTTGGTACGTCTCCAGAGTGGAGACAACTCCACAACCTCCCTGGGCAGCCTGTGCCAGTGCTGTCCCACTCCCAATGTAAAGAAGTTCTTCCTCATGTTGAGGTAAAACTTCTTGTGTTTTGGTTTATGGTCATTGCTCCTCATCCTGTTGCTGGGCACCACTGAAAGGAATCTGGCAACATCCTCTTGGCACCCACCTTTGAGGTATTTATATGAATTAATGAGATCCCCTCTTAGTCTCTTCTTCTCTAGACTAAAGAAGTCCAGCTCCCTCAGTCTCTCCTCATAAGAGAGATGCTCCATATCCCTAATCATCTTTGTGGCCCTTTGCTGCACCCTCTCCAATAGTTCCTTGTCTTTCTTGTACTGAGGAGCCCAGAACTGGACACAGCACTACACATTTTTGTTCAAGTTACATTCACAGTCATAGTCAAAAGTAACGGAAGTAGGGAGAGAGGAATGCAAATCGAGTTCCTCTGACTGCATACCACTGAAGTTTTTCATGTCTTTAAAGGATAGATGGTGTAGGTCACTGGGAATAGGCACATCATTTTGTTTGCAATGTGACCATTTTAAAGGATGTTTTCTCAGCTCCTGAGATTCCACAGACAACCCCTGAATCCTGCTCAGCTCTCTATTGCTGGCACTTCCAGGTGTGGATAGCAAGTTGTGTGCCATAGTGGATTTCTCTAAGAAGTCTTCACAACAGAATCTGTTTGTAATTTTGGATGACAAAAATCTTTTATTTGGAGGGGGTGTAAAGCCATGTTACACTACAGTCTTAGTAATGCATGCAGTTGACACTCTGGTACCACTTTTGTATTTTCCCCTTTTCTTCGTTTTAGAAGATTGTGGCAGTAGAGGCTTTTGGCAGCCCTTCGTAAGTGCTGGAAGGAACTAGACTTGAGTGGGAGTTTGCAGGTGGCAGTGGGAAGGCATGGCGCAGACTAGGTAATCTTTAGAGGTCCCTTCGAATCAAAACTATTCTATGGTTCCATGAAATTGGAAAGGAATTGGAAACCATCATTTGACTCACCGCCCAAGCCATGTTTCCCAGGCATTCTGTGTGCCTGCAGTAGGTGAGAGCTGATAGAAGGGGGTAGAACCCTGGAAATAAGTCAGATATGTTTTTCTCTAAATTGAGAAGACTGCTAAGGTGATTGCCTAGGACTTAGCACTAAGCACTAGAAATTCAACTTGGCTATCTCTACAGAAAAAAAATTTTAAATCTAGAGGGAAACTTAAGCTCCAGGGAAGTATGTCCCTTAGTGGCAGTAGAAAGGGTAGGGTCCTCCTTGTTTATGTGAACTGCCCTCCATTTTCTAGCCCTAGCAGATTTTAGGCTACAGCTCATCACTTTGGCAGAAAATTAGACAAAGATGCAAAATAAATTTTGCAGATCTTTATAAAATTTCTGAGATTTTTAAGGACAGACAAGCAGACCAGTGAATCATCCAGTTTATAATCCGCGGTGTGAGACTGAGGTAAAAAGATGATGCATAAAATCCTTAGTCCAGTGCCTTTCCCAAAGGCAGTTACTCAAGAATATGACACTGATCATATAAAACTCATTGAAAAAATTGTCAGAAGAAATATGAAGTCATACTGTATATTTTATAGTCTAGTTAATGTTTATTTGTTCTGTTAATTATATAGTTTTAACTAAAAAAGATAAGCACAAATATGAAATTAAAATCTGGAGCTTGTTTTTGCTATTTTGTTTAACTTCTCTAGAGGAGAAATGAATCTTAGTGGTGGTTTTAACATGTGATTTTTAAGTGTTTTAGGGTTTTTGTTGGTTCCCCCCCTTAATGAAGACATAAATGAGGAGGATTGCATTGTATTCAGAGAAACGAAGGAAATTCAATTCTCTGCCAAAGCAAACATCCTCAGACTTTTGTAGTCTTCATGTTTCAAGGCGTGTGAAAATATTTGGTGTTGTAGAGTGATTTCCTTGAGTGGAAATAATACTGCAGCTAGAAATGAGGTTTTGCAAAGAAGGAAATCACAGCTATCTTAGTAATTTAACATCTCAAATTTATTTATGGATAGTTTCCTGTCTGACACATTTAACTGAACAAGCTAAAGTGTTTAAAGATTAATTTTTAACTGCCCTTGACCGTGACATTTCACAAAGGGTGTGTTCAATAAAAACAGATGGAAAAATGAGCTTGCCCCTTCACCTTGTACTGGCTTTCTTGTGTCAACTGGTTTAGCTTTCTGTCACCAATCAGCCAAGTATTCAAGGACATGCTTGGATTTTGTCGACTTCATTTTAAGAGCAAAATAGTACAAGAACATAGCAGTTTTCATAAAATCCAGCAGTGCTAAGCTTTTTGTCTTTTATTAAGTCTGAGTTGTTTCTGCAGTCACAACTTGTTTTTTGATAATGAATATTAAATTGTGTTACAAAATCCTGTTTAACGCCAAAAGTATATAAGAAGAAAAAATTAATCTGAAATTAAGCAACACAGATGAAATTATGCAATTTTTTTTGATTTAAATATTAAGGATAGTTTCAGAAGAACAGTGCAGTTTGCACTCTAGTTCTAAGCTGGATTTCCCACTTAACACAGCACCTGAACTCTTCAAACAGCAAAGCCACTAAGAAGCTGAGACCATGGGTATGTCTGGGGTGCAGCCATCAGGTGACACAAGCACAGGACAAGAAAGCACAGTGCAGAATCTCAAAGTCAGGAGAAAGCGCCCTAACAGAGTGATATTGTCAGGACTGAAACATGGTTATCCTTCTTGAAGAGTTGCTTGTTATTATTTTGGACTTGGCAGTAGCTTGGGAGTCTCCCATCTAAATCTGTTTCACAGGAGAGTGACCTGTCCTGAATAACACAAGCTATTGTGTCTAGTCAGTCCAAATATCAGTTGTGCTATCCTGGCATACTTGTTCGTATGGCTTATTTAAAAATAAGCCTATTATTCATTTTATTGTAAGGCATGTGAGAGCCAACACTGAAAAATCAAGATGTGCAGAACTAAAATGACCAATCCAGAGAAACTGCTTGCTAATTTCTGAAGTGTAGTTATTTCTGTGCATTCTCTCAAAATGACAAGTTTTCCAAATAATACCTTCTTTAAAACCGTTCCCATGTGCCAGACTTTTTAGTATCTCTGTGTATGTCATTTTTGCAATATGTTGTTGCATTTCATGGAATCCTAGTAAGTGTTTTAAATAACCCACACAAGTGCCTTCTGCAACAAAAGAACCTGTTTTGGGGAGACATTGGGCTGCTGTCTTTGAATGCAGTTTGTAACATACTTGTGGATTAAACATTCATTTTTTTGAAATGAAATTGAATGGGATGATATTCAGTAAGGAAACAAGGTAGAGAAGTTCAGTGCTGAATAGACTATTTTGCTCAATGTAACTTAGAGTGATCAGGCTCATGAATTGCTCATACATCCGTTTTTGAGAGCTCACTGAATTTTCCTTTGCCAGTGTATGCCAGTGAAAAGCCTAATAATGTATGACCTGCCCAGGGAATATGAGACGTAAGAGTAAATGTTGTTTAAGACACATTAATGTTCAGTTGGGACTTCTTGTGGTTTCTAGTGCTAGACATGTTGAAGCATGTGTTGTCCTGTGAAAATGCAGAATCAGCTGAGTAGAATAGCTTTTATATCATCAAGTTTAGTGGACAGATTTATGTTGCCATTCTGCAGCTGAAAGATTTATTGCTCTCATTTTCATAGAAGACTCCTCTTGGATCAAAATATTTTCTCCTCAACTGCTTTAAATTATGTCATAGGAAAATACCTTTAAATCTAAACCCATAAATCTTCTGTACATACCAATCTACCACTTGTCTTTCATAGAATGCTGTAAAGAATCAGCACAGTTATGATTATACCAAGAGTTTAAAGCTGATTAATGAAACATGTGTTTTTCCTTTTAGAACTTCTTATAAAAAGGCACTTCATTATTTCAAGATTTCTTGAAATCCTTTGATAAGAGAAGAGATTTGGGATGGTCCCACACACAGTTTGGGGTGATACTGTTACTTGTTTTGTTGCAGGCTGGGTCTGATTTTTTTTCTGTGGATTGCGTGCAAACATTTTTGTAATTCAATAGGCATTCTGACCCCACACAAAATCATCACCAGCAGGTGTATCAGATTCTGGCTTGCTTAAATCGGAATGTGTGTCTAGTCAGTGTGGGATGATGGAAACCAGTTTGTAGTCAGGGCATGCCAGTGATTGAATCCATGTGTTCTTTTTCCGATGCTTTTTTACTTCTAAAAGTAATTTCTACAGTCACTCACTGTTTCCGTGAATAAGACATTTTGTATACACATTAGCCAGTTCTTCTACAAAACAATAAAAGATCCTGATGTATAACATTGCATAAAAAGTGGAAAGACTTCCTTCACACAGTTTGTATCTTCTGCTATACAATGTTTTATTTGCATATACTCAACATCTATGGGACATCCCTTAGAAACAATCCTTATTCCAGACATGATCTTACTGCTGATATAAGTGTATCAGCTGTAGCTACGTTGTTTGAGCAGGAAAAAAATTGCTTTAAGGAGAATTTTGTTAAATAACGAGCCTGGAAAATTCTTAGGTTTTCAAGATTTTTCCTTTTCTATGACAAAATGATAGGGGTGATAGTAAAAGGAAAGATCTGTTGCCATAAGACAAATGTTTCTTGTAATGTTTACAAAAATATTGGAAGAATGATTTGGATTTTGAAACACAAACGACACCCTTTTTTTTTTCTTTTTTTTTTTTAAGATATCTTAGTCACATATTGACTAGATCCATGGAGAGGTTTTCTGTTAAGGCACAGTTAGAACTGTTTAGATCTTTCTATCCATTATCCAGACTTTCTCCACTAAGTGGGGATGCCAACTGCAACACAGATACCTGCAGTTGTTCACGGAAAACCTGTTCCAGGTAATGCAAGAAGGTGCTGTTCACATTTAGCATGCAAGTCCAGGAAAACTTTTCCATGCCAATTTTTAAGTTGTTCTTCCTTACCTGTATTCTTATTACACATCTTTTTTCCAAGCTTATTCTCAGCCCTGCATAAAGTACATGTGTCTTGTTTTTGCACTCTTCTCCTCAGACATACATCACTCTTAGGAGAAGGAAGAAAATATGGCTCATTCTTTTGGCCACTGTGTCCAAACACAGTAGTCCTTGAAGAGTGTCAATTTCCCCTTGGTTATTCAATAAAAGGGCAAATTGTGTTGCTTGAAATGCAGTAATTTCCAGAAGGCATCAAAGTGGCCTTCAACATTCAATTTAAAGGTTACATGATATTTTTCCCTCAAGCCCACAAAAGACAGCTGGACTTCTAGTTGTTAGGTTAAGGATTTTTCCCTGGCCATTTCACCACTTTCAAATACCTTGGTACTTGCTAGATTCTTTACCAGTCGAGATATAACTGCAGTGACTATAACATTACAGTACTTTGTTATTTAACAAGGATGACAACGTGCAATTTCCAAGGTTGCATTAAGACCAATCCTTTTTTGTCATCTCCGGCATAAGTGTGTGGGCTGTCCTTAATGGAACAGTGTTGAATACACATGGCCCTCTGGGTATGCTATTATAGAGCATGATGGTCTGAGTATACTATCGTAGAGTCTTTAATCTGTCTTTGGAGACAGTAGAGTGAGATTTCCTTCTTGGTCAAAGTTGTGATTCAGACAATGGAAATACGTGGTCAGTGTCATCAAATGGGTTATTTTATGTTGGTAGATAATGGAGGGATGGAGGATCACAAATTACTGATACAGTTTCTGGCTTACAGAAGGAAGATCAGTTTCAGGAGCAGTAAACCTACAGTGAATTTGCAGGCCTAGTTTGGTCTGTGGATAAAAGAAAGGTGGCATTTGCCAGATGACTTAACAAATACTTATACGGATAAATATTTCTGTTAGAAAGTTTAAAAGGAAAGGGCTGATGAATACAAAACCAGTGTCTGGTCTGTAAGTAGAGGATGGACAAGGCAAAGGAGCAGAGCTCAGACTGGAAATTTATCTTAGAAACTTCTTGTCTTTGAATGCTTGATGAATTTTTAATGGTGGTGACTTTTGTTTTCTTAGGCCTCCTTTAATATTTTTCAAAAATTCATATTCAGTGCAACCTAACCCAAAGAAAATACTGGACTCTTAAGAATGAGGAAACTTAAAGTCAATTTACACATCCACTTTTAGAGTATGCAGGGATTGTTTGCAAGTAAGGTGAATGAAATGCTACTGATTGAAAATTTCAAGCATTAGCCTTGTAGGATTCTTTTCCACACAACTTTGATGAATAATCTCCCCATGATGATGTTGTTATACTCTAAATATATTCTAAGATCTTATCCAAACCCCTCAAATTTTAGTATGTTGAGCTTTCATAGAAGGAAAACATATTCAGCACATTGCTCAGAAGTTTTGTCTGCAATATTGTAAGTATTTTTCAAAGACCATGTGAGCCATGACATGAGTGTAATGGAATTTTTTTTTTTTTTTCACAATATATAGTCCTATTAACATGGGAACAGAAATAAGTATTTGTCAGACTTAGGTCCTTTTGAGCACCTTTATTCATCTCCAGCTCTGTTGATGGTATTAATTATAGTCAGAGAATACTTATGAACATCTTTGAAAATTGTGTATTTGTTGCATAACAGAAGCTGACCTAATAATTTCTTGTAATTAAAAATGCTATATAGGTGAAACAGAAGAGCTTAGACTAGGAAATATCCTGTTACACTAAGAGAGGGGCTCCTGTAACCAAGTTTCGGTGGGAAATTACTCCCAATAATGTTGTTAAGGCTTGATTTCTTTATAAAAGAAGCAGCCAGCCATAACAAATTATCTTCAAGTTCCATTGGTTTTGTATATACAGTTGGAAGAAAGAAACAGAATGTTCTTTGTGCTTTTTTCCATTTATGTTTAGCCTCATAGGTTTCCCAAAATTAGGATTAGAGAACAGCTACTTTTAACAAATTTTATGACCTGTTCTTGAACTAGATAATTCTTATACAGTAGTGTGGCTGGCTTTAAACAAGCTTTTCATCTTCTTTATGGTGTTTGCAAAGTACACTGCACTTAGCAGACAGTATTAATAAAAGCATTGTTGTGTGTGTATTTCACCAAACTTGCATTATGGCAGTCATGCACTTACTATTTCGTAGGCTATTCCTTAACTGTAGCAGCATGTTCATCCATACACCTACCTAATGATCGTCAACATCTATCTAATGTTCCTCCAAAGGTTCAACTAAATAAGAATATATAGAGTTGAAAAAGATATGCAGACTTCTAACCAGGCTCCTTTATTCATAGGAAAGCAGTAGTGTATCTTTGAGGAATCTGACTATATCAAGCTTAAACCTTTCACTTGTCTCATACTCGGGGAACAGTGATTAGTGATCTCTATAATTTCAAGTGGGAAGACCTATTTCCTTCCTTTCTACACTGTTTCTCAAGATGTCCTAGACTTATCTTTTAAATCACCAGTCCACCCATTTTTTTGTCCTACAGTAACATGACCTTTCTGTCTGAGGAGGGAGGAGTGAATGTGAAAGCTGCAAAATGCCATTAAACAACTGCAAAAGTCACAGCTTGTGATTGTGAAGTGTTGGGAAAGTTCAGATGCTGCCTGTCTCCCAGATGATTCAAATTCTTCATAGCTACTGAATTTTGGAGGCTTTGTAGGAAAAAAAATCTTCACTTAGAAAATTTTCAGGGGTTTTTGTAAGTTAGTATCCTGGATAATCAAGATAAAGTATTAAATGCTCACATGTTCTTAGTTATTGTAAATACAGCAGAGAAGAATGTGATTTTTTGTCCCAAGTGCATATTTGCCAATTTTTTCATATCGTCATGGAAAAGAATGCAGCATTAGGTGGCCATTCTCCATGTAATTCCTCTGTAAGCCAAAGCCTGATGAGTTTGTTTCACTGAACAGGGCTTTCTGTGTTCATCTCGATACTGGACATTCTCTTTCTATAAGAACTGGGAAGTGGTAGGGTGTGCTAGCTGCAGTCAGTTCCTAATCACTGACAGGCAGTTTCTTTGTCAGGGTAAGTGTCTCATCTTAATGTGGAGGAACACTGTAACTTTGGGCAAAAGTTTTTCAGAGGAGCTCTAAAATTTTGCTGTATTCATTCCTGAACATTTGGTGTAGACTTATACCTTTTCCAGGTATAAATCTAATTTTTTTAAAATTTCATGAAGTTTGGTGATCAAAATTTAACTGCAAAATCATTGGTTGCTATTAGCATTCTTGCCCAGTTACTTTATCTAGATTTGTCTCACTGGCTTTAGTCATGCACATGTATCCCATGTAAATTTAATATAAAATGCTGAAATAATCCATGATAGTAGGAAGTAAGACCAGCACACCTTTCTTTCCCACCCTTGTTTGCTAAAAACCTGCAGCTCATCCTGGTTAAAATGCTCTGTGTCCAGTGCAGCTACTACCAAGTTTGTCTGTACGGAGGATGCAGGTTCACTAAAAAGGTGTGGACAGTGTCCGTTTGTCACGCAACATGGTGGTTAAAGCATCATCCTGAAAGGTGGGAGTGGAAGGTTTCTGTTTTATAACATAGGATCTTCCTGAGTGCTTTTAAAAGAGAAGGCTAAGTGAGGAAGGCTCTATTTATGTCCGAATCTTTGTAAAATTAATTTCTTCTTGGATTTTTTTCTCAATGTGGGAAAGGACACCTATAAATGAGTGCCTTTCCTCTGAACTCTGATGACAGCTTTAAGCAGCATGAAGCTACTGTTTGTTCAATGACATCTTTTACAACAATTGTATTTTAAGGGTTCATTAATCTTCTGGATTAAAGGAAATATGATTATTCTTGTTTAGACCTTTGAACTAGTAGAGAACCACCAAGCAGTTCTGTATATTAGATATCTTCAGGAATATTGGGACAGACAGAGCAGTTAAGTCAAAGAACTGAAGACTAAGGAGTGCCAACAGCATGTCATGCGTGGGCAGCTCCCATTACTCTCTGCCTCAGTTAAGCATGGTACTGTCTAGTGTTGTCAGTGCCTTTCAAATACAAAAAATCAACAGTTCTTCCTACATGTTATTATTATTGTTTTTCTGGGAAAATGAAACAGAGCTAAGTTCCAACAAACCACAGAGAATATTATGCAACCCAGTGAAACGCAAGTCACTTGTAATAACATTTTTCATATTTTTAAAAACATCATAAATAGTATGAAGTCTTGGCATATCAACCTGTGTTTTGCAATTATTGGAAGCCAAGGTGTTAGAGATCTTCCAAAGTATGTTTGTGAAGTCCAGTAGACATAAGTAGAGTACAGTATGATCTCATATCATGCAAGCAAACTGTCAGTTCTGATTCTTCTCTCAGAAGTCCTTAAACAAGAATTTGAGAGGAAAATATAAGAAATGAGAGAGAATTTATTCCCTATACATACCAATTGGAGTATTTAACCATAAGTTAATGTTTGAATAAATCAATGGAAAAAGAAGGTCATGCTATGTCTCAAGCTTAACAACACACATAGTATTATACTCTGCTTTGCTGAGTGTTGGGCTCTCTAGCTCACTTTTTCCAAAACCATCAAATGCCTACCAGACTGGTATTTCTGCTGTAACACTCATCCACAGTTCTTGTGTCTTTCCATTTCTGAGGGCAATATTTATGTAGCACTTTAATCTCCTGTTGTCACTATAAATGCTCATTATAAATATACTGTGCTGAGAAATTAGGTCATATGGCAAACACCTTTTTTCAGTTACTGGCAATTTACAACATCAACAAAACATATCCTTTTTTGTGCCTATTTTTCAACTTTGCTAGATATCACAAGGAGCATCCCTGAATGATTTAAGGAAAAAGAAGAGGCGTGCCCCTCTTCCACCAACCTCATCTGCTCCACCTACTCCTGCCATGCCAAACAGGACAGAAGACAGGGAAGACAAGAGGAAGAGCACAATGGGTGAGAGGTGTTCTTTTCTCCTGGATAATGCCTATGCATGTGCTTTTAATGCTCATTGTTTGCAGTTGCCTTAATTCTGTTCTGCTGTGAGTTTGGAAACTTTCATAACTTGGGAGAAAAAATACATTTCTCTGCAGAATGAAAGTCTGGAAATAAGTCTTTATATATTACCTTCTCTTTTTTTTTTTTTCTTTCAAATGGCACCTTTTGGAGTACCATGTGGTAATAAAATGTAGATAATACTACATTTTAGATAGTACTCATCACATTATTTGAATATTTGACACAAGCTTTATATACAAAAGCACTACCTCTTGGCCTTTAAGGTCGTGGTCACTTTACTAGTAAGTGGAAATACAGAAATAGTAAATGGAAATTCTAGTAAATGGAGATAGGCCAGGCAATTGTGAATACATACGAAGCCATGACGTGGCAACAACTGAAGTTCAGTCAAGTTGGTTCAGCGTCTCCTCATGTTCCTAAAGCCTGAAGATATTTGATTTTTGTGTAGTCCTCCAACAGTTTGACATCAGCTGACCATATGCAGTACAGTTTTTCTTTTGAATTTCATCCTCTTTTTATTATAAATCGATCTCTGCTGAGTCTTTAGCTAATCAGTGGAAGAAAAGAATTGGTGCTCTCGAAGGAGTGCCATACATAACTGGAGACAATGAAGGAAACTATATCTTTCAGCTGCATGTAACATCACATTAACTCATATAGGAAGACTGAAAAACATTCTCCCAGACCTCTGTCGTTATCTGACTGGTTGCTTATTCGGATTGGTGGAAGCTCTGCCCAAATGAGGACTCAGAGATTATGGTTTTAACAAGCAAAGTGATTTTATGATGGGTAAAGATATGAGATAATAACCCCACATATTGAAACTCATTTTTCAGTACATTAAAAGAGTCATTCTTCAAGTGCTGTAATGCATTCACAGTGCACTTCAGTTCATGCCTTTGACCTCATGTTTCATAAAGTGCCTAAGACATACAGATATGACATTCTGTCATACATAATTGCTTACATTACAAATGCCTCACAGTTTAGAAAGAAACCTCTTGGCTTTGTTCCAACATTTATTTTCAGTAGATGCTTCACAGTTAATGCCTCAGCATTTATGTAGCAGCAGGAGTCCATTATCGTGTGGCATGTTCAACTCCAGTGATGTCTCTTATTTAAACCCTCTAAGGGGAACGTTATCACTGTGCCATATAACACAGGAGTTTTCATCAAATTGGCTTACTTTTAATCACTGCAGATGTCACACTGTCACTTCTTGTCCTTTGCCCTACTGCTGGTCACTTTTTGATGACATTTGGTGCTTTAACTTCTTGTAAGTGTTCGTTTTATTTTGTATTGGTGCTCAAAATGTTACGGGTGAAATAAAGCAGAGCAGAGCCACTTCTAGTCCTTTCAGTACCATGTACATAAGTGCTTGCTGGCCAGACTGCTCATGTAGGTTTCTGTAGTATCATTTACTTTAATGGAGCCTTATTATTTTGCACTGACAAAGAACTCGTCCCACAGTAGCCCTGTCTTCAGTGCTTTTCATTTTCTGCTGCTTTCTTGAATGAATGTGTTCATTAACAAGAAAAAATGTTGCAGCCAGAGAAGGTTGGTAAAACAGCCTCTCTTCGAAGCCCTTGCAAGAAAACAATGAGAAAGCACAGATGGCTCTGAAAGCACAAGAGAAAAGCTGTGAAAAAAGCAAGACTGTAGTGAGGGGAAAAACGTGCTGCGAGAATAGCCAGCCACATGATGGAAAAAGCTTTAAAACTACCTAGGTATCTCTCAAGCTAGCCACGTGAATCAAAGCAAAAATGCTATCAAAAATATTCTCAAATTGACAAATTCACTTCAGTATTCAATACTGAATCATTTACTATGACTCCAAACTATTGTGCCAAATTTCCTCAAAGCAATAAAAAAGGTCTTGTACATTTGCCAGCACTAAATTGTGTCTCTGGAAGATATTCTGCTGAAAGCTGGTGACTCCTAAGTAGAAAATCATAATGGTTTAATCTTTTTTTCCTCCCTCTCAGTGCTACTTCCCTTCTCGGCGGCACCAAAGCATGAGCCTGAGAGTATAGGAACGATCAGAATGGATCAGACCAAAGATGTGTCTCTGCCAGTATCCATCTTCAGCAATGACCACAGAAAAGGATTAAGGCAGGGTATGAGAGCAGAACGAGCAGGCAGTCATGGTTCCTCAGTGCACTTTCAGGCCCTAAGAACTTTCCAAATTGCAATAGCTCTAGTTCTGTATACTGCAAACTGGCAGCAGATTTTTAATATTGCAAGTGGCTCATATAGTATAGTGCAAAGTTGCATGTATTTAGTTGTTGCACATAATGTATAACTAAACCCCCAGCCAAAGTTATGAGCATTTCCTTTGATAGATTCAAACACTGTTTTGTAAAAAACAACTTAATCATCTGCTTCTCTACAATGTCAAAATAAAAAAAACATAATCAAAAAAAAAAAAAAAAAAAAAAAACCAAACTGAAAAACCTGCAAGATGCATACTTCAAAATACTGACCTGAGGCATCTTCCTCTTTCTCTAAAAGAGTCAGAAAAATAGTCACAAAAAATATTCTAGACATCAACAAATTCAGGCAGTTTTGCACTTCAGAAGATAAAAATAAAATGTATTTTTCACATTTTCATACATAGCTTTTTTAATTTTTTTTTTAATTCAACTATTTTTCTCCTTCCTTATGTCTGCCAAAACTGATGACTTTAACTGTTATTTGTAATGTACATGTATATGCTCAATACTGGCTCAATACTGGTGCCATTGCTTTTGGTTTAAGAAGGACATACCTTTTTCTTCTCCCTTAATTATTTGGGAGTAAACAAGACAAAATCAGACCCAGAGGGACTTTGGATGTGAGTAAGGAAAAATCAATGTGTTTTTTTAAAAAAAATACAATGAACAGAATGATCACTGTCTTGCAATGAAGTAACTAGTCAATTGATCCCCCTGTAGGTGATGGACGGCAGGTGCCACAAAAGCCTCCTAGAGGCACCACTCGTGGTCCGCCCCAGTTAGAGATTCCCCCACCCCCACCTTACCCTCCTCCTGGCAGTGACATTGTGGATCCAACAGTGTGTTACAGAGAAGCAGATGTTACAGCGCCAACAGAGCTGGTATCTAAACGTATGTTTGAAAATATATGTATTTGCATTTCCATTCTTTTGATGATTGTTTTCAGGGGTAGCTTTTCCAGACTTTCCTCTCTGCTCTCTAGACATCCATGTCTGTTTTTCTCCCTTTTTTCAGCCTGCTGTCTTTCAAAATGTCCAATGCAGTGTAACTAATTAATATAAAGTAAGCAAAACATTTGTTTGAAGACAGTTTTTTGGATGATACCTGGTCATTGTATAGAAGCATTTAAAAATAACCATCAAGCTTTGTGGCTTTGTGCAACTGAAAGAAAAAATCTCTTGCGTTAATTCCCTATGTTTGTTGTTCTGTACTAACATTTTTTACATCTCCCTAGAGACGAGTTTGTTTGACAGTCAGTAGGTCTATCAGTCCAGGTTGAAAACTACAGGGTATCTCCCTTAGGAAAATTAAGCTGTTTACAGGAGCTATATATTGTTAACATCTTTCTTGGCATCTCTGGATAGTCTTTTGTGTGCTCTTCACCTTGGGGCATAACAGTTACCAGACAAAAGAAGTACAATATTTTCCATGTCCTTGTGTGCTTGTGAAAAGCATGTTTTCATGCTACCTTTTTGTGCTTATCCATTGACTGTCTTTTAATCTTTGTACACAGCCCAAGTCTTTGATCGTGTATTACGATCTCTGTGGGCTTGCCCTGCACACCCATGTAGATCCAGTAAAAGCAGCAAAACTGTACATTATGACATCACATGGAAGCACTTCCTTTGAAGGCTAGGAGGGTGTCTCCTAACCAGTGGATAGAGAAATATCTCCATTAGCTAAGTTGACGAAAGATCTCTTTCCAGGACATTTTCTTTACCAAAAGTACTCTGCCGGTAACAGTTTTTCTGATACATTAGTGTTGGTGTGTTTGCTGTTGATTGACAGCTACATCTAAAGCATTATTTTTCATATCTGTGCTGAGGAAATACAGATTGATATTTTACTGGGGGAAGGGATGGAAATTAAGGAGATCATACTAAGAAAAGACCTGAATCTTATTGTTAACCCTCAGTCATTTATACCAGCTTATGCACAGAAATCACATCATACTTAATATCTGCTTTTTGTTCTAGATACCATCAGCTTGCCTACAATATTTTCTTTATTAAAAATCCTTTGTGGCCTTCTTTGCATTAATATTTCTGCGTCATTTGAGTTTCTATCTATTGTTATTTTGCAATGCTTTCCTGATCTACCTTGGTGATCAAATACCCTTTAATCAATGCAGCCCTGATTTAATCAGTGTGATCATTTGCTCTTAAATAAGTACAGTATCCCAGCCAAAAGGATTTGATTAAGCTTGTACATGAAAACATAGCATGAGTTTTTATTATCCTCAATTTACTGAGAGCAAGTGCTTAATGGGTACTTATTTGAGACTTAAAACACAGTGTTGGAGAAGGACAAGTTTAGCTTTATAATTGTGCTGTTTTCTACCTAGATAAAGCTAACTGTATAGATTTACACAAGAGAAACGTGTATAGATGTACCCATGAGAGACAGCAGCACGTACAACAGATGTTGGTTGTATTGCGTAATGCCATTCTGAAAGGTGCTTAGATACCGTAGCTATTGAGCTGTGTAAGAACACAGTTTTGCAATGATGTTTTTTACTGCCTGAGAATGCCTCAAGCAGTGCAAATAGTACTTGAACGGTAGATTCAAAGAGCCGCAAAATTTTCAGCCTTCCTGACTCTAAGCTCAGTAAATGTATTTTCTCATAGAACAAGGTGGGAAGGAGGATAAGCTGCTGATGCCAGCTGTTGATGAAAGGCATATTTGTTCTGAAATCACTCTCTCAAAAAAGCTTTCTCTGATGAGGATTGTGGTCGTCCTTTACTGAGTGAGTGATTGTTAAAAGCAATATGTCTTTCACAAGATAAAATTCCCATTTAGAAATTAAAATTCTGTAATCATACAGAGTTGAAATCCTTATTCCTTATGATCTGCCACTGTCTTTGGGGCACTGTGATTCACCCCTCATTCCTTCCCAGAAAACACACAGTTGTCCCATTGTGCTCTGGGAGACCCATTTTGAAGAATTTTCATTTCACAGAGAATGGTGGCAACCACTCTTCATGAAGTTTTCCAAACTTACAGGGTGTATAAGTAATTTGTGAATAGGGCCTTTTGTAAGATACTTGGGGTTTTCTGTCTCAAATTGTAAGAATCCCTTCCACAAACAAGAATACAACAGTTCCTCACAGGTTTTGCTCTCTAATCTTTTTAATGTCATTACATGACCTTTCCTCCTAACTTTTGGTATGGTGGAACCTTAGCTGCATGTTGCATGCACGTTTAAAATGTGTTTATCGGATCTTTTTTACTTCCTTATCTTACTAATTAGATTGTTCATGGCCTGTGATTGTAAGATTGTTTGTGCTTTGGGAATGCAGACATGCAGATTGTTCCCTCTGTTGCATGGCATTTGGTTATCTCACATGGTTTGTGGAGTTCTCAATATATGAGTCAATGGTAAGCTCTGTGCTACTTTACCTGAGATAAAAAATGTGCATAATGAAAGACTGCTGCACCTAGACAAGCAATCGAAACATACTGTCTTGAAATGTTGTCAGCTAGCTCATTAGAATAAATTCAATATTCCTGTGAAACTCCACAACTAGTCCTTTATTTGGATAGTTATGAACTATTATTAAGATATGCGGTAAGAAATTAAAAGCTCTAGGAAAGAGAATAAACAATTCACGTTCCTGTATAGTGAGATCTAGAAGTTACATTCTTTACTCTGGCACTGGATAAAGTACTAGTGAACTCAGGATTCACACTGTGGAAGGGCTTGACAAGTGATTTGCAATTTTCAGAAAATGTTCTGTCTTTGAAGAAATGAAGTCATGATTTGTACCTGTCTTTAACTATAGATCAAAATAATTAATCATTGCTTAATCAGAAAGTATTAAAGGTATGAAGGAGTGGGTGTAAACATTTCCCAGTTATTTTGTGTAGGTGACATGCATGCTACTAGTCATTGGATAATATCAGGTTAATTTTGAGAAACAAGTAGAACAGAAAGGGGCTGTGTCCCTATATCTAATTTTTAATGTTTTTCATTATATCATTGATATATGAACAGGTAATATAAGCCACTTGACAAAAGCTTTGACAGTTTCACAAGCAGTTCAGTCATAGTTTTTCAGTCACCTTAGATGTATAACTAGCCTTTCATAGTCATTAGGACTAGTCTCTAAGAGCTGGGCTTTGTTTGCTGGAACCAAAAATAGGTAGAAACACAGAGGAAACTTCATTTTCTTACATGTGGTTCTAAATCAGTTGAGAATGGCAGCATATTGTGAAGGGATCTGTCAAGTGACCCAGCCTTTTCTTTCTTAGAGGTGGTCTTTAAAGGAAGAAAACTTGTAGGTGTGACTTAGGAGGCTTATACTGCCATATCTACCCTTGTTCATCCATCCTGATCTGAGGCTAAAGAATGAAATTGATTCTCCAGCATCATCTGTCTTGTACCTTCTGGAGAATTAAAATTTAGGCCGAGTAAAGCAGAATTCGTAGACATACTGCATTTCAGTAGCTGTTGTGCTGTTAGGATTGAGTTAGCTTATACATGAATGCAGGGAGTTAGAGCACCTGTGGGAATCCAAATTTTAATACATGTGCCCACACACCTACACTTCCTTTGGGCATCTGAATCTTCAATGGTACTGAGCATGCTAGGCATTCTACTGACTGACCTACACAATATTTATAATGTTATCCTTTTACTCTTTTCCCCTGACAGTTTACTGTTGTGCATCATTCCCTTCATACACCAAGCGCGTCTGACAGACCTTGCCTCTTCCTATGACCTTCATACTCCTGAACCTCCTGTTGCCTCTGCTACCCTGATTCTTCTGTTGCCTTCCTTCCTGCCCTGCTGGAAAAGAACCTTTTTTTTTTCCTTTCTTTTTTTTTTTTTTTTTCCTGACTGCGATT
Organism: Xenops minutus; assembly: GCA_035221455.1. Classification (NCBI taxonomy): domain Eukaryota; kingdom Metazoa; phylum Chordata; class Aves; order Passeriformes; family Furnariidae; genus Xenops; species Xenops minutus. The sequence continues at coordinate 81,139,162 of JAWWEE010000074.1, read as the reverse complement.
TTGGCTTCTTTTGTTTTTAAACTCACACATTCTCTTTTCATTATTATTGCTTATTTTTGGCTGTGGTTCATTCTCATTTGTGAGATGTATGCTCCAGAACTGAATGCTGTGTTACATAAATCTATATATCAGCCTCAGAAGGATTATCTGTCATTCTTTTCCAAAAGATTCTCTTTATTTTGAGCCATGGTTTAGTTTGATTTGATATTTCAAAGGAGTGTGTTTTTGGGGTGGGATGGCTACTTTCTTTACTGTCTAAAGTTTTAGTGAAAATTTTCTAAGAACATTTTTCAGTTTTAATTTCTGTTAGTCTAGGTACAACATTTTGCGTTCTCCATTTGTTCTATTTTTCTTTTATTATATCTGTTTTGTTCCTTTGGAACAAAACTAGAACTGAGCATCACCTAGTTAAGTTAAAGTGCAAGATTCTTTCTGTATCTTGACTATCAATCAAGCTGCCAAGAAAAGAAAAAAAACAGGAAGATCTACTGTATCTATAAGGGGCTTAAAAGGAATACCAAGAACCAATACCAAATGCACTGATTCATAGTCTTTACTTCTGCTTTCATCCTGATGCTTAGTATGAGTAATTTTATCTTGATGCTTGAGACATCCTGTGGAAATCAAGGTGTGTGTTCTATTTCTGTAACAAAGACGCAAACACTGTTTGCTCAAGATAAATCTCGTTCCACAAGTCTTCTTTTTACACTTGTACTAGGAATAGTCAGTGAGTTTTAATTAAAATATCAGCTCTGCATTGGTAGTTAGCAAAACTTCTTTGTACTGAATGAAGTTTTTCACGTGAATGGCCCATAAGATGTATGTTTAATAATTCTGAACTACAAACAGACTTGAGTCGTAATGGTGCACACACCCAGAACTATTCTGACCTTGCGTGTATTGTGCTTTAAGACATTCATATTATTTAAATGAGTATTTTGCAATACATAACTCTAATTTAAATGATGAAAAATTGGTTTACCGTTAAGCAAATACTCATGTTCATCTTCAATCCTTTCCAGGTAGGCAAAATGGAGAATAAGAAAGCAAAACATTCCTACAGATAATCTGAAACATGACTAAAAAGGGTTTTGACAGTTTTTAATACAAATATGACATGTAGTTTTAAGTGATGCTTCAGAAAGTATACTTAGTATCCTAAGGGTCGTATAATAAAAATGGAGTAGAATTGAACTCTCTGCACTGCTAGGTACTTTGTAATACCTTCTTAAGAGAGGACAATGGTTTAATTGTAAGTCTTCTCTTAAAAATAAGCAAGTGGGTGTTCACAATGTCAAGATTTAGAAGCTAATTTACCCATTCTCATTATTTGCATCCTATTTGTAACTCCATAGAGTTACATGCCCCGTGGAGTTTAGACTAGTATAAAAATGAAATAATAAAGTGGTAAACCAGCGTTTTTTATATTGAGTACAATGTAGAAGTACTGTGTATTGTCAAAGGAGTCCTCTGCATTGACACAAGTTTCACTTAAAAGAGGCCAAGGTTTTCAACAAAATTACATTTTTAATGGAAATGTTTGCTTACTTTGAAGGAAGACAGCTATGGTTCCTCTCCACATAGTTGGCATGTTAGCTATTAAAAGCAGTCTCTTTCAGGTGTTCTGCTCAAACTCTTAAAAGCTGTAGGTGAAAACACAAAAAGTTCATTGCTTACACTTAATTTGCCTTTTCTTTAATTCCAATTCAAAACTTCCATCTAAGATAAGTTTGCAGTAATTAACATTTTTCATGGAATTCCTATGTAAAATATTTTAAGGACCAGTTTAAGGTAGCCGGCTCTGGCTTTTGGGATTTAAAAAAAAAAAACCAAAACATTTCTTATGGTAGCTCATATCCATCGTCTATTATGATTTCATAAGTTCCAGATACATATATATTAAACAGAATTTACAAAAAAAACCCAAAATCTTCATCTTGCATGGAATCATCTTAATTATAAGAAATTTTAGTATGACATTAGCATAGTTTAAAACCTCCCATTACTGTACACAGTGTGGGAAAAAACTTTGAGTGACACTCATTAAATCCAAATCTGTTGAGTGGAATTGCATAGATACCCTGTTTCATGTCTGTTAATTCATTAATAGTGTGTGTAAAAGGGAGTAAAGTGTTTAAGCAAAGTGTGATTGTGTGAATGTGGACTTGCTGGAAGTTTCACTCATGAGCACCAGCTCAGTGCTGAGGTGCAGTTGGGGAATCCCTGCTTGGTCCAGGCTTCAGCTCAGGGTTTCTAAAGGCTCCTTAATTTGGCTTCTGGAAGAGAACGAGAGCTTGTCAGTCATTTTCAATGACAGGGCAGAATGTTGGTTTAGGTTCGTTTAAAGAAGTCTTTCTGGTTAGCAGTGATACGAAAAGACTGTGGCTTGGGTTTATTCCTTTTGTTTTAACTTGGAGGCATTAGAAGTGTAATGAGAATGACATGGAAAAGTTGGTAACAAATTGGCTGCTGTAATACAATTTTTCATGAAAATGTTATTACCAGAGTTAGTAAGAAACACATTTTATATATTCAAGATTTATGTACACTACCAAATGGCTTGTTCAAATATTGTCCTTCATGGTAAGATATCTAGGGTGAAAATGAAATGAAGAAAAATATTGGAAAATCTCACTGAGACCTTTCAGGAGGTCAAGTAAATGCATAGATAACTTATAAATCAAAACAAACAAATCAAAACATCTCCAATGTCATTGACATTCAGTGCTCTTAGGGAATAAGGACAGAGGTATAATTTATGATTAAATACTATGAATGTGCACAACCTGTACGAAATCCAGTGAATTAGAAACACATCAAGCTTCGTGGCGCACAGGATTTTACTGAACTCTTTCTGTATGTTGGCCACCAGGGGGAGCCAGTGTTGTCCCAGAGCTGCAGTAAGGCGCAAGCAAGAATAATGTTAAAGGTGAATTTTAACCTAATAGATCCCACACTCACACAGAATTTTTCAGTTCTTAGCCTTCAGAGTCGGTTTTTTCAGCAACTAAAAAGAAAAAAAATAAATTTTTGTTTGTTTGTTTGTTTAATAATCTCGTCACAAACAGGAAAATGAAAATGAAATCATATTTGCAGGTGATGCCACTGTGATGGCATCTTTCAGACGTAAGCTCAATTTTTTTTCTCTAAGCATTCTTGCAAATGGTGGTGGCATATGAGGTTGGCTATTATACTGCATAGATATTGCCTCTATATCTATGGCAGCTGTGTCCAAGGTGTGGTTATTAGTGCATATGGTTGATATATATGCTTAAGAAGTTCATAGGAGTAGGTCAAGTTTAGTGCCAGTATAGAAAGATTGTGTTCTGCCAAAAGGATTTTATCAGCTTGAATCTTAGAAGTTTAAAAGCATGACCAGATCAGTTTAGTATCCATCCTCTTTCAGAGAAAAGTGACTTTGTCACCAGCCAATCAGTCATTCAGAGACTAAAATCTAGGATTCAGAGATTCTCAAAACATCCTTAAATATCTTTTCTGCATTTAATGCTTTTTTTTTTTCCTTACAATTTGTATCTTTGAGATTGAAATGAATATTGTTTTTTTCTGTGAGCAGATGGATTTTTTTTTTTCCTTTTCTAGTGACAAGGCTGTAGAATGCTAAACTTTAAACTCATTCCATTTTTATTTTCAGAACACGTGCTACTGGTCCAGCACTGAAACTTATTCTGGGCGGGTAAAATATGGAGAAAATATTCTGAATATATAAATGGAAAAAGAAAATCTCTCTCTTTTTGTTCTTTTTTAACTGGAAATATTTAAAGCTGTCTGTGGCATCTAGACTGCTCCACTAAGTGCTGAGGTAGTATTGGTAGAGAAATCATCCAGTTCAAATTGTATGATGAATTGCAAAGACCTATGATGCATTTGTTTATTAAACATATGGCCATCCAGTCTATCATATGCCCATCATCTGTGCCTCTATTCTGCTTTTTTAAAAGTAAACTCTGTGGTCATGATTCTTATATCCTCATAGTTTATGTTTACAGCCACTTTAAGCCCCCTTTGTTGTACTGTCCCAGTACAGAAGTGCCTCTTTTTCAGAGCTGGGCTGTGTGTGAACGTATGACAACAGTTCTGTCTTCCAAGCTTGGTTTCAAGTCACTACCATGACTCTCAATATATATTTAGTACATGCAGTAGGCACCATTTAATTTTCCATACTAAAATACATGTTATTTTAGAAGACAAAATGTAACTTATTCCATCCCTTGAAAATTACAGCCATGTTGTTCTCTGATGTCATTGTAAAATTATGGACTTCCCCCTCAAGGACAGTGAAACAAATTTGCTGTCACTGTTATTCATGTGTTATTCACACTTCTTATTCATAAGCTTCTGTTATAGCACCTGTATGGCTAGAGAAGTCCACTGTTAAAATTCATGGGAAGTTGACAAAACAAAAAGGGACATAATTAATTCTGTGTTTATCCAGAAGAGCTTACATGTAACAAATGCTGACTTTTACTGAGATGGAGAAGGAGGAAGGTGATTCTTCAAGAATCAGCTGCTTTATTCCTTGTTTTTTGCAAATCCTTTGGTAATTCTCTGGCTTCAAGTGGTAAATGACTGTTGAAAGGATCAAGCTCAGTAGAAAGAATGAAGTTGAAAGTACCCTGAATAGGTATCAACTACTGGGTCCTTCATATTTCCTGAATGTACCTTGAACATGAAAGATTTTTCTTTTTTTTTTTCCCCTGTTCACTTCTAATAAGAAAATTATAAATTTGGGTCACCAGATCTTCTTCATTTTCTTATGCCTTGAGAAAGTTCTTAAGAGGGAAACTGAGTCCTGGGTACAGCTAACACTCTTTTGAAAGGGATTGTATTTTTTATTCCCTTACAAGTTCACTCTGCTGCCTGCCTGTATTGAAAATAAAACTTGTCAATTTGCAGACTTTGAGCCAGAAGTAAGTCTGACTGTAAGAGAGCACAATTACTTTGAATATTTGAAGAAAATATTTTCTGATTACATAAGTATGGGACTGGACCCCAGTGAATCAAATAGTCTTTCTAGCCTCATTTCCTGATATCTAGATTTTTAACTGGTTATTTAACTATTTCATGGAGCGTGGAATAAACCTTAGCTTCATTTCCCATCCTGACTAAATGTCAAGACATTTCTCTTCTTCTGCAATCTGCAAGTGGTCTGTGGATAAACTCTGAATGTTTCTTCCAAGTGAAACCAAATTCCCTATTTTCCTCTTCCTTAGTCAAAATAAGAACAGTTTAACTCTGGGGGTGGTACCTTTAATAACTGAGTGGCATCTTAAACATACTCTGCTCTCTTGAGTGGTGGAATATGAGGAAATCATCACAGCCATACAAATAGAGCAACTTACACTGTACCAATAACAAGCAGGACTAAACCTCTGTTCAATCAAAATGTGATGCAACTGTGAGAACTTTCATCCTGGGTACGAATTTGAAGTTGTGATAGGTTTACAGATTAGGTATGGACCAAATCAAACTGAAAGGTTTGTATTTGAAATGGCATTGAAATTTGTAGTGCAAGATCTTACTGATTCGAATGCAGACAGTGTACAGGGTGCTACAGAAAGAAAACTGTTGAAAATTTCTGTATTCTCTGTTCCAGGTAGGTGATAATTCTCATACTAAAGTGCTTTTCCAACCTTAGGGATGCTCATACTCAGCTTTTTCCTATTACCACTTCTAAGTCAGTAAACACTGACTAAAATGCCTGCCTGCTTTCTTCTAAGAAATTGAGAATTCTGGCCATGCACATTCACTTCTGGGTTCTAGGGCCTGAGGGAGTAAAAGGCTGAGAGCAGAGACAGCATCTCTTTTGTCAGCTCCTTTTGTGGATTCCATAATTGGTTCCTGGCATGGATAAAATAATTATTTTCTGACCTACTCTACCATAAGCAAAGGTGGGGTGTAATGGAGGACAAAAACCTAAACTAAAAGAAGATGGAGGAAAGAATGAGAAAGGAGGAATATGACTATAAAAAGTACTATTTTTTCTTTTAAGACTGTTGTGATTAAAAGGTGAAAATACAGTTGTTAAATATATGGTAACTTCCCATAAACAGTGAAAGACTGACAGGGGAGTATCTAATTACTTGTTAGAGCAACCAAACAAAAGAATTAATTTTTCCACTTTAAGCATCAGATAAAAATTATTATTGATTTCTGATCTTTAAAATGTGTAGGTTAGCATTTTTCTTTTCTTCCATGTTTGTTTGTTTTTTCTCAATTTTTTCACTTGAAGTTGAAAACTAAAAGGAAATATGTTTTTACAGTTTGTAAAAGCATGAAAATTAATGGAGAAATAGCTTCAATGTTTATTTTTTCCTTAACTCAGCTCTATTTTAAGATGTGTCTATAGGTGAAACAGTCAAGACTTGAATGAATATACTTCTTAAATTGTAGGAATTCTGAAAAATTCTTTAAGAATTGTAAGGACTGTAAGAAAAAATAATTACTGGCTTTAAGTACAAGATGAGAGCTTTCTTTACTTGACTTTTAAGAGATGGGGCATTTTGGAAGATAAACAAACTCTCACATGGCTTTTCTCCAGAAAGCCTCACAGTGGACTGCTAAGGACTATAGAAGGGCTATCCTGTATAATTTCCTGGTATGAAGTAGATGATACTTTGGGGTCTACTGTATGAATGCATTGGTATTTTGGTTTTGGTCTGAAACCCTTTTTGGGTGCTACCAGTCTGAGATGTGTTAAATCAATGCTCAGGAGTAACACATTTTTTTTTAATTTTTTTTTACCAGGCAAACCACTTTTTCCCAAAAAATAAGAAAAAGGGTTTTTTTCCTCAGATCTTATTTAAATTAAACACAATGTATGTGAAGATTTTATTGATTATTTATAGTTTAAAAATGTATTTTTTTACTTCTAAAACCTTCTCTTCTTTTCTTCAGAAGATGAGAGCAATATGCTGATTGACCAGTCAGCTAAAGAAACAGAGACTTAAGTGTCCAAGTTTTCCAAATAAAAACATTTGGGTTAAAAAAAAAAATAAAAAGGCAGGCATATACTGTAATTTGCTTGTTTGCTCAACTCCCTCGTGGACGTGCCCAGCTTCCTCTGTACCTGGCAGCATTCCTGTTCTGTATTCATCACTCTAATCAATGGGATTCAGATGTTCCTGAAATAAAATCATTTGTCTTCAGTCTGCTCTTAAAAAGGACACAGATTGTACTAAAAAGGCTTTTCTTAACTTTCAGAGTACATTAAATACATGCCACTGTTCAGAATGCAAGGTTTTGGCAATGTATCGATTACATTCCTTTACACAAAAAAATCCTTGCACAGGGAAACTCCTTACATTTTTTTCCACAGAGTTAAATAAATTAGTGCCTGTGAGAAAATTAGCAGAGTGAAAGCAATTGAGACAGAAGTCTTTAAACTTACATGCTGTAATGGAAAGAGCAATAACAAAACACCAGCTTGATTCTGGGCTGGTTTGATAGGGTCTGCCCTAAAGTGAGTGGAGAGTTTTATAATCCCATGCTGAAATTGTGAGCAATCAGGAAAATTAAAGTAATATTTGATCATTACTGTACAAACTGTACTATACAAAATGGAACAGTGGCCAGTCACACCTGCTAAAATATTTTCCGAACACACACCTTGAGTAGTGGTTTTAGGAAAAAAAATTAACTGGCTCTTTGGAGATTAAAAAAAGGTTTCTTTTGTTTTGTTTTGTTTTAATTAGGGATAGGAATGGGAAAGAGAAAAGATAATAATGGAATTAAAAATGAAAAAAAGGGAAAAATAGGTGGAGATGAAAATCCCAGAAGCTTGAAATTCGTACTTTTAAAACCAAAATGAATGTTAGGATTTGAGAATTTTTCCCTTTTTTGGATTTTTCTTCTTTGGTTTCTTAACCAGTTTAAAAGTTACTGGAGGGTTTCACAGACAAAACCTACAACAGGGTGACTTTCTCAGCCTAATTTCTGTAGGAACCAAGGCTAAAAAGGAAGAAACTCAAAGATATTTCCAAATTTCCTGTAGGAAAAATGACCTTTTATGCTGATCCTATTTAAGCCCATTAACTCAGGTGAAAAATTCCCCAAACTAGCTTGTCTGTTTTGAGGGTATGATCATAGCGAACCTTCAAATTCTAGAAATGGCCCTGCTCCAGCAAAGCACTTAAGCATGCTTAATCAGGTACCCCATTATACAGCATGCACATTATTATTGAATCAACTGTGTAAATGAAAGCTTTAAAATGCTTCACATGAATAAAAATGCAGACAAATTTTCCCTGTGGGGATTCATCCCATGCAGGAGATATCTGCAGCTTTGCATTTTAATCAGTGAACGGTCTGATCTTGCTCACATTGAAGTCAGTGTCAAAACCTAACTGCTGCAGTGGAAGCAGGATCTGATACTAACAGCACATAATATGAAAGGGGAGAATTTATTCCAAGTGGATGTTCAGATGACGACCCATTTCTTGCACCAGGCTATTGCTCACCAGCACACCAGAGATGGCACTGCCATTAACATGTTACTATCCGCAAATCAGTACAAAGCATAACATCCAGTTACCGCTCTCTCATGTTTGCATTTCTTCAAGTTAATAGGGAAAGAGAGCCCCAGGGCAAAGCATGATTGATGAGATAATTGACTTCACAAGAGGACCGTGGAAGAGCAGGCCAAATTCGGCTCTGACTTAAGTTTTCCTATCTCTGCTTATGTCTGAAATAATCTGATGTAATCTATCTGCTGTCAAAGAGGAGTGGTGGCATAGCAGCAGCACTCTTCTGTGTGCACTTTGTTCTCTACCTGTGCAATATTCCCCTTCTTACTAGCCTCCTAGGGACAGCCTCAGTGTGCGCTGCTGGAAAAGGTAACTTCATGGCTAGAGTGTGAGATGGAGTTCATAGAATCAAAAAGTCATAAAATTATATGGATTGCAAGGGACCTTACAGATCATCTCTAGCCTACCCCCCCTGCCATGGGCTATGAGTCTAGTCCATTAGACTAGGTTGCTCAAAGCCCCTGGCGTTGAACAATTCCAGGGGTGGGGCGTGCACAACTTCTCAGGGCAACCTGTTCCAGTGTCACAATAAAGAATTTCTTCCTAGTCTTGAATCTAACCCCCACCTTTTTCAGTTTAAAGCCATTTTCCCTTGTCCTATCACTACATACCCTTGTAAAAAGTCCCTCTTGAGCTCTGTTGTAAGGCCTGCTTTTTAGGAATTGGAAGGTGCTATGAGGTCTTCCTGAAGCCTTCTCTTTTCCAGGCTGAACAAACCCAGCTCTTTCAGCCTGTCTTCACAGGAGAGGTGCTCCAGCCCTCTGATCATCCTCATGGCCCTCCTCTGGATGTCATGATACCCTGCATTTGATTCTCACCTTGTGCTGTGGTTGCTTGGCTATGTCTGTGACACTGAAGAAGTTTGTCTCTTGCTATGCCTTTGTGCAACCAATTTATGGGCTTCTGCAGCATGTCTGCAGCTATTTCCTGCTAGCATAGACCCAGGGTGCGTGGCAGTGTTTTAGGTTGTTGTGAGTGTGATTGACATGCACTCTCCTGGCCTCACTCCTCTTGGTTTGCCCTCATTCCGGCATGGGAGTCTGGTCTTCAAAGTGCCTGGGAAATGTACTTTGAAAATGCTACAATCTGCCTGTGGAGCGTATCACAAGACCTTCAGGGAGACACTCTGACCCTCAGTTTTGTTCCCTGCAAGAATAATTTTTTCTTTACTGGACTGTTTCAGAAGGCAAACTGTCTTAGTGATGAGAAGTGTTCAGGTACTCCAAGTAGTTTTTTAGCAGGTATATACTTTTATTGACATCATTGGATGTCTTACAACTATGAGAAATATGATAACAGTAATCAAGTGTGAATGTGCAGTAAAATGTGTAATAACTAAACTCAGAAAAGAAACATGCTCTTCTACGTTAAAATATTTCTGGAAATATAATTGCCAAAGTAAACCACTAGCCCAAGTTTATTGAAAAGCCTGTTGGAGAGGGAAGCAGGTATTCCATTGATTAGGTCCAAGAGGAGTCAGGTAATATATATAAAAAGAGGTCAGAGTAGAGCTTTGTGTCTTTATAGTATGGAGGTGTATGAAAATGTTTTCATATCTAAATTTGGAGCTTTCTCTTGCAGATCTTCTGTGTAGGCATTTACATTGTTGGTGGTTTGACTGAAGTATGCTTTGGCCAATTAAATGGAGTTGTTTTGTGCCATTGTAATTGTAAGCTAGAGAGGTGGTTTTTGTATGAAAAAATTTTCTCAGGGCTCGATCTGACTTCAGATTATACTATAAGTACTGTCCTATTAAAGGGTAGAAAGAGATGTGGGGGGAAATGATGGATGCACTAATGGGCGAACTGAAGGGTAACATCACATACCTCAATGAACTGAGGTACTCTGTGGGTGGGTAAGAAAAAGATTTGTGAGAGTGATGAAATCCCATTTTGTTTACCATCACTCCAGACTGGAGTTTACTCTTACTTTTTGGTATTAAAGAAAACCAATGTTTGTTGTTTAGGAAGTGTGCATTGATAAGAAGGTTTTTTTCTCATTTGTGCAGCAACTCTCAGTAAAAGTGCTTCTGTGCCCAAGGCGGGTATATTTTGTCCCCTTAAATAAAAAGCAACTGTTCAAAATTTTTTATTTTTAAGTGTGTAATACATAATGGTTTCAGTAATAGATTATTACAGATTGATCTGATTCTCTTCCACTCTTCCTAACTTTTACATCACTTTTAATTAGAAATAAATACACAACTGTGAATGGAGTGGTGTCCCTGTACTATGAAAAAGAGCTCTTAAATCCCACAAGTGTGTGTGTACGTATGTGTATGTGTGTTTGGTTTAGGGTTGGGTTTTTGTTTGTCTTCTTTGCTGAGTTTGCTGGCAGCTAGTTGCTGGAGAAGGAAAGTACAATTACAATACAAAAGTGTTTTATGCTATTCTCCTCTGGATTACACTATAAATGCAAAACTGTAGTAGAGATTTTATGGAATTGTTGACAGACAAACTAAGGAAGAGAACTGATACAGAGTGCATAGGAGAAAAAAAGGTGAAGTTTAAAAATAAAAGTTGAGCAAATGGCCTTTTTCTTCCTGTGGTATTGAAAATCACCTAATAAAACATTGTTTTATTGCATAGGTACACTAATCATTTCTGCTTTTAATCATTACACTGCATATGCTTTTCCTTCAATTTTATAGAGTGTGTTCTCTAAGGTGGCTCATGAAAATCACCTTCACAGTCCATTTGTTTAGATTTTGCAGCATGCATGAATGGAAGCCGACCACCTCTGTAAAGATGTGAATTGCCCAAATCTGTCACTTAAGACTAATAATTCCCAGAAAAATGTGGAGTGGTTCATTTCTTCACCAGGCTCATTATATTGGGCAGTTTCTTTAGATCTAGGTTTTCCATTCCTGCTGTGGCCCCCAAAGAGCCCCGTTATTTAACATGGCATGTTACCAGTGTTACACATGGTGATTTATGAAGTGCAAGTCTGAAGTTATCTATAATATGCCCTTAAATATACTTCCATATTATCTTCCTCCTCTAACCTGTTTGTTCATATTTTTTTTTTGAACTGCATGGATTAGGCACACTGTCCCCCTCCTCACCCTAAATAAAGGATCATCTAGAGCCCTGAAAGCAGCTTGTGAATCATTCTAGCTTGCTGTTAACCTAAGATAGTGAACACCAGGAACTGTTGTAAAAGTCTCCTCATCATACTTTATTGTGTATAAAAGGAAATGAACAGTTCATACTGATTCATTTTCTAAAATCTCTTCTTCTCTAAGCCAAGTGGCAATGTGCTCCAGTTAATCAAGGAAAGATCTACTTTGACACATGATCCTTTTTCTGTCAAAGAGCATTTTGCTCTTCATGTCACTTTTATGACATCTGATCCCTTTGAATAAGGAAGGCGAGATACTGGCTACGATGCAGACTTGTCAAAGAGTCCAAACAAGGCTTTTATAAAAGCAAAGAACTAGTAGGTTCAAGAGACTGCCAAAAAGGAGAGAATGAAAAGCAGTTTAGCAATAGCAGCAGCATTCTAGGTCAAACGCGCTTTGCAGAGGTCAGAGATTCTTTTTCAGTCGCTAAAGAAAGGATTGTGAGAAAGAAATAAGAATAATAAAGTTCAGTATGTTAATTCTTCCCTATCTGAAAATCTGTGCTGCATTAGTTCAGAAACTTTTCTTAGCTTCTTTGGAAGGTGGTAAAAATAAAGGTCTGAAATGGGAGAAGGTAGCAGACATTTACTTGCAATGGTAGTTTCCTCTGAGTCTTTCAAGAGCCAGCAGACATTTCAGGCAGTGTCGTTTTGAGAGAGAGACTTCACAATCATTTTCAGTATATGTTTGAAAGAAAATTCAAACATTAGTGCAAAGACCTTCACAGTTGTTTGTAGATGGAAAAAAAACCAGTAGAGGGACCGGAACACTCTTCAGTTCTCATTCCCTGGCTTGATCCTATCTTGTATTGCCTTTGGTGAAGGAAACACTATTGCCAAAAAAGCTTTTGTAAAACTTACAATGCTTTTCTGTTGTGATATCAACTAACAACAGACAAGTTTAACCTCAAGGGAAGAGCTTAACTACCTCAAATTTATAAGGCAGGTTAAATGAGTCCACATTATATTTATTTTTCAACCATAGGAGGGTAGATCTAGGTAGCTAAGTGAACTGTCATTAGTTTGGGATTAACTATGGAAATGCTGAAGATTCACAGGGTGTATGCAATAATGTTCCATTTGTGAGTTTCTGGTGGTATGTCTGGTGAGACATGTCCTCGGTGAGTCTTTTAATTTTTGTTATTGGCTAGTGTGTAAAGGAATGGATTTACTTCTGTTTGCAGGGTTTGTGCAGTGAGAATGACTGCAATTAAAGAACCTATTGGAAAACATGAGCATGGAGCATAAGACTAGGAAGGAGGCTGAAAATGTCTCATTATGTGAGAACTGGGAGTCGCATGTAGAACTGTGTGAGTCAGCAAGATGCCCTTGCAGTGATGAAGCACTAACCACAGACTGGGTTGCACTAGCAAGCGCACAGCCAGCAGATCAGAGGAAATGATTACTCCTCTTTAGTTGGCTGCCATGAAGCCACATGAGTCCATTGTCCAAAAGTGAGTCCAGTTTTGAGTTCTGTATAACAAAGTACTGACAAACCAGAGCAGAGGCAGCAGAGTCTTTGAGAAGGCATCAAAGATTTACATGAAGGTGCTGAGGCAACAGAGCTTGTTCAGCCCGCAGAAGGGAAGGGTAGGGAGAATTTGAATGCCATTTTGCATCTCAAAGAAGAGAAAGAGTTAGCCAGACTCTTCTCTGAGATTCACTAAAAAGGGTAAGACTGCAAGTTGCAGCTAGAAATTTTTTAGTTTGACATTAAAAAAATGTTCTTAAGTGGGAGAAGCATTAGACATTGCCCAGGGAATGATTCATGGTTTTTTCCAAGGAGGCTGTGGGGTCTCCATGCTTGGATATTTTCAAAGCTCAGCTGCTCTTGGTCCTGAGCTACTTTGTTGAAGCTGAAAGTTATCCTTGCTTTGAGGAGGACATTGAACTAGGGGACCTCCAGACATTCTTTCCAAATGAAATTATTCTCTGATTCTGTGACCTAAATGAGCTGAACCAACATTAAGCTGGTTCATCCTCATTTTGGAGGTGGACTGGAGCTGCAGAGCGTGGTATCTCACCTCAGCATTTCTTGGCCTCACCTTCAGTTTCTTCAAGTTACAGGAGTTGGAAGAGAACAAGCACCTCAGAGCTCAAGCCATTCCCCAACTCCTCTCATACTATTGGTAGTCTATAACAGTGGTCATTTATTTTCTCTGTGCTTCTTTTATTTGTTTAAAAAAAGAAAGTATGCAGGTAGGCTCAAGTATGCTAAGAAGCACGTTGGATTAAAATAGTTTTAACTGTGATAGGGAGAAGACCACCCATTCTTTCTTGAGCTTTAACTGCACACTGAATGGTCGTTGACATCTCTACATACAAGTTTTTGATCAATGAGCAAAATAAGTAAAATGTAACATGAAAACATTGTACCTGTGTGAAAACTCTTAAGCTATGCCTGTGTTGTTTTCATTAACTCTGTAAATAATTGCCACAACAAATGTTTCCTTTTCCCATTTCTTCCATCAGCCAATTCTTCCAAGTGTATGAAAAAATGCACAATTCTTTTTAATACTGGTCTTTGGGGATGGTCTAACTTTTTACTGCCAGTACAAATAATTAGAGCAGTACTTCTTTCTCTTGGTAAAAGTTTTAAGTACTGTCATTGGAAGAATTATGTTCTAATTTAGGGATCATTATAAGAATTAATATTCTTTACCATCATGAAGTTTGTAGTATTTTTTTACAACTTCATTATAATAGACCATTTGAAGTACGGCAAAGCAATTTTAGTCCATGAAAAGAAAGCTTTTTGGCAGTGGAACAAATGATGAAAGAAATTGTAAAATAATTACCAACCTCTAGCAAGAGCTAGAGGAACTCTGCATCTCTAAAACTGAACTTGTGAAGTTCAGGTTACCCATCATGTAGGAGTGAATCAACTATAACATCTTCAAAAATGCTTTTGGATGTACTGTTTCTGTCATTACTAAATGTGACAATAAACCACCATCAGTGTTGTAAACCCAGAAGTTCACAGCACTTCCTGAACAGTTATGACTTATATCCTGGGCCCATTGCACTCAGAAGGAGTGATGGTTTGGGCTTTGATTTTATAAGTCCAGGTGGGATATGCATCTTTTGAATGCTTACGTCTGATTCTAATCTCATTCAAATTTGGTGGTGGTAATTTTAATAGTAGTAATCAGAGTGAGTATTTTACCCATGCTAGTTTTCATCTATTGAATTAAATCTTCATTTCTGAAAGTGCTGATTCACATTTAAACCAGGTGAGGTTTATCTGTCTCCCCATCGTTGGCATTCTGTATGAATAATGTGTACACATATGTGATATCAAACTGCATGAGTGCAGATACAACTCCTCTAAACTCAGAGTAGTGTGTTTTCCTAATTACTAACAGACTATTGAGATTAAAGCGACAAGATCTCTTTTGTGTTAAACAAGAAGCTCACATTCTTCACTCATGAGATACTCTCTTCTTTCCCTCTTGATGATCACGGACAACATTCTTGCAAACAGACATCCCAGTCCATCCCCCTCTGCAAGAAAGCCTTTGTAACTTGTGGTTGACCTAATTGTGCAGCGACAGCACTGCTGCTGCAAATCTGGGGAGATCCCTGGTACAGCACTCATTTGGGCTTAGCAGTGTCTGCAACCTGAAGCAGCATATAGGTAAGAGCCAATTTAGGGCATTGAGGGACTCTTTCTAGTTTCATTTGTGGGTGAGATGTCCCACGGAGATTTTAGAATGACTTGGAAACCATGGGCCAACTTCTACAGCCCTTTCAATATCACACCCCACCTGAAGCCAGTGAATGGGGTCATATGTTACTTACATATTTGAAAACTCAGTCTTCTGAGGTACAGAAGTGTTTCAATAATATGTTATCTGTGGCAGTTGTTGCTTGTGTGTTCAGTCCTGAAATACTTGCTGAATACTCTTTTTTAACCTGGATATGTCTGCATGAGGTTGTGAAGATCAGAACCTGAAAGTGTTATAGTGTTATGACAGAGAAAAGAGAGGCAAATGCTGAGATTTTTCTTTATTTGGCCAATGAATAACCTCAATAGCTGCCATCATAGTGATCACACTGTGTTTAGTGTGAGGTGGTTTTCTGCATGTGCATTCCCTCAGAAAAAAAAAAAAATGCAAAAATTACAATTCAGAATCACATTTATTCCTGGATTTTACCATCTTCTATGTAGAATTAGGAAGTTTTATAAGGTATATTCTGGCTCCTGAAGTCAGGACCACTCAGAAAAGTTGAGGTAAGCTTTTTTCATGTCATGTATCATTACCCAGTAATGCCCATCCATCTTCAGTTTGCACCAGTGAAGACTTAATCAAGCATGCAGAAGGAAAAAATTGTTCTTACTTAATCCATCAAAGAATGGCTCAGATTTAAAACAGGGGTGTTTTAGTGCTGCTCTTAGCTGAAACAAGGTTGTTAACATGGCACAGAACCATCACAGTTGTGTTATATATGTGTGCTTTCATGTTCAGACTAGTAGCCAACAACTCTGTTCAGTGCTATGCAATAACTGTTTTAAAAATTCATTAATCTTCTCAGTGAAGATAAAAGACAGGGAAGTGCTTTGACAAACTGATAGGCTTGAAGAAAAGTGGACATTTTGGTTTTGTTTGAGTAGAAAGATGTCTACTTGTAGTTCTGCCCTTCAGGATAAAACTGCTGTTGAATGAGATGGTTCTTATTCTGAACTCAGTGAATCTGCTGCCAAGATTATACATAACAGGGATCCTGTGGACCCTGATAGTAAGAGAATTTGTTTTCATTTTATTTGTCAATATGTGGGAACTGTGGACTGGGAGTGGGGATCCTGCCATAGAGCAGGGAGAGTCTTGAGTATTGTTATTACTACAGTAATACCAAGTAGGGCTGGGTGACCAAAAGGCTCTAAATCCCTAAGCAGAAAGATGCAGGAAATAGTTGCAGGCAGGCAAGAAGAGGATGAGGAAATGAGAGAGACAGCTAGGGAGGAAAAGGCTGCCATCCTCATGTCAGGATCTGGGAGTAGGTACTTCATTATAAACTGCTGTGCCAGCTATAGTGCAGAGGTCATTTATGGCATCCAGGTGACAACAGATTTGGCCTGTAATATATAGAGGTCTATTTGCATCAAGGTATACTGCATTGTGCATTACTTCAAGATCTTCCCATGTGCTTCCACTCTTCAACTTCCACTCTTTAAATTGATTTCTTTGCTATCTCACTTTGTCCTAGTTTTTCTATTGTTTTGGTGGTGGGTTGTTACTGGGTTGTTTTTTTGTTTGTTTGTTTAAAAGCCAGGGTGGCCATACACTCTTACCTGTTTCTTCACTGTCTGTTTTTTGGGTGTTTTAGTATTTGATGTTCAATGTCAAATGATTCATATTTGTGTTTCGTGTTGGTGTTTTCCTAACTGTAGTTCTGTCATGAGCATACTCAAATACATTCAGTGACACATACTTAGTTCCTGTAATTGCTGTTTTAAAATGGAACGATCTCTTGGATTAAATCTAGAATACAGAACTAATGTTACAGAAAATAAGGTCAAAGAAATCAAATAACATTGCTTCCAAAGTTGCAATAGAGTCTTTGGATCATCTTCCATCATTAATATCAATGCCTGACAGCACTTAAAACTTTAATCATGATTTGCAACCTTCTGAATTTTATTGCTTCTGCTGTCGGAAATCAATTTCAGTGCTTAATGGCATCTTGTAACCTCCATCAAGGAGAATGTTGGCTTGATTTTTATTCTAGTTTTACTCAAAGCTTCACTGCTAAGCTACACCCTTATAAAATTATTTTTGTGACATCCTTTGACAAAGTTGTTTTCAGTTCTTTGGCTTAAAGAAAATACTTTTGTGCATACAAAATATTTCAGAAGTATTTCTCTCTGTCGATCATTTTTGATGAGCTATAGCTTTCATGTCTGCTTGTAGATTCTGACCCTAAAATATAGCAAAGATTATGTTTAATCTTAGTCATGCTTACAGACTTGGGACTTCTCATATAATTAACATCCACCACAATTGTTTGGAAGATCAGACCATACACTGATGTTTAATCTTTCTTTTGGTTACTGAGGTTGAAGAAGAGAATGCAGCACACTTTGTAATTCCAAATTAAACTTTTAGACTAGTCTTTATTGATTCCTTTTGATCGGGAGAAGTATGTTTGGGCTTGATTCTGTTTTTTGTCACTCAATAATTTCAGTCATTGAAATTATTGACCTTGTTGGATTTCCCTTTAATGGCATAATTGCATGATGAAATCTAGAGTACATTTCTTAATGGAAATTAAAAAATTGTATTTTTTACAAAAAAAATGCCACAAAAGACAGTAGCTCAAAGGAACCAAACTAAAACAAAATATGAGAAATTGTTCTGTGTCTAATCTTCTGTTAAAATTTGGAGCTTTAAATACAATCGAACATGCAAAGGGCATATCCCTTAATCTCCTTAATAAGTGACTAAACCTTGGAAAAGTCTCTGCTTTAAGCATGGTACTGCCTACTTTTCTGTACACTTATTAGTAGATTTTATGTTCTTTGAAAAAGAGACAATTGTTATTCTCCCACTTACCACAAAATTGAAATCGAAGGGTGGTAAAATAAGTGACACCCAGTGGGCCAGCAGTAGATCTAGTTTACCAATTCAATGTCCTGACAGGGAAATACTGCCCATTTTTACCTGTATATAGACTTCTTATTAGAAATATTATTACCTGTTTGGCAGAATGGAAGAGGAATAATGAGATTATGTTGTCAGAAGAAATAACAGAAGTGATTTTTTGAACTACATAATTTAAACTTGGGTCTAATTCTCCAAGAAACTGTTCCTGGAAGGTTATTTCTTCACAGAATTAGGAAAACTGATTTGCTATGAAAGTTATAAAACCCAAACTCCACAGAACTGGCATAGGACAAAAGCAAAGGACATAATTTTTGTCACTTTTCAAATCATCTTTGTCTTATATACAAATACTGAGCTCCCTCCTACCATTTCGTATGTATTTCATGTTGGTTTTTTTTACAATTACAAAGGAATAGCTCTCTGATTTATGCACTGATGTCTTTCAGCTAACTTTCCTTGCTGTATTTCATTTAGAGAGCCTGCTGTCTACACGTGATAATGTTTATGTAGTGGATGACAGAGTTCTGGAGCTATCAGAGGTGGAAGAAACGGCATCAGAAAGCAGCTGTTTTGCATCTGAGGACACCACAGAGGACTCGGGTGTTGTGAGCTCCCCATCTGACATTGTATCTTTGGATTCACAAAATGACAATATGAAGCTGAGAGACATCAAGCTGGTCAATGGCTACAGGGACTCAGCTGAGGCGGATGTGATGTACGGCTCAGAGACGTGCTCTGTAAAGAACACCTCCTACAATAGCATGGGATCTGACAGTGCTCCACAGAGGTAAATGTTTACTTGCCAACCTCTCTTGGAAAATGTCTTGCCTGTTGTCCTGGTAGGGAATAATTCAAGAAAACCAACTTATATTTTCTTCTGCTCTTTCATAAACCAGTACCATTGCCAACTGACTCCTCCCAGTGGTAAGCTCACTGCCAAATCCCCTCCAGTGACATACTTGTAGCAACAGGCAAAGGTCACTTTTTTGTTTGAACTTGTAGTTACATTTCTTGCAAAAGACCGCTGCCCTCCAGAGTTGATTTCTTCAAGAAATCTGAAATCATTTTGTTACAGTTTGGTTTATATTGCACTTCTGATAGTATCCGGACTGTTTAAAATGTTACTATATATTGATCCAGAAAATGACATGCCAGTCATACAATGGAAAATTCAAGCCACTGAAAGCTAGGTGGAAAAGGATTGCATGCAGTGAACTTTGGAGATTGGTTTGGGAGTGTGCATGGATCTACATATATATTCAACTAATGCTAACCTCCACTGGCATTATACCTAGGGGTGGGTTTTTTCCAGCATACTTCCTTTTTTTTTTTTTTCTTTTTTCTTTCTTTTTTTTTTTCCTCATAAACAAACATTTTTCTGCAGTTTTTGCAAGAAAATACAAGAACGTGGAATTTAACTAGAAACTGCCTTCAAGCACATATTACTCTGACACTGTTTATTTGCCAAAACTCACATAGCCGGTGGCAGGGCTGCAAAGGGAACCCAAAATTTATAGGACTTTGCAAATACAAACTGGCTAAATAGGAAGCTGTGCCTCCAGCAAGGAGGGTGGCCTGGTAATACTGACAGGGATCCGCTCTGTGTGATCCTGCAGAGTCATGGGACAGGGGCCAGAAATTCCTCTGAATTCTCAGTTGACACAAAGTCTTTGCTTTCTGGTCTCTCTCCATTCAGCTGCTAATCTGTAGCCCCTTCATAGGAGCATGTATCATGACCTAGTTATTTCCTTCCACACATTTCTGAGTGAGAACTTCATTTTGGATCATGCAGTGGGTGATAACTTAGGGACAAACTAAGCCAAAATCAGTATTTAAGCGATTGGAATGATCTCAGGGTTTTTCTTTATCCATCAGTATCAATGGGGTAAGGTCAAGCCTCGCTTAGATACATGCTCAAAAACACATTTTTCTCGTGATTTGTCCTTTTGCAGTGTCTTAGCTCCTGATACAGTTTCTATTGAAAGGATTAGATAAGCTAGTGTTGTAACTGCAATTAAAAGTTCAGGCGTGATCCAAAAAAGCAACCCATTAATTTCAGTAGACTTAGGTTGGTCTTCACTAGATAAATAGGCTATCCCAGCTTTCCTTGAAATGAAGCATCTAAACTGGTTAGAAAAACACACATGCATGTTCAGTGAGGGAGGAAGAAGTTAGCATTTTGTTGAGCAAAGATGTCCAAGCAAAACTCTGTAATAACAATATTAATCATCTACACTTTGGGGAGTAACTTTTTCTGGTTTTTTAATCAATTAAAAGATTGACCATATGTAATTGTGACACATTCCCTTTTTCAAGTCAGTATTCTCTCCATCTTTCACTTCAGCTAAAGATGCATATTCTTTAGATTGCTTTTAGATTTACCTTTGCCACATGAACACACAATTTTTTTCTAGTTGGAAAGAGTGCACATAGAAGAGACAGCAGGACATTTCCTAAGCTGTCCAGCAGGACTGCTGCAGAGGGGTCTTGCTGAGCCAAAGGAGTGGAAGCTGGAAGGATAGCGTGGTGTACTACCCATTGCAGTCAGGAAGGTGGGAACTCCCCACGCTCAGCTGTTGTGAGGCCAGGGCTGTATGTCCAGTCTTGAGCCCCCAGTTCAAGAGAGAGATTGGCAAACTGGAGAGGGTCCAGAGGAGAGCCACTGAGAGGGCTGGGACACTGGAGCACGTTGGATGAGGGTGAGGGGAAGCAACTGGATTGTTAACCTTGGGAAAGTGATGTGGGTAAGGAGGGACCAGACTGCAGTCTTCTCCTAAACAAAAGGAGGACTATGAAGCTTCTCAGGGATACACTGTGAAAGGACAGGAGGCAACTGGCACCAGCTGCTCTAAAAGAAGTAAAAACTAAATATAAAGAGGAAATTCCTTAAATTGGGAACTGTTAAACAGTGAAAGAGGTTGCCCAAAGAAGTGAAGGAGTCTTCATCTCTGGAGATTCTCATAACTCTGCCGGAAAAGCAGCTTGGTCTGGCTTTGAAATTAGCCCTGCTTGGAGCAGGAGGTTGGGCTAGGCTTCCAACTTAATTTTTTCTGTGATTTTGTCATGCTAAATATTCTGTATTTATCTAATATAACCATAATTTAAAAAGAGTGGTTTGGGACTGAAGTAGAAGACAGTTGTTTTTGTTTGGACAGTGCAGTTATTTTTCATAAATGCTATTTATTTTTTAAGCTCTGGGGTGGCAAAATTCCTTCAGATCAGCTTTAGTGTATAGCGAAAATTTAACATTTACAATGTATTTTTATCTTATGTCAGCAACCACTTAGACTGACATAGCAGTGATGCTGATGGTAATATCTTTTAAAATGTTATGCTCTGAATGTGCCAGTAATATTTGAAGGTAAATCCAGTTCCACTTCTAACCTATCTTTATAAACAAACCAGTTTTGAAAATTGTGCTCCTCTAAATATTTTGGATGTCAAGTTACTAAGTTTTCAAGACTCACTTCCTAAGAGTAGAGTGAAGAAAAAAATAGGTTTTTTAAACCTATTTCCATGAAATTCTTGTTTTAATCAGATATAAATCAATTCTGAGTACAATTTTGAGTACAGCCAAATTTGAAGAACATCAGTTTCCACTTCCACTGTCAGAACAGCTGGCACCCCACTAATAAAATGTGTTGGGAACTCTGAAATTGTACATAGTTCTTTGATGAATGGGCTACTTCCAGGACCAAAACAGCCTCTTAAATCCCCAGACAAGTCAAAATGTACTTCATGTGAGTAATTGATACCAAGCTATACAGAGTTTTAAATATATTTCATAAGATACAAAACTGAAAGGAAAATTTTACACAGAGTTTATTAATTCCTTTCTATCTTCTTCTTCTTGGTACACTAGTGATCCATGTACCAAGACCTAATTGAATTCTAAAAGGAAGATAAGAACAAAGAAATTGGAAGGACGTGATGCTACTGTTAAGTAGCAATGGTTAACAGCAATGAATCTGAGTCCTCCTTGAATATGAGTGCTACTGAAGCCAGAAATTTTATTTAGTGACTAATTTGGCCAAGACTTGGGGAAAAAAGGTTAATAAAAGTAATGGAAACATTTAGCTTGTCATTTTAAATTGTAAAACTGACTAAAACTTGGGCTTTTCACTCATTAAAATAACATGTTCCTAAGAATTTATAATGCTGTGTACTAAAATTATGTTGTCCTCTGTGAGTTTTGAAAAGTACTCTTAAAGCACAAGCAAATTATATTTGGAGTGTAAAGGGCTATAAAAAGGTCCAGGTAGTGTTTTGCACATGCAATTTTGAAGAACTGTAGTGAAAAGCAGAATCAAGTCCAGAGTTCTTAACTAGGTTTCATCCAGACGCTTAGCCTGTGCTCCTGATCAAGAATATTTTGCCATATTGCTTACTTCAGTTAATTGTATGTTTAGTGTTAAATTCATTTTTCTTCAAGTTTCAAGAGTTGTTTTCTAGATGTCCTGGGTGGTCTGTGTGACTGGAATGCCTGATAGCATCAGAATATCACAGCAGAGTCTTTATCTGCTGAAGTCAAGGAAACTTGTGAGCTTTTAAGGATACAGTCTTCGACATGCAATAGGTTTATCAGCACATAGCAGGCTAATAGTATATCCAGGTCAGAAATGGCATATACAACGGGCTTTGCACACACAGAAATGACAGCCACAGCAGAGCTCAAATCCCATTCAGTTCCCAGAGCACAGAAACAGAAATTTCTAAAAGAAGGTACATGAATTCTAACGTTTCCAGGCTGGGGTCTTTGCTCTGTGGTTTTGTTTTCCAGTGTATGGGAGCAACTTGCAAGTGCACTGTTTTTTGTTTTGTTTGGTTTGATTTTAGGATTCTTATTCAAGCAATAGTAATCTAAATACACATATTAGTTAGCAATTAGAGTATCAAAGTAAGTGTCAAAACCCTCTACCCTTAGCTCTGCCTCTAACCTGTTAAACCATCTGCCCGTGGTATCCCCTTCTGCCACTGACTGTATTTTTATTATAAAATCCCTAACACAACTATCATATCTCATGATACATTTATACAGTCCCTGGTGGAACAGAATCCAGACCTCAGCTGGAGGTACCAAGGCTTAAACCATATAAATCGTTGACTATATGCGTTTGGCTGTGAATGTTTTAATATTAACTGCTGACTCTGAACATTGTACTACACAGTTCTCTTTATTCATATCCTTTCTTACGGTTGATGTCTTTGTGTTATGTATCTGTTCACCAAATTTTAATATATAGTGTTAAATGAGTAACAAGAAAACCACAGAGAAGCTGAAATGTTGCTTATGTAGCAGTAAGTACATCTCATGATCTCACAGTGTTGCAACCCTGTCCTCCCATACCCCCTCTTTTCCCATCCCTTGTGTGGTGTCGTCACGCAAGCTCCTAGGGGCAGGGATCAGACAATTTTATACGCCTATAAAGCATCATGCACACCTACTGTCTGGAACTTTATAAATAATTGCACATTAAAAATTATGTTAAAATAATATCATTAGGGATGCTAGGTCACATGCTCAAAGTTAAGTAACTTTAATATTAAGGCTCTCTGTGTAACCTTAGATTCCCCCCTTTAACCTTAATTTCCCCCCTTTTATACAGCATGATAACATCTCTAGTTAAAGTGATTGTGCTCAATTTTGTTTTATTTTCTTTCTAAGTTTCAAAGTTCAATTAATAAAACAGGTATGCTACTATTTACTCAGTTCAAATGCTTTTCTGAAAAGAGGACTATTTAATTTCCTTTTGCTCTTTTTATCTTACTTGTTGCACTAGTATCCATGTGCCATGCAGACTTTAATTCATTTCTCTGCACAGTGCTCATGTGATATGAAGAGGTGTCATTATCCTGTTTCAGAGAAGGAGAGCGGATAGGCAGAGTAGGGAACAGTTGCACCATGCAGCACCACATTTTTTCAGAGGACTGAGCATTAAAAGGCATTCCATATATCAGAATGCAGCTCTGCTTTTCTTCCAAACTCTGTTCTTGGAAGGCAATTAAATATTTTGGTTGAAATAAAATAATAGTATGATTGCGGGCATGATACAGATTGTGATTTGGACTGGCACCTGGATAAGATGTGGAGATTCTCAAATTTATAAGCAATTGAAACCAGGACTTTAAAAGGGTCTTACAACTGATTGATCCCAAAGTGGGATAAACACTTTAAAATACAAAACCTTTTTTTTTCTAAATTTTGAAAATATTTTAAATGTATTTAAATGTTTAAAAACTAAAAGTATTTTAAAATCTAAAGGGAACTTTGTCGTTATGAAGCTAAATAAATAGAGACTTGTGTGGGACACGAAGATAAAATACCTTCCAAAGGTCTGAAATGGATTTTCCCCTCCCTTGACTGTCTGTTTCAGTAGCCATGAGAGAAGAATATTTTTTCACGTACAGCTAGTGGAGAACATAGAGTGGGGGTGGGGGAACCGTCCAGAGATCAGTTCATGCTGTGGGTCTGGACAGAGATAATCCCATTTCCTCCCTTTCTCTTGGAAGAATTTGTTACCTTTGGCTCTGGTTGGGGTTTCTGAAGCTACTGGGAGGAAAAGAGTCCTCTTAGTTACCAACTTGAGAAGTACTTGCTGTTTGCTACTAAACAGTTAGGGTTTTGATGAGTTAGTTTAAAACAGAAGCTTGAAGCAATAGGAGTGGGTGAAGTTGTTCTGCTTAATTTTCAATGCATTCAAATTCAAATGTTACAGGGTTTTGTATTCCACTTGGGAAGGACAGGAGGGAAGGAGAAGTCAGTAGCTGGAGAGAATTCAGTGGCTAAGCTGGTCAGAGGAAATAAAAAAAGTGAGTGGCAAAAGGCAGACAGGAAGGAAAGAGAAAAACTGCAACGAAAAATAGCAGTGTATGTATGTATTATATATACTTCTGTGCACAAACACATTCTATGTAATTAGGTTTGTCACTTGTAACTATCTCTGAGAAACAGGAGAAAGTTTTATTCTGCTGTTTCTTGATAGATCTTATTTTAACTGGATAGGCACAAGTTTTACCTTTTTGAAAGCAGTTTTAAGGGGTAGGAAGGGAGAGAAAGGGTTAACGTAAAAGGGAGAACTTCAGCGTTGAAAAATTATTTAATTAAGACCCAGATGTCTGACAGATTTGCAAGCCTCTGCTTCTTACATAGTTTTCCTTCCTTATCTCTGGCTTTTCCTTTCCCCTTGTTCCAGAAAACTCTTTAAATTTGGAAACTCTCATGCACTTTTTGCTGGCAGATCTTCATGGAGGGAAGATATTAAGGATATTATGGTTAAGTAATAGATACAGTCATTATAGAGCAAAAACACAGATTAGCCTTTCTGTTACACCCGTCCACTGGAAAAATGCTCTATGTTTTGGAGCTGTAGAATATTTTAATTAGAGAGCAGTTTGAGTTGTTAAAGGTGTAGTGCTGACTTCTGGAGAGAAAGGTTCTGGTCCTTGTTCTGTTTCGAATTTTTTTTTGTGGAAACCAAGAGAATTTGCTTAGCTGTGCCATCTTTTAACTTGCAGTGGTATATTGCACAGGTGATGTGGCTGTGTTAAGATTTAAATAATGCTAGTCCACTTTCCTGACTATTTCTGGCAATGCTGTCTGCCTGCAGGCTTTCCTGTTGAGAAGCTGCTGGCAGAGACCCGCGTGGGGAGGGGGGAGCGGGGGCACACTTCCAGCCGTATAGCAACTACAAGCTGCTGCTTGTGCAGCAAGACCCTGGAACTGACATATGTCATGGCACTCTGGAAGCTTAAATCACCCTGGTATGTAACAGTCTTAGAGATTTCTAGCATTAAAACGCAAAATGATACTATGCAAAAGCATATTCATTTGCTTTCTGCTTAGATTCTTGGCCAGTAACCATGGAGGAGAACTGTAAAAGGACCATAAACCCAGCCGCTATTGAAAAATTACTTCATTTTCCTCTTTACCGATATTTGCAAGTTCTTATTGTTAATCTGGTGGTCATACATCTGTGGACACTGCTGGACTTGTGTATTACAGAATTGAAAAAGAGTTTAATTCAATCTCTGATGATTTTTATTCAGCACAGGTACAAATGCGGTATATAGACCCTTGTGAGTTTGATGTAGCCCAACAGAACTAGAAACAGAACACAAACTGAAAGACTTAGAATGGAAATTATACCTGTACCTTGCTCTCAAAAACATGTGCAGCTTTTTTTTATTGCTCATCTGAAAACATAAAAAGCAAGGTTATCTGACATTCAAAAGAATATGACCATGTGCTTTTTTCCCTTTTCTAAATTCCTGCCACTCTAAGAAATCTTTCATCAAAGGCAAGTGATGACTTTGCTATCTCACCAATCCGAAGTTTATTGATCAGTCTACAACTTTTGAATTTTAATAGACATTGTTTAAAAAACTGTGCTCCAATTTTCAAGAGGCGGTAGAAATGGACAATATCACTGGTCAGGTCATGGCTTGGGTGAACAGAGAGTTCAGCACTTACACTGGCTCTTCTCCTGCTGCTGTCATATTTTTTCCTTGAAAAGAAATGGGAGGAAAAAAGTCATCTAGTCTAAGAAATGCAAAGAATGGAAAAATGGTCCCTAAGATTGTGTTCATCTGAACACGATTAAGTCCACTTTTGAAGAATACTTTGCTACATCATTCACAAAAGCAAAGGTATAAACACCCTGAGTTTGCTTAATGCCATCTTTCTGGCCTGATTGAATAGTTTTGAAACTGCTTCAGCCATATGTCCTACCCCTTAAAATCGTTCAGCATCAGTTTTGTCTTTAATACCCACCTTATATAGCAGTGGTAGAAGCATTTCTCTTTCCAGCATTTGTGTAAGTGGTCTATATCATGGATTCATTTTAAAGAGGACAAATTTGGATACATACAGATGGATTAATGTAATTCCCCAGTATCAGACTGGGAGGACTGTCAGAACTGGGAGGGAGCCTGGATGCTCCAAAGTCCAGTCTGGAGTAACCATATAAGGTTTTCCATGTTGGTCAATCCCTCTTAGCTGCCCCAGACACATGTGAGAAGCTGAATGCTGAACTTTCTTGTAGCTGTTACTACATTCCTACTACACGATGTGCCTGCCTACATTTGACTTATTTGCAATGGGTCCGTCTTCCTTCCCCAGCTGCTAACAGATTCACAGGAGTCCATTCTCAAGTCTTTCAATGTAGCAAGTACTGCGCAGAGTGAGATTTCAAATCACACTCAGTTAACCTGAGACATGTCTGCTGCTGTTTCTTGTTACCTCCTACCACTCAGGTAGGATGTGGATTTCCTTGTCTTCATGTTATGATGTCTTGAATATCCTACAGCATTTAAAATGTCACCAAGTACCTGTGTTTAGATGATTGAGTGTCTTCTTTGGTCTCTTTCCTGCAGTTTGTGTGGGTCTGTGTTGTATTTGAACAGTGATGGCGGGAGATGTGGTATGTACCTCTGGTACCTTACATGAAGCTCACATGAACTCCCAAGAAATGCTCAGAGAGACTTGGGTCAGTCATTTACAGATCCATCAGTAAAGCTGATGTAATTATAACAAAATGGCAGCTTCTCTCATTGCAAATCCCATCTCACCACTGGTTTGGGTGGTGTTTGTTTTTTTTAATGCAGCTTTTCCAGCTAGTTTTATCGGAGCATTTTCTCTCTTTCTTAGAATGTAAACTTAGTCATAAATGTCTGTCTCCCATGGCACTAATTTGATAAAATGCTGCTGTAAGTTTCATTTTGTCTCCAACTGTGCAAATGACTGTTGAGGAGCAATTAGGCGTTGTAGCCTGAGCTCAGTGGAACATTAAATGCTGTAGTTTAGTAGTCACTTTGCTCCATTCTGTGCTCTTGCACAAATCTCTGCTAATCTACATAAGTAATATGTGCACAGGCCTCCAGGAACCAAGCACATTTGCCGTTTTGAGTTCGGACTACATACTCACCAATGCTGTCTTTTTTAGCACTTCATGTTTTACCAAAAAGGCAGCATAAAGGTTATCAAGTTCTTCACAAAGTCAGAAAAATAAATTAAAAAAAAAAAATAAAAAAAAGCATGTATGGGAAAATACCACTGGTAATGTTTATCCAGAATGTAAAACATGGTATCAGAATAAGTCGTATTTTTCTTGGATTCTGGCCAAAACAGAGCTGTCAACAAAAGAAAAGTGGATAGGGTTAGAAGGGAGGAAGGCTATGGAAAAAAAAAGAAAAATTAGAGGCCCTTTTTGTTTTCCTTTTCTTGTGAGAAAGAGCCTTCTTAGACATATTTGTAAGTCATGTGAGCTACTGGAAAGTACCAGACCTTCACCTTGCAAAATGCATATCCCATTTTAAAATCCCAATGGTAAGAATTTTAAGAAAAACCCTTGTGGCTTGCTTTTTAGGTGAATTTGAAGATGCCTTGAACAACAGCCCTTTTAGAGATTTAGAAATGCAAAATCTGCTTTTTCTGAAGCTCCTTCTGTAACAGCAAATAAGAATCCTTTCATTTTCATTGTATTGTTCTCTTTCCTTCAGAAAAATTCTGTGAATTGTATATAATTTTCTCAGTTGTCTAGATAAGAAGATGGAAGCAGAGATTGAGAGGCAAATTATATGTGGCCACGGCATAAGTACAGGGGATAACGAAAGAGACCTCTGATGATTGTTATGCCCAGCAAAGAGAGAATAATTTTGCTGTAAGGAGTCATTGAAAGATTCCCACTGATAGATGTGAGAAAAGAACTGGTCAGTGCAATATGCCTATACTCTGTGTTTGAAGTCCAGGAATGCTTGTTCCCATCCGAAATATGTTTTTCTAGACAAATTGTCCATAAAATTCTCAACCCAATAGTTCCTCTTATTTCCTGTTAAAAGCCCAGCACAGACAACCTTAGTAATACAGATTTTGGATGTATTATTTAACAGTCAGACAATAGACAGAAAAATATGATCAGGTACCGAAAAAGTGGTGAGCTGGCATGGCCTTTTTGGAATGAGGTCTTGTGACATCCAAGGTTTTGGAAGCAACTTCTCCACAGTAACTTAGAGAAAGATTTCCACTCTGTGTCTCTTATTTGCCTTCAGCTGTGTACAACTATTCCCCCAGACCAGCTTTGTAAAGAAGAAAGTGGTATTTGTCTTCCATGCTGGATAGACCTGTTGTTTAGCTGGTGCACAGTTTGAGCAGTTCTGCTGTTGAAAATGCTCTCTCTGAGTTTGCAAATAAATTGCTTTAGAATACACTTGTAGCAGAGTATTTTTTAATAATTTCATAAAACTTTCCACTGCAAAAACAATATGAAATTTATTCAGTTCATTCTTTCTGCCATCTTCAAGTTGGGAGTTTTGTTTGCCAGTTTTGTCTCCCAATCCGAGTGCTGCAGTAAGTTTAAATCTTCTTGTCAGATAGTTCAGATGAGTAATCTCAGGGATATGTGTGTGTGTGTGTGTGTGTGTGCACCTCAGGGTACAGAAGGACTGCCGTCTTACAGCACCAGTTACCTCCTCTGGAGACTTCAACTGATTTGTGCCACCATTCTTGTTAATCCGTCATGGGGAAAACTCAGTTTATCAGGAATCTTGCAGTGTGGGTGTTGAGCCTGAGCATTATTACTTCACATTGGTTTGTGAGGATGTTCAGAACCTGTCAAAGCTCAGGCCAATGGCAGATATTTAAAGAAATTGTATTCCAGTCGCAGAGCACTGTGTCTCTTACTCTGTATTTAAGCAACCAAGACAGAATTCTCACTTAGATTCCAGTTTATGAAACCACTTAGGCACACATGAAGCTTTGCTGCCTTGAATTAATCTCATCTGTATGCTCAGGTACACAAGAATGTATGTATGACAGTTTTAGAAGGCTTCCTTGAAGGTGGACTTCTTTTTTTTTTACTTTTTTTTCCATTGATCCCACATACATGAATTTAGCGTTGTGAGTGCAAGGCACTTTAGATACAAGTAGAACAGTTGGGCTCCAAGACTACTACAAAAGGCAAAAAGGAGAGGTGAATGCTAAATAAGTAAATAATGAAGAAAAATAAAATACCTGATGCTTCAACATGTGCTTTCAGTTGCTTCTGGTATGAGCAAGGTGAAAATCAAACAATCAAATAGCAAAAAAGGAAGCTGCATTGTTGGACATAATTTAAATCAATGTTAAGAAACATCCGTGTATTTTTATTTATCTTCAATGGCAGCAGAAAAAATGGCATTTTTAGGCATTTTTGTTTCTTTGGTAAACTACCAAAAAAAAAAAGTGTCATATGTTACTGTATCCGCGCTATTAAGGGTTTTATCTTGAAAAAAGCAAATCTGTTTCGCCTGACCAGAGTTAGTTTAAGTATGGCTAGAATGGAAAATTACCTTTTCAATAGGCTAATCACAAGGGCAAAACTTAGATACAGTGTCACAGGCAGTGACATCTTAAATTCAGGTGAGATAACTGGAAAAAATTAATTGCCCAATGTGAAATCCTAGTTTCAATGAGTTAGATAAAAGCATTCTGCTGATCATGATTTTATTTTCTGGGTGTTTTTTCATGTTTTGTGACAGATTGCCGTATTTTTTTAATTATTTTATCTATTTTTGTTAAGATTTTTGTTAGTTTCATTTTCTTTTTTTCTTTTAATAAGCTAAGACAACACTTGGCACTTGTTTTGATTTCCAACTTGTTTTAGATCATTGCACAGCTTCATCAGATTTTTGGCAAAATCAGGCCCCTTTTTATGTTTCATTAGAAACTACTCTCAAAGGATTAGTTTCTCTTTTCTCATTCCCTCCCACCCCTCAGGATGCAGACTGACTGTCCAGCAGTACTTTAGCTATATTTATTTTCCATGATCATGCAATTTTTATTTAATTAAGGTGAAGGTATATTGGTACAGTGGGTACATGGGGTGGCTAGTGGTCCGCCTTAAAATTGTATGGATATGCAAAACTTTTGTTTTGGCATCTCCAGTGTTTCTGTAGTCCAGCTGAAGTGTGTGCTTCACAGTAAAGCCAGCCCATTTCTTCGTGACAGGCTTTACTAATCCTAATTTTTAATTTCCAGCACACTGAGTATGCTCAGGCACCACCAAGATCCTTCCTAGATGTGGATGTGTCAGTATGGTGGTGTGTGTCTCTCAGACTACATATTTTTCATACTTTGGGGAATGGATTTCAGAATGCCAGCGGAACCATAGGGGCTTAAATGATAAAGTGTTTCAGAGAAATAGAGCAAATCAAAAAAGAAGAGGAGAGACCCATTCTTCTCTTTCCTTTAGCAGGCAAGATGAAGCAATGGCTTTGACTAAGCATAAGAATGAAGATACGTTCATTGCAGCACAACTCCAACAGACTTTGGCTGACCTGGATGAAGATTTAGAAGGTAGGAAAGTGTGTTACCTCTGAAGTACAAAAGAGAGAGAAATAGCCACGAGATGCAGAATCATCAACTGTACTCCGAGGCATCCTGTACATTTCTCATTAGGATCACTGGGAACAGCTTACAGGTCTGTGGCAGAATGTGGTCCATGCAAAGTTGTTGCTCTCACTTTGCTTCAGGAGCAGCTGCCCTTTAGAGGCTTGCACTGAATGGTTTTTTCTAACTGCATATCAGATCATCATTGCATTTCAGTGTCTCCTACAAAAAAAAGATGAACAGCAGTTAATGGATACGTTTTATAGACCAAATTTGGTATAATTTCATTGACTTCAGTGAAGCTAAATCAGTTGTGAATTTAGGTCTGTGTTTAATGAACAGTGCCTCTGTTTTATATTTTATCATAATGAAGTGGAAAAGGATGGGACATTTTTGTACTGAGTGCCTCCTCTGTGTTAACAAGCATATTTAAAAGTTAAAAATGGAAAAGCATGAAACAGTGGGAAGAGAGAAAATATCATATTGTGCTCCTCTTTTTCCTACTGTGATTTAGAAATAGTTCTCTATTATTGGTTTGTCAAAAGTTGGCATTGAGTACTTTTTTTTTAAAAATTTCCCATCTTTATTTTAGTACTTCTGCAGTGGACTTGATTCCAGTTTGATTTCTTGTGAGTTCTCTAACATGGAAATTCCTTAGCTTCTGTGTTGTAACTTTTGATTTACACCAGCAAATCTGAAAGGATATTTAAGCTTCTTGCACAATGAGGCTTTAGGAGTCAATGGTAATAAAGGGTGAGAGGAATGAAGGAAAAATAAAAGTCCTGTTTCTTTGTTTTCTTGCTCAAGGAAATCCTTCAGCTGGGCTGTTATTACTAACCAGGTCTGGGAAACATAATTTAGAGTTGCTTGCTGTTTCTCAGAAATGTTTCTCCTTTGGAGTCATGCAGTGAAATGTTTATCACTGAGATAAGTTAGTCCAAGATAAGGTATGAACAATAGATGAAATCCTGCTTTCAGAAGTATTTGTGTTTCCCACTGCGTGAAACAGGAGGACTTCAGGAATATTTGGCTGATCCTAATCAGCAACCAAACAATAAGAAGGATCCAGACCTCTTTTTTTTTTTCATAATACAAGCATACAAATATTCCTGTTACTTTTAGTATAACAAAAATATATGGTCTATTTAAACTTGTGCTAGCTGTCTGTGTAATGTAAAGTCATATTGCCTAAATACTGCCAATATGTAACATTCTATGTATATTTTGCAGCAGTGGATGATATAAGTAACTCTGACTCCGACTACATCAATGAAGCGTTGAACCCATATATAAGAAAAGTTGAGGCTGCCCAAGATGTTTCCACTTCTGTTCCAGTAACAGTCATAGATGATGCTCCAGAAGTTAGCACCTCTAACTCAGATGAAAATCAAGAAATGGAGATTAAGGTTCCACAGAATATCTCAACTGACTCTGTTAATACAGGATACTTCACAAATAAAAACAACAATGCAGGTTCCTTTGATAAGGGACACAATGATGGTGGAGCTGTATGCGTATCCAAGGACCTAATACATCAGCAACCATCTGAAAATGAATTCAGTCACTTGCCTGTGGAACAGCGGAGAGATATGTTTGAATCTCTCACATCCTCCTTTGAAAAAAGAAGTGAAAAGAACTTAAGACTGGAACCCTCTCCCAAACATGGGGTGAAGTCTGAGGAGTGTAAATCTAAGCTGAGTCCATCTCACTCCAAGACCACAGCTGAAATCAATACAGCAAAAGAGAAGATAAATCTATTTAATGAACATAGTAGCAAGGAAAGATCTCTGAAAAAAAGTAAATCAGAATTAGAAATCAAATGGCCACCAGCAAAAAAAGTGGAAGTAGAAGAAGTCCCATCAACACCCACATGGTGTCATCGTGCCCAGAATTCAGGATCAAACTATGAACCTAAAATGGGTTTGACAACCTTTAAAGTTGTCCCTCCCAAACCTGAAGTAAGACATTTCGATAGAGGAGTTTCACTCTCCACTGGTGCCATTAAGATAGATGAACTAGGCAACCTTATAGGCCCAAACAGTGGTGTTAGTAAACACATACCAGGTTCTTCCTCTGATGAAAGTGAGGAAATTCATATTGGGAAAGTGAAGGCATTCTGGAGGTCAAGTTCTATGGAAAAGCAAAGTGATGACTCCACTGACCCTTTTCCTAAAAAGTCAGCAGTCACTGCAAACTCTAAGCCCTTTTCTGTAAAACATGAACAGAAACCTGTCTGTCTTGCAGCTCCAAAACCTGTAGCACCACAAACTGTTACTACCCAGGTAGCTGAAAGACAGTCTGAGAATGAAAGGACAAAACTACCTCTTCCAGTCACACAGTCTCAGGTAACACCATTATCAGCCCCAACTGTTAATAAGGACAAGCTGGAACTTCCATTTGTGAAGCCACATAGAAGAACTTCCAGTCAGTATGTTGCCTCTGCCATTGCAAGACACATCAGTGCAACTACCTTTAAGTCTGACTCTATGGAATATCATGAGAAAGATCAAAACAAGCAAGGGGCAGGAGAAATTAAGGCTGAAGCAGAAGTTTCACCAAAAAGATGTATTATTGTGGCCAAATACAGCCCTGTGGAAGCAGAATCAGCAGAAACAAGAGAAACACTTTCAAGTATTTTTACTTGCAGTCAAAAAGCATCCCACAGGTTTACACCTGATGATAATTCTGGCATGGAAAACAAAGTAGTTAATATCAGGGCACCAAACCAAGCAACTCCTCTGAGTTTCTATAAAAAGAATGGCAGTGCCCCAGTTACTAAATCCTCTTCAAAGGATAACAACAGTGCAGAAGAGGATCGAGGCTTAAACAGCAAACAAAGTATAGCAGAGAAAAAGTCACGTCTCATGTTTGACCAGAAATGCGAGACTTCGACCTCATCTCTCAAGTCTCCTGAACTCCAAGGAGTCCCATTGTCTTTCAGTTCATCTTTGAGAGTCACTAAATGGCCTCCTGCTAATGGTGTGCAAGTTAGTTCATTTAAAGCTTCACCGGAGCTAAATGGTGCACCAGCAAGTGCAGAGTCAGAACAGGAAGATAAACCTGATGATTCGGATATTAATGCTGTCAGTGAAGTGGATGTTAATGTGCAGACCAATATCTTTGGACCAAAGAAGAAGTTCAAACCTGTTGTTCAGAAACCAGTTCCAAAAGACACATCACTGCACAGTGCCCTAATGGAAGCCATTCAAACAGCAGGGGGAAAAGAGAAACTCAGAAAGGTAAAGTGGAAACATTTTTTAGCCTGTTCAGACTGCAGAGCCCTTTATTCACCCTGTCAGACACCAGAGGTTTTATAACTAGTACAGTTACTGGTGAGCTGAAGAACACAAGGCATTTGAAAAATTTATAATGGCAAAATACAGACCGAGTTGCTGCTTATTCCACATATCCTGTGTATTATGCAACACCATGGCTTCTGCACTAGCTAGAAGAGGCAGAGAGTGCATGGACACAGCATAAGGGAGGTAA
This sequence comes from Xenops minutus, assembly GCA_035221455.1. Classification (NCBI taxonomy): domain Eukaryota; kingdom Metazoa; phylum Chordata; class Aves; order Passeriformes; family Furnariidae; genus Xenops; species Xenops minutus. The sequence continues at coordinate 81,104,042 of JAWWEE010000074.1, read as the reverse complement.
TTGAGGTTCAGCTAAGAGCTGAACCCTCAGTCCAGCATGTTCTGTAAAAACAGGAACACACAGAATGAAGAAAGCTTGTACATAACTACAATGAAAGAAAACTGCATTTTGCATTACCAGGGCATAATAGTTTGCCACTGACTTCATACTCAGGGGATAGGAGACTGCATCTCTAAGTACAGCATTACGATCTTCACATATCCTCACTGTTCAGTGTAAGTGTTTTAAAAGCAGGCCCCAAAAAAGACAGACTGATTAGTTTTCATAGTTTGCATTCTGGTATAAGTGCCAAAAAGTGTTTCCAAGCTATCTCTAAGTAAATATCTAATAACAATGTGAGGTTTATTCCTTTCATATTCTAGGTTTCAAACAGTGCACTAAATGGCAATCACAGGAAACCCTCATATGCTGAGCCAGAGAATGCACGCTCAGCCCTACTAGCAGCAATTAGAGGCCACAGTGGCACCTCAAAGCTGAAAAAGGTAAGAAATCAAGATGGTAAGTGATCTTTAAAGTACAGTCTATTCCTACTAGGTGTGTTGAATAAAACCAGATATGCCACAAACTAAATGTTGTGTTGCAAAGAAAGAAGATGAAAGGGAAACCATACGACAAGAAAAGAAAGAAGGGCATAGAAATCAAAAGCGATTACAGGGAGTCTACATAGAAGACATCAAATGTTCCTAATTTTCACATTTGTAGGTTTTTTTGTAGAATCACAGAATGGTTTGGGTTGGAAAGGACCTTAAACATTATCTGGTTCCAACCCCCCTACCATGGGCAGTGACACCTCCCACTGGACCAGGTTGTTCAATGCCCCATTCAACCTGCCCTTGAACACTGCCAGGGATGGGGCATCCACAACTTCTCTGGGCAGAATATGCAGTTAGATTAATATATTTGCATTACCTACCATATACATCCATATATATCCATATGCTAGGGCTTCATGCTGTTTATCTGCTAACATGGTGCCTGCAAGTTGTATGCAAGTAATTGATTTTGATGTTCCATCAACATTCACCACAGGAGGATGATTTCTTCTCTCTGATTTACCTAAACATTAAAGCATCTCTTATTCCTAATAGCCAAAACCTATGTTGTTCTAGCCTTAGTTTTCACTCAGTTGACTAATCCAGCCAAAGACGTGTACTTGGCAAATTGATTCCCATTTCCCTGATGCAATGACTCAGTTCATTAGCATATGTCCAGATAGATGACATTAGATAGAAAAAACCTCTTCCTGCATTAGGGAATGACTTCATTTCTCAAATATCTTACTGCCCTTGCTGCAGGTAGGGTGCAGCTTCCTCTGAGCCTGTGAGCAAGATGTGCTAGCCAGCAGCAATCTTCACACATACTTAATTGCATTCTGCATTCATTTGGAATAAATGTAAATTTGTGGAAAAGAGGATCTGACAATTAAGTGATAGTGTGTCATCTCAGAGACTTTTTGGAATACTTTCCTCTAGCAGAGAAGCTTTTGCCATAATTTTAAAGGAAGTTGCCTAGAAACCGTACGCTTCCTTTTCACACCATGTCGCCTGTGCTAGTTAAATGACCGTGTTTGTGTGTGTATGGGGCATGATACAAATGTGCTATGATGAAAGGGCTGTCCCTTTCATCTTATATCAAATGTTCATCTTTTATGTAACATGGCATAATACTCATATATATATATTGTGTTTGTACAGTGAAGGAATAGAATACAGGTGCTCTCTGCGGATTATTTGATTAATTTTTCACCACAGTTCTGTGCCTCAGTTTCTCTGAGAATGGGAATTAAAATAGATCTGTTTGGAAACCTCCTGGTTGGCCCATGGTACTGAATTTCCTAATAATTACCAAATCATTGTAATTGCTTACACTTCATCATGATTATTACTAATAATGGTGTTAATGGCAAAAGTATCTCTTGAGACAGTGGATGAAAAAGCTATCTTAATCTGAAAGATTGTCATTTTTGCCTGCATGCATTTGAAAGTAGGATGAGTTTCCAAGCTGGTAATTCCTGCATAAATTTTAGTTTCAAAAATTCCACAGAAACACACTTGGAAGAATAATCAATTGATTTTGCTCTCAGTGCTTTCACATAGTTCTCTCTGGTCCTTTTTTATTTTTTATTTCTTTTTAAAGTGTGGAAACTTTGGATTTAAAGGCATTCTTTTCAATGAAGCTATGTCTGAGAGCTTAGATCTGGAAGAGCCTCCCTGTCATCTGAAATTATTTCTGTGCAGCCCTAACTGCAAAAAATTAATTAAATTCCTGGGTGGCTACTGCAGTCTTAATATATCTTCCTGATTCCAAAACCCTTGTGGTTGTTTCCAAATTAATACCAAGTCCAACTTTCTCTCTTACCTTACATGCCAAGAAAAGTTACAGGATGCTGGATCTCACAGTAAATAAAGATTGAGTTTCCAAGATGGACTCAAAGCCAAATCCTCAATGCTGGTAATCAGCCCAGCTGAGTGATGTGAGTGAGTAGTAACAGATGTTCAACCCCCTAAGCAAACAAAAGTTCTATGTGTTTTATATCATTCAAGCAAAGAGAAATGGGGGTACTGAAAGTGTGTCAAATGTCAAATAATAACAGTTTACCTGTGCCTGATATTAATCACCTTCTTTCAACTGCATTCATGAGCAGATCTCTTCGTTGGCCTCCGAAGAGCTGCAGCGCTTTAGGGCTGCAGAACTGTCCTTGCAGAAGGCAGAAGACCTTCAGGAAGAGCAGTTTTGTATCCCGCCTGCCCCTGCCCAGCCACCACCACCACCACCTCCCACTCAGATGTCAGCAGCAGCTCCTAAATCTTCTGCCACAGTTACAGGTGACCCATTTGAGGCAAGGCAAGCCCTAATGGAGGCCATTCGCTCTGGTGCTGGAGCAGCAAAGTTAAGAAAGGTAAATGTACTTTTATATTTTACTGTAGATGAAACAACCTATGCTTGCTGCATTTTCAGAGCCATTTTTAAGCTGTTTCTTTCTTCCATCAGAAGATGTACTGATGTACTTCCATCGGTACATGTACTGTTTTCTCTAACTGAATCAAAGATTAGGAAGGTATTTGAAACCTTTGGACAACTAATGAAACACACCTGTGCATATATGTAACAATTTGAATAATCAATACTTTTTATTAAAAGAGACCATCAAGAGCGTGTATATAATTTCAGAAAGCATTTTCCTGACCCTTTCATTCTCTTGTATCTGAGATAGTTCTGTATGTCCTTTAGACAGCTTAAGAAAGATCAGATATGAGACCCTGAAGCAAATTTATAAATAAGTACTCTCCCCTAGTTTCAGTAGTGTGTCCTAGACCTTGATTCCCAACACTTACACCTTGGTCACGTGTGCCGAGAGCTGTCAGTAAAACTGTGAGGCCAATTTAAAGTTCTGCCTGAACTTTATTAATTGAATGATGTGTGTTTCACTTCTGTGGTCAGCTGTGAATCAGTCAACTCCCAGATGGCTAAATGCTCAGTTGCCTCTGTGTAATTTTTGGATAAATTCACTTATTTATTTGATCACAGTTTTTTCTTCCTAATCTCAAGTTACGCTGCATTTCTTGGTAAAGAGAAGCAGATCAATTGGCCTTAGTGGAAGCATCCCAATATTACACTGCAGTGTCCAAGAATAGATTTTGATCCAAGGATTTTAGGGTGTGTACAAAAGCAGCTGTAGTTTTTCCAACACATGATTTATCTGCTGCCAACCATAAATGTGTAAACAGGCTTTAACCTTGCATACTTGCCCTCTTTTAAATAATTAAAAAATATGCTCAAATTTTAACATTCAAGAGTAGCCAAAAAAAAAATCTGATTTCTGATAAACCAGAAATTCCACAAAATCATACAAATGGCACAAACAAATCAGTGTTTCAAGGAAATTTACATCGGAATGTTCTGATTACATCAGAAATTTGGATGTGAAAAATTACATCTATGTTATGCATACAATTATGAGAAGCATCTGAGCATCTGAGTTCACTTGGTTTGTTCAGCTTGTAGAAGGCTGTCTTCCTCAAGGGAGATGGCTGAGGGGCAGGCACTGATCTCCTCTCTGTAGTGACCAGTGACAGGACATGATGAAGTGCAGCTGTGTCAGGGGAAGTTCAGATGACAGCAGGAAGAGGTTCTTCACTGAGAGAGGGGTTTGTCACTGGAACAAGCCCCCCAGGGAAGTGGTCACAGCACCAAACCTGTCAGATCTCAAGGAGCATCTGGATGACACCCTTACTCATATAATTTAGTTTTAGGCAGTCCCACAAGGAGCAGTGAGTTGGATCTGAAGATCTATATGGGTCTCTTCCAATTTCAGATACCCTATGATTCTAAGACTACTAATATTGAAGAAATCAGGCCATTCTTTCCCCACTTTACCACCTGACAGAAGAAAACAGGATTTGGACATTCAGGGATCTTTCATGCAGTTATTTTCTAGATCATTCCAAATTTTTTGTTCTTCCCACTGTATTGCTCTTCCAAAAGTCTCTGAGGGGACCCATAACTCTATTCACGAAAACAAGTTTTTATCCTATCTTTGTGGATTTAAAAACACTTGGATAGCCAGTGCAGGCCATGAAAGTGCACCAGATATACTCGTGTATTCTGATAAATACTGTGCCTGTCTTGTTTCATTTCCAAGACAGAGTAATTTTTAGCAGTTTTGACATTGAAACAACAGAAGAGTACATGTCATTATAGAGGTCTTTTATGAAAATAGAAGAGAGCAGTGTTTTGTCCAAGACAGAGTATGATTTTCTTATTACTGTCCTTTCTTATTGCTGTCCTTTCAGATATTGGATATGCAAACTAGTCTTGTATATGCCAAAGTCATCATGACACTTTGACATCTGAGATCTCATGGCCTTGATAACTGATAAAAGTAAAATTATTGTCAGATTTTTCAAAGACTTTCTACCCAAAGTGTGTTAATATCTCTTCTAATTTCTTGCATTAGAAAGCCAAATTCTGATCCTTCCTTGTGGTTGGACAACTTGTGACAGCAAAATCTGAATCTGTAGAGGAGAGAAAATACATGATTGCCGCATATTAGAGTTTTCTTCCTTTACTCGTGTCTAAGGAACACTGAAGTTTTTGTAGGCAGTGGCTGACGTGGTTTTGTGCCAGGGCTGAAGGCTTTCTTTTGCATTCTCTGTCAAAGTTCTATGATGTCGTGATATGGAGATATGAGCACAGAGCTATTTTTGGCTTTCTGGAAAATTTTGGTTGCAGCAACTAGACAACAGAGTAGGTAGTTCACTTCAGTAATGGCATCTGTTTCTCTTCCATTGTCTTCTCAAAGTTTTCTCTGACAAGGGCTTCTGACTGCAAAGTCCTTTATTTAGCTAATATTGTGGAGAACTGGGAAGAATATGTGTTCCTTAGTTATGTATGACTCAGTGCTTATTTATGAGGGATTATTTGCAATGGAAGTAGATCAAACAGGGCTGTCAGGGGAACCAAATGTAAAAAGCAACCAATTGCCTAGATAAGGAGCATCCTAACAAACATTTGAGCTCTAGTAATATCTGTGAAAAGGCAACTCCTCCACTCCTTCCCTGATTACACAGCTGTTTGCTAAAGTCATGAACTTTAAGGTTAAAAGATCCACTGTGCAGGAAGGGAGGAGAGAAGTTGCTGGAGGCTGACCTTGCCTTTCTAGGAGTCAGGGTCTGCACGGCACAGTCTCTAATTGGGTCAGCCAAAACAAACCAGAGCAGAAATAGGTGCTTGAGGGAAATGCTAAGTATAGGTAAGAGAATATGTGCATAAGTCTCCTGTCTCTTCTTTAATCCATTTCTTGGGGTGCTGTGCCTGTTTTGGCAAATAAATCACTCTTTGTTTTGAAGAAACAGCTTCTGTTTTATTGCACACAGTTGCTGTCCACAAACTCCTGAAGGAAAATTCTTGTGGGTGCCAAGCCCAGTTGGGCCTGCTCAGGAAAATGGTTCATCTGCAGTGCAGGGCAGTTCAGAGACCTGCCAGAAAGTGATTACACTACAGATCCTACCCAAAGGGAAGGGAGACGCCGACGTGTCACAGGAACAGGATGAACTTACCAAACTGGAAAAGACCTGACAGTGTGAAGAAGTAACCTTTTTCTTCAGTTTTTGAAATGGTCTGTCAAGGAACCTCTCAGGTGTTCAACACATGCAAAGTATAACAGCAAGTCAGGCAAGTGGCATCAAGGAAAGCCACCGAGCATGATGGCTGCCCTAGTGCCTTTGGTGGTTAATTGTCATGAGAAATGAACGTGCCATACTAGCAAAGAGCCTGCTTCCCAGCCATGCAGTCTGCCTCGTATAAAGGAGAACCAGTTGATCTAGGAAATAAACTGCTGATTTGAGACCACATTTTGGCTATTTCTTGTGTGCAAAATTCAGATCATATAGCTGTCCCATTTGAGCTTCTGATGTTAAAAGTGAACTAGCGTTTTCCTTAAATTGTGTCAAACAGTATCACATAGTGAGTATTTATATGTCCCGATTTTAACTTTCTATTTCCCATCTCAGAAAATGCAAAATAACCTAGCTAGGTTTCTGAAATTCTGTATATCAATGTATGTGTATTTTTGTGTTTGTGTAACTTGCCTTGGGATTTACCATGATTATCTGTGGAAAAAAAAGCCATAACTATACATGCAAATAACCCGTTAGATGTCTAGCTGTAGGTATAGTTGCAGCACAAGTCCATGCAGGATTAAAAATCTTACTCAACAAAGGGAAGCTGCAAAAGTTGCTTAGGTTATATGCTGTCCACTCATTTTAGATAGATTTGTACCCAGGGACTTTATAGAAATATTGCATGGAAATACTGCCTGCAAATGGTGGTGGAAGGCAAGTTATATGTCTGAAGAACAGGCTGTTGCTCATGGTAAAATGATTGCTATGGGCCACTTTTTAATGGTACATGCAATGGAGATTCTGCACATTCCACATATTTTCCAGTAAATAGTTGCACCAAAGCAGCTTTTCTGTTTGCTCACTGAGATTTTAAAAATTAATTTGACTTCATCACAGTATCCACAAGCATTCATACCAATGTTTGGCATCAGCATTAAGTCACGTGAACTCTTGATACGTGCAGTGTATCATTCTGTTGGCAGTCAAAGGAGCCAGGTAAGATAATTGCTGCACCCATTACAATGAGTCCCTGGTGTACACTGGGATAATTTGGAGTTGGTTGTCAACAAGTAACGCATCAATTATGGCACGCTGAGTGTCTTCTAGGAAGCATGGCCTAGTTCCATACCTTTATGGCAAGCAGTGGACTATTCTTCTCACATAAGCAGAGATACATAATTGTAAATGGACAAATACTGTTTCTTGTCATCAATATCTGTGGGTGCAATTACAGGGTTACAAACTCAAAGCCATAGTTGATGTTGGCTTGGTATGCTGGACATGGGGCTGGAGGCCCCACAATAATTTTGGCCAAGCTTGACATACAGGTAGTCAAACAAACCCATAAAGTGATTCTAGTTCCCATGCACAGTGAGAGGCAGGAATTTGCATGCTATTACTCTGTTTGAATTGAAAGATAAAACTTAATTTGAGCTCTTCACCTTGCTAATAATTTATACCATGACCTATATTTTTTCCTCGAGAATAAAGCTTCTGCCATGAATACTAAGGCCAAAATGGATGATCTAGATTGCTCAAATACATTATTCCTGTTGTGATGACCTTAATGTATATCTGTCTGATAGAATCAAAGATCAGTAACTTTGAATTTGAAAGAGCACCTTAGCATATGTATTTAAAATTAAGCATATGCTTAGGTGACCCGAAGACTGGGAAGGAAGATAAGCATTTGTTTAAGTATTTTCCAGAAAACCATTGGGAGTTTCCTTAATTCAATCAGGAAGCAGAGTACTCATCAATTGATTTTCATGGCCAGTGACAGGTAGCCAGCGCAGAACAGATTTTACATACCCACAGCCTGGGTTTCTGTTCATTCCACAAGATGAAGGAATTTCAGAGAAAAAATGCATCACCTGTGTTTCAGAAATCATGTAATTTCAAGATCCAAATAGCTAAGGATATAGGAGGTGTGGGGTTTTTAGGGAAGGATAGCACCTTTCGTTAGACCAACTGATACAGCTACAAAAAAAGCAGGTAAGCTTTAAGCAGTCCCAAGGAGCAGATGAAGAGACCAAACTTGAAAACAGCCTCACAGAAGAATGTTTGGTTAACAATGTCAACATTTGGAGGTTTAAAAATATCTTGAATGATCATGTGCTTTTCTTTGTTATAGGTCCCTCTGCTTGTTTGAATCATATAAAAAGAACAGATAATTGGAAAATCTAACCCTGTATGCATCCATAAACATCATTCAAGCTCTAAAGTGGCAAAAAACATCAAGAAGTTCAGTTTATTCTCTTGTCTACAAGCCAAAATAAGTTGCAGTTAATTTTCTGTGTGTTCCTGCGTAATAGTTTTAAGGGGGAAATATGTTGCTCTGCTGCAAAGCTTCTGTGCCAAGGAATTGTGCTTTGCCTCTGAATATTTAAGGTTGCCAATAAACCATTCTTGTTGGCAGGTTAATAAGATTATAAACACTGTGCAGTTCTGTGTTAATTGTATTTATGGACAAAATTAAAAACTTTGCTAGCTATCTGAAAAGTAATGCTCATTTTAAGTTGTTAAAAATATTTCAAACTATTTCAAACTATTTACTTGCTTCTTATTTGATTTCAAAAAGGGCAGTAAATGGCTAGGGTGAAAACCAGAATAAAAGTCTATAAAACAATCACAAGAAAAAAGTTATGGTAGATAACTTGTTGTATGCTGGGGTCAATGGTTTTTAAAATTAAATTAACTTTATATCTCTGATGGAGCTCTGAGAAAGCAGGCAATCAATAATGAATGTGAGACAGTGTCTATTGGAAAGTTACTTATGGGATATGATGTATAGAATGCTAATGTGCAGAGATATGCTGAACCCTAGTAACATTCATGGCACTTCAAAAATATTAAGCCACCTTAAAGGATCTATATTTGCAACAGACTGTGAAGATTTTAAATAAAATTCAGAGTCCTGCATATTGGTCCAAGATGTAGAATTCATTCCTGCACTGCAAGAAGTGAAACTGCTTTATATCAGTAACCAGGACTTTTGTGGACTCTTGTTCAGGTCATGCATAATTTGGCCCTTTGTTTCTAATTCGTATGGCTGTTGTATGTTGTCTCACAAATATTTATAGCGGCATCTTTTTGAAATGTTAACTACTTTAGTAGTAGTTGTTGTACATATTTTGAAAATATTTCATTAAATTTATTAACTTAAAAAGGACAAATGAAAATGCTTTTTCACATTTCCTATATTGTAATGAAACTGAAAAAGAGGAAGTTTGTACATTTACATTTTTATAATCATAGACTAGAGTGGTGGCAGATTATTTTTTTTCTTTTTCTTTTTTGGAGCTGGAAATTAAAATGTATAGCTATGGACTATTGAAAGCATGGGAATATTTAGCCATCTGCATTTAATGTGACTATATATTATACATTGTAAAATATTGATGTCTGTTAGTGCCACAAATAAAAACAAAATCAAAACCTAGCATGGCTTGAAATAGTTTTTTTTGCAAAATATTTTCCATTTACAGAAAGAAGTTAGAACTAAAGATGGACTTGAGCAAACCAGTGTGCTGTGCTTGATATCTCAAGTCTAACATAAAACATCTCAAGCCAGGAAAGAGCTCACAACTAACAGTCTAGTAATGCAGTAGAAATCACCAACTAGAATCAACATGTCAGTTATATACATTTCAATAATGATGCAGTACTGATAACGTTCCATTTCCTCATTAGGCAAGCTAATATATTCAGAATTAAGGTGCTCTGTCACACCACAGGATAAGTAAGATCACCTTTGTTTCTATGATTAGCCTTCTTTTGCCTTAAAAGTCTTCTCAGGATGCTGAAGATCAGAAATACTAACATGTTGAAAATGCTATCACAGGAAAGGATTCAGTCACTCATAAGTTTGAATAGAGCAGATAGTCCCAGCAGCAGCAAAGACAGCTTTGTTAGGTGCTGCAAGACAAAATTCAGTGCAGCTCTCCTTCTTGTTCTTAGTGTTGCCTGAAGGCCCTGGGTGTGTGTAGCCTCTCCTTATTAGCACCCTTTTACTATAATAAGTTTTGTGAGTACGTACTTTTCAAATTTCACAGTGCAAAGGTTCTGGTTCTGGATGCTAGCACTGTATAGAACTAAAGTTTCTAAGTGCTATTCAAGGGTAAGCTTCTGAGTATTGAATTCCCATGGATAAAATGATATAAAAACAGATGCAAGATAAGAAGATGTAATCTTCACTGTGACAGCAAAAACAAAACAAAACAAAAACAAAAACAAAAAAAAACACCAAACAAACAAAAAACACATAAAATCCTGATGCCTCAGTCACACCTCAGGCTGAAAATGGAGAGCAAGTTCAGCTGTCTACAGTAGGAAACCTAGGCTGGGTATTCATTCCCTTCTCATGTTGATGGAAATTGTGCCTGCTCTTAATGTTGTCATCCAGGTCCAGTTGGATTCTTGGCAGCAGCTCAATTTAACCCCAAGTGAATGTAGATTTTATTATAAACCCATTTATAATGAAGTTTAGTTATAGGTATAACCCTTCCATATAGTAGCTTTCTATTAAATCTTTTAGTGGTAATAATGGTTAATTCATCCTAAGTTAACAGAAAAACCCTGAAATGTGTCCAGTAAAGACAATGTGTCCTAAGCACCAAGTATTTTCATCTATATGGATGCTCTTACTATCCCACACTGTTTGCTGGCATAGACAAAGCCTATGTCTATCAGTGTTAGTCCCTCACACGTCCTGTCATGGCACTTGCATCTGCACAGTCTGCAGGCTGCCTTCTTTTCTGAAGGGCTGAAAGGAGGACAGTGAGCTCCCCTTTTCCTTAGTGTATCTTTCAGTCTAGATTGTCCCCACATGCTCTTACTTCAGTTCAACTAGAGGAAAGAGTCTGACATATGCCTAATTCATCTGACCCTTTATATTGGTTTTTTTGAAGTAAGAGATTAAAATGAGGTGAAAAAATGGTATCACCAGGTGAACTGAATGGAGACTTTGGATTTGGTATCTTTATTTCTTGTACAGGTATAAATTAATGTTCAGAGCTTAAAGAAATCCAGTCTAATGTCTCAAATAAAAATTTGTTTCTCTCCCCTCCCCTTTTTCCATGTGTTTTTATTAACCTTTTTTTTAACTTGAGTTCACAGTATTACTCAACCATTAAGCCAGCATTAAAGCTCTCTGATTAAATATTTAATTTTAAATAATATTCGTTGTCTGCATGAGCTATTTGGCTTACAGGACATCATTACAGATTATTTTTTTTCTTATAGAAACAGCCTGCTAATGCTAGTCATGCAAAGTATTGGACCTGAAGACCTCTTGACATGCACATCAATCTACAGTTTCAGACATGGCAGGGTGCAACTTCCCCACCTAATACAAGTGATTTGCACAATTTATGCTACATTTGCCACAGCCAAAAACTAGCACTTGATCAGTGTATAGAGAAAAGGAAGAGAACAAGAGATGCATTTATAAAACAATGGAAAATTCCACCCCGAGATAGCTTTCCCTCTAACCTCTTCAGAAAAGAAAGAAGCAATTTGGTTGTTGGGCACTGCTTAGCATTAAGCATGATGTTTAATTTGAATCCAAAGATTTGTGCAAATCTTGATTTGAATTAGTTTGTCTGAATGAAATGTTTATAAATTGGTTCTTTATTAGTGCAATATGAAAAATAGTTGTCTTCTGCAACCATTAATTAGCAACTTTTACATATTTAGAGTGTTTATTTGTGCATATTGTTTCTCTACTAATCTCTAATCCTCTGCTGAGTTACATTTGCATTGTGTGTACCAACATGCTTTGCCTCTGAGACTTCTGGTAACATTTATTTGACTTCTCTCATTCTTACTCCATTTGTTGCTGCTGACCACACACAATAAAATATGCCATGTCCCTGCTATAGCTTTAGCTGCCATAATGGTTGCATTCCCCCGCTTGCAGAAAATAATCTTTGCAATGAAGATTGAGTTCCTTTTTTACACATAATATGAAACAAAGAAATTCCTGATGGTTTAATAATATTCACCTGGATTTGGTACATCACTGTTCCAATCTGCTTTTCTTTTTTGATTGCTGAGTAGAGTATGGCATTTGATTCATTGCTGATGTCTTCATTTGGCTGGAGAAAGTTTCCATGCAGTTGTGTTTCCAGGGTTGTTCATCAAAGTATGCTAAGATGAAGGAACCTTTCTAAGAACAAAGAGGAACTTTTTTTTTTTTTTGTTACTGTTACTAAATATTATTAAGTATCTGTTGAATAAGTATAATTTGCTTAAGTACTAACAGGCTACATGATGCTCCACCAGATATAAAAGTCCCTCTCTCCTGTATTTGTCTACCAACTTGAGGATTTTTTTGTTCTTTTTTAAACAGTTTTCTGATTTATTGCAATATTGAAGACTTCAAAAAGAGATAGAAAATAGAACTACTTAACAGGAATATTGTGTTTTTCACACTTAAGGATTTTAGAAACAAGCTCGCTTCCATAGTCTGTTCCCTCCCATCACTCATTCCATATGTACAGGAGCATGCACATGGAGAGTCTCCTTCATCATTTCAGAAGGTCAGGAATAGTTAAAAAAGCATCTCTACCATGGGATCCTTTTCCATATTTAACAGTATCTTTTTTTGTCCTTTCAGAAAGTCAGGGACCAAGTTTTGATGCAGTCACAACAGCTATATGCAGTCACTCTGGAAGCAATGTCAAATCTAGTTCCAGATAATGCTATCTTCAGCTCTTTTCTTTTTCTTTTTCTCCTTTTTTTTTTTTTTTTTTTTTATTTTTTTTCCTTTTTTTTTTTTTTCTGTGGACTGATAAAAACATGTACATGCCATGTCTCATTTCTAAGGTCATTACTGTGCTTGAAGCCCTAAAAGGTTTTCCTAAACAAAGCATAGTGGTGTCGTAGTTGAACACCAGACTGAAAGAAGACATTATTCATACACAAACACCATTGTCCAGTTTGCAAGTCAGGAGTTGAAAAAGGAAACCCTATTGAAAGAACAAGACTGTGGAACATCATTGTCCTCTACATCAGAACCTGTGTTTATTGCCACAGAAACAAAGCAAGCACAGTGCAAATAGGCATGGGTTTCCTTTGTCTTGTTTCATGCGTTCAACAGAGGGATTTCTGTCAGAAACTCTGGCATTTGTCCCTTGTAGTGCTTGGCACGGGTGAGTGGGTCACAACTTCAGGGTTCTGACTTGGGTGGCAAGGGCATCACTGATCAGTTGTGTCACTGGTTTGGATTTTTGGGATTGTTTTGTTTTTTGGGTTTTTTTTGCCTTGTGGTAAGCCAAAATGTGGTTTGATTTAGCCAGTACTCAAGATGGCTGAGAAGCACTCAAGTGTTTCTGCTGAAGTGATAAGCAAAGGCTCTACAGGTGAACAGCAGTTGAGATGGAGAGTCATTCATGATCCAGCGTTTGCCACCTACAGTACCCAAATCCCAGCAGCCAGTAACCTGTGCAATTTCATCTTCTTAAACCAGAGGGGTAAAGAGAGGGAAATGGATGCATCTGCCTTCTGACAGAACCTAGGAGTGAGTAGCCTCTAATGAGCTTTAGCACTGCCTGCCACAGCAGCATCTAACAGTGCAAATGACATACAAGAGGTGTCTCAGTAAGCAGCAGGTCTACCAAAACTACTGGTAGATCTGAATTTTGGAAGTTATGAGCAAGACCCTGAGACTGAATGTATCTTTGCTAATGGAGCTACCTGGTGGGTTAATGTGCTCAAGACCAGAATCAGCTATCTCTACTGTGAGACCCTTTGCTGATAAAATCCAGCCCTCAGTCCTTCAGTCAGCCCAGATGGTAGCTGTGCCTGGCACATTCCCTAACCAGCCAGCACCAAACACAGCAGTGGTTTGACTGCCTACATGGTGCCTGTCCCCTCATTCATTAGCCACACTGCTAATGTTCCAAACTTCCCAACTTATGGAAGGAACTCTCAGAGGCAATTTGCAGACAGCCAGTGCTGCAGAACTGCAAAGAGTTATATTTTTATGTGTTGATGAATAATTTAGCAACAATTCTGTGTTATGTAAAATTACTGCTTTACTGCTACTGGGGCCAGTGTTCGTACAAAGTGTTCTTCTAAGCCCAGTTATACAAGTTAAAGCTTGCTAGTTTTATCCTGTGCATCTGTCATTAGAGAGAATTTTTCCAGATTCAAAGTGGAAATCACAGCAGGTCTCTCATTCCAGGAGAGGGCAGTTCCACATCCTCATTCTTCTTTATAGTCCTGATAATCCTACCTATTTCCAAATAGTCAGTTTTGTATTAGGTTGTGTGTTAGTGCTGGTTTTCCCCACAGAGAAGGATGCTGTGTGATATTTTTGCCCTATAAATGGCATGGAAATCATCTGTCCTCATAGATCTTTGCTTAATATTAAGGAGCGAGCTAAGATATATTTTCATGCAGAGTGGCCACAGGTTTCATCCCCCTACCCTGTGGATGAAGCCTGTGAACTTACATGGGCCAGGACTGTAGAATATGGAGAGATGTAGATATATCTGGTTTTGATTTCAGGTTGAAAATTGTTCCATTGAGATTCTGCATATTCTATAGTCAGAATGGGATTAAAAGGTTAGGGAATGAAAGCAGTATTATTGCCACTCAAAAACACGCTTGTAAAGATAAAGTGAGATGGAAAACCTGCAGTAATTTAAGATGGGGCCACATCCAGAAATGGAGGAACTTCCTCAGAACTCTGCATCTCAGCTACTGCTTCTGCTGTACTCTACAAGTGTTGCCAAGAGATGCTTAGTTGCAAATGCAAATATGTTCAAGGCTGAAGGATCAAAGAGCAATTAAATTAAAAACTGCTGACAGGTCAATCTTAATAGTCATTTCCATGCTGAAATAAGTCAATAAATCTTAGCATGCAATAAATCTCACCACATAAAGGTGGGCTTGCATAACAGGAAAATGTAGTAAAATATAGCAATATATTTTATGCAAATGCTTTTTTAAAAGTAATGAGTAGCATGTTTTATTCATCTTGTCCTGGCATCAAAGCGGTCAAGAAGACATTGGACTTCTGGAATGGGTTAATCCTCTGCAGCAGCAGTATGCTGAGCAGACAGAATGCCTTCTATTTATATTACTATTTACTTATATTTGTAAATACTAGCCTTAATTGAGCTCCTGAGCCCTGCTGTGTTTGGTACTGTGCAAACATTATGTAAGTGACTGTCCCTGCCCCAAAGACCTTTACAAACTAGAAAAGTCAGAAGACAAGGAGAATGGGAGCAAAGCAATCATGTGAGTTGCCTGAGGTCACCCGAGATGTTAGTGGCAAAGGCAAAACTGGAGCTTGGGACTCCTGTGTCACTCTTTGGTCCTGTTCTCCTAGTCATGCAGCTTCCTGGCCTATATACTAAATACAGTAAGTACAGATCAAATAAGAGACAAACTCAACCTCTCATGGTATTGTTCAAGCTTCAAAGGGGCAGAGAAACAGCTGTTCAGCTGGCTTTCATACCAGACACCTTAACATACTCCTGTGTTTTTATCTGTTCTCCTAGATGTATTAAGTATGAAAGATAATGTTCCTGGGTACTTGTATATATAACTAGACACATCTCCAACAAACACATAATACAAGAGGGATTTGGAATCCAGCTGCTAAATTTAAAACAGAGTGCCTGCATGGTAGAATTTCCCTGATCATTAAATAGCTTGTATCTCCATTACAGCTTCCTGCCCACCTGTAGCTATACTGCCTACTATCCCCAAGGGAAGAGTCAGGAGGAAAAAGTTCCTGATACTGCTGCTTCAGCAGCAACTGAGTGCTTTAACAAGGATCTTTCTATTAGCCCCTGTATAAACACAGGACAGCACATCAGGCAGGCAACTCTGGGTGGAGGGAGCATGGATCGTTTTAAATCATTTGCACATTCTAAATCATTGGACATGATCTGCAAAGAGTAGATCTTGTGTTACATGCTGCACCTGGGAGGCAATGGAGACTATTTTCAAGCTCATAAAATTCCCAACAAATGACCCAGCACAGGAGAAGTCCTGTTCTCAAGGAAAAGCCTGTCATCAGCACAGGCTCACAACTTGCCCTTCTTTTCACAGTGGAAAGGCTGAGGATTTAAACCCCAATTCTAAAGCAAGTCAAAACTTGCTGAGTGCAACAATTGCACGAACAAAAAAAAGGGCTTGGGGACAACCTATACTTCCCCCAATTCCCCCCCACCCCCCCCCTTTTTTTTTTTTTTTGTATCAGTTCAGAAGAACTGTTCTTAGGCTTGTGTGGTCTATGGCAAGATGCAGTACCTCACTTCCAGCGTGTTTTTCTGTTTTTTTCTCGTGACAGCATAGAGCCCAATCCAGGGTAACAACATTCTGCATATTCTCAAAACTGGGAACAAATGGTGAGGATTTCTTGTTTTCCTCAGGATGCAGATCTCATGTTACATGACTAAGGGTGCAATGCAAATGAGATTTCAAAAGTAATTTCAACCAGTTCCCTTCGCACACCTTTAACTAGAAGAAAGTTTTCCACCGTTACCAAAAATGGCAAAAATGCACTTTTGCCTCATATGCCCAGGACAGTAAACTGTCACAAATAATTGAAGGTAGCATTAAAAAAAAAAAATAGGTTTAACTTTCCAGGGTAGGTTTCTTCTATGAGCACATAACGTTATGCTCTGTGGCAGCAAACCAGTCCAGCTCTGAAGTCTGCCAGAGAAATACCAAGTGGAAGATGTAAACCTGGTTTTATACAAAATACATCCCAGCTCTACCTGACCTGTGCCTAGGAGCAGATTTTATTTTTCAGTGTGTGAGGCAGAATTTTCAGAGATGAAGAATCATGAGTCAGACCCACAAAATCATGAGACCAGTATCCAGTATGATGAGGGTTGCATTTTTCTGTTTTTAAGGGAACAGGTTCTGCCGTGTGGTTTGGTCTGCCTGATTTCTGAAACTCCTTTGTCTATCCATGGGGTGTGGGTATGGCTGTCAGCACCATCCTCTCTCGCCTGGTCCCGTCAGGCAGGGAAACTCAAACTGGCCCCAAAGGCAGTAAGCAGTTCCAGGAGAAGGGATGTTGAGTCAGCACAGTGCTTGGCCAGCCCTAGTGAACACAGCTCCTCACCCAGCCCCTGTCCACTGATATCTCCACCAGGCATTAATTGATGCTTAAAAGGGAAAAGAACCAGAAGAAGAAAGATTAAAATACAATATTCCCTGTGAGCACTGTCATCACGCTGGGAAGCATCCCTGGCTGCCAGACTACTGAATATTTGAGCCACGTTTGCCAGTGAGCAGTAAAAGGTAGTCCAAGCCAGTGCTCAAAAAAATATCTAGCCAGATTATTTACTAAGTTTTTATAGTATTGAGGCAGGGGGAAAGGAGCCTGTATAAGGCTTTTGCTCAGGCCTGGTCAACTCAGGTTTTGTACTGGTACAGCTATTTCCATTCGAGATGTGATTTTTTTACTGAAATAGATAAACCAATATAACCGTTAGTTGGGGACACTGTTATACTGGCACAAAGGTGTTTTATACCAGTACAGCTTACTTGCCTGCTTGTATGGAAACAGAAATTTAGGCATAAATAAGCTTCTTTATACTAGTATAACTGTTTCTACCCTAGGGAAATTATACCATTTTTACTATATTATTATAGTTACACTTTTGTGCGTAGCCAAGCCTTTGCAGTGGTATGCTTCCTGTGCAGAAAAGCCCTTATGGCATCCAGTGCCTCACTGTGCCAAAAAGCAGCAGAAAGTCAATGAGATTATTCAGGTGTTATTTATCCCACTATTCAAGCTATGAAAATCTTATGGAGGAGAAGGAGTGCTTTCGTTTAGTCTTGCTTTGTTGGCTGGTAAAACTGTTCATGTATCTGGCATTGACTGGAGATGGTTTTGCTGATATTTAGAGGCAGTAGACAACAAAAATGAGAGTCAATTGTTTGTAACACATTCCAATGGAAAGAGTTACTTTTCCAATGTCTGCTTAAGTTAGTTTTATGGGATAGAAATAAAGCTTTGGTAGCAGAAGCCTGTCACCGCTTGACTCTCTGCTTTGGAAATGAGCATCCTTCCCTTGCTCACACCTGGGTATCTCCAATTCAACTCAGCACGAAAGAAGTAGAAGCAAAAAGCCATTATCCTGTGAGATAATAGCCTATTCATTTGTCATCGCTTTCAGACAGTATATGTTAAGCAGATAAAAAGGAGAAATACAACTTTTAAGGGTAGTCAGCAATTATGTGAAGATTTTCACCTTAAAATGCCTTGCAAACTCTAGTTATATTTAAACTCATATCACTAAAATATGTCTGCATGAGTCTCTACATGTGAGTGCTCTGTCCTCTCTTATATGGTCTGTGTAAACATACCAGGAAGATAGGCAACAGTCAGCAGGTCAGTATATGTAAGAGGAAAATGAGTGAACTGTGCATAGCAGTGGTTGGAAAACATTTGAGCTCCTGCTCTTGGGACTCCCGTGGGAGGGGAGGGAAGGGAAGGACAGGACATTGTCTCTCACAGCATCTAGTCACACTCAGAAATGGAGTCAGCTTCTCCATTTATGTGATAAGAAAAGTAACTTGAAAAATGAGGTGGAAATGAATTTTAAATACCTGCTGACAGTATGATTACTTATGGCATTATTGATAGAGTATGCAAGTTGGTGACCCAAGTCCTTTCCCACTAAATACATATTCACCATTTTCCTCTCTTGGTCTGTAATAATTTAAAGGGCACTTTGGCAGTGTGAAAAAGGGATTAATTCACCTGCTATCCTGATGGCCATTATGAGAAAACCACAAAGAGCAGTGGTTTTATTTTTATGGCTGAAGTCTTCTGCAGACATAAGTCTATTATTCAGCTGCAGAGCTCTGTGGCCCTTGAAGCTGAGTTGCAAGGGTGAAGGTCACTGCTCTGCCAGTAATCACATTGCCATTACATGAAGTTTTAATCAGCAAATACTGGGCAGATACAGCTCTGGTACCATACTGTTAAGTACAATGGAATTTGCCCCACAGATGACTGTAGGTCCTTATTGTTAAATCAGCTCTGCCTGTTTACCCTTCAGCTGCAGATTAAACATATGAAATGTGCCATAATCCAGCTTTTCCCACATCAGAGGCTTGAAGAAACCACTTTCGGGTAGCATTGCATATAAAGAGGTAGCATTTCTTCATTTGCCTCACATATCAGAATTCAAGGTAGTCAGTCATTCATTCTACATCATAAATAATACATGTACCCAACCAAACACAAAAGGCTGTACTTCTGTCTGTTTTCCCTCCACACTTTAATGAGATCTTCTGAATTTCAAGACTAAATGTGCAGTCTCATATTTAAATCATTAGATCCCTGTGTGGTATTTCGTCTCATTTTTGCAAGGTCAGGGTGGCCAACGTGGTCAAAGAAAGAAAGAAAGATAATGACTTTATCAGCAGAAAAAATGTAACTCGTTCAGGGTGAAGAGGAAATAGGGGACCCACAGAGGGTGAAGACTTGCTGGAGATTTGCAAGGGAGCTGTAAATCCGTGGTTTACTACAATGAGATGCACCTTCTGTGTGGTACAGTGTCCTGCCGTAATGAGCTCTCAGCTTCTCTGCTGGCCCTTTCCCAGGTTTCGTTGTGTTTTGCTGAAAGGGTAGCAGTCCAACTTCCAAAATACATGTGACAATTTTACGGAAACTGGAACAGTCACTCAAGGGAAACAAAATTTCAAAATATCAGTATGTGGCCAGGAGCTAAAACCTCCTGGTTTCTCAGCAGTTTCTGCCTATTATTCCCTCTTCAGAACAGAGAATGGTCCTGAGACCCAGCAAGCCCAGGTCACATTTTTGCCTCCTCAGACTTCCTTCCACCCTGATCCTGGGCAAGTCACTCCATTCTGATATGCCTCAGTTTCCAGGCCTTTGTTTGCACAGGATATCCTCTCTTCTGGCCTCCCCTGTCCTGTCTGCTTCAAAGGAAATCTGCCAGAGAATGAGGTGTCTGAATTGTCGTACATTTGTTACACATTGGAAAGGTCCAGATTTTGGGCAGCGGTTCTCATCCTCCTAACATATCCCTATTATAATAATAAGGCTTTTATTTTAATGCATCTCTGCTTCCCTGGATATGAAACTGCAGATATTTATGGTGGGTTTCTGCCTCATAAAAGTGTTGAGGATAATGTTTGTGAGGCACTGGTAAGATTAAGGGTGCTAACTTGTCTTTGCTTCCAGATCTCAGCAAGTGCTCATAGAAATGCATTGGGCACAGGAGTAAATGCTACAACTCTTGCTAGTTTTAGCACAAGCAGAAGCAGGACCTCAATCACAATCCAAGAAAGAGTGAGACAAAAATTTGGCAGGCAAAGTATCCTATATTCTCATGTCATCTTTATATAACCATTTAACCAAAAAAAGAAGGTCACCTATAAATCCAGATAGAGCTACACAACTGAACTCTAAAGCTAGTTTGCAAAAAAGATTTCCAAAGCCCACATGCTTGTGTATGAGATTAAAAGTGTTATCTTGGACCATGATAACCTAGGCAATACCAGGACCACTCTCAGCAGTGATAGCTAGGTCACAGAATAGCTATAGAAGTGCATGATTAAATGTAGAGTATTGAATGGGTAACCCTAGCAGAAGCATCATGTCTTTCCCCCTAGTTATATCCATGGTACATTTTGCACAGCTGGTTAAGTCTTCTGTGATTCTCAAATCTGCTCTCCATGTTCTATGATGCCCCTTACAGGACTTTTCAGTAAGAAGAGAGATCACAGAGGACCTTTATGAGGAGCTAACTAGGCTGTGGGGAGGTCTACCAAATGCTACCACAAACTTTAATCCAAGTAAGTTCATCCAATAATAGTTCAGTTTGTGCTAATTGTGGTCTTTTGGCAGGTTGCTTTTCCCACCATGTCAACTGTTCAGGCACCCACTGGTGCAGTGCTGTCCTGTGGCATGACATGCTTTGCTCCCATCATCTCTCAGGCAGCCCCATTTCCAGCTGTGATGCTGGAGGCAAGAGCAGACTTTGGCTTCTGGAATGGAGCTCATGCCTTCACTGCTTGGTGGAGAGGTCAGAGATTTTCAGAATTCAGAGTTTCCTCACAGCCAGCACAGCCAGACCATAGTGGTCAACAAACCACTGACCACAGAGTAGTCAATGGCCCAAGCTGAAGATTATTCATGAGAGGAATAGATTGTTTTCCCCTTCAATTATCTTTTTACTGCTGATAGAAAAAAAAAAAATGCTTTAATGATATGGGGTTTTTTTCAAGTCCAAGGGTTCAAGATAAACTAGGAGGCTTAAGCAAGAAAATGTTCATATAGGATAAAATGAAGAATTATGACTATTCAAAACACATATTCTTTCCTACTTCTTTTTCTCTCTTCTCTAAGCAGCTGAAAGAAGATGGGCTGATAGACATGTTCCTGAAGAACTTTTTGTACATGATGCATCTAGAAATCTAAATAAATATGTACAATGAGTTATATTGACTGATATCTAAATTAATCACAACCCAGATGGAATGAGAGAAAGATCTTACACACTCTCACACACACACTCAAGCAGGTGTCATACCTCCTGAGGAGGTTAAAAAGGAAACCTGTAAAGTGAAGGATGAAAAAATAAGAGTCCTCTCTATGTTTATTTAAATATGCATCCTCTGCAGTGCTTATCTGAATCCTGAGCTCTTAGAGATGCTAATAAGCAAGACAGACCTATTAAAGCCACATTTGAAAATCTCCAGAACAGGCATCCAGGCCCATGTCAGCTGAAACCTCATTGTCCACAGAGCCCCCAGGCTCATGTAGAACCATTAGTGATGTCTGAAAAAGCATGGTGGGTTACATCTCCCATAACTAGTGAGAGTTCATAGCTCCCCTCTCTCCTCTGCAAACACTGCTCAAGCATCAATAAATATTATTTGTCTTCAGGTCCTGATTCCCAGCCCTGGGAATCCTGGGTCTTGTGCCACACATTTTAAGCCAAAGGCTGAGGTTTTCCTTAGAAACTGCCTCCCTAACTTCCCTTGCTCCTCCTGGCAAGCAACCAGCTCAGCTGCCAGGATAACCCTGGCTCCTCCTGAAAAACAACTGAATGAGCTTGGCTTTCTTCCTCCCAGAGGGCGCAGGTCTTTCCAGCTGCCTGGATGGCGCAGGCTACCTAGGGGGATTTTTCTGATGCTCAAGCAAATCTGGAGGCAAGAAGAATCCACAAAGAGAGCAGGTGCAGGCAACCACCTTTCAAAAGTAGCCAGGTGCAGTGTGCCTCCTGGAGGCAGGGCCTTTCAGGATCACCTCAGAGCTGTGTCTCAGGGTGTGAATTCACTGGTGATGGCCTTAAGCCTTTTTTATACATGCAGTCCTAGAGCCAGATGGGATCTGGGCCAGTTTCTGGAGTAATTATGGTCCTAAGGGGTCATTTGATAGAAGACAGTCAAAGGCACACAGCAAGAACCTGTTCATACTTGGTTCCCTTTAAGCACAGTCCCAGTAGCTGGGGGTTAGTGAAGGAACAATCATAAGTGCTCTCCATGTCCTGCCGCCTCCCTTCTCCTACTCCACCCCAGGCTGATTAGTTAAAACTCCACCATGACTGGTTTGTCTCACAAATCAGCTCCCCCAAGAGTGAAAGTCTCATGCCCAGATCATGAAGAAAGGTTTCTCAGTGATACAGCTCACATTTTGCTCTAGCTTTAGATGGGTGTTTTATGAGCTGTCCCTCCCTTTTGCCAGGTCTTGTCTATGTTATTTTCATGAGCTTGTGAGCTTCCTACAGCAAAATTCCCCATGGGGATGTAGAGCTGGAAAGGGTCTTTTTGCTCTTCTGCTGCAAGCCACACTTACTGTTATCCCATTCACAGATCATCACTTTTCCAGCACTAAGGTTTGGAGCCTTAATAGCAGCTGAAAAGCAGTTGCAGTGCTGTCCCTTGTTTAAGCCTAGGCAACATGTGTTCCTGGGCAGTTTATATTTCTTCTATCTTTGCAAACGTTGAAGAAACACCACAAAACTTGTGAGTTGAAACATGAGACTAAACACTGACTTTCATTGACTTCATCTTCAGCTATAAAGAGCTCTTAGGTATGGCCCTGTCTCTCCTCTGCAAGTTCAAACCACTTCCCCATATCAGGCAGTTGCTGCAGCAGGACCAAAGGGGTGTTTTCTCCCCTCTGCTGAGATACTAGCTCACTTGCAGCTGTAGCTGAGGAGTGTATTTGCACAGCAGAATAGCTCGTAGCTATTGTGGTAGAAATGGGTTCTGTAGTCTGCTCAGCCCTACAGGTAAGTACCTGCCTGTTTCACAAGCTGTTGTTTTGGGGCAATTTTTAGCATCATCTTCTATTACAATAGTCCAGGCTTAAAAGCTTTGATGTTTCCGTGATAGAAACTTCTGCTCAAGACAGGTTTTTTTCCTCCATTATTACTCCAAAAGTGTATGAAGAAGTCTTAAAAGGTGTACTTGTTTTTTTGACTGGTAAGGTGGTTTCCTGATAGCCCTGTTCGTGCCTGTCGAGAGGAGTAATGAAGTGGATTGTGAGATTTCTCTACCATTTGCTAAAGAGGCAAAGTCATATATTTTTTAAGAAAGATTTTCTCTCAACTTCTGGGAGTTCGGTGTGTAGAAGCAGTTTCATGGTTGCTTTGCTAGTGGTAGTGGTACTCCACAGGCTCTCCTGCTACAAGGCACAGATGGCTGGCTTTCCCCAAGTCCTCAGTGCTCACATCAAGTATGATAGCAAGAGACATGCCTGGAAGTCTGAGCTGGAAGAAGAAAAAGACGGAGAGAACCTGAATTTCTGAGCTAAAGTTTAAAGAAAATACATAAACAGCTTTCCTGGCTTTTATGAGATGAGAGAAGTGGTCAGGCAGCCAGACTGGACTTTTTGTTATGGCTCTCTTTAAGGCCTTAAAGAGTTGAATAAAAGGCACAATCTCATATCTTTCTTTTCTAAGGGTACTGACTATAATACGTGGGTTTTATCTTATTAGAGAAGCAAAACCCTGACAGAAGAGGAAAAGATGTATCATTTTCTGAGGGAATGCTTCCTGCTGCTTTTTGTAGCCTCTGGATCAGGCTGTAAGCCTTTGGACATGACAAACTCTGTGACCTCCTCATGAGAATGAAAGGTGGTTTGATTTCTTTTTCCACTTTCTTTTTTTTCTCTTTTTTTTTTTTTTCCTTACTGCTCCAAGTGATATGCAGCTTGACCGAAGACATTAAAGGACATTAAATTACTCGGTTTTCGGAGCTCACTTTCCTTCTTAGAAGGACTGTTTCTCTTTTTTTTTTTTTTTTTTTTACTTAATAATTTGATGCTGCTGTCTGGAGAAAGGTCAGGCTTGTTTGTATTGCAGAGCATTTGAGTATTTTCTGAAATGGGAACAGGCTGAGTGCTGCCACCCTTCATGCTATACAGGTCCTGTCTTGCACTGAATATTGGAAAAACTTCTCAAAAATTCATCAGTGAAATTGAGGTCCATTTGCAGGGTAAAATTACTCTGTAGAACATTTGCAGGGGTGATTTCTGTATCAAATAGAGGTGACGTCTTAATTGCTGATTGTGGATAAATCCTCTTCTTCTAGAGTAAAGGCAGCCCCTGCTGAGTCAGCCTTCCTATCATGGCCTGAACGCAACAGCCTGAGTTTCTCTAATATACTCATCAATTATATATGTGGTACTAGTTAAAGCAGGAGCTCCTTCTAGGTGGAGGGAGCTCAATGAAAACCTCTGTGTCCTTATATCTTCTAAGCCATCATTATCCACTCACTGCCTGTTATGCTCGCAGTGCCAAAACTCCAGAGGGAAGACTCAGTGTGCCCCTTCTGTGTGGTCCAGGGATACAATAAAGGTTTCCCATCACTGTTACTGTGCTTGGAATGGCATCATGTGTTTTACCCACAGTCCCACTGACCAGCTCAGGTTGCTCCCCTGCTTCCAGGCACTCTAGTGCCTGTCTCTACAGTAGCTAAGATTCACCCCAAATGACTGTCAGGTGTTAGTTCACGTGAGCTGTAAGATGCCTGAAGGCCAGCAGATGCTGCTGACAGGGCCAGTGAGCTGGGCAGCCCTGTCAGGATTGCTGTGGCTTGCTCTGCCCTTCCAGCGTGGGCCAGCACCATGGGATGGCCTGTCAATCCCATGGCTCTGGGGAGATCACATGGTCCAAACATTGTTTTGCCCAACTCAAAACAAATTTTCAGTTTAGATGTCACTCTGCAAAGGAAGAGCTGGGTAACTATGTGCCTCCTGTCTTGTCCTTCCAACCTGCCTTCAGATGCCACATCACTTGTTGCGGCCATGTCACTCTTTGGTCTAGGCTCTTTCTGCCACTGCCTTCAGACAATATTCCCTGCTCTCCTACCCTTCCCACCTTGGTAACCTGTGTCTGCTCCTTCTGTAACATCTTGCACTAGTCCACCCCTGCCAGCCAAACCAGTAGAGATGCCTGCCCCATGCATCAATAAAACTCTTCTGTTTAAAGAAGCCACCAAAATGTCTTGGCTTTTTTCCTGGAGTCTCTGGCACTTAGCTGCAGTGAAAGGGGTTTTGCCATTCTTTCTTTCCCTAATACTCAAGGAAAAGTGCTTCCCCTGTGTTGCTTCCTTCACTCAGGGGCATGCTCCCTTGTAAAGTCACAATTCCTGATGTGCACATATGCACACACACATGCAAACACACATGGCATGACTCTGCATAGCCACCCTTGGCTCACAGTCCTCGCTCTCCGTATGAGCTTTGGGACCTGTTGCAGGGGTCTGCCCTTGAGTCCACCCACATCACTTCTCCTGTCCATGCCTGCCCTGGTGGCTGGGCCATCTCTCATCTCCTACCATTTCACTTTCCCTGGGACTTCTGAAACAGGGTTTCCAATAATACTGGATGAATACTGGTATTTCTTGCATGATTCATTCACATCAGGAAAATACTTGAGCTTCTGAAATAAGATGGAAATGTATGTATCATCTCATCAACCCAAGTAAATAAAAAGTACATTGGGAGTTATTCTACCAAACTAATGAGTTTTATTTAAGCTCCTGCTGTTTTAAAAGTATGTACTTTAGGCTCTCTGTTTCTTTTCTGCTTTTGGAGTCATTCAGTGCAATTGGGAAGACACAGAACTACTATTTCAAAAGTGACAGTTGGCCTTCAAATGATAGCACTACATTCAGGCAATGGGCTGAGAACAGAAAAAGAATACTAACATAATGCAAAACTCATGATGAGATCCTGAGCTGTCAACCTCAAATACTTCAAGATAATTAGAAGACCAGACATGTCTACTCCAAATGGGTACTTGATTTACTGCATCACAAATATGTACTCATGGGTCATTTAATCCCTGCTTTTGAAGCAAGGTAGAGACAATAGCAACTGCAGGCAGGGATCCTGTGTTCTCGGGATGGGGATGGGGTTGGGAGCCCCTTCTCTGTGTTGACTTCCAACAGAGAAGCCACTGAGGAGCACCATTGTAGTCAGGAAATCGTTCCCATCATCTTTTACTGGCACTTCTCTCATCTTTGGCAACTAGATAACCACACGGCTGAGCTTTTTGCAGCCCTTCTGTGCTAAAGCAGTTTGTGTGGGGTTTAGTGCTGTTGCCTGTGTGTAAGGACAAGGAATGGTGGTTGCTCTGGAGTTCTGTTGCATGGAGCATCTGCCCAGACTTACACGTCATGGCTGGACCATACAGTTTACATGCAGCAATGGAAAAAGTCACCACACAAGAAACACAGTGCTCTGTGGCATTCATATCTGCTTAGTTTTAGTCCCAGTTCTGCTCTACTGCCCCTTCTTGAAGACCACAAAAAGCAGTGAGATGCTCTAGGGTAGGTGAGGCATTTTTGCATCTGGATGAGGTTGGAGGCATGGGCAGGGGCTGGGCATGTGGTATGGGAGAGGGCTTGGGATCAGGCGCAGGAGATAAATGAAGTAGGAAGAAGGTTTTCCACCCCCCTAACCAGTTAAGTGAGTGTGGAGGTTTGGGTGAGAAATTAAACCCTCATGAGAACTGACACAGAGTGGAATGATGCTGGGATAGGGCACGACTGATTGTGTCTCAGCTCTGAGCAAACCCCTCTTTCTCCCCTGAGGAAATGCAGGAAGGGGGCAGGGAATGGATAAGTAGTTTTGGCTCTGGGTGTGTGTGGCACTAGCCCTCCGTCCCTGGCAGTTGTGTGCTAGGGGGAAGCAGGCAGCAGCCCTGCCTCAAGGGGGCAAGGAAGAATGCCAGGGGAAGTGGTGGGAGGGGAGATACTCCAGCAAGGGCCATGGGAGGCAAGCAAGCCTCAGCAATGCACTATTTTCAGTCCGTACTGTCAGGCAGGATTTGTTCATGGACAATATATTTGCCCATTATGACAGCTCTGGCAGCCAGTGCAAGTGTTGCTGGTCCAAAGCCCTGCTCAGGGGCTCACTTCCTAATTAGGAAGAGAATTTAGGAAGAGTTCTTGAATTTTTGTTGTTTACCAACACTCTGGTGGTCACCTTGCTAGGGCAAAGCAATTCTGCACCCTGGAGACCTTTGGTAAAACCTGACAGAGGAAAGCTGATGGAGAAAGTATTCATGGTACAAATGGTCACACAGAGGCTCTGTTTGTACAAAAAGGGATGCACAAGCTTGGAGCTGACAAAGAAGACAAAAAAGCAATGATTTTTGAGGATGTATTTAAACCTTACAGAGGAAGGTTCCATAGTCAGAGTGCAGGAATGAGAGAGGATCAAGCAAATTAGGAGGCAAATGTAAGTAAAATACAATTCTTTTAAGGAAGGGCCTTTATGCGCAACCAATAATTAGCTAGTGGAACTTACTGCCCCAGCTGCTCTTATTGAGGTCAGCAAAGAAATGAGATTTAAAAAGGCCCATGAATAATAAAAAACACCAAGCATTGCACTCAGCAGAATAACAAATTACAAGGGATATAAATCACCATGCTTTAGATCTTAAATAACAATAAATTGCCCAGTGATTAGACGGCAACTTTTGCTAGGGGCAGGTTCCTTAGTAATTGCTCATTTTAGCACTTCTTGCCCTTTTTTTTTTTTCTCTGAATATGTGGTGCTGGCCACTACCTCAACAAAAGAAATGAGTTTAGATGGCAAGCAGACATTTTCTGTGCATGGTGTGTTGTAGTGAAGAATTTCAGCTTCTTCTCATAGATAAGAATTATTTAAGAGGGAGTTTCCCTTAGAGAAACAGTACAATAGAAGCAGAAAACCTGCAGTATGCTATTGTAATCTGCAATGTCAGAGGGGGAAAAAAAAAACAAAAAACACTTAAATACATTTTGAATTATTCTAGTATTTTTAGCCTTCCCGGATTAGTTCTTAGTTTTTGTCATAATTTTGTTGGCTTATTTGTTTTGGACTTTTTTAAGGAGGTCCTAAAAAGTGTCAAGATAAACACTGTGCTTAGACTATTGTATTTTTTGTGGTGCCTACTTTTGGCTGCTCTGTCAGACAAACTGATTTATAGATTGGATAAATGCATGTTGCTTCAGTTGACACACCAGAAAGCCTATGTTCAAGCTATTTAGATCCCAACTCCTTACTAATAGAGATTAATACAGTTCTCTGAGTTAACATTTTCTGGGCTGCCAAAAAGAAAGTAATTTGAAGCAGCTAAGAGACAGTCATGGAGCTGAGCTGGGTACAAATTGAATCAAGGCTTTCAGAGCTCCTCTCACTGAGGCGTTGCTCCCTGGCTTGCTTCCTAGCAGGATGCAGGGCAGTGTTACTGGCACAGGCACTCCACAAAGACATTTTGTGCTGCTTCCCCATCCTGAGGTTTTCCATATGTTTTCTCCATATTCATTAATTAAGCAGGGCTCAGGCAGCACCACTTCACTGCCCTTGGGATGAGGAACGTGTGCTTGGGTCAGAGGTTTTGTAGCTTAGGTCTATCTGTATAGACCGGTGGTTATTCTGGTACCACTCAGCTCTGCTGGGCACTTCTATGGGCCTTGTGGCCTTTCATCCTGCATAGTCCTTTATATTAATAGTTTTATTTTCCTGTAACAATTCATTAATGCCTTCATTTCTGAAGAGAAGGCAATTGCATTACTTTTCTGTCTCCCCTCACCACAGCACCCCCTGAAACACATCTTACCCTTCTGAGTATCTCTAACCCTTTCCTCAAACTCAGCTTGCCACCAGAGCAAGGCACAGCTGGCTGAAATCAAGTTTAGTTAAATCCCCTTTACTGCACAGCCACACTATTGGTACAGTGAAAAACAGACTCCTGCACAACACCAAAGCTGATCCTAACCCATGTCTGCCCCTTCTCTCCATGGGAAAGCATGATCAGTCCTGCCCCAGAGAGAGAGACTAATAATACAGCCTCCACTGTTTTGGACCAGCTGCCTTCCTAAAATTAAATGCATTGGAGTTCCTGGCGTTTCTTCTGAGGAAGTGTTTATAAATGTTGGGCAAGGACTTTACACCACCAGTTATCATTTTGCAGGATGTGCTAATAAGGCAATGCTTGACAGAGCATGTATGTCGTCTGTAGTGCCCAAGCAAAACTGGTGGCAACATTCATCTCCTCAGAGAGAAACAAGGGAACAACCTGCTGGGATTAGATTTAGATAGCAAAGAAACTAGAAAAGGTGTATGTGCACTAAAGGCAGTCTACATTTTAACTCTGAACTGAGGACGATGTTCACGTTGTCCATAGGATTTTTCATACTTGCCCTATTTTGCATACACAAACACACACACACACACATATTTACTGTTTGGAAAGGTGGGATAGTCACGATTCTTTAATAACTTTTTGCTATTCAGGCCAATGTGGTACAGTACTCCCCTAGCATAGCCCTGGCCAAGGTCAGCAGATGGCCCCTGAGGTCTCAGTGGGAAGGGGATACCAAGGGGAACAGCCACACTCAGCACAGCTACCTCTTGGTGCCACCTTATGAATGGACAGCCTGTGGCCACATGGTATTTACCTGTGAACACAAATGTTTAGCAAGAGGCTTTGGTTTGTTTTACGCAATATTTCTGTCTCACCACAGGGCACTTATCATCATTTACCTGATTATTCAGTGTCAAATTGTTCTGCTAACTTTATTCAGCTGGGTTCTTCTCAGGGAAGGACGGCTGTTCCCATCCACTGAGTCCTTGATGGAACAGTTAAGTCAGCATGATCCAGCCCTTTTTCTGGGCCACCAGAGAGAGAGAAAGTAGATGAAAAATCATAGAGCCTTGAGACCAAAAGGACAAGACAATTATTGAAGTTAATGATGTCTTGGATTGAATCGACACCATTTTGGCAGATCACAGGAGGAATTTATGGTACTCAGATGAGACTCTGCGCCCACGCAGACAACTGGGCATACCTCCCACAGCTGTAATTGTCTGGCCTGCTGCATGTAGTGTGTAACTCCACTGCTGGTTTTCTGTGCAAGGAATCTCACACAGGACGAAAAGGGCTTCTGATGGTCATTTCCCTGGCCTGCTCCTCCTCTGCTTTTGGTGGCACAGGCAAATCATGTGGCACCATGGTGTGCACACATGCCTATGTGTGCGAGCATGCAGAGGCACATGGAAAAAGGAATGCACAGAAATGCTCCATTCCAAATGCTTTCTGGAGAGTCTTCACTCCTCTGCCACTGCATTTCACTGCAGCTCAAGAAAATCTGCTTTTTGAGTGTTGGCTGAAACTTACAAGGAATATTGTGGCATTGACATTTGCTGTGAAAAGGAACCCTTCTCATATAGCTCTGCAAACTAACTTAGAGAATGTACAGACAGAAAAGCATCTACAAATCAAGTAAAGGGGATTATTCAAAATGATACAATTTAATACTTTCTTTCCCTGTTTTAAAATGAGGTTTACTTCATGACGTTACTTTCCCAGTTCTGCTGGGAAAAAATACTCACTTCAGCTCTTGATTGCAAACAATTACCAAAAAATGCTTGCTTGTTTATTTGCTTGCAGAAAGAGCCTCATTCTTCCCCCTAGAGAACAGGTAAACTGGCAAACCACTCACCATGACTATTTGCTCATCCTCATTTAAGGCCTGTAATTGATAGGCTAAATGACGTGATATGTTTCTATTCCCTTGGCAGTGTGATTAGATGAGTGGATCTCTTTTAAATAGAAGAATAATGAAATAATGACTAGTGAATAATAAATCTTTGTTTGCATGCTAATACTCTGTGGAATATCAGGTGCGGTATAAAAAGTGGCTATCCCCCAAACAATTTGCTCAAACAAAATCCTTGTTCTGAATTCAAAAAATGTTTCTGCCATATCCAGTCATCTGTAGCCAGAGGCTTTGCAGGGAAAGTGTGTTTCAAGGAATGATTTAAATGAAAATGGGCGGCTGCTTGGATCATAAAAAAAGGAAGGAGTTCCAAGAATGAGAAACTGTGGAAAAAGGGCCAAAATCATAAAATGTACATTCGTGGGTTTAGGAATTGTTCACTACTTCTCAGATGAAGGGAACCAGTTATCCTCCACTCACTGGGAAGCTTGTCCCCAGCTCTGGGGGAAGGGGAGGTTGTGAGTTTGAGGGGAACATGATGGATATCATAAAGAGGCAGCTCCAACCACAGCATGTGCTGCCTTGTCATCACTGAATTCAGGATGTGCCCGAGGCCCTGTGCTGCTGACAGGCCAAGCATAGCACAAGGCCAAGGGCTTTTGTTTCTTGAGCAGAAGGGCATAAATTCTGCACCTGCATGACCTGCAAGGACTCACTGCTGATACTATGATGGAGATCAAGGAGGAGCATGACTTCTAAAAAGCATTACAGGATATGTCCATGTGCACAGGCACAACACACGTAGGTAGCAGACATGATGTGCCCATGGAATGTGGCTGCACGTGTGTGTGCATGTGTGCATAAAGCATCAGATTGACAATTGGTTTCTAAGAAACAGTTTGTTTCTAACACAGTTTGGGGATGTGATAAGCCTAACTGTTTGCTGAGGCTGAAGAGTTAAAAATTGTCATATGCTGTGCAAGGGATTTTTATATTGTTATATTAGCCTTAAATTAATTTTAATAGTTTTATTAGATTTACTTAGGATCTGCTTTGTTTACTTCATTGAATTACCCATTATGAGGACTAGATTTCCCTCAAACGTGGCAATACGCACGTTGCCATAGCTACCCGGGTTCTGGCTATTTTTTCCATAAAGCCAGAGTTATGAAGAGCTTCCTGTTCTGCCATCTGAAACAGTTCATCCACAGTTTTTGTAGTCCTGTGCATCTTTGTATTTAAGACCTCAGAAGCTTCTGTTTCATCCTTCTTTTGAGAAACAGTAAGGACCTTTATCTGAGGACAATTAAACTTCACTTAGGTACAAGAGGGGATAAAAGGTCTTTGAAGAACCCCTTTGAAATTAAGAATTTACAAAAGGCACAGTGAGGAAAGCCT
Organism: Xenops minutus; assembly: GCA_035221455.1. NCBI lineage: Eukaryota > Metazoa > Chordata > Aves > Passeriformes > Furnariidae > Xenops > Xenops minutus. Next base: position 81,071,565 of record JAWWEE010000074.1, on the reverse strand, counting down.
GAAGAAGGAGAGGTAAAAGCCCTCCTATGTAAGAAATAACTAGCAGGAAACTAAAGAGGAAAGGTCAAAACCTAAAATGCAGCAGAGCTGTAGAAGCTTAGCAACTGTCTATAAGGTGCCATCTACTAGAAAATCCTAGAAATGGGGAAAACATAGAGCTTTCTTGTGTGTGCTCTCCCACTGATGAAGAAAAGCACTGGAACTTGCTTCCTTCCAGGGCCAGGGGAGAAATCTGTCCTGAGGTGCAATTTCTCCATTCAAAGTCTCATGAGAAAGAATCCTCTGGAGATTGAATATCATCTATGTAGAGTGGTCCAGGTGCACACTGCAGTCCCTCTTAACCAACAACCCTAGGACCCTCACCTGTGCTCATGTGAGACTCAAAAGAAGAATGGAGGGGCCTGCAAGACAGGTGGGTGAAGGAAGACCTGAGGAAGATGTTCTGTTGGGCAGACAGGGCAGATGAAATTTTGCTGCCTTGGCAACTGCCATATATCATATCTGACAAAAATTACATCTAAAAAGTCCTTCTTACAGGGCTTCTGATGTTGCTTCACCTAGAAGAAAACCCAATTTATAGCTCAGAGTTTCTTATGCAATGTTCATACCAACAGGCTGACAGAAATATCACAGAGGTGGTGGCACAAATGCAGAGTGTGGGGTCAGGGGGTGCACCAGACTTTCCCTATTTGTGCTTGACAAGCTGTGTAGACATAGCCTAGAATTATCACCATCCTCTACTTCATCGACATCTCTGGTATTTCCTCCAGGCCCTGCAACTGGCAGCACTGGATTCTTATTTTACCTGGCATCTGTTGTTTCCTTCAGACCAAATGGTAGCCAGTGTGTCTCATACACTTTAATATCATATTAGCAAAGCCCCAAACTATGTACGAACACAGGGAATGTGGTTTCCTAAGGTTACACATTGTCAACTGTTTTAAAGCACAATTCATGGGTTTTGAGTGAGGTAAACAAAATAGGAGAGAGAAGAAGTTTCTGCCCAAGTAGGAGTTTTCAGCTTTCAGTCTGCCTGAAAATCCTTGAAGCTGATTCAACATATAGGGAAGAAACAGTTGGCTCTGTGAGGCATCCCTAACCCCTTGCAGTGACTGACTGCCTCACCTCAACCAGCCTCAACTGTGTGGACTGAAGAAACGGCATTTAACCTCAATTTCACATTTCATTGAATGCCAAGTCCAAAGGCTTTTATTATTCAACAGTTCGTCCAAGCAGAAGGGTGTGACTCTTTGAAGAAACTGGGATTTCAGACTTGATGAGTGTCAAGCTACACCCTTATCACCTATTGAATTACTTTATGATTTCTAACAGCACAGGGTAGTCTGCCCGGGATGTACAGTACAACCTCACCATTTATCAGCAAATACTATAAATGTGACCTTATGTTCCTCGAATGAGCTGTAGATGCAGTTCACATTTCCCTGACCCCAGCTGTCGCCTATCTCGCCTCTCCTGTGACCTCTCCCAGCTCCCTAAAGACACTTTCCAAGAAATAGTAAGAACTTTTCCCTTCTTTGTTGTTATGAACTAATGATCTCCTTACTTCCATCTCCAGGCTGCCTTCATGCCAGCTGAGCATGATGCTTGCCCTTTACATGCTATGGGACCTCAATGTGAAATTCAATTCATGATTTGCGTAGGCAAAACACAAGCATTCCCTTCTCTGGAAAACTGAGACCTGGTTATTCTTTGGGCTCGGACCCTCTACATGACAGTTTTTGAAAGTAACAATTTCCTCTCTTGCCTCTTGCAAGAATCAGACCCTTAGCAAATTGTTGTCTCTCAATTGCTCCCATCTAAACTTTGGCAAACAACCCTGCTGCTGGGCTGAGGAGCACAGTCTGAGAAGTCACCTTGAAACTATAAATCTGTTTGAGGGGATGCTGCTTAATTAGGGCACTGTTTTGATCTTTCCTGCACCTTTTTTTAGCCACCACTCATGAGCTAATGTTAATCATTCAGATAAGCATAGTCTGCAGCACAGATACACTGAGGTTATATGATATGCAGCTAAGTAATACATATTAAAGCTCAAACTTTGTGCTAAGGAGCTAATGATCAAGTTATCCAAGGACACCTTGACCTGGTAACCTCAACTGAGACAGTTTCCCTTTTACCATGGATGTGATGCAGAGGGCTGTGTTCATGTGCCAGTAACTAATAATATTAAAGCAGTGCTTTGCCCAGAGATCATCATTTCCTTCATCTTCCACAGGCACAATCTTGGTCATTACCCACCACTCTATTAGTCAAATGTGTTCCAGATATCAAGATTCAAAGTATACAGAATGTGCATCAAAAAATCAGTATCCTGAAAAAATGTAGCAGAGACTGACTTCTGTAATCTCTTCTATACAGAGGCATCTTCATCAACATATTTGAAAATGAAAAGAAGCTGTGCTTTTCCCAACCACTGACAACCTTTTCTCACGAGAGCTACTGCCTTCCTTTCTTTACCCACAATAATCTGATGTTCAGTGCTCTCCCACTTTCCTCCTCCACTGGCATAATTTTCTTTGAAAGCAGTTGATCTTGCTGTTTTCTTTTCTTTTCTTTTCTTTTCTTTTCTTTTCTTTTCTTTTCTTTTCTTTTCTTTTCTTTTCTTTTCTTTTCT
>JAWWEE010000074.1:81035812-81068830 GCA_035221455.1 Xenops minutus | reverse complement strand
TTCCTTTTCCTTGTCCTTTTCCTTGTCCTTTTCCTTTTCCTTTTCCTTTTCCTTTTCCTTTTCCTTTTCCTCTTTTCCACACAGGCTTCTAGTACAGAACTTACCTTTCCTTCACATTCAGGAGAGAATCCTTGAATAAGAATGGGTGAAAAAGTTTGATCTTCCATTTCACTAGCTCCATGGATTTTAATCTGTTTATACTCATGGTGTCTCCAGCATAACATATCTGCTATGGATTTACAGAATTTGCTCATCTTGGTCTTTGCTCTGTAATCTGCATTTTGAGAACTAGCAGATTGCCACTATCAAGAAACTATGCTTAAACAGGAAAATATGACTTGTTTTGAACTTCAGCTGAGTGAGATATTCATCACTAAACTGTTCAGGAGTGAATTTGTTTACCTTAAGTTTTAGAAACAAATATATATATCCTTCATATTTTCTTGAAGCAGCCCATTGTTCAATCAACTAACTGCTCCAAAATAGCAGATTAATAACATTAAATTACACTGGGATACACTGAATCCCAAACACATTTATTTAATCAAAATAAATGTTATATCTACAGAAGATTTTTAACAAAGTGTTATGGCTACAGCATGTCATATAATAGGTTATTAAACACGATAGAGTAAGTAATATAAAAACATGTCTTCTGTAGAACCATGGTATTTTAACACAAATATCTTTGTTATGAGGCCGCTACAGAAAATTGAAAACTATAATAAATACAACTGAATTATCTAATGTTTTATCTCCTCATTTTCAAATTTGGCTTGGGCATTTTTCAATTTGTAACTACTGACTGCTCAGCATGTTATTTAAGTTAGCCAAAGATATATAATTTATTTATATAATATGTTCCAGCAATATGCTGAGTGTTGTTTGAAGCACAGTGATAAAAACAGCTCCCCCTGCAAATTATTTACAGCCTAGAAAGAGAGGCATGGTCCAATTCCCTCATAGCTTAATGCTGAGGACACAAACATCCTTCTGAAATGTTAAAGATTGCACTGGTTTCCAGAAACGTCCCTCAATAGTAGCAAGTTGCCTGTGCACCTTTTGCTCAAAGCCTCTGTTGTGGTCAGCAGTGTTATGTGGGGTTACCTTTCACTCTGTCTGACACCTTCAGGCACCCTCAGACTCTTGCTGATGGGCTCCAGAACAGGAAAAAACTGATTTTGGTTGTGATCCATCTTGTATCCCATTCTCACACACTGAAGTGCAGGAATTTGCCTGCTCACTAACTAGTCAAAGGACTTTCTCGACTTCTTACACCAGTGAGGAAAAACCTGTGTAAACTGAAAAGGGAAGGGATGATCCCTGCCTCAGAAAACGAGTCTTCTGATAACCACCGTGAATCATATTAAATGCAGTAACATGGAGGTTGTTAATTAAATATTATATAAAAAGATTTTGCTTTAAAAATTTACTTGCATCAGGCATTTCTAAAATATATGCTGTCCCACCCAGATTTTTCATGAACTGCGATCTCAGGACATGTCTCTATTCCCAGCTGTGCAGGGGAGATAGCATTTGTCATGCAGCGAATCAGAGGCAGATGAGACAGAGCTGATTCCTGCAAGGCAGCTTAAGCTGATTACTGCACCTCATGCTGCACCACGAGCAAGCCTAACCACAAGCCGAGCTTTGCACAAAGGGGTTTTGCACTCCAGGGCTGCTGCAGCTTTAGTCTTACATGAACCAAGTATCAGTCAACATTCACCAACTATCTCTCTCTCCATACCATGTTTAATTTATTGAATTGTTTCATTTATCACAACCACAAGGGTGCTTTTAAGCTTGATATGTATTATGTTACTAAGACATGCATACTCAGAGATGGCAAATTGTCCAGCCATTACTGTCATTGTTACAGTCATTAAAGTGAGTGGTCAGAGTTTTAATTGTCCCCCTAATTATTGCATCATATCTTGTTTGGCTTAGGGCAAAATGTTTTTAAGGGCCATCGCCATTCCAAAATGTGACAGAAATTAATCACCTGCTGTTTCACTGTGGTCTGGGGACGACAAGGACCCTAAGGAACACAAACCCCAAATCACCTCTCCATCAACACATGTGGCTGCTGAGCTCTACAGATCTGTTTCCCCATATACTGGTAGAATAGGTGGAGCTGACACCACTATCATTGCTAGAAGAGTCCTCTAACTGGAAAATACATACAGATAATAGACATACACAAAAGATAAACACATAATCCCAGCATATGCCCTTTGTCCTCTGTCCACCACGGACTGGGGGTGCAACAGAAAGAGAAGCCAAAGAAAAGGCTAGTTTTCTTGAGGACACTGTCCAGAAGCTGAAGATGTTTTTAGACAGTAGGTTTCCAGAGGGAGTCGGCATGGGTTTTATCTGGCCAACTGCCTCAAAATGAGTTGCTCTAAATCAGTCCCTTGGAATCCAGGAAATGTAAACCTTTCCCATCCCCAGCACATGCCAGCATTCACAGCTGCTGAGATGTGGGCATACTCCTACATCCCAAAAATAAATTGTGATCATAGCCACTATACCCAGCCCTGCACCCGAGGCTACAACTGTCTTAGAGGCCAGCTGTGGAAAATGCAAGGCACTTGGATGATTAGGAAGTGCTGGCTATAGAAGGGAAGAAAACATGGCAAAACACTTTTCATAACTTGTGAGTTGAGAAGCCAGAGACACAGTAGATTCAAGTTAAGACATGGCAAGGGCTGAGGTGGACAGAATGAAATGTGTTGCATCAGTGTTCAGAAAGCACTGATGCAATGAGCTACCTCCAAACCATCGCTTGTGTTTTCTCTGGGGGGCTTTGATGAGGCTAGGGTGAAGTACACCACTCAGAGGCTCTGACTCGTGAGGTCAGGTGGACTGAGAATTTTTGCATGACGATCTCCTAGTCTTTATGACAGCCAAGAGAAGAATGGGAGTGTGGCACCCTGCTGAAGCCAGACAAAGTGCTAGTAGTATAAAATGCCCACTGGAGTGTCCCATCACCTCTAATATGGTGGATGGCTTAGTGACTTTGATTGCTGAGTCACCGGATCTTAGGAAAAATTAAGAACTGGTGAATAGTGATTTCAAATTAACACTGCTCAAATTATGAACTGCTTTGTATCTTGAGAGGCACTTCAATTGAGGGAAAAAGAAATCGTGGCCATGATCCTGAGAGGTGAGATGATTGCCAGACTCCCATTTTATACTGCTAAGGGCTGAGGCTGCTCAGCACCTTGCAGAGGCACATCCTGGAGCTATTTATGAGGAATATTTGCATGTGGTGATGATCTTAACCACTAGCTGAAAGAACATTGCAGTCTGCCAGTCCCAAATGCATCAGCTAAAAGTGATAGTAAAAGGAGATTATTTGCTGCTACTGACTGTGCTTAAATACTTAGCTCTCCAACTGAAAAGAAATCTACATAAAAAACAGCTTATAAAAAATATTATATCCTACAAGAACAGCCTTGACACCTTTTGTGAAAGACAAATGGTTTAATTATAAACTGATGCTGTTCAGAGTACATTCTCCTATCATTACTACTGCAATTTTTGGAGCTGAAGTTTGTGGTTGTTTTTTTTAAATTTCATTTTGGGTGGAAGAAAGCTGTGTTTTGAGAGGAAACAGGAAAGAAATGAGGCCAAGAAATTTAAGAGAAAGCATCACACAGCAACTTCCTTCTTCCTACCACTCATGTAATAATTAAGTAATAGTTCCACTACACTCAGCATTCACCTTTCAGAGCTGGGGATGAGAGTTACACAGATGAGACCGCAGGAAACTCCATCTCCCTATAAAGAAAATGACAGGGCAGGTTGCAAAATGCTGACACAGGCAGTAACTGGCTGCTCATAAAAAAAAAGACATGGTCAAACTGTGTTGGATAGAGATCATTGAAGGGGTGATTACTCAGATTATGAACTGCCTGAGATCTAAAGGCCATGTCTGATGATGTGCCCTCTTTCACGTGTCCTGTTTTCTGACTTCTCCCACGCCCATTGTCTAATCACATAAAGTACATGGTTAGCTTTTTCCCCCACACCTAGACTGTATAATGGGCAACCAGTAAAAACTCCCTGAGAAAATAAATCAAATCTCCATTTCCAAGTGGTGTAAGAATGATAAAGCATAACTGAGGATTCTGAGAGAAGAATTTAATTTCGCTGCATATGCTTGAACCCACAGTCAGTTTAAAACATGACTTTTAACTGTAAGAGTAAATTTTAAAGTATTTTTAAGTGGGAAACCCCACATGCTAATATTCTATGGACTAAAGGACTGTGTCACTTAAGATGTGATGTGCAGAGTTACTTATGTATACTTATGTATTTGGAAATCAAATTTAGATGAGGAAAAATGGAGCCACCGGCAAGAATTTCTCAAAAACAAAAGATAATTACCCTGAGGAGGAAAACTCTGGCAAAGCCATTGCCATTTTACCATCCTCTAATAAATGGACTGTTTGGTGCTCAGGTGTGTTGCCCATCCGAGTGCGACTAGGTCCATCCCCATGAGGCCTACCTTGTGTCTTTCTTCAGGCCTCATTTTAGGTAAACTTGCTGAGGTTTGACTACTCATTTAGTTTTTCGTTGGAACATTAAGAATCTTGGACTCATCACAGCCACCATCATAACTGGCAGATAGGAACTAATTTGGTGAAAGAAAGACTGACCTCAAAAAATTCACTGGCCTCTTGCATCCCTGGGTTTGCTTGAAGGATGCACAGTTTCTCCAGGCTCCTACTGACCTTACAAAGAGGGCTTTTAATGAGGTTCCTCCCTGAGGGACTCATTCAGTGAAACACCTTAGTACACAAGGAAAACAAGTCAGGCTGAACAGCTCTGTCTGACATAAAGAGACAGAAACAAGAGGGTACCATTGCATGTACATGCCATAGTGTCTGGGCTGAAATGGCCACAGCAGGAGGGTACATTGTGAGTCTTATGTTCACATTTGACATAGGATTATATCACCATAAACTATCATGGCTTTGTTTTTTATAGTTCTGACATATAATAGCTATAAGTACTCAGGACAACAAGGGTCATTGAGTTTTTCTGCATTTGTATAGATGGTCATTTCTGAAATGTCCAAAGATAATTTATTTTCTCCTAGATCATTTGCAACATCCTAGAACAAACGCAAAAGCCTTTTAGCTAAAACCTAAAATAAAAGCTCATATTCTGCAAGAGGCAGAACAAAGAAGACCCTGATCATGGGGTTGAATTTCTAGCACAGATGCTCATCTTGGCTTCATTTCAGGAGTCTCTGAGTGCACCATGCAATTAGGCAAACTCTTGCCCAACACTTTCCAGCACTGGAGCTCTACTGACTTGTGTCAGATGCCAATGATGCTCTGATCCTGCAGTCCAGCTGCCTCCTTCAAACTGAACAAAACTGCATGCTACTTTTCTGGTTCTCCCTGCTATAGTTTTAGAAAAGATAAATTTTGACGCAGACAAGGGTAAATAGCACCGTTTCATTCTTGCTCTAGATCTGCTGGCCACTCTACTTATTTTCTATGCAGCTGAAGTCTCATGGGGTAGTTTCTGAGACACAGGAGCTGGTAGCTGAACACAGTGAACTGGATTGTCAGGCAGCTTGGGAGATGCTGTCCTTTCCTAAACTGGGGCAACACTGGAGAATACAAGACATCCTATTTCCCTTAGCAATAATGTCATTACCTTGTAGGGGTAAAACTATTCAGCCCATCAGCATTTACTGTTTATCCAGTCAGGAAACATATTATTGCCTCATAAAATGGGATACCTGTCTCATTTTCCATTAAATATTAACAGCAGCACCATAGAAATGAACTGTAATAATGTTATTATAGTAATGTTCTGGGTGAATCTTATTACAGTGTACTGTGGTTGTCAGCAAACATAAAGTATGAAAACACAAAATTTATAAATAATTGCAGGCTGATGTGATTTAGACAGTGCTGCATCCTTCTGGCACAGGTAACAGTACCAAGTACTTTTTCATCCTTCAGTGCTGAGCTATAGAAATGATAACACTTATCACTTCTGAAGTGTCTTCATTATCAGTAGATATCAAAGCATTTGCCTAGGACTGCAAAGGGCCTTTGCAGAGGAAAGCCAGGTACAGACAGCACCTGGAGCCAGTTGCATCAGCTGTAAGGCAGGAGCTGCAGAAATAGGGCCAGCACCCTGACACCCACTCTCCAGCACCCTCTCTTATCCACTTAGCAGTGTTTGCTATATAAGGGACAGAATGCTACGTCTACTGAGAGCTTATATCCCACGCAATCTCCTTAGCTCTGCTGCCTGGTCCCTGACCTTTGTGGGCATTGTACACCAAACTGGGGCTCTGAGAACCTTGCTTCAAAAAGTCACGTACTTCACTCTTCCCTGCTTCAGCCCAGGTGGGAAGTGGCGGTACAGAAATATTGCACTGAAGGCTGATCCTGCTGCTTTGCAAGCCTGACCTTCCCATTCCTGTTCCTCATGGACAAGGCTCCTGAAGCCTCTAGGTCATGCTGGGTGTCTCCAAGCTTTCTCAGGGGCTTTCCAGTTGGTCCTGTGTTTAGCTGAGCTGGGAAATCTGCATGAATAGCTTTTGTTCTGCCGCTGCTGTATTCCTGTTTCTCAGCCTTACTGCAACAAAAGCAGCACAGGGAATGTTTTTGGTGTTGCAGATGAATAAGATTTTCCTGGAATAAATAAAAAGGTCAAGTTTGGTTCCTGTCACAACTCCTGCACATTTCTAGCTCATGGGCCCTCGCTGAGGTGCAGCCACTTTATGCTCAAAAGCCAGCCACTGCCTTTTTGCCTGGCGTTAGTCCTTTGTACAGCAATTTATTTTAAACACACAAGCAAATAATGGTTTATACTAATTTTGTGGACACAAATCAGTGAGCTGGCAAACTATGACTTCAATTGAAATTTGTAATTCGTAAGCTAGAAAATAAATTACAAATTACTCCAATAATTAGCAATAAGGTCTTACCTATACAGCACCTTCATACATTCTTTGTATGTTTTTTTCCTTTTTAAAAAAGTGTTACATTTAGAAATAATTCAGCAATGTCTTTATTTAATGTAAGTGCTATTTTTCATGTGAATTACTCTGTAATCAATTCAGACTTTTGTCATACTCTCTGTCTATCATACAGGCCTTGATAGGGGAAGGAAAAATTGCAGTGGGTTAGTTCTGGAAAGACAAAAGCTGCCTGCAGTAGGTTTTCCATACATCCTAACAATCCTTAAAGGGAAGGAATATGAGAAAGAATATCTAAGTGTCTACTCCCTATTTTTTGCTTTGATAGAGTCTATACCTTGGTACAGTCCCAGACTAAACAGTGTGTGGGAATTGAAGTGAAAGAGGGACTTCCACTGTTAAGGAAAAGTAAGTTTTGTACAGATTTGAAGGGGAAAGTTAACAAGAGTTGGTGTTGGAAGCTGTTCAGGGGCCTGTCTGACTCAGTTCCAGGACAGATGCTCACGGATTTTTACAGTTATAGGGGCCTGATAAACATTCTTTGGGACTATCTCAGGGGCTGGCTGAATGATGAGAAGATTTACAAATGTATGTGTGAATAAATAACCCTCGAGCTTCTTGTAGGACAGCAGTTTTTGTTACTTGAGCTGTTTGTAGTATCATAGTATTTGTTCCTTTAAAATATTTATCTGATCTGAAATTGCAAGCGGTGGTTGGTTTACTGGCTTTTTTTTCCCCTTTTTTTTTTCTCCCTAATTGCTCTTCAGCGTTATCCTGTTAAACATTTTCAGTCATCTAGTCCAGGTGCTACAATTATGTGATATAACACAGTGTGATAAAGCCAGTAAATAACCAGAGCAAACTGCTTGGAAAATAACTATGGGCAGACACACCACTTACCCAAACCAGCCAGCAAATTTTTGCAACAAATGACATTTACAGGCAAAAGTAGGAGAGATTTCATGACTTCTGAACAGAGAAAAGAGAGAATGTCAAACAAATTTATGCAATGCTGGCTTCGATGATCTTCAATGATACTTTTCTTCCAATATAATTTACACACTATTTATTGAACTTGGCCTTAAAGTAGAACAAGAATCCATCAAGTACATTCTATACCTTATATAATTTATATTCTCTCGCTAAAAAGTAGTATTAATGAATATTACAGTGTTTCAGATCATAAACGTCAGTTCTGGATTAATGAGGATCATGTATTAATGTTATTTTGTACTTGAATAGACAAAATTAAAAGGATTTTCTTTCTGCACAAGACTGGTGTTGCACTTAATGCCACAAAGACCACACACTTGTCAAAAATGAACTTTAATTTCTGAAAAAACTGTTGCTTAAAAAATTATTTATACGTAGTTAGGAAGACAAAAAATGGAAACTATGGAGCTGAGTGCTGTGTAACTGCCCTGAGACTGAAAAATGTAAACAAATAAAAAAAATAGAAGCAATAATCCAGTTCAGTTGTGTCTAATGGCAGATAATGTTGGTGATAAGTACTGTAATATGTTCTGCCTTCTTATCTGGAAAGACCACAAATAATGACTAACTACTGATAAAAATAACAATTCCCTTAGCAGACTGGCTTTTTTCCCCTTCAACTAAATGTGGACTCTGTTAACAAGAGCCCTGTGATGATGATGACTTCTGAGTAACTTATGTGTTGTCTAGGAATAAATTTTTAATTTATGACTGTGCTGATTACCCTGGCTGAAGGGGGAAAAGCTTGAAGATCCCAAACCCCCACCTCCTCTACTTTTTCATCCTCCGATGTTTTATTTTCCCAGCAGCCCAGCTGTACTCTCCTCATACTGTGTGTATTGTTGGGATTATCTTCAGCCATGTGAACTATAAACATGGCTCACTGCAGCCCAGCTAACAGAGTGGCAAAGGGCCAAGAAGGAAAATCATCCTCTTCATCTCAGAAGCATCTGGAAAATGGACCTAGAAAGGGTCTTTCTCTTGGTCTGCTGGAAGTTCTCTGACAACACAATGACAAAGCAAAGCCCACAAAAAAGAAGAGCAGTTGTTTGTAGGTGATGGGATATTCCCAGATGATCATCATGACCACAATGATTTTGGTTGGTTGGTTTGGATTTTTTTTTAAGTTATAAGGGAAAGAAAGACTTGTCTCCATTTCCCACCAGCGGTAGGGATGTTCTTCAGCAACATATTTTCAGAAGCCAAAAAGGAGGACTCAGTTTCCAACCACTATGAAGTTGGGTAACACAGTTCCTCTGCGTCTCAGGTTCATCACATGAGCACTTGGAAAGTAAATCTCCACACGGATTTGTAATATGTCCTTGTAGCTGTAATGTCTAGTGCTGAGCTTATGGCTAGAGAAGTATTTTATTTTACTGAAGTCTACTTGAAGAGCAAGGATAACCACCACAACAGTTTGAAATTAGTTAATACCCCTGTGGAAAAATAATTTCCTTTATAACTATTTCATAGTAGAGGCCAAAGTGGGAATTAAGAACATAAAGAGCTCTCTGTATCTGTGTCTGTGGATATACTGATATAACAAGGCGTACCAGGGCTAGTCCCTAATTAAAAGAGAATAGTTGTCTGATTAATGGGCAGCACCAGATGGCATCAAAGGAGTTGCCTTTTTTAGCTTTACTTAGCCATTCTTCAAAAATGCTTATTTCAGGCTGTGATGAAATTCTCTTCTATGGGGTATCACCAATAAATTTATGTTCCCTCCACAAATTCCACAAGTGTCTGGGAAGTAGTGTTCAGAATAGAGCAGCTTATCGACCTTATCATGCACTGACGGTAATGCTCAAACCATAGTTTCACTTCCTTGCATCACATGCACTTTACAGTTTGGTGAAGGAGATAGAAGGGCTTCATCTCCAGGCCTGGTTACTGATGTGCAGCCATGCCGATGCTGGAGTCAGCAGTGTTGGAGCATGTGTGAAAGCCCTATTGCCAGTGACCCTCAGCACATATCTAAACTTTAGATTAAAGGTCAAACTTTACTTCTGCCTTTTTTTTTTTTTTTTTTTTTTTTTTTTTTTTTTTTTTTTTTACACAGAAAGCCAATGTCCTCAGGCAAGCAAGCTATATCGTTTTATTTTATCGGTTAGTGGAAAGCAGCTGTACTGCTTAGCATAATTAACAAGGAGGTTAGACAGTAATGCTTTGTATACTGTAGTGTTACGTGCACCACTAAGGCAAGTAATTGCCCATAAAACCAGTATCTTGTAAAAACAGTGGGGAAAATCCCCCTCCCCTGAAGAACAAAAACAGGAGCACAGTACTTCCTTTTAGTCATCACTAAAAACATTCCCCCTTCAGGATCTTCAAGGCCAAAAAATCATTTGCCAAAAAGATTCAGGAAGTAATCCACAGCAATATTCATTACTGTTTACTGAAAATGTGTAACTGACTCTTGCAAATATACATGAAAAATATTCATGTAACGGGAAGGCAATTGCACACAGTGCTGTATTTGCTAGCTTTCCTTGTGTGTCCAAAGTCAGTTTTAAAGATGTTACAAGCTGATGTTCCCAATAGTTTCTTCTAAGTTCTATTGTGGATGAGTTTTTTCAGGTCTTGACTGCAAAATAATGTGTTCCTACAGGCAGATGGAAGAAATGTCATGGGTATATGCTCATTCATGATAAAATATCTACTTCTTTCTTATTGAAGCCAATCAAGGCAAAAGCAGGAAGCACATTTTCAGAAATACTGAACAGGGTAACTCAACATTAGCTCTTGCTGAGTCATTTATCAGAAAACTGAGAATACTGGAGAAAATGGCAGGACAAATGGCGTTCCACTTAGGCTGTTTTTCCTGTTTAGAATAGAATAGAATAGAACAGACTATTTGGAAGTCTACAGTGCCCATCTGGGCTCATTGTTAAGAGCACTGTTCAACTGATTCTAAAACACTGACAGGCTCTGGGCATCAACCACCTGTCTAGGAAGCCTATTCCGACATTTGACCAGTGTCTCAGTAAAAAAATATTTCCTGATGTCCAGTCTGAATGTCCCCAGGTGCAGTTTTGTACTGTTGTCTAATCTAGTGGGATTCATCTTTCTTGATAGAAATGCAGGATGGCTTCTGAAGAACCCAAAGGTGTTAAAATTGAGGATTCATGAACTACCACATGATTCACTCCACTGAAGACATGACATTCAGGTCCAATGAAAGGCCTCTGGCATCTTCTTACAACTTTTTACAACAGATGATAATGCAAAGGGTTTCTCAGATGTCCCTTCCCTTCAGAAAGCTGTTTCTCTCTTTGCTGCAAACATAACATCTGGAGAATGTGCTGCCAGACTTTTTCACGCTGACTTTGTGCTTGTGCACAAAGGTATTCAGCATTACTGGAGGATGCCAGGATCACAATATATATTACATAAGTTACAGGATGCATACAAAACTTCAGTATAGAGCCTTACTCTGTGTCAGCCCTGTGGACTGATGCCAAGCAGCGCCTTACTCTGTTTAAAGTATCACTAATTTTGGTGAAGATGTTCCCAATGCAATATGGATCAATGCAGCTGATTTCAGAAGATCTGATCCTGTATAGAAATTTTAGGGCACCACATGAGAAGGTATATTAACATATGAATTCATCTGGAATTGTCTAGATTATACATTTTATTTGAGCTTATCAGATGGTGCGATTTGCACATGTTCCAAGCTGTCCAAAAAGTGAGGAATCTAGTCCTGTCTAGTCTGTTGGGGAGGTCACCCATGCTCATTGACTATAGGGGAAATTTATACAATCATTTTGAATTAGACACCTAGCCTTATGGTGGCCAAAGTTGGTTGAAATAAATTCATCCCCCATCCTTTTAGTAATACTTTATACACACACACACATACAGAGAGAAATAAAAACATGTTATATATTATGCATGTATTAATAAATTCGTGTTATATATATATTTTCTACATATATTTCAACATTTATTGAAATCCATATAACAAGTTATTTTTGCTCTAGTATATTACTTCAAATACAGATATACCTGGCAAAATTTGTAACACACATTTAATAGTGTTCCGCCTTTTTTCCCCAAATTCTTCTTTTGAGCTGTATAAAGTTACCTGGTAACTAGAAATAAAAGAATAGATAAAATAAAGTAGAAAGTTAACTAGTGCCTACTGGCTTTGCAAAGGACTTCAAAGATGTTAATCATTTGCTACACAGGCAGGATGGTCACTGTCTCCCACTCCCCAGTGTGGGGAAGGTGGCTCTCCATGGGCAGGTTTTTACTTTGTCTTTCACATCTGTGTTATCCAGACTTCTGCTCACCATGGCTGGGACATCAGATCAAATGGAAGGAGCATATGGAATGAAATGCTCTTGTTGCAATGTTCCCTGTGAATATTTTACATTAAAAACACTTTCACATCATGGTGGTTTTAGCAGGTCAGTGACCGCCTTGGGGGCTATAGAATCAAGCTGGAGCTCCAGTTGTGGGTATTTTTTGTTGTTGAAGCCTGGAACATTAGGCAAAAATCCTCAGGCTCATTTCTTAGTGCACTGAAGAGACACGTTAATATTTCAACCTAAGACACAAAGTTAATAATATCCTTATGGCTGAGTCTTGGACTCCCTCCTCGTGGAGACAAATGCTACCCACACATTCCTTTGCCTGATACACAGACAGTCAAAACTTGGTGATTAGTGTGGTTCCAAGGCCTACTGAGATAAATCAGAGAGAAGCACCACATTGCTTTATACAGACTAATAACTTGAAGCAAGTTAGGAATGCAGAGAAAACTGCAGGAATGGATATTTCTAACTAAAAGCTCTCTGTCAAAGATGACAGCAAGGAGCACAAGTAACGGATGGCACCAAACAAAGATGGAACATAGGAGAACTCGGGAGGAATCTGAAGCCCATACAATCAAAAATATAAAGGCAATTTATAAATTCTCAGCTAATTTTGCCACCTCTGAGATGTGACTAATATAGAGACAATGACAGCACATGGATGTCTGAGGGAAATAAAACGGTGCTGAGAAGAGAAGCAGGGTTTGTAATTTCTCAACTAAGAAACAGTAGTATCTGTTTCCTTTTTTTAAAATTAAGCATCATTTGCATCATAATCACAAGGACAGTGCAAATTTTAAGAAGCACATACTCTCCTGAGAATGGCAACAATTGGTATCATGTGTCAGCAGTGATCATAGAGAAATGCACAATTGCAACATAGGAAAAAAGGAAAAATCAGAGCACTCATTTGGCCCTTGCAGGATGTCTGAATTAATGAAAAGGATAGTTAACTATCCTTAAGTGTAGAATAAAATGGAGCTGTATTTTGGCTTGTCTGCAATAATGCAAGGTTAACAAAAAAATGAAATAAAAGTGTTCATTTTATATAGAGGTTCCATATTTTGTATGCATCCATACTGATCTGAGGTGTTGTCTATTAGATTTTTCCTTCTCAGAAACAAGGATATATAAAACATTGCCTGTAAATGTATTCGGATTGCTGCTTCTTTGATTGTGAAGCTGAAATAATGTACCCTCCAAACCCACTAATATTTCTATTGTGACCAGACTTGTCCAGAGTTTTACAATCCTAATTAGTTTCACAGTTGTCTTGTTGTTTTCCTGTACTCCCCCTCTGTCTGCTCATCACCATCTGCTGTTGTCCGCAGTAAGATCTTAAAGCAAGTACCATCTCATTGTTCTGCCTCTATGCAGTGCTTCATAGAAATAGCTCATTATGGGAATCCAGGGCTGAAATTCCTAAACACCATGGCAATAAATGTAGTGGACAGAAAGAATAATGAGTCTCAGAAACAGTGGGAAATGCCCAGCTCCTGGCTTTTGGGTAGTATCTCCTGCTTTTTGACTCTATCTTTTGTTCCTGCACCATTTCTGCTCAGCCTGTTAACAAGAATTGCTAGGAGTTAGATGAGCACAGAGAGCTTGATTACAATGCAGCCATTACTTGGGTAAAAAAGGCAAGGATGGATGTGGGAATGGGAAAAGTGACCATCAGAGCAAATCTTCTTCCAAACTCACGCAAAAAAACATCACCTTTGTCGGTACCTGTACTTCAGACTGGGGGCTTGAGGCTTTTGTTCTGTTTTTATCAAGCTGGAAACATTGAAATAAAGACACACTAAATGCCAGTCTGTCCCAACAGGGAATGGACTTGGATGTGGATAGTGGCAGTGTACTAAAATGGAGTATTAGCCCTAAGGGTCAGTTCTCTTCATTCTTCAGCAGCTTTCTCTCTCCAAGAGCAGTCAGTAGCTGGGCATAATACTCATTGGATCCTTCCTACTTACTGCACCTCTGTCCCCTATTTCTCACAAGATCTTTATGTTTGTTATTTATACATACTAAGAACATTAGACTCTGGTTCATTCAGTAACAGAAAGAACTGATGACATAGAAAAAACAAAACAAAAATATTTCAGCAGGTAAGTTACAGGTGGTCAGAACGAGGACTTCTGCAGCTGAACTTTATTATAAATTCTTGTGTTTTGGAGTCGAGAGTTGCTTAGATTTGTGATAAAGGATACAGAAAATCTGAAAGAAATGGATATTTTTCACTACTACTTAAGAGAAAAGGCTAAACATAGCAGAAGCAGCTTAGCTCAAAGGCCTTGCTTGAAATTAATGTGAAATGTGATCGAATTGCCTCCAAAATCTGAGGTTTGTGGTTATTAAAAATACAGCAGTTTGGGTGACAGTATATTGAACCTCAATGAAGGGATTTTGGCACTTGAACAAGTCAACATAAAATAGTGAAATTAAATATTCACGGGGACTGGTCTTTTAGACTTCCTGAAGAGACATTCATTTTCATAGGTATTTAACTTATATTGTGGTCTGTGGCATTTGGTTGCTCATAAAACTCTTCTAAAGTAAAATTGCATTTCAAATAAGGCTGAACTTGTAATTTATAAAAGTTTATTAATACTTAATCAATTGTTACAAATTTAATCAAGTCAATATGTTGCTTATTCCCACAGTTCATGCCCAGTTTCAGCATTCTCTCATAAAGCACTTATTCTACACAGCACATTAATTTCTTGGACCATCATATCAAGCCTATAACATTCTTTTAACCCTATAAAAATTTATAAATGCATCATTACTATAAAATATAACCTTTATAGGTATTTATTTTTAATGTTTTGTATATCCACTTCTTAAATGAATGTCCAAAACTGTGCTATTGTTTTAAAATTATATGACCAATTAAGTAAGCTACAGCCCTGTTTTAAAGAACGAGACATCTCTAACACATGCAGTCTGTCTTAATGTAAAAAATTGCTGGGTGATGAGCAAATGCTAAGGTCATACTATTTAGTTATTTAAGGTGACTTTAAAAGGCTGAAATGACTACTCAAAAGATGACAGTGTTCCCAGGGAAGCCCCTAGCAGGGGTAACACAGCAACCCATTGTGCAGGGCAGCAATTAGGAGTGCCAGGGCTGACTAGAATCCTGGGGCGCATTGTTCTTCCTGATTTTCAGGTCATTCCACCCAATGGGCAGATGCTGGGGAAGTCATAATAGAGATTACCAGTTTGGGGATGCCACTTCAACAGACAACCATGGGTTAGTGTGGGATTTTCACGTGTTTGGACTCTGCTAGAGGAAATAACTGCTCTTGAGAGGAAAAGCTAACTACAATGAACACAAGTATTTGGTGTTGTGTTTGGGGAGATAATTGTCAGTGTGCCTCTGGCACCTTTGGGGAGCCATCTGGGCTCACATTCCTTTCTCTTCTAACACCCTGTGATCACTGGGGTAAAGACCATCATTACCTGTTCCCTGCAGAAGTGTTGCCAGGATGTACCGACTGTTGCACCTAAAGGCTGTGGATGCTTGAAAAACTTCAGAGCTGCAGTAAATGGCCCAGAAAATGCTTGCAAGCCGTTTGGCAGGCTAGCTTCAGGCAGATTCCTGGGTTGCTGAATGTTTTATGTACTCCCCCTGTCTGTGCTGGTGATTCTCAAAGGTCAGCATGGGGCTCTCAGTGGGGTGTGAGAAAGTAGGAATTAGAAATGAAAGGCCTCTAACTTCTGCCACAGAGGGGTTGGTTGGTAAAACTGATCTTTTTCATGAATTTAGGACCCCAGTCCAAGAAGAGGGCAATGGTCGGTGTGCCTTATTGACAGCTCCTCAGGGAGCAAGTTTTCTTGAGCACTATCAGCATGTTCCGACCATCTTCCTCCACTTGGGATGTTTCTCTCTTCCCCTTCCCTGTATCTTGGACGAGACCAAATTGGGGTCACCTGTGTGTTCTCCTTCCGTTCCTTTGTCTTATTTTTCCTCCCCATTTCAGTTGCCAGAAGAAATTTTCCTGGCAGCAGCGCAATGACCATTGCTCATAGAGTTGATGCATGGTGAATTTAACTGTTTAACAGTGAATGTAAGTAATAGGGGATGTAATTTCCTGAAGAGCATGGTCAAATCTAAGTCACGTGAAGTCTTTAGAACCAACTGGCTATCAAAAAATACAAGAGAGCTGAAAAAGACTTGAAACCACAAAATAACAAAACAGTGCCCTATGCCCTGTGTGTTGGGTAATCCAAAGAGGTTTATACTGGCATCTCAGAGCCTAAGTGCACTCTACATCTTCATTATGAGCAACATATCATTCTTAGCTAGACCAGTACCTGCAAGCTGAGCAAATTCCTTATGCTTATAAGAAGGCATCTCTAATTTCAAGCAAAAACTTATTTTTTGTACCTATGTTTTGCAAAATTTTTCACTTGCTGTACAATAGGTCTTTGAGGAGGCAGGAAAATCTGTGGTCAGGATCTTATATGGGTGTATAACTGTGCAGTGGTAAAGTATTTGCTTGCAGCAGATGGAATGAGTATGGGAGAACATCTAATGTGGTAATTGATGCTAAAATCTAAGGCATTAATTAAATGTGTGTTCTACTTAAGGAGTCAACTACATGATGAGTGACAATTAAAAATGATGTCTTTATAATTATTCCAATTCCTATTTATGAAAGTAGAGTGTGACTGCATATTAAAATATGATTGAAGGTTTGATGACTCCTTATTCTTTCACAGTTTAAACGTTTGCAATTATTTCTCCCTCAGATTAGAGCAATGCATAGAGATGTAAAGTAAAACAGCGTAGGCTTGATTCTCCAGTCACTTAACACAGCTTTAATATTGGCATATGGTGACTTCCTCAAGCAGAGCACTCCTCAGTTAGGGTGATTTGAATGGACAATTAGGCTCAGTATGCTAAATACTGCAAATTCAATATGAACATCTGGTGATGCATCTAAGGACCAATGATTAATTTTTTAAAATAATTTGGTTGGGTTTGGAAAGTAAGCTGCAGCTGAATGGGTGGAGATTCCTCCTTCCAGATGAAGCAGTGGGAAAAATCCCTTTCCTTCACAGGGCGCAAGATTAACCCATTCACAGAAGTCAGGGACCTTTCCCTCAATCTGTGTATCTAATGTATTTCTTTGAAAATACTTAATTAGTATAGCAGATTCAAACTTTCCAAAAGGGCTGCCTACCACTGTCTTTGGATTAGGTTAAGTGGAAGATGTAATTGGTTGCAATACCAAGAGACGTTCTCAGCCTAATTCTACACTTCCACAATGACTGCCTAAAACTTCCGACACTGGAAAATTTCCTTCTCTCACCAAGTTCTTGAAAACTCCTCACAATTTCAGCCAGAATTGTTTCTTTTTTCTTGCCTATTATGCAACCATTAGTATTCCTCATTTTCACTTATTTTTCAGACTTTGTACTACAAATATTTTTATTCAGGAACAGAAGATTGATTTTGTGTTACACCCAAGAATTACAGGGCAGAGAAGATGAGCCCTTCCTTTATTTGGATTTTATTTTTATTTATTTCTACTGTGCATATTCTTTTGCCTTTCACCCTTCGTACTTGTGGATATGCTGTGGCACCAGCGGTGCAAATCTTTGAGAAGACAGTAAGCTCAAGGCTAGCTGGCAATGTCGTTGATTATTTTTACTGCAACTCTGAAAAGAAAGAGAACAAAAAGTGTGTGTATGTATATATATCTACACGTTTATTTACACACACAGTAAAGATAAATATTCACTGAAGCTTTAAACCTGGTGCCAAGCTTGAGTAAGCTGGGTTTTGTACTGGAGTCTTTCCTAGCACCCAAGGCAAAGGACTACCTACTCTTGGCTGCAGAGCAGCAGCATGGCATCCTTGCAGCCCCTGCACTTGCTTCTCTCCTGGGTGGTGAAGAGAGTGGCCAAAAGCCTGCTTCACCTGTCTGCTTTTCATCCTCTGGTACTCTTACCAAGCCTCCCTTTCCATTCTCCCTGGCTGTCACCACTTCTCCTCTTGAACTTTCCTCAGCATTTCGCAATAGAAATGCTACCATCTCGCACCATGAGCCTCTTTGCTGGCTCTCCCACTCTGACAGGCACCCCCGTATGCTCCTCAGTGCTACTGCAAAACACTCTCTCTGCCTGTCCCAGTTCTTACAACCTGCACAGCTCTCCTTACTCTTTCCAGGTGCTACACAAGCATTTCTACATTTTCATGTTGTGTTTGTGTCCGGAAAATGTCTTCTGTCTTCCAGTCCTTTAGCAGATCTCAGACATCTCTTTCTTTTGTGTTGATTCTTCCAGTCACCTGGTACCTTGCAGCCTGGTGGAAACAGCCTTTCTGTTTACCTTTTTCAATTAGGTTTTATTCTGCTCTGAATTGAATTTTAGCAGCCCGCAATTTGTGAGTATTTAGAATTAGATATATTTTGTAAGCCATTTGAAAAACAAGGGTATCAAGCTTCCAGATGGCATAAAATACTGGTTTCTGCATTTAGTATTTCTCAAGATAGAACCTGTTAAAATCATGCCTGACTGGAAGAGTGGGAAAAAAGCAAGAGGGCAGTCCAAGTACTGTGCTTCTGGGTTTTGTTTTTTTCTCTTTTTGTTTTCCTTCCAAGAGGTGACAATTACATGGAAATAGACAGAGAAGGGCTGGGCAATGAGTTTCCAAATGCACCTATAAGGTGATCAGGATGTGCATGACAAACTAACCAGAAGCTCAGGGACTTTTTGCTCCTCTTCATGTTAAACAAGATGAAATGAGATGGTGGAAGTGCTGACATTATTAGTAACACCAGTTTTATTCGTATCATAATATAAATTCACTAGTAGAATCCTATTAAAGATAAACAGATGTATAATTTAGGATTTTTTTTTTAGTTCAATATATGTTAATGCTGTGAATTATGCCCAGGTCACAAAATAAGGTGATTTTTAAGATCAGCTCTCCACAGTCCATTCAGCCCTTAAAACAAAACTTTACTTTTTGCTAGTGCCACTCCATTTCTATCCTGCTCTGCTTCTAGATTCCTTCTTACTTTATAAAGCTATTGCTCATCACCTTATCTCCCTTGCAAAGCTCCCCAGACCTTTAATCTGTTTAGCCCACGTGTCATGGACTTTCTCCTTTTTTAATAGGTGGAACTCAAATATTCTCGCTGCCAGCCTATCTTTTTCTGAAAAAATTAGGTGCACATCACAGCTTGCTCCTGATGTGGAGGCTTTCCAAGTGCTGCTCCCTGATGATCTCTTTGCCCTGAAGCAAAGCATATGGTATCATGCCCGGCTTTCCTTCAGCAGAAGACAACAGATGAAGCAATATGTGAAAGAAAAATACTTTTACCACATCTGGTAGACACTCAGAGGAAGGCAGGACATGCTAAATATAAAAAAGATTAAAGCTGCAGGACTTTGGGCACCATGGAGAGTAAATGCTGGAAGAAGTCCTTGGCTGGCTACAAAGTGACTGTGCATGGAGGAGAGCAAGCCACTGATGTGCAATCCCATTAAGCAGATGTCCTACAAGAGAAAGTCCTTTATCTCATCACCTGCTGCATCAGAAACTCCTCTGACAGCTCAGCACTGAATATCCACAGGAAGAATCACAATTAATAAATGCCTCTGTTTCCCTAACAGTCTACCCAGGAACTGTGATATACCAGGCTACATGTCAGTCACTTCCCAACAGCTCCATAATATTGTACATGAGCTACATGACCCCAGAAGCACGTGCTGAAGCACAGCTGGCAAAACAAAGTGCATACATGTCAGTCTTTCATTCAGCAATCATATTTTACAATGTTGACAGAGGAATGTGACCATATTCATTTGCAGGTCTGCTGTCAGTATTGTGGTATTTACATTGCAGATGCATTTACATGATATTTATGTATTGGTACTGTTTCCATTAACCAGCTTTCCCATCTTGCAGTTGTCAATGAGGCTGGCACCTGGTAATTGCAGATTTAAATTGATCTGTTGTACTCTTTGAGGCAACATGTACATACATTTTTGGTGGACGTAAAGGCCAGGCAGTAAGGTACGTATATGGTAGTTATGCTTATTTTTCTATGCAGGCATACTAGGCTAGGGGAATCTTAGCAAGTTTAAAACGTACAAAGCCTGATTTTTCTGTTTGGTGGCAAGTCAGAGGATCGCTATCTTTGAGTAGAGACCTATCCTTTCCAAAAGTTAGACATGCTGACAAATTACTGCTCTAAACTAATAGCAGTGTTGAAGACCTCTCTGCTAACACTATCAGATAAATACATCTACAATTTCTGCTTCCCACATTTGACACTTCTTTAAGGGCTTGCCTACACAGCAAAGTTGTTCTTACATTGATTTCAAAAAATGTCATATGTTTTATGAGTGATTTAGTTTAACCTAGTTAAATAGATTCTTTTGAAAAGTATGTGTTTATATAAAACATTGGATGTATGTAAGAATAAAGTTCTGCAGAAACCAACACTATCCAGGTTCTGACTTGGATAAAAATTGGATTGTTGTACAGTTTCCAGTCTTGGACTCAGATGAAGGCCTGTGCTTTGTTTTGGGTTTTTTATAAAGAAATGAAAATGTCTCTAGGCATTTTAAATTAATGTTACATTTAAAAAATGACATATATATGTATGTGTATATAAAACTATATATAGAGATATACACAGATATATATATATAACTTCTGTTGACATAACTGATGTTTTTATTACATGTCTTTATCTGCTTAGAGACAATTTCATTGAATAAAATGAAGTGCTATCTGAGACACCCATACAATCCTAGTATTTCTAGACTGAAGTGTTTTCCTCCGTGTGATATAGAATGTTTAACAATTCCTTATAATTTATATGGTTGTAACTGATGTGACACATCCTTTCTCTGTTGTTCATCCAATATTCTAGCACCAGAGTTAAATAAGAATTGGCACTAGTAGGATTTCTCTTGTCCTGTGATGTAGAAGAATAGCCAGTCATGGTTTGTATAAATTACTTCATAGTCACAGTTATATACAATACAGTTCCCTAATGAGGCCAATTCCCTAGGCAACAGCCCAGATCTGTAAATGTCTAAGAACAGAAATACAGCCAGCAGGACTTCTAATTCAGCTAAACTCAGTGGAGATGATTTGGTACTCATAATCACCTCACCTCTGTGACCTGAGTGCCTGTTTTAACTAATGATTAGTATTAAGAAAGAAAAAAGTATTCATATACTCCTTCTTAAGGAAATTATTTTAAAATCTCCTCAACTACCTTGGGTATTTTACTATTTATGTTTTGAAAAATTGTTTCTCTCTTGAAATTCAAAACAACCTTCAAGGAAAATAACAAAGAAATTATACTGAGGAAGCCCTCAGTATACCTAATACCATACCTTGTGGTCTGAGCAAACAAAGAAGTCTATTTGTGACCATTTTAAGTTCCTGAAATAAAAATAAGTTTTAGTCTTTCAGATCAGAGGTCACAAGCTGGTTTACTTTTCCTTTGGCTTTTCCATCATTCCACCTCTTCTCCCCATCTCTCAGCTCATCTGTGTACAAAGAAGTGTAGAAATACTTCCATTACAAATAAATGGGATATTTTGTCTTGTGAGTCCTTACGGATAACTTCATATGCACTTTTGCTTGTGTGACAATAGATGAATGTACTGTACCTTGCTCAAAGGTTAGGCCTAATTGATTTCTTATGAGAAGACCAACCGGACAGCAATGAGATAAGTACATATGGTGATGACGTAGATCATTTTACATGCACTGTTATGTCTGGGGCATAACAAAGTTGGGCTATGTCTTGACAATACTCACAAATCTGAAATTCACCATTCACTGGAGCTGATAATTGCCAGTGTAGGTCACTAGAGTATTATTGTGAAAACTGTGTGAAACGTTCCCAAGATAGAAGGAAAATGTCAAAGCTATTCCTGTACCACTGCTTCCCAGACATGCTGAGTGCTGTTCAGCCTGTCCCTGTTCAGGAATCTGGTGTCATGGCAGCTTTGCAAGGGCAATAAAAAGAGCAATAAATTTTTACTACTCCTAAAGGACAATGCAAAGCATACATGCTTCAAACCCAAGCTTTAACATAGACAGTGTGTAGGTTTTACTAGGTCATAAATGTGTGATTCATTACAAGTTGTCTTATATGATAGGACAGAGCTCACCTATACGTTGCTTGCACTTTAATTCCCAATGAACCTGCTGCACCATGTAATATTAAACTTCTAGACATGAGAACAGAAAGAAGCTTGAGAGAGATATAGGGTGCATTGCTTCCTATCTGTCAGAAAGCTGCCCAGGGAAATGAGGTCAGCTGTGTGCTCAGGTATCATGCCTGAAGCTGAGGGAGGCCCTAAATTATAGGGGGGTTGGCCTTCCTTCCAATGAAAGTGAAGGGAAATTCCTTATGGACTGTCATTAAGTTAGGGTCAGCAGCTTAAAAAAGCACAAGGACACAACATCAGGACTTGCTATTTGAGCTGAATAATAAAGTTCCTTTTTACTGTACATAGCATTCAGTTGTGTAATGGCAAATGAAGGACTAAAAACCTCACCTGTTTGGTTTTGTCTGAACTGTTTCTCATTTAGCTTTGATTATCTATCCTACTGCCAAGATCATATGATCCAGTGGAGAGACATTATTTGATACAAATATATGTTATCATGAATAAAACCAAATTACTTTCCTTTAATTGCATAGAGGGACTGGTAAGGATTTCTGCTGAGTATGATCTTGAATCTCACTCTGAACATTTTCTTTGCTGCTCGAGTAGATTTGAACTGCCATTCAGTAGGGGAGGAAATTCTCCTAGCTCTGGCTAGCATCTCTGCTGTACCATCAGTTTGTACATGAACTCCTTTTAGTTAATCATGAGCAAAGGATAAAAATAAATAGTTATTGAAAGAAAGCTTCTACAAGTATGTCTCTTTGGAACCAGAATATCCTAGACCTGCTCTTTCCTATGCAACATGTGAAAGAAACTGTAATTTGCTCCCCTGTCTAACTCCTATAAAGATAGAAAGGAAAAAAGTCTCTTCGTTTACATAAAATTTAATAGATGAGATTAGGGAGAGTTCTCCAGCAGATACAAATGGAAGAGGCTTTTGAGGGAATGCCCTTCACCTTAAAGGCCTCTGTTAGGAAGATCCTAAATATTGCAAGAGAATTTAGATGACTAACTACTGAGGTTGTTTGAGGACTTAGCCACAACACAAATATGTGAAGTCTTCAGGGTCTAAGAACTAATCATCACACAAGGAAGCAACAGTTGTCTGTGTTCCCTGTTTAGCTTTTATGGGTCTTCTGCCATTGAACTGTGAATTAGTCTGGGAAACCTGGGACTCTTCCATCTCTCATATTTAAAGTAATGGTGTCCAGCTCCGGATATGGGTGGAGAATGAAGTGTCTCATTCTGGGGTAATTCACTGATGGCTGGAAGACATTAGAGTTGTTGACATCTGTAAAGTATTTCAGAAATTATGAGGATATGTAGTGATGAGCAACACAGAGGCTACATCAGACCAGAGCTTCATGGTTACTCAGGAGTTGCATAATTGGGGAAGAAACATGGATTCTTTCCAGGAGATGTCAAATCAAATCCATCTGTACCAAAGAAGGACTGAAAAATATGCACTGAGTTCAACCAGCAATTCAAGAAAAAGCTCAGTCAGAATTTCCCTTTTACAGCTGTGTCTGATGTGTAGCTCTGCCTTTACTCTGATAGGCTCCTTTAAACTTCTATAGCAGTACATTTCTCCTTGCTATCTTTAACAAGACTTAAATCCACATATTAAATTCCACTTTCCTTGTACTAATTCTTTTACTGTAGTATCTACATTCGTCTTTGTTCTCTATCTTAGGCAGGTGGGAGAGCTAATTAATTAATACTCTTATGTTTGACAGATAGGGACAGGTAGCTGAAAAGCAGGGGCATTACAAGTACTTAACGGCAGTATTGTATGGATTGGGTGGGAAATGTTCAGCAGAAGTCTGGGACCCCATAGTTTTCAGGCAACAATGGTTCTATCCTGGGGTCTTGCTGTTCCATCCACTGTAGAAATTCCTCATTGAATGTCTGATCTCTCATGGTAGACCACAGAGTGATCCTCTTTTGTGGGTTTGTAGGAGCCTGTGCTGTTTTGCAACATAAGGGAAAGTTTTTTGTATGCTAAGATGCTACACTTCATATTATATTTTGATTGCATCTCACTTCTTTCCTGCCCCTGCCCCATCCACTGATGTGGCAATTGCAAAGCTACCACTGTAGCTTGCCTGATGTCTTGCATCCATGTAAGAGAGGTGTAAACTCCCAGCAAACAGGGCTGCCATAAATTTAGCTATGTCTGATGAACACACTGATGGGCATGGGTAACCAAAAAAGAGGAAAGCAATGAAGGAGACTGGAAAGAGCTTACAGGAACCAGTGTTGGAAAGATGTCAGTTGGGATGTCAGGCTTTGATTGTACAGCAAATTATGATCTCTCTTTTACTATAGCAAACATATCCACCTCTCCTCTCACAGTTCTTTTATTTTTCTTAGAGGTCTTTCTTTGCCATGGATCCACTTTCCCACATAAAAGACATAAATTAGAAATTAGATTCCCTTTTGTCTTCAAAGAAAGAACTAGAAATATGTCCAGCTACAAATGCATTGTTGGTTTTTTTTTTTTGGGGGGGGAGGGAGAAGTTACAATCATATTTGCCTGTCTTTCGAAATTTTGTTTTCTTTTACACACAGTCATGCAGGACTTGCACAAACAAGGGGGACTTCCTAGCTAAAGAGTATAGACATTAAAACTTAAAATATCAAGAGTGCTGTCAACCGTAGTGAATAAGTGGGGAGGAGTAGAAAATTTCTTCTGATCTCTTTCAGCTATTGTAAATAGATCTCACTTGCAGCGACACATCTTATCAACAGATGTTGGTTGCTCTTGTCTTTAATTGCTGCTGTCACTTTAGCTACTAGCAGTTCCTGATGCTAGGTTCGGTCATTAAAAGGACACTTCCCCACTAACCTTTGACTGCCCTGCTGTCCTGCCCCCTCTCTGAGGAGGGGTGGGAGTGTGGGGGTGAGCGTGGGTGTGCTTTCTTCGCAGCTTCATCTCCCTGCTGCTGTGCTCACACTGCAGTGTGGGTGTGTGTAGGTCGGTGGTGTAATCCCTCCGTGCTCAGTGTGCACCACTGACTCGAGGGATGAAAACTGTTGTCTCCCATCTGGTCACAGTCCTCGGAGGCTGCAGGAAAACTGTGTGGCAGGTGCTGCTTAAAGAAAGCTCTTCTCATGCTCAGACAGGATACTCTTTATCCTGCATAAAAAGTGGCAAAGCATTTTTCTCACCATAATCCTCCCAATTTCTGCCTATTTTCTGTGCTTCTCTTCCTACCCCCACCACTGCCTTTTCTTTCTCCCATGGGACTGGCAGAATCTCAGAGGAAATAAGTAAAGCTTTCCTAATATAGAAGCTCATCTTCTCTGAAACCACTTCGCATTCTGTTAATGGAGTTCTGGAAATGTTTCAGTTCTCTCCCTACACTCATACTTTATTCTTTTCCTCTGATAGCTGTCCAAGCACCAGTACCATCAGTTTTCTTAGCTTTATTAGCTCATTTTGCAAAGAAATGCACAGGCAGTCTAACAAAATAATAATAAAAAATTGGCTGGAGACTTTTATAGCTATGTACTCTCTTTAAAAGAATAAATATGCATATGGAGACATCTTTCTGAGATCATTCTTTTTACACTTCACAAATATATGTGCTCTACATAAAATATCAGTGGAAGATAACACAGGTTGCCTAATAGATTTTCATATGTTCCTTCCCCCTTCCTCTCTTACCCTGATACCTCTGGCCCAGTGCTCTTCTTCATAGTCTTTCCACCTTTGTAGATATTATATCAGTGCTCAATATTTGCAAATCCACTCATAAAATTTTATATAACAACAGCACACAGTGTCTACAAATCCTCCATGTAGAAGGGAGTGCTTTTTCTGTGCCTCCCTCCCCCATAGTTACACTAGTTCTGGGGAGAAGCAAGGAAGTGCAGAGCAGCAGAACATGGAACTGCTCTTGTTCTTCAATGGGAGTAGGGTTTTCCACCAGGCAGAATGTGCAGGTTAGTACCAGGGGGCAGGTAGCCCTGCTGTGGTCTGCACTGGTCCTGCAGGCTGCTGTAGAGAGGCAGGGAAGCTCTTGTCCCCTCAAAACTCCAACTTCAAGATGGGGAGCGGTCAGGGGGAGGGACAGGGTGAGCAGGGTGCCTCCCATCCTCAAGACAGAAACTGTGGGGAGCAAGGACGTGCTAAAGCAGGAATACTTGTAAAGGTGGGAAGTTAGTGGGAAGAGGAAGAGAAGTTCTTCAGAACGTTGGCATCTGAGGAGGCTACAGCTGAATGCAGAAGGGTGGGCAACTGATAATAGGAGAAATGCCTGCAGTCACCCAGGTTGAAAACTAGTTATGCAGAGCATGTGAAGTAGCCTCGGTGAGCACCTGCATTTTGAAGACATTTATTACCAACAGCTACCTCCCTTGTGCTTTATGCTAGCTGTCCAGGATACGCTTTCTTGCTCATCCTTTCCTGAACATAATGCATGCAAAAAGAGGAACTGACTGAGATAAGCACCACACAAGACATGGACAAATGCTGGCAGGCAATACCCTGTCTAAATGGCTTCTCCCAAATGCACAGGAGGGAGGATAGGCGAAGAGTTGTCTGGGATGTGCTTCCATTTCACACAACCTCTCCCAGTGAAGACTAATGGGTGCCCCAGTCAGAAGGTGCCCTAGACCAGCACATACAGAGTTTGCAGGCAGGTTCAACAGTTGTTAGTATCCTTTCCATTTGTGACCCATGAGGATGCCAGCAACACAGTTGCTTATCTGTGGTAGGGTCCACCCAAAACTAAAAGTGATGTCAAGAAAAAGATACCTGCTAGAACAACTTGGTTACATGAAGTGTAGTTGGGAAAATGAATTGGTCCTGATAAAGGCTAGCTATGCTGGCGTCAGAATTCAGAGTGTGTGTTTGGTGATAGCTGTGTGCACAGAGTGCAGAGACAGGAAAAACCTGAGACAAAAAAGTGTGTTCTCTAGCAGGAACACAGAACTAAGGTGCTACTTTGTGCTGCATTTTTATTAGCGGTATCTCAAAAATATCACTTTCAGCATGCCTTTTTCACTTCTCCCACAGTAGCATGAAAATTAACATCAGCTAAACAAATTTTATATTGCTCTGGAGGGAATGTTGTTCAGAGGTGTTTATGCATTATTTGTCTCATTTGGTGGTTTGTTTTTTTTTGGTTTTGTTGTTTTTGGTTTTTTTTTTTACTTTATCAAAGTCCAGTCATAATGAAATGCAAAACCCTTCATGCAGAGTCATTTTCCATCAAATTTCACACTGGGCATGTTACGTCAGCTCAGATAAAATATAGAAGTGAAAATCACGTGGTCTGGCACAGAGCTCCCAGGCACAGACAGCCAGCTTGCCCCCTAGATTGCTTGAGAACATCTTCACCAAATGGATTTTTGCTGTGTATGAGAGAATAGTTGTGCTGCTCATGGACATGAGTTCACATTTGAGGGTCGCAATTCATTATTCCCTACCCCGTCCTTTATTCCAAGGGAAGGATGTTTGAGCTCATGCATTCTTCTGGTTGCTGCTGTGCCACCTGAAGAGGTCAGAAATGGCCTGTCCCCACCATCTTTCGTTTATCTCCCGTCTTAGCAGCACTCCTTCGAAATCAAGTGGGCTAAAGAGATGTGCAACTGGATATCCAAAAACACACACTTCTGCAGCAAGCATAGGAGGAGAAATCATAGGCAAGCCATAAGCTTCTGCAGCCCTTTTTCTGCATGCTGAAAGCCCAGGGCATCACACCTGCCGTCTTTACCTGCTCCATGGCTGCACAGGAGCGACAACTATTTTTTTTCCCCCAGGCTCAAGTGCTACCACTTACAGGTAGTTTATGCAATCCTGTACATGAGTTAACTCTACCCCAAACAGGAACCTAAACAGAGTGAAGGTCAATTCCTGCAAAAAAATCCTATGCTGCTGCTTGGTCTATCATTCAAATTACTCAAGGTCAGTTTTTATTTAATCATGTTTTCTTCCACTATTTTTTCCCTCCAAAATTAAAAAAAAAAAAGGCAATTAGATAACGAAGCATATGTAGCTTGTTTTCTTGGATTGTTTCTCAGTTTTTTCCTAAATTGTCACTGCCCCTTTGGACTTCAGTGGGACAGTTGCCAGGTTTCCACAGAGATGCAAACAAATTCTATGCAATAAAATATCATCTCTACATGATTTAAGCCCCAAATGTACGTGGTGACAGTTTTATGTTTTAGTAATATGAAAATCCAAGATATTGGATGTGAGTATAATTTAGGATATTTCTGTGCCCTGGAATCCAGTTAAAATGCACCATTGCACATGCCGTGTTTCAGTGGTGAAGTATTGCTTGCCTCTGATTGCTGCAGGGTAAGAACTTTATTTTCCTAACCCATGATTTAGTGCTTTCCACCCCCTGTAAAGTGTAACTAATAATGCCCTCTATGTGAGCTCTGGTAGCTGAGGATACAAGGAGATGGTTGCAGCAGAGAGAAGGAAAGGGGGGAGGACAGAAGGCCAAAAGAAAGGATGCCTGTAACAGGTTTAAAAGCATGTACGATTTGCCTTCTTAAAGACCTGAAGGCTGGACATTAGGCCAAAGCCCCAGCTGGATGGTGGCAGTGGAGCTCCACTGATTTTGAAGGAGCTGAGCCAGTCTGAACCAGCCGAGAAGCTGGTTTGCAGTCTCGCATTTAGTGCCCAAAGTGGCTGGAGAAGGGGAGGTTTGAAACTGTACTCCTCACGTAGCACGGAGGGGCCTGCAGGAATAATGTTTGTTTTGGCATGGAGGTAGGTTAATGTAGACGCAGCAGGTCCTGCATTGAAAGGCTTCTTTCTGCTCTGAGTGATGGTAACTTCCATAAAGAGAGCAAATTCATCCAAAGATATGCCTTAATCCACATCCTTCTTTAATTCACAAGTCCTTGTGACGTGCAGACCTCAAGATGAATCTATGTAGGTCCTCTTGCCCTTGTTTTCATCCCTGGATGTCCTGTGTTTCTCTGTAGAGCACAGATCTCATGATGTTTTCCCTGGATACCTATTCCAGACTGCCTCTTTAGGTACCCACCAGCTAACAGAGTGTGTGTTGGGAGCTGGTAAACTACAATGCTTTTGCAATGCCTCCTTCTACAGCTGTGGGTCTGGGTTATGAAAAAGGAGCAGCTGCATTTCCTCCATCTTCCTTTTGCCACACAGAAAGTCCCTAAGAAGGATTCTGTGCTAAGATTTTCCTGTTTCTGGCATGCTTTCTGAAATTTGCTCTCTTCTTCCATACCCTCTTCTCTTTTCCCATGATACTTGCTCTGGCTGTGTCTAGTTAAAAAGATTATTTTCTCCCAGCATTTAAAATTAAGAAGTAGCCATGAGGGAAAAATGGAGGTAGACAAGAGGATCCTCACAGCACAAGCAGCCTCGCATAAAATATCTTGAGCAGTGCAGGAAGGCCTGAATGAGGGAGGGATACAGCAGAGATAATATCCACGCCATGGAGGCCACCTTTTTTTCCAAGAGCTGAGTAACAAAGCAGATGACAGGTGGACAGGGAATAGTGCCAGATTTCTTTTCTGATAGAATAACCAGAGGATATCAAAAAAGAACAGCAGGCAACAGGTTTAAAATAGACTAAGCTACCACATTATGTAACTCATAATGAGTAGTTTCTCAGTTTTAATCACAGGATTTCATGAAGACTTAAAAATTGTATGGGTTCAAAATCTGATTCGCAAATACATTAAATTAAAAGATAACTCTCATGCAGGGAATCCTTGAGGCACAAAACATGAAGAACAGGGAACTTTTGAAGAAAATATCACTTTGTGTTTTATTTGCTACTATGTTCTCCTACGACTGTCTACGTATTGGCCATCTTCCCAGGAAGGGCACCAGGTTGGTGGCCTTGGTCTGATCCAGTACCACCACTGTTGTGTTCACATGTCCAGTCAGTCAGGTGCTAAGTGCCACCAGATCTGCAGCACTGATCTCTTCAAGAACATTGAAAATAACAGGCTAGATCCACTTTCTATCAAGACCAAACACTACCAAGGAATTAGCAATTACAGATACTCTGTCCAAAAACTCTGAAGGCATTTTTCTTCCATGTAGAGGAAAATGGATGCCCGTGATCGATACTTGGTGTATTTCTCTATAAAAATAAATCTAGTTGACACATATTCCATCCTTATATGTACTTGAGTCAATAGTAAGATGCATATGCCACCATTCCTCAAGAGATATGCCAGTCATTGTTTGTTCACATCCCCTGGGCTCATGGTGTGCTGATAGTTCTCACCTGACTACAGCCATGGAAAAGCATCTCAGGTGAGAAAAAGAAGGCATTTTGAAAACCAGCATCGGATGTGTTTTGTGTGGCAAAACTCCAGAGACAACATTTTCCCCTTGGCAATTCAGAAAGATGGTGTTGGTATGGACAAAGGACACATACTTGCCATGTTCAGGAATGGATGTCATTCCCTGAATGATGACACTGTTTACCTCTGATTCCACATTATATATCTTCCAACATTATTACAACTGGCACCAGAAATCCTGACACAGAATATGTGTCCATTGTCTCGTGGAGGTATCTCAAGCTGCTGCAGTACCTTGGGTTTGTTTCAGGCTGGTAAATGGTAATTGAGATCTGCCTGCATATTAAATGTGGGAACTAGAACAAGATGCCAGGCTCTCAGTTAGAAATGATTTATTACCAAAGGAGTTGCTTTATTTGGATAAGCTGTTGTGTCACAGAAAACCACACCATATTACTGACATTGTGCCATTCAGGCTTCTCAGGATCTTATGCATGTGAGTAATATTTACTATTTAAAAGCCACATTAGTAGCACATCCATTTTTTGATAGCTAGCAAAAAATCCTCAGTTCTGCCTTCCAAGTGTCTAGGATTTCTTTTTAAGAAATGCAGAGCAGAGGCCACAGCTCACTAATCACGATTTCTTCTAAATTATAGAATCTATGTCATGATGTCAAGTCTTCTTGTTAGGACTATTGGAAACATCTCACTGCTATCTGTCTGGAATAAATGTCTCATGCTCTGAGTGCCCTGCTGTCAGCTAACGGATATATTAATATTGAGCATGTGAACTTATTAATTCCCTGCTGAATGAGGACTTATGGCCTGATGATGTTTAACAGTGGAAGAGATCATTCATCACAACAAACTGATTATAAGCATTTATAGGAAAATGTAACAGCATGTGCAAATTCTAGACTATGTCACCCTTTCTCACACCAAACCCACCTTGGCAAGTGGCTGCAACACCTCCTGCCTTCTAGTGCTATTCCAGGAAGAGGGATTCCTCAGTGAAGCCACAGTAGTGTATTTACAAATAGAGGACCAATTATGTTTTTCTTCTATTCCCCAAATTCTCTTGCTTCAGCTCCCAGAACTGTATACATAACACAAAACAGAAGACATGTTAATCCAAATTCAATGTTTTTGAACTGGCAGAGGTTGTGTGATACCTGAACTATAAGATGTTGATTTAGGTTTCTGGGGGACCTACCTCATAGTTCCTGAAGCAAGTGAGGACAAAGAAGGAAAATTATTTCCTTTCAATGGATTCTCTGTGATTGATTTCGATGGGATCTTCAGAGATTCACTTGACGCTATTTGCAAATTCACACCACTTCATGAAGAAATATCAGAGTCAGAAGAAAAATGCATGCCTGAATTAATGTGCTTATTAGTGGGTCTCGGTTCAGTGTTGAGGTCTGTTAATTTGACTACGTTTGCTCCTCTCATCCTATTTTTTTCTGTTTGCCACACACACCTTTTTGGGAAGGTGATGTCAGGGTCTAGGTCTCTGCCCACCTTGATGTAGGCATCTATACATCCAGCTAACCTCATATGGTGGCCATTGTATCATCAAATCTGATATTAAACCTTCAGAAATAATCTGCCCAGACTGATCTTGCTATGGATTTGATTTCTTCATTATAAATTATATACCTAGCTGTCACAGTAATATCTAGACTCTTCATAACTACAGTGTACTAGTTACTCCTGTTAGCATTGATGCTGTATATAAAAGAATTGGGCCTACCTCTGAGAACAAAGTACTTAAGAAGAGAGATGAAAATGTTTTAGGAACAAACTCTCAAATACCAGGAAGATGTACAATTTATTATGCAAATTAACTTACTCCATTCTGGGATTTCAGTCATTCTCTGGATCTTGCTAAGTGTAATATGTTGTAAGACTGACACTTGCTTAAACTATTCTGTAACAAAATCAATATTTGGTTGTTTGTTTTTGTCTTCATTCAACTATAGGGGAAAAAACCACATGAATGTGGTTTCAATATGAAGATTCTTGGATTGGGTGACAAATGGGCCTAGAAGTGCAAAGGTTTTGAATACTGTGGAGGTTTGACCCTGAATAAATGCCTCATGTCCAGCAAAACTCCTTCAAGGCCTTTTCCCCCTCTTTTTCACCTTCCAGAGGGAAGAGAAAAAAAAACCAGCTCGGAATTTATGGCTGAAGATAACCAAAATGGGACCTTTGATTAATACCACGGGCAAGACAGAACTTAGAATAATGCTTAAATTTATTACTAACAAACTAAAAATAAGAAATAGAAACAAGTAAGAAACACCTTTCCACCCCCACCCCTCGGTCTGTCTATGCCCCATCCT